>OX421979.1:56424710-57624710 GCA_949128135.1 Parasteatoda lunata | reverse complement strand
AACATGAGACGTATGTTATTTATTTTAATTGATGATAAAAACAACAAACACATAAACAATAATCTTAACACCAAAAGAGTTCTATTGATATTGTCTATCAAAGAAAAAAAATTTAAAAGAATCTATTAAGGATATAGTCCATCAAATAAAACAAATATATTTTGATTCAGATAATTATTATTATACGGCATACAGAAAGCCAGATATGAAGGAATTAATAAGTCAGAAACTGAAAATTGTATTTCGAAGGTTTTATAACATATAAAAAAAAAAGGATTTTATATAAAACTAACACTTTGATAAAAGTATATCTCGGTCGATATATAATATGGTTACCATATGACGTATGAGATAAAATGATATAGCAAAATTATAAAAGAATAATAACATTTGGAGCTGATTTAATTCATGAAGTCATTACTTAATATTATTTTTTAACTTAATTTTTCAGACAATTTTAGTAAGTATCTGTATTGTTATATTGATTTTAAAGTTTTATAACTGGCGCATACATCCCTTGCTATGAAAGCTTCAAACTTAAAATTAAATAAATAATCATAAAGTCTTTAATAAATTATCACTAGTCAATAAGGTAATTATAATGCAAGTCATGAAGTTTCAGTTTTATAACAATTCTTGAATATTCCGCAGTTATATCTTGGACATCGAGGTAAAAATAAAGTTGCGTTACTCCAGTGTGTACGGGGTCCTAAAAATATGGCTATATTTTAAAAAAGAATCATTTCAGAATATTTTGCCTATTATATATATATATTATATAATATATTCACGTCGTCATGCAACTATATATGACAAACAATCATGACACAGGACTATTTATTCATTTGAAATTCCAAAGCAAATCAGTATATAAAGAAAAACGTCATGCAACTTCTTTCCTAAGTAAAAAAACTAAAAACTTTTTTTAATGACTTATTATTTTGACAATGAATATGATTTGCTTTCGGATTTTTAAAGAGAAGAATAAAATTTTTTAAAAAAATGTGGAAAAATAAAATTTAGGCAGTTTTATGTGTAGGGCTTTTCTCATCTTGTTCCAGTTTCATTTATCTGGATTTAAATCAAAATTGGAAACGGAAAATAAAAATATTCAATTGGTAAAGAGAAATATTCACATAAGAAATTTTAAGTTACAATAGTGTTGATCGGATTAATTTTTTATCCTCTATCAACAGCATTTATAATTTCAACATTAAAATTTTCAATATTAATAATCATATATAATGGTTATCATATAAGAAAAAATAAAATGGTAAATTTAAAAATTAGAAAAAGGAAAAAAAACACCCTCCAGAGCTGATATAATGCATTCTCTATCATGTTATTTTCCTGTTTTAGGAATAAACAGTTTTTCGGTCATTTTTATTTATTTATATTAAATATATTAAACTACAATATATATTACTTTTGTGTAATAAAAGCAAAAGATTCGAAATTAATTTCAATAAAATAAGGACAAAGATGATCTTAAAGAACCGATATTAAAATGTATCTCTTAAAAGTCAAAAGAATGATCGAAAATACAAAATCAAATTTTTTATTTCAACGTACTTTATTTATTATTTTTTATTGACTGTGATTTTTAAAAAAAAAGTTAAAGGTTGATTTTTATTTATGAATCAAAATAAACTTGTTTAAAAGCAAAAAGAATTCAAAATATTATTTTACAATTAAAAAATAAACAAATTCATAATATAAATTAATAGCAAAATCCATACACAATAAACAGTAAACGGTATAATCATGACCTAATCCGCTATATAAATGAATTTGTTTTACGATTATAATAAAAACATTAATAAAGGAAATTGTTGAATATCGAGGGATTCTTTTAAACCAATTTTCATCAGTGGAGGATGCCTTTTATTACTCTTTCCAGGGAAGGGTAAAAGAGATGAAATTATTTTAGTTTTCTAAACATTTCTATATATTTTATATGCAATGCGTTTTTTGGGAAGTATTTTGTTTTTAAAATTGTTTTTATTTCGTTTAATTACGCATATAGAAAGTTATCATTTGTAAAAAAATGTCTTTGGCTTAAGAAGAAAAAAATAACATTTTTTTTTCTAAAATTACCAATTTTAGAAGAAGAAAAAGACATTATTCACCCTTTAATAAAATTTCAGAGGAAAATAAAATTTTTGATTTCAAAAATTGCTTTAAAGTAGAAATAAATGGTATTTGTTTCTAAAATTACCAATTTAACTTAACTTTATTTTCACGAATGGCTAAATTTCAGAAGGGGCGAAGCACATTATTCGTCCCCTCAATTTAAATTCACTATTAAATAAAGTTTTTTATTTCGAAAATAACTTAAAAGTAGGAAAAATGGTTCTTTTTTTCTAAAGTTATCAATTCAACTTGACATTATTTTCACAAATGGTTAAATTTCAGAAGGAGCGAAGCATATTATTCGACGTCCTTCAATTAAAATTCAGAGAAAAATGAAGTTTTATATTTTGAAAATAGCTTCAAAGTAGAAAAAAATAGGACTTTTTAAAAAATTACCAATTTAATTTGGCTTCTTTCTCATGAATGTCTAAATTTCATAAGGGGCTAAGCACACTATTGGCCCCTTCAGTTAAATTTCAGAATAAATAGTGTTTTCTTTTTTCAAAAAAGCGACAATTTTAAAGTTGAAGAATAAAATTACTTTTTATATTACAATTTTAAAGTTTTATATTTTTTCTAAAATTACCCATTTAACTTAACTTTATTTTCAGGAATGGCATATTATTCACCCCCCCCCCCCCAATTAAATGAAATTCATTTCTTCGCCCCTTCAATTTAGATGAAAAAAAAATTTTTTTTCCTCCAAGTTCACTAATTTAATTTGACTTCATTTTTGTGAAAATCTAATTTTAAGAAGGGGCGAAACGCATTATTCGCCCCCTCAATTAAATTAAATTAATTCATTAATTCGCCCCCTCAATTTAGTTCGAAAAAAAAAGGCTTTTTTTCCTCTAAGTTTACTAATTTAAATTGACTTCCTTTTTGCGAATGTCTAAATTTCAGAAGGGGCGAAACGCATTTATTCGCCCTTTTATTAAATATTAGAGAAAAATAAAGTTTTCCTTTTGAAAAATAGCTTCAAAGTTGAAAAAAAGAGCCTACCTCTTATTTTAATTTCAGAGGAAAATATCTTCAAAGTTCAATTAAAAATGTTTTTTTTTCTAAAATTTTACTTTTTTACTATTTATTGATTGGAATTACTTGATTTTATTTTCTCGAATGATTAAATTTCAGGAGGGGCGAAACATATTGTTTGCCCCCTCACTAAAATTTCAGAGGGGGCGACTGCCCCCTCTGCACCCCCCCCCCCCCCCCCGGCTGGCACGCCACTGTTCATGGGCGTGGAAAAGTAAATTCTACTTTTCCATTGAAGCAATTCTTAGCTCCGAAAGGTTGCTAGAAAATGGTGGGTAAATACAATTGTTCTGCCCAGATCATCAAATTTATTTGTTTAATTGAATTAGGTCTAGAGATTTGCCCGGCCTCTGAATATCTTTGTCCTCAATCCTCCTAGTTATGCCTGTATGCTTGAAGTTATCCATAAAAGTTTACCGAGAAGTGATTGTAGTTTTTAACAAACTTATCCCAGGTGCAGCTTTTAGGATAAGGAACAAATTAAGAATTAATTAATTTTATAATTCGATTAAAATTGCTGATAAGATTTAAATAAAAAAAAAATGAACCTGGCAGTTATAAAAAATAAGTATTTACTAATTTTGTTGACTTTGATTTGCTTAGTTACAAAGTTAATGTTCGAATCGGGTTCTTAATTTTGTGATATTTTAGCATGACGTTTTACTTAATACTCGATCTGTATAATTAACACATTTTCATGTCAGAAATGCCTTCTTCTGCACCTGTTTCTTTAAAATCATAATTATTATATCATAAAACACCAAATTTTACCCCTGTAAAAAATCGTCAAACATAATTAACACATTGCCTATATTTTTATTTTATTTTATTATTATTATTATTATTTTTTTTTGGAATCTGCCAGAAAAGTTTAAATTCGATTTAAATTGGAAATTAATACAAAAATACCTGTATAGCCTGCTAGTTATATCAAATCGTATTAAAAAAATTTTTTTTATCAAATTTTAATTTGCGTTGTAAAATAAATGGCTAAGTTGGGTTCTTTATCAGGTGATCTTTAAGCAATGCCCCAATAATTTTATAAATAACTTGATAAACATGTTTAACACATTTTCCTATTCAGAAGATTTTCGTCTTCTGCACCTGTTATTTTAATCGTAATTAAAAATCAGCCATAACTAAGTTTGCGCAAATAAAAAATCACTAAACATAATTGACATATTTCTTATAAAAATGTAGATTTCGGCAGCAGTCGTTGAAGTTTCAAATCGATTAAAATAGAAGCCATTAACGCAAAAAAACACGACAACGCCTGCTAGTTATATAAGTTCTTATTTACTAATTTTGTCGATTTTGTTTTGCTAAAAGTTAATGTCCAAGCAGAGTTCTTTATCATGTGATCTTTTAGCATCGTCTATCACTTCTATAAAAACTCGATAAACATAATTAACACATTTTCCTATAAGAAAGTTTTCTTCTTTTACACCTGCCGAGAAAGTTTATCCCCCATTTCCTAGGAGGGGGAGACCCCTCTAAAGAAAGCTCCTTTCTTTGCAGGCGCTTCATTAACTTCAATAATTACCACAAGCTGGAGATGTAGTAGGCTTTTTTCTTGTGATTCGATGATTCTTTAGCTTCAAGGTCGAAGAAAGAGAACACCGGTTCTTTTTTTTATGTTGGAGGGGGGGAGGTGGACAAGAAAGTAAGGTGGGTACATAAAATTGGATTGCTAGGAATAATGTTATTTTTAGCATTTTTTTGTAGAGTAGTTGATGGCCGTTAGATTGATTTCATTTGTATACGATTATCGATTTTTATTTCACCTGCTTCAGGCGTTTAAGGCTCTGCTGTTTATATTGAGTTTTATGAACCTGTTGCAAAACATTCAGTTTATTGTACCTGTTACTATTGTTGAAGTTAACATTACACGCGACCTTGCATGTCTTCTTATTTCTTTTAATATGTTAGTTTTAATTATTGTTATTTATTTAGGACTAATGTATAATAATTTGAAAAAAATATGTTGTTAGCGCCGTTAAAATTATTGTTAATAATTTGAAAAATAAATTCAAATGATATTTTGACAAATTTTGATTGCATGTTTGTAATTGATTTTTGAAGGACAGAAAATGTGAGGACTATGGTTAATAAGGTGTTAAATGACTTGATAGAAAAAAAAAACTTCATTCGGCTCCAAAATATGAACATTGGAAATAATGGTGGACAAGTTTCAAGCCCTCAAAAATAGGTGCCCGTTTTCAAGACTTGCCAGACGAGAATAAGAAGAAACAAAAATTAATTTGATATATAAAAAGGAAGTTGCCAACAAAATAGAAAAAATAAATATGAGAGATAAAATTTTAAAAAAAAAATTATAAAAACCACAGTAGCCGAGACAGGAAGAAACATTAAAAAAAAAAAAATAAAAAAATAAATAAATAATAAAAAAAAGAGCTACTGGGGCCGAGAGGAGCAAATTAAGGTAAAATGTATTTCCGTGTGCTATGGAGAGGTTGTAAGATATTATTAGATAATATATTGTTAGATATTGTTAGATATTATTTGAATAATAGAGCGAATGAGGAACTAAGTAATCTTTTACTGCTTCAATTTCTTGGGATTATTTATTTAATAAGGTCTTATATTGATTGTTTAAAAAATGTATCTATATATTCAAATCAATGTTATGAAATTCGGCATTCTATGCCTAATCATAGTATAGAATATCTGAAATCGATTGGTAAAGCTTGAAATGATTAAACATTCCATACAAGGCCCAAATATTCTATGGAATAACTAATGACAAAATAAGAAAAAAATTAATCTTTCACAGATTGCTCAGGTGTATCCTCGAATGACTAAATACTGCACACTCTTGGATCTTTTGGAGGCAGATCAAAGTGGTCACCCACCTGCACGCTGACCTCAGCCGGTGATGCTTGGTAATATTTAATACTTAAAATGTATGAAAAATTCATACAAAGTTGGAAAAGTTGATGACATTACGAATAAGCAAAATGTACATATATATAGCATTGGTAACAATAAATTAAAGAGAGACTGTTATCATTTCAAATAATTGATAATAAGTGATAAGAGCAATTCTAATTACTTTTACTCCTATCTTTACGTTTCAAATAGATAGGATTTCAAAGAAAACGCTTTATCTAACTCAAAATGCATTGAAAAGTGACTAAAGCATATGTTTCTCTATAATGTAAGGAATAAATCTAGGCCTAAGAAGCCCGTTTGCTGTGGTGACTGCTTATAAAGGTATTTTTATAACCGTCGTTGAACAGCCGACCCAACTTAATGGGTTTACGGCTACTAATGTTCAACTCCGTAGCCTTGTAATTTTGAACCCAATCCAGAAGACAAGGGAACTCCTGGATCGAGTATTGGGAGAAATTTGCCTTCGTGGAGGACTTTTTGATGGAGCTAACCCGCATTTGCGTTACATGGAGAGGAAGACCACGAGAACCTCCCACGGTTAGCCTGACGGCAAGGGGACTCTAACCCATGATCCGTCTACCACTGAGGATATTTCACGTCAGCACTGTGGTCAGTGCAAGCCGGATGCGGAATTCGTATCGACTGGGATTCGAACCCGGTTCGCCTCATTGGAAGGCGAACGCTCTATCCCCTGAGCCATCGCGGCTCTTATAAAGGTATTATGACTTGGGGAAATATAGTTATTTATAATCCCTTTTTTTTTTCAATGAGGCGAACCGGGTTCGAATCCCAGTCGATACGAATTCCGCATCCGGCTTGCACTGACCACAGTGCTGACGTGAAATATCCTCAGTGGTACACGGATCATGGGTTAGAGTCCCCTTGCCGTCAGGCTAACCGTGGGAGGTTCTCGTGGTCTTCCTCTCCATGTAACGCAAATGCGGGTTAGCTCCATCAAAAAGTCCTCCACGAAGGCAAATTTCTCCCAATACTCGATCCAGGAGTTCCCTTGTCTTCTGGATTGGGTTCAAAATTACAAGGCTACGGAGTTGAACATTAGTAGCCGTAAACCCATTAAGTTGGGTCGGCTGTTCAACGACGGTTATAAAATAAAATGGTGACATTTTAGGGTCGGGATAGCTTGGTTGGAATGGCACTGAGCCCATGACCAAGAGGACGTGAGTTCTATCTCCGCCGGCCGAAGACTCCCCGTGTAGTAAATGGTGACGGATGCACGCTAAATCTGTCGGGTCACTAAGTTCACCATGTTCTCATGACAAATTTTATCTCTGGGGGTACTGATCCAGGAGTTTCTTTGTCTTCTGAATCGGGTTCGATTCAGATCGGGACATTAGTAGTCGTAAACCCAAAATCTGGTCGGCTGTTTAACGACGGTTATAAAATAAAATGGTGACATTTTTACATCTAACTGTTTCTTATCATTTTTTCCATATGTTCTTCACAAACCTTTGGAATTTTTACTCGATAACACCACAATACACATAAATTTCTTATTAACTACATTATTTTTTTAAAAATTTATTAACAATTTGAAAATGTGGGTTATCATTACACTACATCAAAATCTTCAGGTATAAAAAAAAATCTGTTTTTTAATATGTTAATGCGACGTTTTTAGCATTTTAAATAATTTTTTTGAAATTATTATTAAAGTATTTAACTAATATAACTAATAAAATATTTTAATTAATATTAAATTACATTAAAATTAAATTTCTAACAAATTTTTTTATTAATGATAAAAGAAATATATTGTTCCACTTAAATACATCAGCGCTAGATATAATTTTAGTATTTCAAAAGTTCTAGGAATTTCAACTAGATAACAGCAAATTACGCAGGAACATCATATTGACTGTAACTGTGGCGTTTAGAGCTGTGGTGGCTCAGGGGATACAACACTCGCCTCCTAATCAGATGACCCGGGTTTGAATCCCAGCGATGGCCGGTCGATACGTATTCCGCATCCGGTTCATACTGACCGCACATCCGACGTGAAATATCCTCAGTAGCAGACGGATCATGGATTAGAATTCCCTTACCGTCAGGCTAACCACGGGAGGTATTCGTTGTTTTCCACGCCATGTAACGCAAATGTGGGTTAATTTCATTAAAAAGTCCTCCACGAAGGAAACTTTTCTCCCCATACTTGTTTTCTGGATTGTGTTCAAAATTACAAGGCTACGAAGTTGAACATTGGTTGTCGAAAATCCAAAATTGCATCGGCTGTTCAAGGATGGTTATAAAACATAAAATAAAATTGCGGCGTATTTCATTAAAAATAAATTCCTGAATAATTAATAAATAAAAGCGACTTAACCATTCAAGTATAATTTTTTTTAAAAATTATAATTTAATGTTGTAAAAAAAGTATTTATTTTAAAATATATTTTAAAAAAATTAATCGAATGAAGTAAATTTTTTATGAGCCATAAAAAAACTAGTTTAATTGCTCTGCTTAATGAAAAGGCAAATTTTAAGAAAATAGGCATCTTCAGTTAAAACTGATCATAAGACAGATCATAAGACAATAAAATTTTTTCAAAGCAATAGGTCGTAGGTCGAAATCGACAAAAACGGAACATCATCCAACCTTACATTCTTTTAATGATGAATCAAATTTTAATGATGAATCAGAGTCAAAGAAAAGGCATTATACTTTTCTTAAAAACATTAGTACAAAATAATTTTATTTCATAGTGTGCTCAAAAATTCTCGAACTATAACAAAAATTATGTAATGAATCAATAATTATGTATTGATCATAGTAGCATTGATCATAGCAGAACTTAGCTAGCATTTGTTTTTATTTTTAAATCAACAGGTCACAGGTCAAAATCTACAAAAATGGAACAACGACCCAAAATTTATTTTCAGTATGAATGTAACAAAAAATTTCTGTCATGTTTTTATCAATGAGAAAAATTATTTTACTTTTTTTATTTACATTAGTATGAAATAATTTCATTTTATAGTGTGCTCGAAAATGTTTAAACTACAACAAGAGTTATATCAGCTAGCATCTGTTTTTTTTTTTTTTTTTTTTTTTTTTTTTTTTTTTTTTTTTTTTTTTAAATCGGCAGTTACCAGGTCAAAATCAACAAAAGCGGAATAACAACCTAAAACTCTTTCCACTATAAATTAAAATTAATAAAAAATTAATAAATAAATAAAATAAAGAAAAGAAAATTTTTATCATCTTTTTAACAGTTAAAAAAATTATTTATTTATTTTTAAAATATGTCAGCAAAATTAATAAAAAAAAAATTGCACTCTCTAATTATAAAAATAATGCCAGGCTGACCAGAAAACAGAAGTCAGTTAACACTTATTTTTCAACAAAAAGGTTGTAGATCAAGGGCAACAAAAATAGAATATCATTTCATCTAAAATTCTTTTTATGAAACTACCCTTTCAGTTTAGCGCTGCTTAGAGGGCGTGGTTTTAAAAAGCTTCCCCCTTTTTTATCCCCCACGGCACGTGCTGAAGAACAGGAACCAATACACGCGAACAACCTGTATCACGTGCTGCCAGTCTATTGGGTCTTTTACCATGGAGCTACCGTTTTCATTTCATTCCGTTCTGCTTTGGTGGGAAGTTGTCTTTTTTTCTCAGTCGTCCTTCCTCACTACCTGTTGCTTTCTCCTTTTCGAATGTTTTTATTCGTTGCTGTGAATAGTCTTTTCAGCACTTCTCCCCATCATTCTGAATAGCAGAAGCGGGTGATTTAAATTGGTTGTTAGAATAAAGAACTCTTTTTGGAGTAGAATCGAAATTATGACCATGCCGTCGGCTAAACCGACACCTATGGGATTAAACGAAAATAGAAAGGTATGTTTAAAATTAATTGGTAGTTGTTTAATTAATTATTTCAGATTAATTAATTATTTTGTTTTTAATCAAATTAGATTGGTAAATGCGTTTATTAGTAAAAATTTATTAAAAAGTCCATAATACATAAAATAAAAAATCTAAATTTTATCTTATGTAAGGAAAGCGTTTCCCTTAATAATGTTTGGTTTTGCATGGTTGAATTTATTTGGTTAAAAACGTCAACTCGGCAACCTACTTTGTTCCAACTATTTTCAATAAATAAACCGATTAAGAAATTGTACAATTTTTAGTTAAACATATTTAACATGCATTTTAAACTTAGGTTTTGAATTAGATAAAACTATATTAAACTTCTAATCCATTTTCTGCCAATAGGGTCTGTATAGTTAAGAAAATTGCTTTTAAACCCACTAAAAGATTTGCTAGAAAAATTTCGCAATTTAATATTCACTCTTTGTTTTTATAAGTACGATATGATATTTTTCATAAATAATAATGGAATGCTGATTACAATTTTTAGAAATAAATTTTATTTTTAGAATTGAGTTACTATTATTTAATCTTTATTTCGTCTCAGAATTGAATTGTTATAACGGTATTAAATTCAGTAGCCAAGTTTTTTCGCAGATGTATTAAGCAGTTTCATTCTAATATTTTTTATTGCTTTTACGTTTAAGTTGTCTAAGACAATAAAAACTTTTTATATTATCTTTAGGAAATACATTAAATTCTACTGCCGAATTTTGAAATACCTAAAATCTTGTTTTAACAATTTATTCTCCAAAGAGTTTCAAAACACTGTTCAAAAAGTTGAAGTATACAAATGTTAGGGAAAACAGAGTATAAATGGGTTCTTTAGAATAATTTTTGATTTTAAACTATTGAAGTAAGGGATAGTGGGACAATATTCGTACAAATTGAACTATCAAACCATATTTATTAAATTCCTACTTGTGGTTCATTCGCAAAATGATGTGTGGTTTAATCACGTGACTATCCTTCCAGGTAGACTATCTTTCAACTATCAGATATCTTTATTTTACTATCTTTCAAATGAAAAGAAAACTATTCCTATGCGTTTTGTAATTTAAAGGGTCATTTTCTCCTCTTCTGCGTTGATTTACCAAAATGTACATATTTTTTTGTTACTGTACATGTTTTAGCACTTCTTTTTCCTTGTTTTATTTTACTACTTCGTTTATTTTTTGAAATTTTCAATAAGTAATTTTTTTATTCACGTTTAATAAATTATTTTTAAAAAAGGGGGATTTAGGATATGAAGGGTTTTAAATTACAAATTTTAATGGTGAAATTTCAAAATTTCCGAATTTTAAAAAGTCTTCCTTTTACAAGGTTATAGGGTTGATTCAAAGAAAAGGTTCGAAAATAAATCCTTAAGTTTTTCTTAAAAATATCCTTAAAGCTGGCTATTCTACATGTGTTAGGTAGAAGTCGATTCTACCTAAGTCGAGACTTTATTTAAATGAAGTTTCATTTGAATAAAATTGACCTGCTGCTTAGTGTTAAATTTTACGCCTATTTGCTGTTTTTCATATCGAAAATTTTATTTCATATTTATAAAAGTGTTTTTATTTATGACTTTTTTCAATATTTGGAACTTGTTTTTACTTTAAATTTTTAAAAAAAAAGTTGTTGAAAGAACGTAATTAAATTGAAGGTAATTTTTATGGCATTAATACAGGTAATAGGTAATTTTTACTATTAAAGAGGGGCTTCTTTTGCTTGAGCTGCACTGCGACCAGAGCTGTGCAGTAGGTACTTGAAGTATTCGACTTCAGACTTTTCTCAAAGCTTGACTCCGACTAAGTTGTTTAAAATTTTACCTGTAAATCTATACCTGTTTAAAATTTTTACTATTGAAATTTTTTTTTAAATAAATATATCTATAGGTTATAGAAATTGTGCAAAACTATTATAAGGAAATTGCTAAACACTTATCTCACTTCTCGCATGCACGCTTATACAAGATAAACATCAATTCAACTAAATTATTGAGTAAATAGTCATAATTTACATGGAGAAAAAAAATTTATGGTCAAAGCTGCTATGAATATTATAAATTTAACTGTCTTTCTGCATCTTTGGGAACACCAAAAATTTGTTAATTTTACCCAAATATTTTAGGGCCTGGCGTAAACCCCAATTATCTGGTCAAATTTACTTTTCAGCTTTGTATTTTTTACTAAATGTGTGGTAATAAGAAATATATTTTTGAAAACCTGAATTTCCGGTAAACCGTTACCATTTAGAAGGAACAAGTGCCAAATGACAGATTTAGATTCCGAATATTATGGTTTTTATTACCAGACTTTTTTTTATAAACAGGAATGCCATTAACGTAGAGTAATGGTAATTTTAACAGATATTTTTTTCTTCCTGTAAGAAACTATTATAAAAACATGATATGAATTTACTCACCTATTTATTTAAATTTCCAACCTAGCTAAACAATGTTTGTGGGTTGTAATTTTGAAAAATACAAAGAAATATAAAATTATTTCGCAAAGTATTTCATTTCAAAATATTCCTAAGCAATTTCCTGTTCTTCTCTCGTAAACAAAAAAAAACAAAAAAAAAAAAAAAAAAAAAATCACAACGAAAATTTTTTATTCATAAACATTTGTCATTTATGTCAATTTGAGTTTCTCTTTCACTTTTCATTCTTCCACCATATTTCTAGTCACATCATACCTTCCCATTGATTAAATATTTTTTGAGTTCTGCTATTTAAATGATTTTCTAAGCATTAAGCTAAATTATAAATTTAAAGAACTTAAACTTGCTTTAGATTTGTGAATTCAACATTATTTAAAAAAATTTATACGTTAAAGATTTAAACTTAGTTTCTATAAAATTCTTATTTTATAAATTATTATAGAAATTGGATGTGTCGCCCAATTTTTATGAGAGAATTTTTGTATAAAAAAGACAAGTTGCATAAGAAAGTGTATGTAAAAGAACAGTTAACGTGTTTAATTAAAAAAAAAATTATGTAATTTTACTCGGTGGTCTAAGTTTAACAGGTTCTGTACCTTTTATCGATTGAAATTTTTTATTATAAATTACTTTTAGGATTTCAAAGTATAGTATTTTGGAAATTATAACTATAGGATATTCATCTTAGTGGTATTCAGCCAAGAGAAGAAAAAAAATCGAATACATGAATACATAACATAGTATTATAGAAAGAATACATTATATCATGTTAAATTGTTCATATAAATTTAGTAAACGGTCAAAGATAAATTCCTATTAAACCTTTAATGTTATAATTTCAATCACCTCATTTGAGCTAGCTAAACTAAAAATTTTAAAATGAAAAGAAAAAGTGTGTTGTACTTTCATTTTTTTTTTCTTAATTTCAAAGGAATTATTTATGTTTAAACTCTTATAGCTTCATAATGATATTTTATTGCATGTTTCTATTTACTTTGTTTTCTAATATTAATAAAATCCTTTTAAAATCATACACAGCTGAAAAAGTTTTGAAACGATGATAGTTTCACCTGTGACGAACTATCAATTCATATAACTCCTGCTTCAATTATCTAATCTTATAATTTCAAAATAAAACTTAGAAGATAAGACAACTTTTGAGAAAAGTATTAGTACCGTAGGTGTATGTATCTGTTGTACAAGAAAAGAAAAAAATGGAAAACCTACATACTCTTGAAAGGAATTGAGATTTAAACTCATCCTTATCTGTCAAAGTTAAGATTTTATTTTATAATTTTAAAACCGTCCTTGAACAGCCGACCCAATTTTATGGGTTTACGACTACTAATGTTCAACTCCGAAGCCTTGTAATTTAAAACCCAATCCAGAAGACAAGGGAACTCCTGGATCGAGTATTAGAAGAAATTTGCTTTCAAGGACTTTTTGATGGAGCTAACCCGCATTTGCGTTACATGGAGAGGAAGACCACGAGGACCTCCCACGGTTAGCCTGACGGCAACGGGACTCGAACCTATGATCCGTTTATCACGGAGAATATTTCACGCCAGCACATAATACGAAAATAATAATACTAAATACTATCAATATGAAACTCTTTATTTACTAAGAAGAAAAAATACATTTTGCAATATCTCAGTTAGACGCGTAATTCAACTTAAAGTAACATCACTGTGACTTCTGTTGATGCAGATTAGATGACAAATAACTTATATTAGGTTGTAAGATGTTAGTTTAAGCAGAACTGTTAAATTTAATTTTTGCTGGTTATTTATTGTTAGCTTGATTTTTATGGTTATTAATTGTTTTTTTTTCCGGCATTAATTGTTAATTTTTTTTGTTAGTAATTGTTTTTTTGTTGTTTTTTTTTTAATTTTAATTTAATTGTTAATATGCTTCATAGTGAACTTTGTGATCCTTGGCGTGCCCAGAATAGTGTGTCGCGTGCCATTTGTTCACCATCCCTGTCCTAAGCCATCGCGGCTCTCCAAGCTAAGATTTACGTAATAGTTATGATGATTCTTGTTTTTATTCCATTTTAATGTAATTTTTTGCTTTTTTCTACCAGTAATTAAAACTAATAGCAGCTTAAACATATTAGTTTAAAATTTAAAATAAGTTATTTAAATGGTAGCAAATAAAATTGCACTGCTCGTGAAATGGTAACTATTCCGTTTTATATAAAAGTTTTTATTTATTTTATTTGTTTTAGTTATCGACTTATTATTCTTTTTACTTCGCGTAGGCCTCTAAGCCTTTGATTGAGAAAAGACGAAGAGCAAGAATCAACAATAGCTTGGCTCAACTGAAATCAATGGTTGTGGGATCTGCGACAAATAACCAATCACCGGTAAGTTACGTTTCTTAGAGTTAAATTGTTCTATCAACAAACATTTTGTTTCACTAAAGTCTTCTTCTAAGAATTATTTGATTTTATTTTAAAAATATCTTAATAACTGTTTTTGTAGATTATAGCAAAAAATTACTTTAAAAGGAAATAAAATATAAAAGTTGTGCGCATATTTGGAAACCTTGTATGTTTGGGGAGCTTAAATATAAATTCAGAAATGATACTTAATCTTTAAAAACTTTTAATGAAAAGCATTTACAAATAAAAAAAATACGTTTTCCTTTAATTTCTAATTGTGACAACACAAAATAAGTAATTTGTTTTCAAAACTTAAAAAAGTAAGACAAAAGTCATACATCAATAATACAAAAGTAATACAGATTTACATCTTGGACTTTTAAATTTAGGAACAAATGGATTAAATCATGAAATTTAATATTATAAAATACTGTACGATTAAAAAAATTTCATATATGTAGAGGAGTTGCCAGAAAAAAAATGAGGCTCCCTACTTACTGTTGTAACAGTCATAAATTACTCCCTCCCTCACAAAAAAAAAAAAAAAAAATTCAGTTTTAGAAAATTTCAAAGAATCCGGAATTCCACTAGTTTTTCTAGCAATCCTTACAGTAGTATTACAGGATAAAACTCAAGAAAGAACTCAAAGACTGCCTTATTAACCATGCCAAGGAACTGTTACAGGCTGCATTACAGGCTTTTCCCTTTTATGATTACCAAGAAGCATTTAGTAAGTTTCTTAGGAAGCTTTTAATAAATTTACAAGAAAAACACCTGTAATGCTACTAAGAAACCTTAAACAAGTATATAAATCTTCAATTAAAAAATAAAATAATACTATGCAAATTTAAATCATTTGCTAGTATATGTGCTACATATGCACGTTTGTATCCTTATGCGTAAGTACAGCTTATAAATCTTTGCCAAGTAGAAGAACCGATAGCGTATAAGAAAGATAGCTTGAGGATACTTCCAGGGATTCAAACCCGATACCGTCACGCTACAGAGTGTTTAGTGGGTAATATAGAGTGTTTAGTGGGCTTGACAGGGAAAGACCTATCTGCAGAGGGGATTCCCTTCTATATTCTTTGTTCCTATTACGCAAAATATACCGTCACGCTACAGAGTGTTTAGTGGGTAATATAGAGTGTTTAGTGGGCTTGACAGGGAAAGACCTATCTGCAGAGGGGATTCCCTTCTATATTCTTTGTTCCTATTACGCAAAATCCCTAGCCCTGGCCCGGAATTAATATAATCCGGCAAATGATCTTGAAAACACGATCCTTCGTCCTCCGGAAATGAAATTGGAAGGAAAGAGAGAAATAGTGTAAGATGACGCTATAAGCGTTACACTGTAACTGTTACAGCGATTTCACTTGCTGTAAAAGTGGTTGCAGATCAGGTTGCAGGTGATTTTCTAATAACTGATAATTAATCTGTAATGCTACCAAGTAATTTCCAGTAAATTTATACAAGATGTTTTACTGGATTCTCGGGTAAAGTTCTTAGGAAAAAGCCGAACAAATATAAATAAACATTCGATACAATCGGAGTAAAAAAAAAAAAGGCATGTTGTCTCTCAATGAAAAGTACTCTCGTATGCACCAGTAATGGTGACTATGGTTACGAGGTTAAACTATATCAAGTATGGTCATAGCCTGGTCGGTAGGGCGCTGGACCCATATCCAAGAGGTCGTGGGTTCGATCCTCGCCGGCCGAAGACTCCCCGTGTAGTAAATGGTGACTGATGCACGTTAAATCTGTCGAGTCTCAAAGTCTTCCATGTTCCCATAAGAAATCAATACCTCTGGGGGTACTGATCCAGGAGTTTCCTTGTCTTCTGGATTGGTTCAAAATTACAAGGCTACGGAGTTGAACATTAGTAGTCGTAAACCCATGAAATTGGGTCGGCTGTTCAACGACGGTTATAAAATAAAATACTTAAGACAGGTTTGGGCTGTGGTCGTCGAGTGCAAGGGTGATGAAGGAATATAGAAGTTCTCCTCTTTGAAATGCACTATTTCTGATTTCCGTTGCAGGAAGTGGTCTCATTCTTTGTGGCGTGGGGAGTTTTTTCAATAGACAAACTATATAGTAAAGAGGAATACGCTTTCACAATTTCTAATTGACATATAAGGTGAAAACATCGAGATGAAAAAAGTGTTGAAAAGTATAATTGTGCAAAAAGCAACTTAAAAAAAAAAAGTAGTAAGAAAAAGCACCAAACTTTTCAGGTAACGCAAAAGTCGGAAAAAAAAAAAAAAAAACTCCATTTATTTTGTGAAATCCTAATGACATTTGATATAGTGTAGTATATAGAACAGAGCGATTCGGCGCTCAAAATGTGGTGTTAGGTGGGTGTCTAAGTCAAATGTTTGTAGATTGCTACTTAGATGCAATTTATTCAGAACTACCGTTTGGGGGAAAAGATGACTATAAGCTAGAAAAAGTTACGTTTCTACTTAAATTATAACACGGGTAGGTTTAAGCTTAGCATTAATGACCATAAAGCTTAAAGAATTGGAGGAATGTCAAATATATTTAGCCGTAAAAGCATTTGAACCACACGGAAAAATTTCTAAGAACAGCAAAGCCTTTGTCTATTTCTAAATGCAAATGTAATAAAGTATGTCGGCATTTCTTTGTAGATCTTCGCGGTTACTTTACAAAGCTTGTTTTCACGTGTATTTAAAGTTTAACTCGTATAAGCTTTTCTTTTATTGAAACGGATTAAGCCTAATTTTTTATTTTGTGAACTTTGTTTATCCAATTAGGATTGAGACACTCTTTTTCATATTTTTGAAGACATATTTAGCTTCTAGCGTTTACTTAAAAGAGAAAAAAGTAGTTGCATATGTGTTTAATTTTTGTGATTTATTTTTTACATTGTAAAATGTTTTGGTGTATAGTTGCTGCAATTTTTGATGCTAGGGTAAACTTGATACATTTTTGAGTAAAGATATGCAGTTATCATGCAAAAAATTACGTAACATTGAGAAAATAACAATTGCTTGAAAAAATTAAGGCAAATATATTACTAAAAATGTACTCATTTTTTAAATGTACTTGTTCTTATGTTTCTGCTAGGAAATGAGCATGAAAATATGTGCTGTCAGGGGGCAAATAAACAAAAATTAATTATCTTACATAATAATTTTATATAAATAAGAATGTAACTGTGAAAAGTAAGTAAAAAATGAGACGACATGAACTGTAAAACATTTAGCTGACCTTAACAATAAAAATAATAGGAACTAAACGCCAATTTTTTTTACAGAGTATATAATAGAAAAAAATATGAACATATGTATTGTCTGTAAGCAAACAAACAAAAAAGGAATAAATAAATAAGTGAAACTGTAACTATTAAACAAAATTGACTACACTGTAAGCATTTTAGTTTACCTTAAGATCAAAAATGGTGGCAACTATACGAAAATCTTACAGTTTAGAAATAAGATAGTTATTTAACCATCAAGTATTAATAATAGAATACTGGGATATAAATTCTAAGCGAAGTCATTTTAAAGCTAAGGAATGTTGAATAGGAGTATTGAACAAAATATAACTTTGTTATTATTATTTATTTATTTATTTATTTTTTTCAGAATGGAAAACCACCAAAATTAGAAAAAGCTGATATCTTAGAAATGACTGTTACTCATTTAAAGAAAATCCATCATGGTCTAATGAAAGGTAATTATTGAATGTCATTAAATTCACTTTTACGACTCTTTTATTTAATATTTTATAATTTTATGTTTTTAAACTCATTATACATTCTAAAAGCTGGCCTAAAAGAATAAAATGAATAAAGATGCTTTCTCACTCTCAGAAATGAAAATCTCACTTTAGAAGATTCAGCAATTCTTGAGCTGTACTTAGCTAATTTTGAATATCATTTTGTCACGTGATTTGTAACGAAACGCGAACTCTCAAATATATGACGAAAACGTTTCTTTAACTCGGAAACTCATTGCTATCTCACCAACTCAAATCTACGAGAGTAATTTTTAATTTGACGAAACTAGAATGACGAAATATGAAATATTTTGTTACTTTTGATGAAACTCGTTTTCTTGAAGAAGAAATCGTTATATTTCGTCACTTTGACGAAATATTTGCTGGGAGCGTATACCAGGAAACGGTTTCGTCAAAAACGAAGAAAGCTTCGAGAATTTTGAGTATTTATTTTTTACAGTGCACTTTGCGATTTGTTTTCAATGTTTTTTTACTTTTCAACTAACACAGTTTGTAAGTATTTAATAAAGTGAATTGAATAAAAAAGATACGATCAAAATTAAATTATTTATAAACTGGACAAACATTGTAATAAAATATTTTAGACGAAGGAAATATGAATACAAAGCAGTGAGTGATAGCTATATTAACGATCAAGGTTACTTTTACATAAATAAAGAAAGCGTAACGTAAAGTGAAGTGTAAGTGTGGTGTTAACATTAGAATATATTTGTATTCGGTAAATTGCATTCAAAATAAATTGAAACTAAGTTAACGTAGTCTAAGTTAACGTGGTTGGTATATATGAAGAATTTACACTGTAAATAATGGATACTCAAATTTTACGTAACTTTCTCTGTTTTTGAGAAAACCGCTTCCCAGTAGCGAACATTTCGTCAAAGTGACGCTGTCGTCTTCTCTTCAAGGAGACGAATTTCGTCAAAAATAAAGAAATATTTTGTCATTCTAATTTCCACTCTTAATCTACATTCCAGTTTCGTTATTATAGTTTACAATATCCCAAAATGCATTGCGATGAGGTTCCGAAATGAGGAAACATATTCGTCATACATTTGAGAGTTCGTGTTTCGTAACAGTTTATGTGATGAAATTATTCTCAGAATTAACGAAATACAGCTCAAGAATTGCTGAATCGTCAAAAGTGCGAGTTTTTCTTTTCTTCTGAGAGTAGAGTGGAAGAACGTACGAAGTGGTACGAAAATGTGATTTCAAATAACTGTAGTTACTATAATTTTTAGGCTGGATTTTCAAAATTCGCTTTACTCTCTCTCTCGTTAAAGTTTTTAATTTAAAAAGAGCTGGTTCTCTTTATAATATTGGTTCTGAGAATTTAAAGTTATGAAACAATTTGCAAGGAAGCATATGAGAAGCCACTTGTCTCCAAACTTTTAATTAAAGTTAGTTTTAAAGTTTGTATTCATAATTATATTTCTTTATTCTTCTTGTAGTGCCAGACGATGAAAAATATATGGCTGGATTCTCTTATTGCATGAAGGAAGTACGCCATTTCATAGAAAGCAATATCGACGATGAATCAAAAAGTCGTGTTCTCCATTATTTAAATTGTTTCGCCAATAAAATTCTGCTTTCTGGCGCCAACCATATTTCCATGACAGATCTCGAAACAGGAATGGACGATTCTTCCTGTTCCAGCAACAGTAGAAGTGAAACGCCATCATCAACATTTAATGATTGTTCTCCCATGGATTACCATTCTTGCAGTCCTTGTCCAGAAACTCAGCCAGACTCTTCAACAGCCTTAATAAATCGGACACACTCACCAGTGAATCATTTGCAATATGAAAACTCTAAGTGGATATACGCCAGTCCAGACACTTCTGCAAATAGAACACATGCATCCAGAATTTGTGCCAACAACCTGCCGTCTAATGGCGAACGAGAGGAATCATCTCATGGATATGGCCCTCTAAATCTATCGTACCATAACTCAAAAAGCACTGTAGATCACGGACAGCAAAACGATTCGAGAAACTCTTTGCAAATTAACTACTCAAATAAAAACGTAAATAATCAAGTTTATAATGATCATGCATTGAATAGACCAATCATAATGCCCAATGTGTATCAGGAAAATGCATCTGAATCTGTCTGGAGACCTTGGTAGCCATTTATATGTATATTTATCTAAGTTGTATATATAAGTCCGTTTTTTTTTTTTTTTGGAAACTTTTTTTATTGTTATTTATTGTATTTACGAGGCAACTGTGACTTGTAAAATGTTGCAAAACATTTATATTGCACAAAACATTTTATTTTTTATATTGCATTTTTATAGAAGCATTAAATGCTTTTGTTTATATTTTTCTACTTTTGGAATTTGCTTATCTGCATTACAGACCGGTTTCTGATTTCTCTTTTTAATATGAAAGTGTAATGTAGCATTAAGTTATTCTAAAACAAAGGCCCCTTTTTTCACATATCAATATACTTTTCTCTGACTTTTTACATTAAAATAATCACTGTACGAATTGTCAGCATTCTATAGAAAGCCTAGTCAGTCTATGTAATGCATAGTCATTCTATGTAATGCCGATTCATTCTATAGAAGGCTTAATCATTACATAGAAAGCCTAGTAATTGTATAGAATGCTTGGCCTTTCTTTTAAAAAGAAAAGTATGAAATATAAAATTTGTTTTTTACTTTTGTCTAATCATTGCATAAAATATCTAGACATTTTATTAAATGACAAATTTTCTTTAAGAACTGTTTAGACTTTCTCTAAATTTCCGGTAATTTTTTCATCTGTCTTTTTAAAGAATGCTTAGTTAATTATTAATCAATTCTTACTTTACCGAGCGATAAAAGAAATCCCCACAATACATTGACTAAAAAAATCAATGTATGAATGGCCAAAATTCTATACAATATCTAGTCATTGTATAGAATCTTAGTTATTTAGAATACCCAACGCTTTTAGGTAAGGTATGAAATATGAGAATTATTGTATTTTTAATATAACTTGAACCATTCCCTTTTTTTCTAATTTACAGTGTGCCATATAACTAATGAAAAAATGTACATAATGCATATTTTTTATAGTCATTTTGTAACTTATTTCACGTTTTTTAGAGCAAATTAAATATATGTTGATTATTTATATTGCGTTCGAAAATTTTCATTTTGCAGACGAGATTAAAAAAGCTGAATATGTGTTGAATTAGGATTCAGTTCGAACTGTCAGTTATAGCGTGAGATTTAGATGCTGAAATGCATTAATTTACTTTACTATATTTTATTTGCTATATATGTTAAGATGCTATATATGTTAATTAGTATATTTTCATTGTGCTTAAATACGTGAATTAAACTCATCATAAAGCGTGTTCTCAACCTTCAAGCTGAAAATATTTTAATGTGTAATTCATTGAAAACTTCAACTTAAAAATAAACCAATATCAACGACAGCATGACTATGTTCAGTTAAATATAATATACTGTCAAGTCAACCGACCATAAGAAAAGGATTCAAAGTCAAATCATGACATCCTCCATCGGTGGCAGGACAATATATTTGCTCAGAATATCGCGTTTTAAGCATTAAATCCTGCTTAATTAAATAATTTTTCAGCAATACGATTATGCATCATGAGCTAATAAGTGCCCGGATCTAAAATTTTCAGTGATGAAGAATCATAGCTGTTGAAAAATGAAAGGATAAGTTAGATGAAAATTAGAAAATAATAGCTTTTAGGAATGAATAGAGCACAAGGTTCTAAAAAAATGTATTTTTAATAAAAAACAGCAAGTATTTTATACAGCATTGTGATGTTTCGAATTTATTGAGCTTGATATATTTTATTTTAAATTCTTTAATTCTGTCTAAAATATAAAAGAAAACCTCTAAATAGTAACATTATGCCATTAAAAAAATACGGATTATATAAAAAAAAAAAAAAAAGAATGAATACTAAGATTTAAGAGAGTGTTATATGTCTAGTGATTTTGTTTGTTTCTAAATCAATTAATTTAAATTTTACTCACATGGCGCCACTGACTGTTTTGTACGTTCAATTCTGACTCCTAGAATTTAAGGCTTCAACTTCAGAATTTTCATGATAATAAAAAAAATATTGAGTGATACCGCACTGTGTTCAAATTGAACAACAGAGAACTCAATACGAAAATCCATATTCCTCACTATCTCACCTGTTTGGAAAAATCAGTTCAAATTGAACGAAAATTGAATGCCATTTTGCATCAACTTTATAACTATTTTTCAGGTTGAGTTGAACCACAGTATCGTACAATGAAGTTTTAGTAATGCCGAAGTATGGTCCAAATTGGTACTACATTAAGATAACAGCTAATTTAAAAGATTTATAAGTTCGTCATTGATTTATATCGTTAAGATATAGCGTAGGAAATAGGAAAAATCTCAGCTATTGAATTATTTCTGCAAATTCAGACATATAAAAGCAATTATGCTACCACAATTTTATTACTTAGAAACTCTTGCAATACATTTTTGCGCAATTGTTGATTAAGTTTTACGTTACGACCTATCCATTGGAATCAAAACAATCCGAATTATATTTGTAGCATAATAAAAGACTGTTTTATAAAAGCTTGTGTTTTGTTTATTTGCTTTCTAATGATTTAAGTTTTTGCGAATTCACTTTTCTTACTCCATATGCAAAAATATCTCAGTTTCTAAGTACTTAAATACGATAATAATTATGGAGGGGGAGTTTTGGAAATAGTTTTAACAGTTTCATTCTCACAAGCCTTGAAATATAGTTTTCAAGTCCTTAATGAAAATGAAGTAAAATAAATACGCACTTCAAGGGGCGCACATTGATATTTAAACGGGGACAAAGAAAAAATACTATGGAAATCTACCAAATCACTACTGAGGACGGCGGGGTGAAAGCATCAGACATTGAAACTCAGAGTTCTAATAATCGTCATAACATTCAGAGGTGTTTCGAATAAACGTCTTTCAATTCTTCTTACACATTCTCCCAGTCATGTTTAAGGATTTATGTCTCGCCTCACTCAGCAGTGATTCGTTAGATTTCGATAGCGTGTTTGTTTTTTCCTCGTTTAATCATTAATTTGTGCCCCCTATTGTGTATAAGTGTTATTTCTGCTGTATTCAAGCTTTTAATTTTAAATATGCTTTTAAAATCTCGGCTGCATACAAAATAAAATAAACGCTTAAACATAAAAACGCTTGGATGTGATGAATCTTTTTTTTTATGTATAAAAAGAAAGGTATATTCAATGACAGCGGACGTTCCTAAACCGCATAATTTTCTGGGGGTGGGGGGGGGGGACATGAATAAGGGATGATTTGGAAGCAGTTTACATCAAGGAAATGTTAAAACTCGCTTGAAATAGAGATATTTATTTTTAGAATTTAGACACAAAAAATTATCTATTTTTATAATCGTAAATTTAATTGCACAAATGAGGAGAGAAAAGTTATAATCTTAGAAGGCGCGGCGGCGTCTCATCATTTATATAAAATGAAAGGGGGCTAAAGCTCTCTCTGTCCCCCCTACTGGATCCACGGTCCCTAGGTATACTAATTTTTGAACAATAAAATGGACTAACTTTGAAATAGCTTTCTAAATGTTAAATTTTCTATTCTTTTTTTTTTTTTTTTTCAAATACAATGAAGACAAAGAGAATTTTTGTATATTTAAAGATTAAAATCTCTAGTATTAGCAAATGAATTTTATAAAATTAAAAAACTAATTCTGAAAGTAAGAAAAAAAAAAAAATCCCGTAACAACCTTTTGTAGTTGAGAGGAATCTGATTTTTGATCAAATCGGATTTTCAAGTACTAGGACTCAATCTCAATGGTTAGAAATACTATCTTTATAAATGCAAATTAACTAGTTCCGAATGTATTTTAAGTTACGAAATCAAACACTGAAACGTACTTTCTTTGAATAAACAAACCATTTATTCGTAATAAAAAGTGGTTTATTTAAAATTTGGGTTTTCAAGAACTATTCTTCCGATTTTGTTCACATTTTGCCATTTGAAATGATTTAAAAATTTTTATATTTTACAATTCAAAAAATTTTCATCCGTTATAATATTGAATAATAGAAAAATAATGAATTATTATTAATAACTATTGCTTGCGTGGAATTGAATAAACGAATTATGCAATTTCATTTTAAAAGTTCTCAATATATGGCGAATTACTCAAAACATGCCAAACTATCGGGTTTGGGACCATATTTCCGAGTTTACGGCTACTCCGATATTTTGGGAATCAGAAATCATAATCCGCCGGAAAAAAAAGACATGTTTAATCAAAGAAAGTGCGTTTTTGTATCTTATATCGCAACTTAAAACACCGTCTGCATTAATTATTAAGCATATTTGAGGTCACTCCCCACGAACCATTAAGATTGAGTCCTAGTACGTGAAAATTCGATCATTAGTTCAAAAGTTATTCAGGGTGTTTCATTTATTTCATATTTTTGCAAACTGTACACACGCATGTAAACATTTTTATTTCGGGTGTTTACATTTTTATTTCGCGTACTATTCATGCAATCATACATTTTTATTGCGCATTATTCATGTGCATTTATGCACGTATACATAAATTTCATGTATGTACGTACATAAATGCACATGAATAATGCGCAATAAAAATGTATGATTACATGAATCATTTATGCACGTATGCATAAATTTTATGTATGTACGTACATAAATGCACAGGAATAATGCGCAATAAAAATGTATGATTGCATGAATAGTGCCCAAAATAAAAATGTAAACACCCAGAATTGTTTTTGATCCAATCATGGGATTGTCACGTAAGAGGACTCAATCTTAATGGTTTAAAATACTCACTTTAAATATGTCAACCAATTAGACCCGACGATATTTTAACTAACGAAATCAGATTCGAAAACATAATACGTAACTTTGAATAAACATACCTCTTTATCTTAAATACAGCCGCAGATTGAGAAATATGATACAAATTTCTGCATCATTTCAAACTATGTCATTTTAAATGACAAAATTAAAAATTTGAAAGGATTTGGTCTTACGGAGCTTGAAAAATGAAAATTTAATGTATGACGCATTAACCATTCAACCAATTTTTTTCTTCAGATTTTGGAATTTTTCGTAGCATTTATTAAGTTACTATAAAAATTATTTTGTTTGTGAAATTATCCTCACATAAACTAGTTCTATATTTTGTGCAAAAATATTTTTTGAATGAAATGTTTCTAGAAATACAGGGAAATATGATAAAGAAATTAGAGAGTTTTTAAAAATGTTAGCAAAACAACTAGTATAACTCTAAAGTTTTTACAAGCGCTGACGATAACGCAAATGAATTACGCTAGCTTCAATAACGTTATTGGCGCTTCAAAGCATATGCCTAAAAATTTCCTCCAAGTCACCAGTCTCGCTAAGGGATGGAAAATAAGGTTAGAGCTAAGGTTTACATAAGACAAACTTAAAGCAAAATCTCTCTACTAACTTTACATGTCTGAATTTCGCTTTTCAGATTACGGTTACTTCTCGTTATTTAAAGTCAAGAATCAGTACGTAGCAAATCAGTACGTAGCAATCCAAGCAATAGATCAGGATTTTTTTCATTTTTTTTTCATTCGGTGTCAGAGTCACAGCTTTGCCCTCGCATAATAAATTTCAAATCAAAATGACGTGCAACCACTTTTATATTCCTTTTATTCATTTGAGTCGATGGACTGTCATCATCTGCCATTTTCAAATCAGAGGTCCTCACAAAAAAGCACACGCGACATTCCAATCACACTATTTAAAATCCCGTGACAGCCATTCTACTTTTCCTTTTGAATGTCCAACATGTCATTAAAATAATTTTATGCCAGATTAAGTACGAAATAAAAATCATTTGACCGCCACACACGATGTCTAAAAAAGAGTGAAAGGCGTGAAAAAAAAAAATGATTAAATAGCAATTCATTAATAAAGAAAAACGCGCAAATGCTAGAGTAGCATACAGTTGACATTCACCTTAACGATATAATCATAGACCTATTAATACTCACAAACGTCTTGAAAGTTTGCAAGTTAGCATTTTTTTAAAAATGAATTCGAACTTATTTTATTTCAATAACCCGCATATCTTATTATTTTTAACTTTATGAAATGCGTAATTATTATATTTGACATTTATTAAACCTTTAATTTTTTTTTTTTTTTTTTTTTTTTTTTTTTTTTTTTACTGCTAAGAAAAACTTATTTGAGCTTAGGTTGTCAATGAAGGGTAGGAGGAGGGTTAGAAGGTAATGAATTCGAAGAATTTATACTGATTTTTTTAGATATTATTTTAGATAGAGCTAGATATAAAAGAAAAAATATATATATATTGAACTAGATGGCAAATTCTGCAAGCAGTTAATAATACACGCATTATTAAATACATATAAGGCAAATACATGTAGTACGAAATTCGGTTAATGCCATTTTTCTCCATTTTATATTTCACCAGTGAATAGTTCACAAAATGGTTTTGATGAATATCCATAACTCAATCCTTAATACCGTTATATTGATCTTGCATCGAGATAGAAAATGGTGTCTAATAAAAAAATAATTTTTTCAATACATTGACGATCATGCTGAATGTGGACATTTATTTTTTTCGACTTTTCACATTAACAGCTAGAAAAATTATCATTCGTATTTACAAGGGTATTGTATAAAAATTTTTTTAAAAATTACTGAACTGAAAAGTACTAATTTTGATAAAAATATTTTTCTATCAAGGAATTTTAATTAAGGGAGCTTATGGGTCGATCATTAATACTTTTTGTTTTGTTAAAATTATTTATTATTAAAATTGTTTGCATTGTTATATTTCTGTTCTTTTCAATTTATTATTATAATTTTTACAATTATTTATTTTTTTAATTTTTATTAATTAATCATTATAATAATTTTTAATAATTATTTATAATTATAAATTTCATTAATTATTTACTATTATAATTTTTATAATTATTTATTTTTGTAATTTTTATTAATTAATCATTATAATAATTTTTAATAATTATTTATAATTATAAATTTTATTAATTATTTATTATTATAATTTTTAGTAATTATTTGTTATAATATTTTTATTACTTATTTATTTTTGTAATTTTTATTAAATATTTATTATTATAATTTTTAGTAATTATATACTATTACAATTTTTAGCTTTGCTAAAATTATCTTAATTCTTCTTTAAGTTTTTATTCAATTTTATGAATTAAAGATTTAAATACTTAATGAAAGTTAGACAATATAGGTTTCTTTCATAAGGGCAAGGAAAGCTTAAAAATGTTATTGCAAATTTGAAATAAAAATTTCCACACCAAATCTCCAAGCTTTTAATATTTCTCTATAAGTTACATACACTACTTTACAAAGATTTAACTCTTTGCATAATCCATGCGCCATTTGTGCTTACCTTTAATTTTCATCGCAAAAACCATAAATATCGTATATATTATATTTCAATGCAGCAACGGTAAAGAACTTTTTATTTTACTGCACAAGCTCTTGCGTTCTTATTCACCCTTTACCAACCTTTGTCAAAGAATGTTTTATACATCACATTGGAACTTTTTTTCTCAATGGATCGGAACTAATATTACGTATTACTCCAATACAGATAAGTTTCAACTGGTTGAATACAGCAGTAAAATTCAATCCAACAAAGTACAAGTGGTGGTTTATTCTTCCCTTTAAATTTACAGCTACTTTCCTCCAAATATTAACGTTCTTTTCTGTTTATTAGCAAATAAGTGCACCCGAAATCGCATTTCTTAAAAGTCGTTCAGGCCCATAACACCCGGAAACTCCGGTACTTAAGTTTGTTTGTTATATCGTAAAATTCTCCCCTTTTCCCTAAAGCCAAGGCAATAATTCGAAAGATTTGTGTCATAATATCTTCTTACGGGTCATTTCGGCGGTTCACACCGTTGCTTTCCGAGAATAATTGAAACTCCGTTTTGTTCGACTTAGGTATTTTGTTCGCAGAATTTAATATCGTCTGCTTTTAAGTATTTTGTTAGCAGATTTAATATCGTCTGCTTTTTTCCCCTTGAGGATATTTTTTCGGATTACGCGACGAAGGGGGAAAGAATACAGACGATTTATGATCCGAAAGCGTAACTGTTTTTGTAGTTGACAGGGCGGTCAAGCATTTTTCACTTTTTATATCCTTGTAGCGAATCGTAAGATCAAATGAAAGAGACTGGAATGCTTTGTGAATGAAGCTGGGAATGCTTCGTGTTAAAATGTAATAATACACATGTTCTTTTGTTGGAAGAAAGAGCCATATTTTTTTTTATTGCTATAGTTGATTTGAAATTTGATTAGGCTACTTCATAAAAAAATAATGAAGGTGGAAACAATATATTGAAGCTTTAATAAAGGTACGGATTATTTTGTAATGATACTTATCACTTTCCCTTTTAATCCTATAGTCATAAAATAGTGCTAGATATCATTGAAGAGAAAGCTACCGAAATTAGCGGTCGTTATTTTTAAGCTTGTAGGTGTTAACGAAACGAAAGATATAAAAAAATATTTGTATGCATATTGCTTTGAGCATATTTGTTAATTATGACAATTAAGTTATAAATTTTACATCTCGGAATGATTAGTTTGTTATTAAAAGAGCGTTTAGTTTTTTCTAGAATGTTTGAATTTTTTTTGTTTGAAGTTTTTGCTTTTTGTTTTTGTAGGAAAATTCTGCCCTCATAATTTGTATAATATTATGTGAATATATTTTAAATTTTGGACACCAACAGTTGCTGTTAGAGAAATTTTAGAAGATAATTATTATGTCTTATTTTACTACACTGGTTTCTAAAAATTAAGCATAATTTATATATATATATATATATATATATATATATATATATATATATATATATATACTACGCCGTATCACCCACCGAATTTGTTAAAATATAATTTTTCCACGTCTACATCTTTTACTTAACTTAGAATTATTATTTGTTTATGCATTTTATTATAACCCTGATATATTTTTGTTTTGTTTACCTAGCAACTTTGATGCATAATAAGTTTTTTTATGTTCTTCATGGCTTCGTTCCCGCTTTTGCGTTAAGTAAGAAATATATAGTGAAAAGAATTGAAATCTTTGTGAAAGAATCTTTGGGAAAGAATATAGAATGTGTTGCTTAAGAGAAATTCTTACTTAAAGGGCTTGGCTGACTCGAAATAGAAAGAAAGAACAGTTGCCTACCTAAGCAAATGCTTCGTTTCAATAACCAATCAGAATCCAGATACCCACACGACGTAACTTCCAGGAATCTCCATTGAGAACTTGCAACTCGAGAAGATGTGAAGTGATTATACGTAACCATGTGATTTTAATCAGATTTAATTGGCTACTTATAAGCAACGTCACGAGTGAGTGTCGAACCTAATTGGCTTCTGAATCGGCAAATGCCACGATTTAGTAACGATGATGTCACTAGCAGGTATCCAATTGAAATCGTAAGTAGAAGAGGTAGATGAAGGTTATAAAAGATATGCTAGTGTATAAGTATTTAGCATTAGAGTTCATAATAAGTTATTTAAAGTTATATGTTTACAATTAGGAAATAAAGTTTGTGCTTTACCTTTATTTCCCATTAGAAAGCTTGCAATCTATAAATTCATTTAAATTGTTCTTCTCATAATGTTTGCGTTACTGATGTTTTAATTTGCCACCAAAGCCAAAAGACTAATTTTCAAATATTACTTGTCGGTTTTTTGCGGAAAAATGTCCTTGGTACCTTTTGCCACACTAAAAAAACCTTGGACCCTTCTGCCACTTAGTTCTTTCATCCAGTAAGATTTTCGAAATTCAAAAAATTGACAAAATATATAATTGTTTAGTTAAATAAGATATCTTTGGAGAGAAATCTAAATTTTTTTCAAAAATGTCTCTTAGATTCTCCTTTTACTAAGCTGTTTATTTATAATTTTTAATATGACTACTGGGCTTCCCCCCCCCTGCTTGATTCCCTCACCAATCCCCGTAAATGTTTCTCCTTCATCATTGTTTTTTCTTTCTTAAAAAGCAATATTTTCCACAAAAACAAAGAACAATTTAATGAAATATACAATCATTATAGTTGTATCTAGGATCATTTTCTCAATATTTATCTTAACGAAAGGTACAATCACCTGGATTTAATACTTAATCAACTGCGATTGAAAAATATTACTTAAGAAATTAAGATTGTGTGATTCAAAAAGAAAAATTAAATGAGAAGTAATTTGTCCCGTTAACTTATGAACAGTTCAAATGAGTCATTAAGTTTTGTTTTATTTTATTTATTAAGTTTCGTTCTTGTTTTTAGTTATTTATTTTTAACAATTTCTATATAAATGTTAAGATTTATATGTTTCAATATCTAATCTCTCTCTTTATTTTTTACTTTTTTTTGGGCTTGAAATGAAGCACGAACTTATAAAATAAAGATCTCGAGAGAGAAAAATGAATTCTTCCACAACGATGGATAAATAGCTAATATTTTAAACAATAAAACTGCTAAAAAAATTCTCGAAAAAAACCCCCCGACTTAAATCGCCATAACTTTCGAACGAATTGGCATTTTAAAAAAAATTAATAGTAATAATAATAATAAAAACACTTCATTTGGCTTACAAATATAAATGGTTCTTTCAGCACGTTAAATTTTAACTCTGTAATTGCATTTCTGCGTTTTATACATTGAACTCGTGGTATTTTTTTACAATTATTTACTTCTTCATGGTATTGTTTCACAGTTAATAATTCTCGAAATAATTATCGAATGTTGATTTTTTTTATTTCATCGTACTCCTTTTACATTTTTCTATACACTTTTGCAATTTTGAGTTTCTAATTAAGTTGTATAGGTTTTACTACGGGAAATAAAATGTATCGTTAAGTTGAACACCTAAAACAGCGGCGGCGTTTCCGATTTTTTTTAAGATTGGGATTCGATTTAAATCTACGTGCCCCATTACAATTCTGATCACAATCGTTATCATAAATTATGATTATTTATAATCGCGTTAATACGTGATTATAAATAATTATAGTACGTGGTAATTATGATTATTTGTTACCACAAATTCAAGAACTCTATCACTTATCCAACCCTAGTTTGAGTTAATACTTCCTATAACTTTAATGTGTTTTTTTTTTTTTTCATCGGCTCAGGGAAAAGAGCGTTCGCTTTCCAATGAGGTGAACCGAGTTCAAATCCCAGCGATGGCTGGAAGATACAAATTCCGCGTCCGGCTTGGACCGACCACAGTGCTAACGTAAAATATCCGCAGTGGAAGACGGATCATGGGTTAAAATGCCCTTGCCGTCAGACTAACCGTGGGAGGTTCTCGTGGTTTTCCTCTCCATGTTACGCAAATGCGGGTTAGTTCCATCAAATAGTCCACCAGGAAGGCGAATTTCTCCCAATACTTGAGCCAGGAGTTCCCTTGTCCTCTGGATTGTATTTAAAATTACAAGGCTACGGAGTTAAACATCAGTAGTCGTAAGCCCAAAAAATTGGGTCGGCTGTTTAACGACGGTTATAAAATAAAAAAATATAAATATTTTATCATTACTGGCTTTTCTCATAGGTGGCCTTCTATGTATTTCATAAATAAACATAATACTTATAAGAAAAATAATATAAATCGATAAAACATCCAACGATAGGAATTCCAAAAGTTCAATTCTATGATTTAGCGAATAGTTACTACCTGCATTTTTATGCATAACATGAAGTTTAATATTCAAGTTATGACTAAATTATGAAAATTGCAATAATAAAACTAACGAGAACATGAAAGCGGAATGTTCTAATCAAGTCAGAAGTCATTGCCGTGCGATGCCTAAAAATTAGAGAAAAATCACTGCTAATATTCCGGAAGATGAGTATTTACCGTAAACAAGGGGCCACTGTGGCAAAAAAATAACAACCAGCCACTAATAACTAGGCGCAGTATAATTTTCCCATGTATTATTAATAGCTTTGACTGCAACCGTGTTCACGATGCTCAGAAGAAATAGCAGTTATCTATTTATTGAACCGCTCATCAAAATTTCACACAGGTAAAAGATAATGCGAGTGAGGGGTGTTTGCCCCCCAGAAAGTAGTTTGCACCACGGACTTATATTTATCCGAACCTAAAATACTCGCTGTGTATGCTTATAGCAAATTATACTTAGGGTTTGAAGGTCATAACTTCAATAAATTTTCCGGGTTAACTGTTGTTATTATGCCAAAATGACTTCCGGTAATTTATCTGTAATGAATATTATTAAAAATGTAACGTAATTAGATTCATTTTAAAAGTCCAACCTTCATGTGTAATTTGTAAGAGTAGATCAAGTAATAATTATTTCTTGATAGGGTAATATTTTATCTATAGAAATTACGAAATCAATAAATTCAGTTATTTCGACGAATCTATTGCTATAATTTAATATACAATAAAGTATAGTTACATCAAACCACTTACGAAAACAATAGATTTAGTCAATTTATTGAATATAACGCTAATATTTATGAATAACGTTGCATCAAGCAATATAGCCAGTTACTTTATTGAATATAAATTTGATGTTTGATGTATATCGTTGTATCAAAACAATCACAGAACCTGTGACGTAGTTTTGGGAAGAGTTTAGGGGACAAAACCCCCTTTGAAATTATACATTATTTGATTAATGAGCTATTGTACTGTAAGTAGGTGTAATACAAAAATTATAAAAATATTTTTGTATTAATAAAAGCATTGAAACTTATTCATTTTCATAAAATGTCTTAGTTAAAAAATTAAAGTACAGATATTCTATTTTGGTACTTCAAGGCTGTAAACATGCCAATAAATTATAATTAGATTTATGTTTCAAAAGAGGAAATATTTTAAGATCTTTCACTTCCATATAAGGAAAGATTAAACGATTTTCTATGAGTATTAAATAATTTGCGATGAGGCGTAGGAATACAAGGAATGCAATATGACTGGCCTTTTCACACTTTTAATTATCCTATAAAACGCAGGACCGATGGTTTTTGCGTGGCTTTTTGTGTTTTACTTGTGCTAGCTAAACTCCGTCAGATCTGACGAGAAAAGTGTCTCTCCCCCTCCAGTCGGAGAGGAGAGGCAACTGTTGCTTCACCATCTTTTAATTAATCTCTATCAGGAGTCCAATAAAGTTCTTCTCTTCAATCCAAGGGGGTGGAAAACTCATCCTTCCTTCTCGACGAGGTAGCAGTCACGTTAGGCCCAATTCCCAAGAGATTGAAATGCACAAAAAGTTTTTTCTAAAGGGTTTCCTCCACCAAACATCCTGCGAGGCTTCTAATAACGGCGCATAACCCCGTTATTAATATGGGAAAATTAGTCCCGATATCAGATGAATAATGATAGATTCCATATTCTGCATAAGCTGTTTATTAATTAAAAGATGGTGAAGCAACAGTTTCCTCCCCTCTCCGGTTGGAGGGTGAGAGACACTTTTCTCGTCAGATCTGACGGAGTTTAGCTAGCACAAGTAAAACACAAAAAGCCACGCAAAAACCATCGGTATTATTTGTATTCTTTATATTGTAATTGGTAACGGAAATTTTAAACACGAGTTGTTTTAACTATGCTTAACTATTCTGTTTCTAATATCTTTTCTCAATTTCTTGTGTGGGGTGGCACATATAAACTTCGAGAAGTTTTGATTGATCAACTGAAGTTAAAACAGAGAGTTTTTTTTACACTTGTTCTAATCGAAGTTAGATCATTCACTCGATTGTCACGCATTTAAAAGTGTGGCTTGTTTCTATACATCTTAGAAGAAAACAAAAAAAAAAAATTTCGCAATTAAGCTTCCACCTGCTTTATAACACTTTTCAATCCAACATTGTGATACCACGTTTTTTCGATACATTAATAATAAAATTACTGTTTATGATCTGAATTTGAATTTGTTTTGAAACAAAACATATAAACAATGCCGCTAGACATTTTTATTTACCATTTTAGAAGGTAGTAAAAAAAAACAAAAATAGGTTAGCTGTTTAAAAAAAAAAAGTTCGATTCAGATGATAGACAAACGTGTGATTTTATGCACCTGAAATTTTACATTACAACTCAAAAAAAAATCTATACATATTTTCGACCTTGTATAGTACTTTTTTTTTTTAATTTTTTTATGTTTGCATCATAGTTCAATGTAAAAGTCATATAATTATTATTTCACAATTTGATTTTCTTAAAATCAAAACACGTTCTTCAGTTTCTAGAAGAACTAGTACTTTTATAACAAACTGTTGTATACTAATAACAAAAGAACGTTTTTTTTTTTATTTTCTACCATTCAATACGTGTGAAAAAAATAAAATGCGGCTTTGTTAAGATTGGCACTGCAATTATTTTAATAAGTTGAAAAAAAGCTAAGTTACAGATTCAACCGCACAATGATACAAAAAAGGTCTATTATTTATACGATTTAATAAGAATACTTGAGTTTATATTTTTTTAGGACTCAATTAGGATTCATTTTAGAGAAAATTACAAAATCTTCCATTTTAGCGTGCTAATAATGTTGCAAGATTTTTTTTAGCAACTTCACAAATTTCAATTCTTTAACACACATTAACAATAATTTACCTTATAATTAGGATGTAAAACCTATTTTAAAAATAAAAAGAATTTCTTTTGTGAAGGGTGACTTTTATTTTTTTTTAACAACTTAATAACTCTAAAAAAAGAACAGCATAAACCAATACAATAGTAACACGAATATAATGTCTTTTAACAACAAAAGAAAGCCGAGCAGGTCAAAAGGGAATGAAATCAGAAGAAAACTTTATAAAGTGTGACTTAGGAGGGGGAGGGAGGCAAGATGAGTAAGAAAGAAAACGATTTTTATAACCTTCCTAAAAGTAAAAAGATGGTAACATTCTTTTTTTTTTTTTTTTTTTGGTAGAGAGTATTATTCAGTTAACATTTTATTGAACAGGGTTTGGAATGACTCATTTATCATTGTTCGCTATTTTATGGCATTTTCCTTTATAAAGAAATCGTAGTATACTAGCAAATAAATCAACTTTATATTTGCTTTTATATGTTTACTGGAATTGCTTATTTTAAAAGGCGGGCAAGAAGTACTTTACTTAGAATTCTATAGATCATTTAATGAAGATATTTTGTTGCTGCAGTACTTACATAATAATTTTAGGGAAACCTAATCGAAACAAAATTATTTTCTCTTCTTTCTTTTATTTCTTTCTTTTTACTTGTTGGACAATTCAAGCATTTTGGAAGATGCAATCACATTCATTATCAACAACTTTTTTCCATCTGGTGGGCAAGACGGATCGATGAATATCAATTAGTTTTATTTAAAAAAATCTGGAGATGACATGGTAGACATCATAGAATTTGTGCCACTTAGAAACAGTTGAACTTAAAAAAAAAAAAAAAAAAAAAAAATCAAATTTGGCATTACAAGTGTATTTGGTGGCAACTGAAGCTCTACTATAATTGTAAAATTTAACAATCATGCAATGCCTCTTCTGTTTCTCCGACATTTAGCAGGCCATAAAAAAACTTTTTTTGCAAATAAACAAGTAATTTTATCCTTAAAATGTCTTTACTTATACTTTGAGGTAGATAACGAATGAGGGATAATTATTTAAACCCACAGAAACGACAATACTTTCCAGTCTCTCCTATAGAAATCTTTAAATGTTTAAATCTTAAAATCGTATGTGCTTTTGACTACTGTTTTTTATTTCAATATACCATACAGGATTGTGTCACAATTACCTCCGGGGTTTGGAAGGAAAACAAAGCATTACCAATACATCAACAAATTTTACTTTACCTGGGAAAAAAAACATCACAAATTTTTCTTTTTTCCGTCTCACAAAACTTCAATAAGTGAGCTTTCGGTCTGAAGTCGAAATCTTACCCAACTCGCTGCAACATGTCACGATTAATGGTACCGAATGCGGTTGTCATCCGTCGTCGCAATTCTGTTAAATCACGCAATATAGGTGGGTCGAACACATAATCTTTGATGTAACCCCATACGTCATTCAATGTGGTCGTTTTCTATTTTTCGCACTGTACATAATATGTTGTATTCTTTGTAGACCCTTGCGCAAGGCTAATATTTTTATAAATTTTAAATGGTCATCTTTTCATTTACAGCTCTTACAGGATAGCATCAAAAGAATAGAGCCAGAGCTCCTACAGACTAGATAATACAGACACGCTTTCTGTTCCTAAAGACCCCGAGGAGAAAGTATATAAAAAAAGAAAGAAAGAAATCGATAACAAGGAGAATAGAAGAACGTGGCTCTAAGTTGCCAGCTCCTTCGTCAATTTTTTTCTCTAATCTCTACGCATCTTGATCCCATAGTCATGAATTGTCTGCATTACAGAGACGGGGCTAGCAGAAAGGAGAGATATTATTGTACCTAATAGACTGCATTAGATAGTTATTAGTCTAGCTTCGTTCCACTTTCGCTCGTACGTGAACAATTCATTACAAGATTGGAAAAAATAATGTATTTAAAACAATAGTAGTAGAAATATTTGTTAGAGACAGGTGATACATATAAACATTTCTTTATACTATCGGGTAAATTGGTTTTATATTGAACCATTAAATTAGTTCCTTTCACCGTTATATCAAGCAAAACTTACACAGTTTTTATAATATTGAAATTGAAGCATATTTTAATTTAAAACTCAACCTTTGTATTGTGTAATCAAGTTATAATAGTATGTTTCGATTTAGCAACTTTTTAAGGTTAAGTAAATTGGAACAATTTTATAATTCTAACATTTCCAATTTTCTAAATTATCTAACATTAAGGTAATAATATATAATTTTTGGGACGTTTTAGTAGTTATTTTATCTGTAAATTTATATATATATATATATACACTCATGTCCATAAATTAAGGATATTTCAGAATCACACGGAAATCATACTTTAAAATTAAAATTTCACCTGTAGAATTATCACACACATCCTGAAGAAGAATATGCAAATTACAGGAAACCACTAGATGACGCTGGTAGTACGTCACAATGACGACAGTGTAAGAGAGGGGTATATAAGGAATGGTGGCAAAGAAGTAAAATTGTTCACAGCGCTTTAAAAGCCTTTCAGTGCAATAACCGCATATTTATGGCACAAAGGAAGCATTTGGATGATTTTTTACGTGGCAGAATCATCGGACGACTGGAATGTGGACGTACCCAGCTGGAAGTATCCGAGGAACTTGGAATCGCCCAGAGTGTCATCTCCAGGCTTTGGCAACGATTCCAAGATGATGGTAATGTGAGTAGACGTTACAGCACAGGTCGCCCCCGAGTTACAACGCCGAATGAAGACCGGTATTTGGCAGTTACCGCCAAAAGAAACAGACGGAGCACAGCATCAGACCTGTCTCGTCAGCTCTCTTCAGCTACCGGTACGACAGTTTCAAGGCAGACCGTGTACAGACGCTTAGGGCACATTGGTCTATATGCTCGTAGGCCTGTCAGATGTGTTCTACTTACCGCAACTCACTGTCGCCTGCGATTAGCCTGGAGTAGAGAGCATGCATTGTGGACACCGTAACAGTGGTCTTGTGTGATGTTTTCCGACGAGTCCAGGTTTAGTTTGCAGTCTGATTCTCGCCGGACTTTCATATGGAGAGCGCCAGGTACCCGTTACCACCAAGACAACACCATTGAACGACACCGTTACGGTGGTGCAGGATGGCTCGTTTGGGAAGGAATTATTCTTGGTTCCAGAACTGACCTGCATGTTCAGAGTGTAACGATGACAGGCCACATCTATAGGAATGCCATTCTGGAAAAACATGTACGTTTGTTTCGGGGCGCCATGGGTGCTGAATTTCTGTTTATGGATGACAACGCCCGTCCTCACCGTGCAAACATTGTAAACGAATGCCTTCAATCGGAGGATATCACCCGTATGGATTGGCCAGCATACTCACCGGACTTGAATCCAATAGAGCATGTGTGGGATATGCTTGGCCGACGAATTGCAGCCCGTCAACCCCCTCCCACCTGTCTACCGGACTTTCGGAGGGCATTGCTTGATGAGTGGTGTAATATTCCCCAAGATCAGATTGATAATTTGATACTCACCATGCCTAGGCGTTGTACGGCCTGTATTGCATCGTCCGGGAGACATACTCTGTATTAACCACCATACTAACCATGTTATACTGTTTTTTGTAAATAGAACCTATATACCATTTTTTGAAATTTGCTCCAGGGAGTAAAAATCGCAATTTTTATTAATTATGTCAAACATATAGCATCTTTTTTGCTCTTTACCTTTTGTTTAATACATAGACTTTACAAATAAGTCAAATTTGTTTGGCTTCTGTCTCTTTCTGTGCCTGAACTTCATTATCCTTAATTTATGGACATGAGTGTAGTACGTAACGGAGGTAAAGCATTTCAGCAAAAGCCCGTTGGAGGCCAGAGGGCTCATGAAGATTAAGGCACTACAATTCCGTGACCAACGACTTGAAATTGGCAATAAGGTCAGCATTGTGCACACGCCGCTTTTACTTTCGAGGAGAACTGGTGACAATCTATCTGAAGGTGGACCACCATTGAATATCAAATCATTAATGAAAGTAAGAGTAGGAAGATTTTCAAGTTTTCTAGAAACATGACCCATTTTTTCAGATGGAATTAAAGGAAAAAAAAAGTAGTAATAATTAGTAAACATTTAGGCTCCCTCATGACAAGGTGCTAGCATTTTGTTCAGCCCTAAATACTGGTTATGAGAATATGATACTTAGTATGAGAAACTGTTAACGGGAAATTAGAGGTTTATTAGATGTCAAAACGAAGTTGTTGATACGATGTTGGAAAGAAAAAAAAAAAAAAAGAACTGCTCAATTCTGGCCAAAATCTTAAATTTTCACGGTGCAAAATTGATGTTTCGTGCACTCAAAGAAATTATGTGCGTTATATACTCAATTTCAAAATACCCCCGAAATCATTTGACACAGGAATTATAGGGAAGTGAACTCACTAGATTTTCTAACGAAATAGTGTAAAATTATCATCTGTAAGCATTTTATAGCTTTAAAATTCCTTTTATTTAATTTTCTAATTTTTCCCACGCTAACATTTTATTAATTCAAAAGAATACAATACAAGATTTTTTTCGAGATTTCTTTATATATAAAGAAAAATCCTTGCCAAAAATGTGGGGAAAAGGAAAAATGAAAAAAAGATAGCATGACATCCGATCAAAACATCGCGAGGCATTATCTCGCTTGTTGGCTTAGATTATGGAACAGTATGAATGAAATATTAAAATTTCAAATGTATATATTTACTCTCTTATTTCATACTTATAGAATTACATTCTAAAGCGAAACCACGCACGGAAGAAAAATTCTGGTTTGTATAACCCTAAATATGGTAATGACATTTCTGATAAAAAAAGAACATAATTCTGGTTAATAAAACCAATATACCAGCTTAATGGTAACGGTTAACTAAAAATTTTAATTTTAAAAATTATAATTTGTATTACCTCACAATTAGCAAAAATACAAAACTGAAAAGCAAATTAATAAAATAACCACATTTACCAATATTTATCACACATTAGAAAACCATATTTTATAATCAATTTTATGAAACCTGTTTCCAAAGCACTTCGATAAAATTTACCAAGATTTTTGGTGTTCCCTTATACCATATTCTGAAAGTTTTGACCATATTTTTGGTCTCATGTATATTTAGCGTAGTATTGTATATTATATTGATAACTATTGGTGACTTATTATTACTAAATCTCGTTGGGAAAAAATATTTTGCCTTCAAATCAACAGAGACAAAAAGAAAAAATCGAATGAATACAGTTGAAATTCACTCGGAGACAAAATATCATGTCTAACAAAATATTGCAGTAATTAATAACTCCTATATTTGCAACGTTTGCATCAGATGATTATTTACCGTAAAGAAAAATTGACTATCAAACATTTTGCCGACAAAAATTTGCCCACAAAATGTTTTCGACGCAATTGAGTCTTGATAAATTTTAATACATAATATAAAAATAAGCTATAATACACAGAAATAATATAAAATTTCTAATACTAAATTACTACTTCACTTAGAAAAGACTTAAATAATCAAAATTTCCATTTCATAAAGCCAATCGTAGGGGGAAAAAACGCTATTCTGGGGATTTTTTTAAAAAAAATCATAAGACTATATAAGAAGGGATATACAAGTTATGACAACCAACTGCAGATTCAGAAAAAAAAAAAAATCTAATCTATCATATATTACAAATTTAATAAAGCCATCCATCAAAACTATGAAAAGTAACACAATGACCAAACTCCATGAACTTTCATGAACTGACAACGTCAAGAAACCAATATCTCACTGAGACATATTTTTTTTAAAAATACATTTTGATTTGACCTTAGGTGACATCGCCTAGGCACGCGCAATAAAATACCTTTCCAATCCACTGACCTACTATTATTCCCAACTTAATAGAACCATATTATATAGAAGTATACTTGAGAAGTGCTGCGGGCTTAGCTTACCGCCTCAGCATTCTCTTCAAATATTAATATAAAAAGCTTACATGAAACCTACCATATGCGGAAGATTTTTTTCCCCCATGAAGTGGACACCATACGGCGCACAACTGCGTTTCGTTAGCTCACTGCATGAATTGCTTCAATATTTTTTTTATGGAATAAAATTTTTTGGCCAGAGAGTTTATCGACCCCTAAACTCAGAGGACCTTCTCCACGAGGTCCGCCTGAAGTGTGTGAGACACAATCTTGGCGAGTTTTTTTTTATAACTCTGACCCGTAGCCACGCGATTTTGAAGATTATTTTACAAAAAAAAATTTTTTGAAGTGGCAACGGGTGCAAGGATTTCAATAACCTGACATGTAAGACGGCAGAATGGTGTCTTGTTATAAATTGGTTTGGTTATATCGAGTAAGATGGGGGAGGTCTCAAGTAGACTCGTGATGCTCAGGTCCATATGGATGACCTACAAAAAATTGAGAAGTATAAAAAAAATTCGTTCGTAAATCGAGCCACAATGTAGATTTGAATTTGTAAAAAAGAAACGTAAAAAATTTAAATCAAATAAATTATTAAAATGGGAAGGAAAAAAATGATCTTGAAAAGCCATTTCCGGGGTCATCAAACTTGAAGACATATGTTGATATTGGAATAGGTTTTTTTTTTTATTAATTTATTACTGATCCTGATAAACATTTTGTAATAAATAATATAATATTGGAGGGTAGGAGTGGTGTAAAAAGAGAACTTGGTGAAACAAGAATATTTTTCCTTTATATAAAATATTTATTTGTTATTTTTAATGTTAATTTTTTTATTGCTTAAATTTTTTAATAATTTTAATTTAATAAAAGTTTATTAATTTTATTAATAAAGTTATAATTTGTATATTTTTCAATTATTCATTTTTGTAATTTTATGACAAATCTTGTTCTAACCCTTTGACGCAAAATGTTTATTGAACATATTTTTCATATTTTTTTCATTATTTTGTATTAATTTGAGTCAAAATAAGTGAAAAATATTATAATTAGCAGTTTAATGACTCATGGTTATGAAATACAGCGTGAAACATTTTCTACGTTAAAGCTAAAATCATCCAAATACGGCTGACATCTAAACAATAACCTTTCATATTTCCACTTATTTGCAGTTATTACATTTAAGAGAAACAGTTATTCATCACTGAAATTTATTTAATTTACAAAATAAATTATTGATAAATTTTTGAATATGAACGAAAAATAAATTTGAGCTACATTTTTTTAAAAAATTTTATATTTAAGTAAAAATTTTAATCTGATAATCTAACAGATTTTTTTAGAAACTATTAGACCATTTTTTATAATTAAAAAATACCAAAAAATATTTCTGATTTTAATTACAACGTCAGAAAAAAACCTATATGAAAGGAACACCGGTGTTCCATCTGCATCAAAAAATTAATCATTGATCGTTGTTGTTAATCGCTGTTATTGATCATTGATAAAATAATTTACTTTACTTTTTAATAAGTTTTTTTTTTCTATAAAAAAGAGTAGGAAATATATATAAAATATTTTTCATAAATTCTTAGAAAACACAGCATAAGGGTGTGATTTTTAGTCTTTTCTGCCCTATTCAACCCTTTTATCGTTGAAAGATTCTTCCTCATTCATTGATTTGAAGTGTAAATAAACATTGACATTTTTAAAATTTTTTTAATGTAATAAGCAAACAAATAATTTTTTACATTCAGAATTTAAAACAAATACTTAATCTATCTATATATATATAAATGAATGAGTGCGTGGGTGTCCCTTATAGACTCCAACCATCTAAACAATCCAACTGAAATCGATGAAACTTGGCTTACAGATAATTTGAAGCACGAAGAGGGCCGCTGTCGACGTTAGTAGAACATTCTGCAACGAACCGTTTTAGCGGGATGAGCGAAAAATGAAATGGAATTTTCTGATTAGTTAAATGTTAGTCATTGTTTTAATTTTAATTATAGACGATTCAATTTATCACATATTTTAAAGATAACATCAGTGATAATTTTTAGCTTATAGCTCAATTAAAAAAATAGTTTATTGTAATTATTTAAATATTAAATTATTTTATATTCGCTATGTCAGATAAATTCAGTGAACAGCATTATGTGGTAGCAAGTGTGGTCTACACCACCAAATTTATACTTTTAAAGTTGTCTGATACCATGTGCTTTTTTTATTGATAGTATTTCTTATATAACGTGTTTCTAAAAAATTATTTATTTAAAACTAACGGTAATTGAATAGAAATTTTTTTATGCATTTAAAGGGAAAATTAATGAAAATAAAGTACTAATTCGTTTAGGAGAAACGTAAAAAATGGTCATATTATTATTGATGTCAATGATGCTTAATTAATTCAGGTAATATATGCGTATTGAAATAAAAGAAATAAGCTATGTACTAAAAAGCAAAAGTAATGGGGTAAAGATATTTATTTATCTAGAAGAACCGTAAGAAACCGTCATACTATCATTGACGACAATGATGCTTAATTAATGTTGTATTATGTTAATTGATATAAAAAAACTTATGTACTAAAAAACAAAAATGACGGAGAAAAGATACCTATTCATTTTGGGGAGCCGTAAAAAATCGTCACATTATTATTGACACTAAAGCTTTACTAATATTAATAATATGTATTAATTGAAATAAAATAAAATAAACTATGTGCTAAAAGGCAAAGTTAAAGGGGAAAAGTTCAATAGGAAATTCGTATAGGAGAACTGTAGAAAATCGCCATTCACAGATGACAACTAGTGTGCACTACTGACGGTAACATGTACTACTGGTACTATGGAAATTGGTGCAGTTTTGATGAGAATTCTACGACGAATTTTCTGTAGTTTCAGAAAAAAAAAATATTTCAAGGGTTGCAATGCAAAGAGAGTGTATTCATATTTTAATGAATTAGGATTAAAAGAACTTTGTTCCTCTACTACTTATAAATATTTTAACAGTAAATTAAAGGTCAGATAGAGAAATGATCATGCTCCAAAATGCTTATCAAGCTCTAATAAAAATTTTATTTATTTATTTTTTTTAAAATTCGGCTTTAGTTGGCTGTCACTGACAAATGTATTTTTCAAAAAAAAAAAAAAAAAATCAAATGTTGAGGGATTGTGTATTAAGTACCAAATATACTAATATAGGTTATGAAATATTACATATTTGGTGATTGGGAATATATTTGGTGAAACAGCACCAATATATACTAAGCAGTTTTAATACAGATACTTTTGAAATAAGTGTTTCATGGCCCTTTGAAAGGGATATGTACCGGAGGAAAATTACTTGATAGTGGTAAATATTGACAATTATGAGCTGGTTACGAGCAATAGCATCATGCCAAGTGATGCTAAATACATTTCATCTTTATTCGAATGGGATAAATTACAAAAAATGAGTTTTGGTTACTTCAATAACGTAAAGCCACTGAAAAGGGCAACAAATTGCATTAAATAAAAAAAAATTGGTTTTATTTCAGCTATATTAATTGAAAAACTGATTGGAAGATCACAAACGGTTTTTATTTTCACAAAACTACGACTTTTCTTAATATTGTCGTTTTGCGCCATTTTCAAAATAAACATAGAGGACGCTGTTAAACTTAACAATTATATATGAGTTACTGTACTCACAACAATTATAATAATAACATATTATTTGTTAAAAAAGCGACTGCAGACCATTCGAGAAATAGATTAATTATTCCGAAGACAATACTGGCGCATATGCACACTACATTACCATGGATCGTTCAGCTTTGCAATTTTTTATGCAATGAAAGTAGAAATTTCGATAATTCCAATCAAGGAAAATGATATTTGAAGATGCTTACTTCTATGGAATTTGTGCCAAAAGTCATTAATTAAAAATAATTCTTTTGTTTTTTCTTCTTTTTTAAATTACACTTAGTGTTATTTCAAGATTGAACTGATAAATATGACAAATGATAATGGTAGATCTGCAAATGGAATTAATGTTACAGCTTTTAAGCAAATATTTGATAAGATCATAATGGTTTTCACAACCATCGCACTCATAAAGTGTGATTAATTTGAAGTGTGAGCAATTATTTTCTCTCCTCATGGACATTATCAGAAGAATCAGTGTGAAATAATGATATTATTCTAGATCTGCTGATTTTCTATCCGGTCTTTGGCCGCAAAAATTCACCGAATTCTTCTCTTATCTAACTGCTTTTATGGTTTACAAATAGTATCTAAGACCGATGGAAAATCGTCTTTGTAAAGTGTTGCTATTACCACTTACTAATATAACAACACTAAAATAATAGTATACAATTATTGAATGAGTGTTTCGATTATCACCGTAATGGTTCGTTGATTTGAATAATCATTTGAACACTGATTAGAATTAGTGATTTCATTCACTATTACTACAATAACTGTTTAGCGCCATTTTTAATAATAACACTTACTATTAAGTTTCATTACCAATAATACTGATATAAATGAGAACTGAATTAGAGATTCGATTAAAAAAATTGTACCATCGAAATTTTTCGCTAATTCGAATAACCATTTGAAAATCGTTTAGAATCAATTATTTTATCCAGTATTACTACACTTATTATATAGTGTTATTTTTAACAGTAACACGTACTATTCAGTGTCATTATCAATAATACTGAAATGAATGAGTATTGCGTTAGTGATACTATTTAATAATTTATACCTCAAAATGGTTTGTTGATTTGAATAATCATTTGGATGCTGTTTTGAATTAGTGACTTCATTCATTATTACCACCCTCACTATTTAGCACTGTTTCTAACATTAACATTTACTATTCAGTATCATTACCAATAGCTATGAAATAAATAAACATTCAATAAGTGATACAATTTAATAATTCATATCTCGAAATAGTTTGTTTATTTGAATAATCATTTAACATCGATTCGAGTTCGTGACTTCATTCAGTATTTACTACACTTACTTAATAGCGTCATTTTTAACACTAACACTTACTTTACAGTGTCATTACCAGCAACATTAAAAAAAATTAGTAATGAATTAAGGATTCGATTTAATAATTCCTACAACCGAAATAGCTTCATGATTTGAATAGAAGTTTCAACATTGATTCGAATTAGTTATTTCATTCTCTATATGCCACTTTGCATCATTCGAAATAACACTAAAACAACAATAAATGAGCACTGAGTTAGTGATGGTAGTTATAATAAAGGAGTACTGAATTTGCGATAGTTAGTGACTAAGTATTATTCGTTAATTTAAATGACAATTTGGACATTGCACAGTGGGCCAGCATCCAAGGTTTCGTGGCCAAAATTAGTATTTCAATAAAATTTGTTTCAAACTTTGGGGGTTTTCATGCGCAGGTAAATTGAATTCATAGTTGAAATTTTGAAATACACAAAAAATTCCTAAAAAAAACAAAATGGCGGCTGAAATATGGCGAGCAGAAATATAAAAAAAATTATATAGTACGTTTAAATAATTAAATATAGCAATGAAAATATAATAATTTTCGTAATTTTATATGAAAAATGAAAAGCAAATTGTATTTCAGAAATAATATTACAAAATAGCGCGAATAAATTACGAAATAACGCGAAAACATGAAAAAAAAATGATTTTTGTTTTTCGGTATATTTAGTCCACCTTCGCAATATGGGCAAAATGGGGCAGGTTTTTTCGAAAGAAGAAACATCAAAGAAGACAACAAAAAGAAGTTTAGCTAATTACCTCGTGGAACTTTTTGGAGACAAGTTTCGAAAGCGAGTCAAACATTGTAAAATGTCAAATGATAAGATATAAACTATAACTTTGGCAAGAGTATTAACTAATTCAACAAATTGAAAATTTGTACTATAATTTCAGACTAATTACTCTGATAAAAATGCAACAGTAAGGTGAAATTCCCATATATATTTCTGAAATATAAATTTAAAAGTTACATTAAAAAAAAAATTTTTAAACATATCTTTCACTACATTGTACTCTCGTCGGTCCAAAAAGTAAATTATAATGTTTGGAATGATAATGAATACTTAATTTGGGCGATTTTAAAACTGCCTACACATATTTTAGTTGAAAATTTAATTTTGACTTTTGGCCAAAGATCATGGTCTTCTGGCCCACTGTGCACTGATTTGAATTAGTGACTTCAAAAATCTTTACTAAACTTATTATTTAGCGTCTTTTCTAACACTAACGTTTACTATTAATTTTTAAAACTAATAATAGAAAAATAATAATAGATACGCACTGAAACAGCGATTAGATTAAATTGTTCGATTCAATGAAATTCAACGTTGATTTGAATAAGCATTATGGCACTTATTCGAACTTTTCACTTCATTCAATTATTCCTACACTTATTTAGCGTCTTTTCTAATTTTAATACTTACTATTTAGTGTCATGCATGATTCTAACATTATATAATATCACATCTAACACTAGAATTTATTTACTGCCATAATTGCTAATACCAAAAGGTGGTTCGATACCAGCGATACGATTTACTAATCTAAATCTTCGAAATAATTTATTAATTTTAATATAATATTAATAATCGTTTTAATACTGATGAACTTGCTATTTCAAATATCTAATTCTAGTTACCTGCTTGATTTGTGATTCAAATCAAAATATCTGAATATAATATTCAGATATAAAATCAAAGTATAATATAATATATAATACAATATAATATCAAAATATTTAGAATATTTTGATTTGAGTTGAAGAATCGGAATGATCTGTTTGGAATCGCAAATCAGATCATTAAAGTTAAGCAAGTAATTTTTGTCAAATTACTCTGATGATTCACAATGCAAATAATAAAAGCTAGTTACTGCGCAAATGAAAAAATTAAAGCTTGGTGATTATTCAAAAAACTTTAAAAAAATTCACAAAGGCTTGAAAGTTCAACTTGCTTCAAAGTTAAAGGACTATACGAAAACTTTTGCAGTTTGATTTGATATTGTTTTTAAAATCGAATTTTTTTGTTAGTGCACTCAGAAAAAACACTGTCGAAACTACCAGAAAAATCCGGGTAAAATTTAACGCGTTTCTGGCTCTATGGCAATACTAAAAAGCTCAGCACTTTTTATTGAGGAAATGTAATAAAATTTGATAATTTTATCATGGTACTTTAGAGCACGACATAAAAAAACATTTATTTGTGTAAATTTATTTTTCAGTTTTATATTTTTTACTAAATGTGAGAAAATAAGAACGATAATTTTAAAGACCAAAATTTAGCAATAAACCGTTACCATAGGAACGGAAAAATTACCAATTGAATGGTTTAAATACTGCATATTTTGGTTTTATTACCAGATTTACTTTTTACTGGAAATATTTTTTCCGTTGAGTACTGTAATTTAAACAGAAATTTTTTTTCTCCGGGAAGATTTTCCGACGTCTATATTTACAGTATCTCTCTAAAACTTTACATTTCTAAAGAAAGAAATATGCGGGTCCACACATTCATCTTACATTTCTGATGGACTTTTGGGTACTTGGTACTGATACTTGGTACTTGGGTATATATATATATATATATATATATATATATATATATATATATATATATATATATATATATATACCAAAGGTGAAATATATATATATATATATATATATATATACCAAAGGTGAAATATATATATATATATATATATATATATATGTAAGAAGTGAGATAACAGCCTCTGAGTTATCACGCCAGATGGCGCTTGCCTTAACAAAGTGTTTTTGAACATTCTAGATGTAAATGAAGAGTACTTAGTTGAAGTTGTTTCTCCGTGAAACTAACTGTTTGTCTTTAGGTAAAACTTGGAATCTTTGTGATTCAAACCTAAGTGGTTAGTGTCTACGTGACTCTTGTTAATATTGAAGAATAAATATTATTGTTATTGTTATTAATCATAGTGATTGAATTAATATGGTAACCAACATCATCACATTATGGTGTAGTTTGAAGTAGCTCGGCATATATACCTGACATTTTGGTGTCAAAAGTGGTCCTTGAAATTGGATAACGGACAATTACGAACCTGTGAGTACAATGTTTTTTGACTATTATTCTGTGTGAATTATAAAGAAATATAAAACAATGAGCTTTTTGTCCAGATCTAGAAAGGAAGATCTGTTAAAACTAGCAGAAGAATTAGGGATTACACTTCCACCTAATCTTAAAATTATCAATATAACACAGCTAATTACTTCCGATACTAAATATGATGAAATATTTGCCAAAAATGTGTTAGAAAATATTGTTTCGGAACGCTTGGAAAAAGCGACTGCCGAAAAAGAAAAATTAGCACAGGAAATTGAGCTTGAAAAGCTTAAAGCGGAAAATTTAAATCGGCAAAACGGAACTCCAATTCCAGCAACAGAAACATTAAAAACAAGTGACTTGTATAAACTAATTAAAAGTTTTGATGCCAACGAAACCGATATCAGTACCTATTTACAGTTATTTGAGAGACAGGCGAACAGAATAAATATAAATAAAACTGAATTCGTCACATATTTAATGGGACTTCTCCCTCTAAGCATTGTTCAAATAATTGCTCAAGAGCCAGAACAATTAACTGCAGACTATAATTTTGTTAAAACTTTGCTTCTGAAACGCTTTAAACTTTCCCCGGAACAATTCCGTCAAAAATTTTCTTTCCATAGAAAAGAAGTAAATGTTTCTTGGCGAGATTTCGCATATCAATTAAACCACTATTTCGACGAGTGGATTAGCGGTTTGAAAATAACAGACTTTGACAAGCTAAAAGAATATATGGTCGTTGACCAAGTAAGAAGAAAATTACCGTCAGATATCCGCGAACACTTATTGGATGATTTACACCAATTAACCGAATTAAGCGTATTGATTGATAAGCTAGAAACATACGAAAACGCGCGAATAATAACAAAAAAAGTAGACACCCCTAATAAGAATTCAATCTTTAAAACCAAAACATTTCCAATTCAACAAAAACGAAACACACCCATCTCTTCCTTTTCTCCTGGTTTTAATAATCCGAATCAAAATAAAGATATGGCTCATATAAAATGCTATAACTGCCACAATTATGGGCATATAAGTGCAAAATGTGATCAATTAATTCAAAAGTGTAGAAACTGTAATAAATCAGGTCATTCCACTCATGAATGTACCGAAAGAAACGTACATATAATTCAACCAACTCGTATTGATAAAAATATTGTAATATTTAACAGTAAAATTAACGCAATTATAGATACAGGCAGTGAGATAACCATGTGTAGTGATGTATTATATCAAAAATTTCCTCATATTCCCCTCCAATTGTCTAATATTATTTTATCTGGAATAAGTAAAGAGCCTATTTCTCCATTAGGTTGGTTTAATACAAACATAGGTATAGATAATATTACGATTAATGCTAATATTTATGTTATTGATAAAATGCAATTCGATTTTATAATCGGAATGGATGTGCTTAATTGTTTAGATATCAATTTTGCTAAAGGCAAATTATTTGTTAAAAATACATCTACCCCAAAAACAGTAAACGTAAATACAATCATTTCTTACGCGAAATATTCACCCTTCGGAAGTGGAAACGAAACTTTTACAAACTCAGTCAGAGCGTCTCCCTTCAAGGCTACTGTAATGCCTAGTTGCGATTCCTTAATTTATGATCAACAAACCGTTCCTCTTTCGAATTGTTTTTATTCTTCGGATACTTTTCAGTCAAATGAATATTCAAATAATTTAGAAGCTTTTTCTTTTTTAACTCAGATCTCAAATGTCATTGATCATAATGAATTTGATTTATCGCATATTCTGAATCAGAAATTAAAGCAAGATTTAACTCTTTTGATTAATAATTATAAGCCATCGCAAATTAAAACAACAAATATTAAGATGAATATAATATTAACAGATGAAATTCCCATTTCTCAACATGCTCGTCGTTTGTCATTTAAAGAGCAAGAAATAGTTGAAAAACAAATAGACACCTGGTTAAAAGATGGTGTTATTCGTGAAAGTTGTTCAGAATTTAGCGCGCCTATAGTTCTTTGTAAAAAGAAAGATAATTCCACGCGAGTTTGCATCGATTATAGGAAATTAAATAAAAAAATTGTTCGCGATAGATTCCCCTTACCCCTTATGGAGGACATATTAGACCAATTAGGCGATGCGCAGATAATTTCTTCTATTGATTTAAAATCAGCCTTTCACCATTGTGAAATCGAAGAAAATAGTCGCAAATACACATCCTTTATTACGCATAATGGCCAATACGAATTTTTACGGGTACCATTTGGTTTGGCTAACAGTCCTAGTGTTTTTCAGAGATATATTTTACATGTGTTTAGAGAATTAATTAAAGATAAAACTTTAGTTATTTATTTAGATGACATTTTCATTCCAGCAAAAAATGATGAGGAAGGTTTTGAAAAATTAAAACGTGTTTTAAAAACAGCTGCTGATAACGGATTGGAATTAAATTTTAAGAAATGTCAATTTTTAAAACGTTCCATAGAATGTCTCGGTTACATAATTGAAAATGGCAAGATTCGCCCTTCACCCTCTAAAACTTTAGCAGTTCAGAATTTTCCCCTACCTAAAACACATAAACAACTTATGAGTTTTCTCGGTTTAACTGGATATTTTCGTAAATTTATTCCTAATTACAGTAAAATAGCTAAACCCCTTACTGAGTTATTGAGAAATAATACTGAATTTAAATTTGATAATGATCAGAAAGAAGCTTTTCAAAAACTTAAGTTAGCTTTAACTGATAACCCAGTTCTTCACTTATACAGACAAAATTCGGAGTTAGAACTTCATACTGACGCTAGTAGTTTTGGGTTTGGTGCCGTACTCTTACAAAAGGCTGATAATGAAAAATTTTATCCTATTCATTACTTTAGTAAAAAAACTAATCCACAACAAGAAAAATATAGTAGTTACGAGTTAGAAACCCTCGCGATAGTTGAAGCATTGAAGAAATTTCGTTGTTATTTATTAGGTACAAAATTTAAAATTGTTACTGATTGCGCAGCTCTCCAAAACACAATGAATAAAAAAGAAATTGTCCCTAGAATTGCACGTTGGGCTTTGTACCTTGAGGAATTTCAATATGATATAGTGCACCGGCCTGCTACACAGATGAAACATGTAGATGCCTTAAGTAGAAATGCGTGTATCACAATTTCGCACGATGAAGTCACCATGAAAATTGCAGTTGCTCAAAAAAATGATGAACAAATTAACACAATTAAATCTTTACTTGCGAAAGGTGATGACAATATACATTTCATTCGAAATAACATTCTTTATCGCTATGACAATGGTCGTGATCTCTTGGTTGTACCCGAAGTTATGCAAACGGATATAATTAAAGAAATCCATGGTAAAGGACACTATGCTTTAGCAAAAACTGAAGAAGCTGTGAAACGAGATTTTTATATTCCAGGACTTCGGAAAAAAGTTGAAAACGTCTTAGCCAACTGTGTTGATTGCATTTTATGTAATCGAAAACGCAGAAAAAAAGAAGGGTTCTTAAATCCAATACCCAAAGAAGATCTTAGAAGTGATGCACAGCAACGAATTATGGAAATTCAAGAGCAGAATAAATCAACTCACAACAGAAAGTGCAAACAACCCCACAAGTACAGAAAAGATGACTTAGTGGCGAGTCGAAGAACGCAATTTGGAACTGGTTTAAAGTTGCGTCCAAAGTCTCATGGTCCTTACAAGATTGTTAAAGTAAAATGCAATGACAAATATCAAGTAGAAAAAGTTGGGCAACATGAAGGTCCTAACTTTACAACCACTGCTGTAGACTATATGAAACCATGGACAAATTAGTGCAGATTTACTGATGGAAGATGCAGCTTTGTTTTTTCTTTCAATTTTTTTTTTCATGTTTTGTATACTGCTTTGTTTTTTTTTTCTCTTTGCAGATTTCTTTTCTCTCAGGTGGCGAGGACGCCACTTGTCGAATGGCCGAGACTGTAAGAAGTGAGATAACAGCCTCTGAGTTATCACGCCAGATGGCGCTTGCCTTAACAAAGTGTTTTTGAACATTCTAGATGTAAATGAAGAGTACTTAGTTGAAGTTGTTTCTCCGTGAAACTAACTGTTTGTCTTTAGGTAAAACTTGGAATCTTTGTGATTCAAACCTAAGTGGTTAGTGTCTACGTGACTCTTGTTAATATTGAAGAATAAATATTATTGTTATTGTTATTAATCATAGTGATTGAATTAATATGGTAACCAACATCATCACATTATGGTGTAGTTTGAAGTAGCTCGGCATATATACCTGACATATATACCAAAGGTGAAATATATATATATCGTACCTAAAAGGCGGACGTTAATCGATCATGAAACAAAGAGTTAGCTTACTTCATAGAAAAAATTTTTAAGAGGAGCTTCGCATTATTTACACTTTTGTCTTTGAATTTAATCACAAAGCTCACGCAGAAGTAATTCAAATTATTATTCTTTACGTTCGTAATCTCCTGCAGGCGACAAGGTGGATTGAAAAAAAATTTTAATTCCTCAAAAAAGTTGAATGAGTCTATTCTTATCCTATTCTGTAACTTTGTTGTTAAAAATGACAGCTTCGGCGTCGGAAAAAGAGCTATAATTCTGAAGCGTGACTTTGTTAAAGCTCTATAATAATAATAAAAGAGAGAAATACAGGCTTTAAAAGACAAAAATAGAATTTGTTTTCAAATTTTTTACGCTTCCCTTTTTGGGTAAAACAAAATGGTGGTTAAAAACATGCAGAGAAAAGAATCAGTCTTTTGTGCGTTCTTAAAAGCAAAAGAATGAAATGGTTTTTTTACGTTGCGGATATTAGACTTTCAAATGAAGCTAAATATTGTTAATCAGCTCAGCTTTGAAGTAGAAAACAGCAAATGAAATATAAATGGAAACTATGCAAGAACAGCTGTTTCTTATTTTTTCAGATGGGTTTCTCAGTTTTTATTATTTTAGATGAATGCTTGAATAGAAGATTAACATGTAAAGAGTATGCGATGAAGACAAGTTTAAGTTTTGAATAAGAAAATGAAAACATAAAAAAATATTTTATGCTTTTGTAATCAGACTTTAAAACAAAATTCTGGCTGCTTTAGATAAAGATAAACTAGTTTTTAAGAAGTACTGTAGATTTCTAAAAACTAAACACTATTTTTTTCTTGAAAATATGAAAAAAAATTATTAAAATCAAAATTATTAAAATCAAAATTTTATAAAGTAATAATAATAATAATAACATTTAATGTACAATAATTATTTTAAGGATACTAAACTTTCATATGACGCTAAATATTGTTAAACAGTGTAGATTAAAAAACAGTTAACAAAATATGAATGAACTAATGCAAAAACAGCTTTTTCTATTTTATTTTACTTTCAGATTTTAAAAAAAAATCTAAATATTAACTAAAGGTATTCTAATTTCTTCTTTAAAACTAAAGATTTCTTTAAACTAAGCAAAAGCATTATTCTTAAATTATTTTAAAGAATTTGTAAAGTTAAAACTTTCATCACTATATTAATATATCAATTTTAATTGCTACAAAATATCAAATATGAATTATTTTGATAGATAAGAAATGCCTGCAAAAGGTGTTTATACGTGTATTAACACTGGAAACACTGAAACTTAGTATATACCTATATTGCCCAAAAGCAGTCAAGATGACTGGATTGTGAAAGAATAAATAATGAGTAAAGATATTTATTTGAAATTTTAATTTTTAATATTTTTTTATATTATTTACAGTTATATAACAAGTTATTAGTAAATATTAACAATAAAAAAAAAATATGTTGTACAAAAAGTCACAAAATTTTAAAGAAATTTTGTCATTATATACATCATTGTTTTTCTAATTGAAATTAAAAAGCAGTTAAAATTACTTCATTGGGCAATCTAGTGTTAACAACAAAAGTATTAACAACAAAAAGTTTGCTTCTCTGGATAATTTTTAAGTTATAATGCATTGCAAACATTATTAATTTATCCTAAACTGAACAACAAATTTTTTAAAAAAAAGTATTTCATTAAAAATGTATTGAGTTAAAAAAAATGGTCAATATTCAAGTTTTGTCAGGTTAACTGAAATATTTTAAATTGTTAAATTGGGAATTATAAGAAACTATCGGAAATTTTCTATATTTGCTTAGAGAAATTATAATTCAACGCGATGTATTCATACATTGTTTAAGACTTAACAATTTATGAATACAACGCGTTGAATTATAGTTTCTCTAAACAAATTTGAACATCACCATTTTTGAAATATTATTTAGCATATTGTACTTTAATTAATCAATTAAAGTATTAGATGCGTAAAATAATCAAAAATAATTTTAAAGTATATTAAAGTATAATTAAACATCGTTCTACCTCTAAATATTTCCTACAGAAAAACCGAGCAATTTTTTATTTTAATATTTAATTATATAAAAGTCAACGCACGAGTGATCTATTCACAATTTTTTGTATAATTTAATTTATTTATTAATTTTAAATATCGTAAAATTAACGGGATGGAAAAATAAGGGGAAAAAAAATTCATATTGAATTTTTTCAAAAAGTTTTAACACTGTTAACAATTAGATATTTGTTGCAAAATACAAAAAAAATACTAAAAATTAAAATAAAAGTTTTGTTGAATTCCCCCGAAAAAGTATATTTACAACATGTGTTTATTAAATTATTTGCTGATTAGAAATAATTACAGAAACAAACTCATACTTTATGGACGCTGGAAAAAATTACTTTTAAGCCTGTTTTGAGAACATAAAAGAGGATATATTATAAATTGAACAGTTAATGCATGGTTTCATTTATAAAATTTAGGAGAAGTGAATACTAAAAAATAATTTATATAAAATTCATATCGAATGCAATTTTAAAGCCTTTCTTAAAAAAGAGGAATAGGACATAAATTAATGCATTACTCGTACTTATTACCTCTTGTATAATGAACCTATAGTAAGCCTATAGTAAAGTATAGTAAGCATTTACATGAAATATATTAATTTTGCATACCTTAAAAATTAATGCCACAATTTTTTTTTTGTCGCTTCTTAGGTGACAAATGGTATGGTAGCAATGATAAACGGCATAAAATGTACCTTATTAAAAAAAAAAAAAAAAAAAAAAAAAAACACCTATAATTTAAAAGATAAAATAAATAAAATTTATATAGGTGTGAAAAAAATAAAGTTAGTTTCTTCTATCAAATACATTTGAAAGCGTGGTTTTTTAAAACTATATTTTTTATTACTTAGTTTTTTTTGCTGTAAATATAAGAAATATTTAGATATTTTCAGTAACAAATTATACTACTGCAAATACATGGCACCAAAAAGAAAAAGCGAAAAGCTGATAATATTTTTTTTTTTTCCATAGAAATTTTCTTAATACACAATATTGCAAACTACATAGCATTTAAAAAATATAGAGCATTTAAAAAATGGACAACCGTGATTGACTTTTGATTTAATGATAGTATCTTCACATTCTAAGTCTCAATCTTAATGGTTCGAAGTCGTGACCTCAAATATGCTAATAATTAGCGCAGACGATATTTTAAGTTACGAAATCAGATACGACTTTTTAAATCTCGACTTCTCAGGAACTATTCGAAAAGATTTTGCTCAAATTTTGTATTTTGCTATGTAAAATTACATTCTTTAAAATAATGCAAAAAATTGTAACCATACAATTTATATTTTTTCCACTATTATTATATAATATTATAAATAGTTATTAAACATTACTTTTTGCGTGAAATTATTTTTGGATATGCTAATTTTATAATTGCGAGCAAAAAATTTTTTCAATTTGCTTTAAAAGTTCTCGAGAGATAGCGAAATACCCAAAAAGTAAAATAAACATTACGGGGTCCAAATTTTTGATCGCTCTTCTGACCAAACATTGGGACCATATTTCCCAGATTATGGTTAACCTCTATATTTGGGTCAGTGTTCCAAAACATTTCATAAAAATGTATGATAATTTAGTGAAAGATTTGTGTCAATTTTCGAAACTTAAAATATCGTCTGCACTAATAAGCATATTTGAGGTCACCCACTCGAACCATTAAGATTGAGTTCTAAAGCGTGAAGATCCGATCATAACATCAACAAGTTCAGGATGGTCCTTTTTTGGCACTGTACAACATTTTAATCGAATATTTATAAATTGAGATAATTGATAATTGAAATGATTTGAAATTTATTTTATAATAATAAATTTCAAAATTGACTTTGTGCAAACATTAAATATAGTTATCTTCTGCTATTTATTCCAATTTTATTACTTTATTTCTCTAAAAAGAATTTCTCTACAAAAAATTTCTAAACATAAAAGAAGAAGAAAAATTAAAAGTTACAGAATTATTTAATATGCCTCTGAAATTTTTTAAATATATACTAGTAGAAGCGCCTACTTATAAATTTAAAGGTGAACTTTATGCTAATGTTAAATGTAAATATATTTCCGCTATTTACTTTGATTTGAAATAATTCCTTCTTTGATATTTTTAAAAAACAAATTTTTACTTAATATGCGTCGAATATTTTCTTGCAAGGAATAAAAATAATTACCAGCCTGCCAATTTTCGATCATAAAATGTCATTCTTTTCGAACAATTATGGCATTCAATGTCGATTAAAAAAAGCACGAAAATGAAAAGAAATATACTTCTAGAACGATGTCAATCCTGATACTAATTTAAGTTTGTTTTCAAATGATGACATAGAAATGTCAGTCATCTTCGAAACATTCTAGAAGATTTATCTTATAAGCCAAGATTAATGATGTAAGAAATGGATGCTGATTATTTATTTTAACTTAGAATGTTTTATTAGTTTTTTGAGTTATTATTAGTAAACGGAGGAAAAGTTAAAAACTTTTTCTTAGTTTATAGCATGAAAACAAGCTTTAGAAAATTCTATGTCAGATTTAAACAGGTTAGAGAAATACTTGAGTCCCCGCACCCTGCTCGCTATGCCCGCCAACTTCGAGAACTGTTTTCGCTGTTCCCATTCGAATCTCGTCGCAATCCAAGCTCATTTCACGTATCATCTGATATTTATTGATTTTTTTTTCTTGCTTTGTATGAATGGTGGTATTATTTTTAATATAAAGTTATAAAAATATGTAATGTAAAATTTTAAATTTCAGAGTTTAGTGATACAACTTTAAATCCATTATTAACTTTTAAATTAAATGTACCAAATTAATTTATTAGCAATTAATTATTATTATTATTATTAATGATTATTATTAATGATTATTATTAATTATTATTATAAATTATTATTATTAATTATTTTTATAAATTATTATTAATTATTATCATAAATTATTATTATTAATTATTATTATTAATTATTATCAAGAATTATTATTATTAATTATTATTATTAATTTTTATTAATTAATTAACTAATTACTTTTTGCAATAAGTTTGTATTAATGTAAATTTAAAATGCATAAAAAACAAAGAAAAAGATTAGGAAATGAAAACATAAATAGCAAAAATAGGCTATTCTTAAAATTTATGAATTTTTCCTTGCATGCACAATTGTAAACTTAGGAGTAAAAAAATTAAGGGACCTCATATAGTTAAGTTCTTTATACAGCTCAGTTAGGTTAAATTCTTAGTAACCAACGGAAAAAAAAAACTTTATTGGTTCTGAGATCATAATTAAGTGTTTTAATCAATTAAGTGTATAAATAAAAACAAAATTTTCAACAAAATCGACAAAAGTTTTTAAAATTCTTGATTGAATAACAAACTGTTAAAAAACGCAAAAACATACATAAAACGGAAAGATTAGCAGAGATATTTAATTACATTTGTACGTAGTTCTTCAGTTTACATATAATTTTATGTTTAACAAAAAATTATTTGTAAACTGAAAAAAGAAAAAGAGACTCCGTCACATTACCGATTAATCAGCGCTTCAGCAAGAGACAGCTAGGAAAAGTTCAATTTTTCTTCTTTTTTTTTTGTTTGTGTTTAATTGTTACTTCTGAAAAATAGTTTTTGTTTTGTAAATTAATATTTTATAAAACTAATTTATGTCGAAAAATATAGATTTCATATCTTAGTACAAACGTGTAAAATTATTTTCCAATCCTTGTGAAGTTTGTTTTTAAGCTAGAGTTTCATTAACAGATTAAAGGGTTGGCTGTTATTTCTGTAAAAAATTAAACGTCGAAAGCAAAGAATTATTTATGCGAAAAAATAGAGAAATTTGAAATTTTTTTCTTTCCTAAATGTAACATTTCAATTTTAATCATTATTTCACGTCTAGATTTAAGTGTTCAAATTATTTTATGGAAAAAAATAGTTATTTTAAAAATAAATAGGTTAACTAGTGTATATTTGATTTATTATTTCTTTTAAATGGTGTCTTGTAATGAAAGGAATCATGAAAAAAAAATCAGCTTAGATTAGTAACTATGTCAATGCACTTATCCAAATAGAAGTTCTATTCATTTTTCGAGACTATATTTACTTTGATTCTGATATCATATGCAAAAAGTAATAAAAAAAAGTTATGCAGGGAAAAACTTAAAAAAAAAAAAAAGATTAAATTAAGAAACTAAAAATACAAAAGAAGAAACTAAAAGCCTAAAATAAATAAATAAATAATGCAAACAAATTATTCAGAATAACATAATTTTACTTTTTTTTTTAAAAAATATATATTTCGATGATTCGTAAAAAATATGTGATAAAAAATATATATTTCTATGATAAAGTGTGAAATAAAATATTGAGATTGCACGATATTTTGGTTTTTTTAATTCATATTTCGATAATTTGAACGATATTATTGGTCTTCATATTTCTACTCAAGTAAGAGTGCATTGTTGTGCAAATACGAGTAAAAATAATTATTTTACAGAATAATATAGCTCAACGTGGCACTTTATCTTGCAAATATGCAAGGTATTGTGCACCAAAATTTTGAAGTGTGTATATTTGAAAATATTTTACTATTTTAGCTCAAATTCAGTGCAGTTCCTACTTGAAGTTTACGCAAAATTGCGTTGGAGCACTTGAAGTAATCACCAAAAGAATCTCTTACTCTGTGGATGACAAAAGCGTGTTCATTTTAAGATTGAATAAGTATTTTATGCTGTAAGAATAATGCAATGGATATCCTGTGGATAATCTTTTGAGAAATATCTTCATCGAAAACTTTTTGTGAGCACGCTTCTAATCTTGTTTACCTTGTATAATGTTGCTCTAATTTTCATTCTTTTGAAGAATTTTTCCACAAACGCGCTTCATTTTTTTTCAGCGTACTTAGTGTGCACAATAGATTATCTGACAATTTGTTCGCACTGACGAATATTTTTCTCCTCCAATCTTAATCTGATTATAGAATATTCTTTTCATTTCTTTCCAATTTCTGAAGGTGGATCAAATTTCGAGCACTAGTTCCCCTCCCACAAAAATAGAGAATCTGAAGATAATTTGAATGATATTATAAAAAGAGGAGGCATGATAAAGAATATAAGATTTCACTTTCTCTCTTTTCTCCCGATATATCTTTTATGGTTCCAAAAGATGGCCGCTGGCAATCTTCCATTCGAGTTGAGATGTTGTTCTTTGTCACTGAATAATCGTCTGCGATTTTATTGTTGCGTGGACCGCCTTCACAAATGCCAGTAGCCAAAGAAAAGGAAAAAAAGGGAGAAGAAAAACATAATGAAAAGAAAACTGAAAAGCATTACTTTTGCTTTCGTTTTTTTTTTTTTTTCGAGCCCCTGAAAAAACCAGGTACTTGTCTTCTTCGAAATTCAGAAGAGGTCCAAGCGCGTATCCAATTAATACGCATTCAGCGTCTGACAGAAACAGTCTTCGCAGTTGAGGAGGTCAGCCTGGTAAATAAAAAAAAAGAAGAAAACGAAAGTTCTAATACCTTCACTACGCACCCAAGTCTAAAAAAATATAACATGCAAAACTTGTCAAGTCAAAATTTGCCAAAAATAGAATTCTGGTGGACGAAGTATAGAATTGTTGACATGCTGACCGGGTGGATATTTGAATGACAAAAACGAACTCGTCAAAAATACGATGACTGGCTGTCAGTCGCAGGGTGCTTTTATCTCTGCAGGTGGCTGACACTTTTTTGAAAAGCTGTCAAATGTTGGATTTAGAAGAATTCATTTCTACCACTAGATACCAGTTGAGAACTGAACTTATTTTGCTGTACCATTCTTGGCGGTTGAATGGAAAGAAAGTGTCGGATTATTCGTAGCCAACTGTCCGAATAAAGAAAAGTCACTGCATGAAAAGATAGCATTTAATAGAGCTGTGGGTGTACAGAAAGGATTGTGTGCATAAGGCCTCTTTAGTTACAGCAAGTAGAAAGTATGTTTTTGCTTCACTGGTTATAAAATTCGAATTTATTTTTACTCTTTGTAAATAAAAATTCGAAAATTCTGAGTGTAAAATAAAATTAAAATGTAACAATCTCGCAAGAAAAGGTAGAAATTTAAAGTAAATGTAGAATAAGCATTGATTATGAAGGTACCATGAAAACTTTTTTTTTTATCTGTTTATTACTTGGATTTAGCTTACAAATTTAAGTATCCAGATATTAATTCTCATTACCTGGTGCTGGGTGTCCTTTAGGGTGAGATTGTCAGTTTAAGCGCGATAGATTTTTTCTTTTGCTAAGTTTGAATGCATATTAACTGAATAAATGAAATATAAAAAAGCAATAATAGATATACCGAACACAAAATAAATTATACTCTCAGGTTAATCACGAAAGAAAAAAACATAAAATAAATAAATACGTACTACTACTAAGGTTATAACGCAAAAAAAAACAAACAAAAAAAAAAATTGACTTAATTTTTTCAAAGTTGACTTAATTTTATTACATTTTTAAACTTACTTAAACTAAAGAAAATAAAACTTTCTTTACCATAACTGAAGAGAATAAAAGTAAAGGATTATATCACAGATACTAGGGTGGTTTTAACAAAGTGCATAAAAAATTAAACTAGAACAATAATTGTGCTCAAACATCATGTATTTGTCATCTGAATACTTTGAAATATGAAATAAATATATATTTTAATTCATTAACTTCTATCAATAAAGACCTATAAAGTAATGAAAAAAAAATTTTATTACACAAACAATAAGCTCAGCTAACAGTCAACGATAAGCTCATTTTGGAACATATTATCATATTTCCATTTTAAATTAATTCTCTCTAAAAATAAAAAAAGCATGTATGAATGATGATATGTAATTTTAAACGACATTATCGCCAGAAAATGAGTTTTTTTTTAATAGTTTGCTGAATAAGTTCAAATTCCAGCCTGCCCTGTTAGAGGTTTCAATCCTTCAGACCAACCGTGAAGGTTTTCGCGGTTTTATTTTCCGTATAACGCAAATAAGGCGAGTTTTCCTTAATGCTTGATCCTGAAGTTACATTATTTTCTGGATTTGGTTCAAAATTGCAAGGACCTGGAATTTAACACTATTTAACATAAAGTTGTAAAATATTTATCTGTCGTTTAAGGAATATAAATTTTTCGTCTTGACTAAGACCCGAGCTTAATACGTAATTTACGCAATTACGTAATTTAACACTAGGTTGCCTAAAGGAAGTCATTTTGACAGTTTTTTTTAACTGCTTTTTCATTTGCAAGAAATGTACAAATAATAATGCATAAATTAATATTTTCTTTCCCAGTGTAGTAAATTTTTTGTATTGTTAATATTTACTAATAACTTGTTATATAACTGTAAATAATATTAAAAATATTAAAAATTAATTAAACAAATTTCTTTACACGTTAGTTATTCTTTCACAATGCAGTCATTTTGACTGCTTTTGGACAATATAGGTATATACTACTAAGTTTCAGTCTTTCTAGTGTTAAGAGATACTACTGTTACTATTATCAGAAATGCCAACTTGCTCCGGACAGCAAATATATATTTTAAAGTTTATATATTGTGATTCTTGGCTTTATAAATTCAATTTAGCAGATTTTTATCCAGCACTGTATTTCTAAATAGTTCGTAGGCTTATATAATTCACCACTTTATAGTACTTATGTTATGCTATACCCTTTAAAAAGCAAGCAAAAATAGTCAAATATTTGCAAAATTTACTTTGTAGTTATTAACCATTTTTTTTAATATTTTTTTTTCATAATTATTATGGTGTATCTGGAGCAGTTGGCATCTCTGCTATTATTATTACTACTATATACTATAACTACAATTATTATTATTAAATCTGCTTCTACTACTACTTATATTACTACAACTACTACTACTATTAGTAGTAGTAGTATTTTTATTACTACTACTATTGCTACTACTAGTACTACCACTACAACTTCTATTATTACTACTATTAGTATTACTACTACTATTATTACAACAACTACTATTATTATTATTATTTCCATTACTACTACTAATAATAATTGCAATAATAATAATAATAATAGAGTCGTGGTGGCTCAAGGGATAGAACGTTTGCCTCCCAATGAGGTTTCCTAGGATTGAATCTCAACGGTGGCTGACTGATACGAATTAAGTTGACGCTTAAACTAACTGTGTGCAAACTAAACCAATAACAAAATAATGGACAGATTTTAAAATTGACCCATATAAATGAATCAAAAACAAAAAATTCATCATAGTAAAGAAAAATAATAAAAAACTAATTTTATTTATTTTTACTCATTTTATACACGTGATTTAACGACAATAACGTTATTTACGACATTATCGATGTTTATAACGATATTCAAATCAAGCGATAACGATATTAATATAATGATATTTGAAATATTTGAAATCATTACGATAAAACGATAATGATAATATTTGTAACAACAACGTTTAAAATCTAGTTTCTTTCTTTCTAGACTAGCATAGACAGGAAGGCTTTTTGTTGAAAAGAAAAAAAAATCTTTCATTGCTTTTCTGCTTTAAGTAATTACACTGTTAATTCACATACTTTTTGTTTATTGGCATTACTGTTTCAACTCAATCAATATTTTCTGAATAAGTTCAATAAAAACAGCAGCAATTATTAATATTTTCTGAAACAGTTCATTATCAGTTATCTAATTTCATTACGTGATGTCCATTTATAAAATTTTCATTAATGTATTTTTACATTTCGAAATTCGCGATCGCAACGAACTATAGGGGGCGTTGTTGTATGTGCCGAATCCCTGCGATTTCCATATGAACAGTCATTCAGTTACATTGGAGACGTCTTTAATGTAGCATGTAGCATTGTAACGTTCCATCTTTATTGTGGCTGATTAAATTTAAAAGAGAAAAATGTTTGTTTTCTTTCTTATGCAAACGAAAACAAAATGGTATCTCTTTTTTTTTAGAGAAGGAACATCCAGAACACATCGGAAAAATATTTGTAAATAAAGAGAAAAAAATAGATATATTCTTATAAGAGTTCAAACCTAATGCCTGAGAAATAGTTTTACTAAATTTAATGGTATAACATGAAAGGCCCATTTAAATTTTAACGTAAAATAAAGAAAGAAACATTCTTTTTTTGTCGCCATTTTTTAGTGTTACGAAAATGCGTCTTTGGGACTTACCAAAAACAAAACAAGATGCAATTTTACTTTTTTTGGAGCGAAATATTTTATGGAGTGAAATATAACGAAAATGTACCAATGTCCATAACATGAAACTTTATCTTAGTAAACAAATGATGTATAATGATGTTTTGGAAATGTTATTTCATTTTGAATCTTATTTATTAGAGTTCATAATGGCTATAGAATCAGGTGAGAGAAAAGTTTGTTTTGGATCTATGCTAAACTCTATATCGGCCCATTTTCCACCGAAATCCGATTGACTACTTTGATTTTAAACAAAGTGTTTCATTTTAAGATTTTTTCCAAAAATTTTATGTGTAGATTGGCGGCACTTAAAAATCTGCCAAATCTGTAGCTGTGGTTAATACGCAAGTGCCGAATTTTTCTTCCATACTTTTCTGAATCATATTACTTCAAACATTAGAATATACAAGAAGTATACATAAACACATAATGCTATACCATTTAATTTTTCAAAAAAAGTATTTTGACAACAATTATTATCAAAATCTTATATACTAAAAAACGTAAAATAAAGAATTCTTAGGATAAAAAACGATTTTAAAAATTCTTTATATTGAAATAAAAAGTTTCATGTTTCTTTTTTTTTTATTCCTATAGTTCTTAATCAGACGTAAAAAACCATTCTGTAGAGAACTATCATCAAATAAGAAAAAAAATTATTTACAAGCAAATTTTTTATTATAAAAATCATAACACTCACCTGTTTTATAAATCCGCAGAATTCCAAATGAAATGGTCTTCGTTTGAAAATTTTATTTTCAAATAATATATCCATAGATTATCCCTTCATTACTTTTAGATAACATACCACACATCAAAATTTTATAATTGTAATATCTCGATATGAATTTGAATATGTAGCTTGAAAACAGAATAGCTGAATTCTAGTTGAAATTATTCTTTCAAAACTAAAAAATACTTACCAAAGAAAACGATAAAAAAAATTATTAATAATCAGCACAAATGAAACTATTTCAAGTAGTTCGGATGATTCTTTATTGTTGTTTTCCGAATTATATAGATACAGAAATATATACTATTATATAAAGAAGAAGAATATTCTATAACTATTACAGTTCTGAATTCACTTAATTCATTGGAATGACGAAAGCAATGTTGACTTCCTTTTAATATGTAATGAATTGAAGACAGAAAAAATTATTTTAAAAATTATTAACTCACACATCTGTAACAGCAAGTAATCTTGAAATTGGAAGTTATGTTGTTAGTAATAGAAAGGTAAAAATTATTGAGAAATTGTTCTTCAAATGCTTGGCGTGTTCTGCTTCAATGTTTGGCATATTCTGGTTAGTTTTTTCAAGAAGTTTTACCTTTTCTTTAGGGAAATTTTGCTTCTTTTTTGATGCTAAGAAAATGGCGTCCGTCATTGCCAATGGTTATGTGGGAACTAATGCCCGATATTTACAGTCTCCCGCTAGATGGCGTACTCGAGTGTTGCGATCGCGAATAGTACACAGAACATTTAGTTCAACTTAATAAAATTGAACTTTAATCTTTCATAATCGTTTATCATCAAAAAATATAAGTCATATTATAATCATTAATGGAGGAAATAATTAATGCTCAATCAATCAATTGATTTTATTCAAACAAATTAAAGTACTCGTGTTTAAACTTAGAATTTTGATTTACGCAAAAACTTTATTCGAATTAATAGAATTTGAATAAACATTGCAAACATCAGCAGAAACTATAATTAGGCCTCTCGGAAACCAGGGACAAATTAACTATATGGTATATTCTTTGTTCATTTGCATTAATTATAATTTTAACAAAAATATGTTGAATTTATTCAAAAAAAAAATCTTACTTTTTTCTCTACAGCTTCAACCATTAAAACAAACTCAAAAGCGCTATGTAATCTCAGTATTTTTTTCAAATGAAAATCGATCAAAAATAGCTAATTAACTTTATTTATTTAGTATGCATCATACGCAGCAATTAAAGCTGACTTAAAAAGTGATAGATTGAAACTGACAGAGTTATAATTTTAACAAAAATATGTTGAATTTTTTCAAAAAAAAAAAAAAAAAAAAAAAAAAAAAAAAGAAAGGAAAAAAAACCTTAATTTCTTTTTACAGCTCCAACCATTTAAACAAGTTCAAAAGTGCTATTTGAATGTAATCTCCTTATTTTTTCTAATAAAAAGCGATGAAAAATAGCTAATTAACTTTATTTAATTAGTATGCATTGTACGCAACAATTCAAACTGACTTAGAAAGAGCTATTTTTCAAGAAATATTTTAACGAATCGTCATAAATAAGTGAAGAAATATTAATGGTCGTGACTAATGAATTAGGAAGTCAAAGGCCATCGAGTTCATCATTAAAAATACCGCTTTGCTAGTGTAGAACATTTTTGAAAAAGCAATTTCGTTATTTATCAGAATTGTTTGCAGTCTAAAAAACAGTGATTTTTTTCCACCTAATTTTTTTCTAACAAATAACTTCCCAATTTAATTAAAAACTATTTGAAAAATTCAATTTAGAAAAAACATTTAATTACACTTATCGTTACTCTATCTTAATTATGTAGTAGTTCCATTACTAAAACTGATAACAAATGGAACTTAAATGCACCTTTCTCACTTCTCTTAATTATGTAGTAGTTCAATAAATTAAAAAAAAATATTTGAATTTTAAATAATCATGAATATATAATTTTTAAGCTACATTTTAAAGACTGCTGTCATCTAATGGATAAAAATTAGCATTTATATTTTTGGTGTGATATAAATTTAAATTACCTTTTAACATTTGCACAACTTACAGATTATACCGCTCTTGAATAATTATATGCTGCAAAATCGTCTTTATGTTCCTTTTTTTTTTAGTAACAAAGTTAATACTTGAATTAAAAATTAGAAAACGATTCCGAACTTTTGCCATGAATCAAATCATTATCTTTATATGTGTGTTCTCTTTTTCAGTTCAATATTTTATTATATTTTGCACAATTTACAAACTACTGCTGCTAAATATAGTTATTGCTTCGAAGCTGTCTTAATTTTTTTCTATTTATTTTTACAACAAAAGTTAATAATGAAATTAAATTCAGAAAGAAATTTTGAGTAGTTGCTATGTATAAAATCGTTTTCTCTCAAATTGTGTTCTATTTCTGAATTTAAAATATTGTAACTTTTTGCACAACATACAAACTATTGCACTCAAATAAATATATAACTCCAAAAGTGACTGAATATTCTTTATTTTCGTTTACAGTAAAATTAATAATTATAATGTAAATTAGGCAACGATTCTGACCAAGTCGCCATTTTTACATAAAATCGTTATCTTTAAAATTATGTTTTCTTTTCCAGTTTAAAACATTATTATATTTTACACAACTTCTTACAAACTACTGCTGATAAATATTTTTTTTCTTATTATTATTTTATTATAATAATTTTATAATTATATTTTATTTTAATAATTTTATTCTACAGCAAAAATTAATAATTAAATTAAATTGAAAATCAAAAAACAATTCTGAACAGTTGCCATATGTAGAACCATTATTTCCAAAATTGAGTTTAAAGTATAGTTTGTATCTCAGTGGAAAATACTATTTTTTCTACCTCATAATTTGGAATCTAGTGCTGCTAAATACTGTGTTATTCCAAAAGTATCTTAATATTTCTTTTCATCCTCAACAAAACTCAATAAACGAATGGAAAATTAGAAAAAGATTCTGAACATTTGCATATGTAGAATCTATATCTCTAAAATTCAGTTTAAAATATTGTTATATTTCGCTTCTCAGTGTAAAATATTTTTATATTTTTCACAATTTACAAACTAGTGCTGCTAAATACTGTGCTACTCGAAGAGTAACTTAGATTTTTTTTTTTTTTTTTCTCCTGCAACGAAAGTTAATATTTGAATTGAAAATTAGAAAACGATTCTGAATAGAATCAGTTTTTTAAAAATTAGATTATTCCTTTTAAGTTTAGTTATTATTTTTAATACAAATAAGGAAATACTTTTCTGGGTTACTAATTTTCCAATTTTAGTGGTTTATATAATGGGATACCTGCAAGTGGCGCGTGGAACAAACAAGTGGAGCAAACGAGTGTTAAACCAATTATATTTTTACATAAGCAATCTCTTTGTAAAGTCATACGAACAGAAAAATGATTCTTGAAATTGAATTTCTTTTTTGATAAACCTATAGTATCAAATGTTGTCTATTTGGACGATGAGTCTCAGGAGGGTATCTGAGAAGAATATTGAATCGATATTTAACATCGAACGTTAGTAATCAACGTTCTTGTCGTTCGGTATACGTTCGGAAGATTTTCGAAATTCCTTTTATTTCATAATCTGGCAAATATTCAGCTTACACTAATGAAAATGTTTAATTGTTTTTGTTTTCAATTGAAATGCAGCCATTCAGTATGGCAATCTTTTAAAACTTCAAGTTTCTTCACAAATAATCTAACAAAGCTAGTTTGTTTTTTAAAAAAGTATTATCTTAATATAGATAACGACTTAATTTTCTGGTTTTTCGCAGAGTTTTTAGTGTTTTTCAAGGGTTTTGCTTAAGAATGCAACAAACCATCGTTCTATTTGAGATGCATAGACATTCACTATTCCCAACTATTCGTAGTAACGCATACACATATCATTTCTTAGCCTATTCACAAAGTATACAAATCTGAAAGCTATTTAGCTTGAAAAAAAAAATTTTTTCAGCATTCAGTGATTTTAAAAATGTCAGAAAACAAAATGTTAACCACCAGAAATTAATGTTCTAAGAAGAAGGAGATGGGTTGCATTTAGATGCCAAAACCACCTGCTAATCAACGTCAAATTTCTCAAACTCTTTGAACACCATGTTTAAAAGGCTTGATCTCTAAGAAAAAAACAAAACAAGAACCGACAAGTGTTCTTAAAATACGTGACGTGCTTTCTGAAACGCCAATCACGCACAAGGAACACTTGCCGCGACCAATTAAATGCCATCAATCACCTTTCGGCACGTGCGGTGTTCTTCCTGTGAGCAGGCGTTTTTTACGAATGAAATATATAGAGGAGAGGTCACGTCTATAGCAGGGAACAGCTGAAGCCATCAAAACTTAGCACTGACCTTCGGAAGAAAATTTAATTGAGAGGGTTAAATTTTGATGCAAGGAAAACAACAGGCTGCAATTCTTAAATTTGACTTCAGTACCACGTTCGGTCAAAATGCACTCAATAAATGCTAACAGAATTAAAATACCAAGAGAATATATTCTTGGTGTTTTCAATTGCGATAATCGTAAAATCAGAACAGACGAAAATTCTGTTTAATTTATCGTAAAAATATTGTCGAATATACCTTTAAAAAATATGTTTAATTGTCGAGAAATATTGTCAGGAAGAGAGTGCTGTTCCGTTGGTTAGCTGAAAGTTAGGATTTCGTGCAATATTGATTTAAATTGAACAATAGGAAATTTACAAACAAGTTATAACAAGAAAAAAAGAGTTCAACCATAGGAAAGAGGAACCAAACTTGAGCAAGATAGCATAGAAGTTTCTCACTCATTTAGCATTCAGCAGGCTATAATGCGTAGGTTTTGCTCAAGTTTTGTTAAAAAAAACTAAGTTTTTTTTTTTTTTTTTTTTTTTTTTTTTTTTTTTTTTTTTTACAGCTTTGAGCTTTGTGTAAAATTTATGCAAGTGAGCTTGTGGGGAAGGGGCTACGTGTGAGATAAGAATCCTTCTTATCTTGTAAAAGAATGGAGATAAGAAATATATGCGATTGTAGTGTAAGAACCTTAGCTGATGTAGAAGATCGAAGAAAATATATTTCCAAACATTTTGAAAAAATCGGACGGTAGAATAGTCATTAACTAAAATATTACGAAATATGAACTGATTCCCAGAAATCAAGGGAAGCGGCTGAGTAGCAGTGTCAGATGATCTTAAGAGTTTATTCATTATGGAATCTAAACTATAGTACGTCTGTTCGTATGATATTATGTGTGCTTCAGAATTCAAGCTAATATATTCTCCGCTTATAGGGCACCGAAATTTGGATACGAGGGTTGCTATTTATATTTCTGGCCTAATAATGAAAAAACAAATATGTAGGATTGAAATTGGTTTTATTGTTTTTCAAAATATTCTCCATGATGATCAATACACTTTTGTATGCGTTTGAACCAATTTTCAAAGCACTTTTTCCAGTCCGATTGAGGTAACTCCAAAACATGCGTTTTGAATGCATCAACCGCTTCTTCGGGGGTCGAAAATCGTTGTCCACGTAATTTATTTTTGATGTGTGGGAATAAGAAGAAGTCATTGGGTGCCAAATCAGGGCTGTATGGCGGATGACCCATCAGTTCGATCTTTCGCTCCGTCAGAAATGCCTTTGTTTGAGTCGATGTGTGAGAGCTCGCTTTGTCATGATGAAGAATGATTCGCCTGTTCTTCTGCTTTTTTCGAATTTCTCCGATGACTTCTGGCAAACAAATGGTCGTGTACCATTCAGAATTGACCGTCATGCGTTGCTCTAACGCCACTGTTGCCACATGACCGTTAATGCCGAAGAAACAGGCAATCATTTGTTTTGAAGTGCTTCTTCCTCGAACAACTTTTGTTGGTTTTGCCTCGTCTTGGAAGACCCATACAGTTGATTGCTGTTTTGTTTCCGGCTCATATGCATAGATCCATGATTCGTCACCTGTGTAGATGTTATACACAGCCTTTGATGTACCTTGAACGTATTTTTCCAACATTTCCTTGCACCAATCGACACGAGCCTTTTTTTGATCGTTTGTCAGATTATGCGGGATCCAACGCGAGCAAATTTTTTTTACGCTCAAATGTTCATGCAATATTTTATTGATGCTAGTCATACTAATGTCCAAAGACGCCTCTATCTCACGGTATGTCACATGACGATCTTGCTTTATCAGTTCACGCACAGCATCGATCTTTTCTGGCACAACAACGGATTTTGGGCGACCTGCACGGGATTCGTCCTGGATCGAACATCGACCCCGATTAAATTCAGTGTAATTAATACAGTGCTGTAGGATGGCGCTTTATCGCTGAATAAAGAATTCAGTTCATCGAAGCACTCTTGTCTTGACAATCAACGTCGAAAGTTCTGAAAGATAATGGCACGAAAATGTTTACGATTCAATTCCATTTTTTGAAAGAGAAGAACTTTTCAATTTACTGTCAACAACACAAATGAAGCTATAATGGTAAATCGTCTGCTGAATTTATGTTTAAAAATATCAAACTTTCGATTAAAATCGTCTGCGGTCGCCTAGCAACACTTACTGTTGCCAAGGCCAGAAATATAAATAGCAACCCTCGTATTAGATGATTGGACTCCCTTAAAATGAATTAAGTGTGTACATTTAGTTAAAAATTTACGTTTAATATCTAAAATTCGGTGCATTTAAGGTAGAGAAGATATTAACTTATAATTCTGACATTTTGTGCAGATATTATTGTTAAGGAATGGCAACTTTTAAGCTCTACCCCAAGTTAATTACGAAATATTTGATTATTCATGATTTTTTTCCCCTTGAATTACAAATTTTTAGTTTTATTTACTTAACACTTGGTATGAGATGGCAGAAGATATTTTTAGAGTTATAAGATACTGCTCATTTCCAAATAATGATAAATTGACGAATTTACCTTATTACCGCCAAAAGATTTAAGATTATTTTTGTTTCCTAATGATTAGGAAATATTTTAGAATTAACAAGCCTAAAAATTCATTAGAGGACAATTCATTCAATATGCTATTTCATCATTTCCATAGATCTTAGTCGAGTTGGTTCGCATTAGATAACATGGTCTGTTTTATGTTTTTTATATAACCTTTAAAATCCCAATTATTAATTATTTAAAAAAAAAATTTCTCGTGAACATAGTATTTTAATGCTCCACAAAGTGCAGCATAAAGAATCACTCCATTATTATCCAATCACATAATGAGGATAGGGAGTTTGTGGTTTTAGTTTTACTGACAGAAAGCAACTATGAACTATGTTTGCGTTAGACATTAAAATCCCTTTATTTCTAAAATATTAATGAAACAAAAAATAAAAATATGTTATAAAAAGTGAAACGTGGAAAAATTTCAAATTGAAATAAAAGTTGAATGCGCTGTGGAAAAAATTAGAAAAGAAATTTGTTTGGAGAAAGTCAGAGGTCAAGAATTCTGAACACAAAAGATTCTTAATACCAAAGATTCTTAAAGAATATTCTACTCAGAATTTTATAAAATGATTAAAACGTGTGCTTCTTTTTTAATGCAAATTTCCATCATTTGATAAAATTTTAGTTAAAAATGAGATTATTAAAGAAGAAGTAAACGTTGAAATAAGGGTCAGAGGGGGATGTTGTGACTTTCTAACGTAAGCATGAACGGTAGTGGTAACTAGAGTTCGTAATATTTGAAGCGCCCCTAGTTGGTGGCATGTTTTTGACAAATTGTTCATGAAGGAATAAATTTTGTACCGGAAATCAAACGAAAGTTGACCTATTCCTGACAAAGCTCACTTAGGATCCTGATGCGAACAGAAATATTTTTATTCAAGATATAAATCAGTCTTTTTAAAAAAAAAAAAAACAATTTAAATTTTTTGTCGTCTTCTAATCTATTTTACTTATCATATGTTTTATCTTTTTAAAATAAAATTTTATTATTTTAATATCCATTTTATACATAATTTAATTTTATATAAAAATATGATGTTTAAATAATAACAATTAAAAAACGGGAGAAAAAATCGTTTTTGTAGAATACGTAGCAAAGATCAGGTGCTCTTAATGTGTTTTAAACGAAAGTAAATTTTCGGAATATCATGTTATTTAAATTATATATATATATATATATATATATATATATATATATATATATATAGTAGTTTCCCAGTTGATTTCGAATATTTGTTATTTACATAATCATTATTTTCTTCATAAAAATTTGTAACTTGTAATAAAAAATTTAAAAACTGCTATTTAGGTATTGAGAGGAAAATATATTTTATTTTAAGAAATGATTTGGATTTTTAATTTATTTGTTTATCTTGTATCAAATTCATAATTGTCCTTATGATAAATTATATTATTTTAGATATTTGTTCATAAAAAAAAGGAAAGTAAATAATTCTATTTAATTAGGCATTATTTAATAATCAAAAAATAATTTAAGTATTTTATTTAACTTTTCTAATAGCTGATAATTTAAAAAAAATGAATTTTTAAAAATTTTATACAACATTAGTTTTTTGTGGTGTGAACTTGTTCATTTTAAGACAAATTTAAAGCTAATATTTTTTTCCTTGACTTTAATCCAGTCATGAAATCAAAACAGTTCTATAAACTATGTAACTAATAAGGATGAATGAGTTTTAAAAAAACCGTGTCATTTCGCCCATAAAATTTGTAAAAAGTTAACGGGAATCGGATTTTTAGATCATTGAATCGAATTGGAAAACTGTTATCCTCGAATAAATTTTTAAAAGGATTTCCACATTACAACACTTTAACATTTTCAAAATTTATCGTCTGCAATATTTTTCACGGTCACTGAACATTGAACTCCATATTCTTTCCTCGACCGCATACATGGGGGAGGTTAAAAAATAAATCAACAGAAAAGACTAGGGGAGCTTAAACGTTAACAGGTATGAGTAAACAAATTTGTTTGGTTGGGGATATTTATCCAAGTCATCTGACCTAATTCCGTTCGGGAAGAATGGAACTAAACTTCTAAATTCTACTTTGAGTGTTTGCAAACGATTTTTTTTATTATGTTAATATCAAATTGAAAAATTTTCTCACATGCTATTATAGCTTTGAGAATCCGCTTCCCTCTCCATTTTGGATATTAAGTTACAATTTTTCTTTTCGCTTTTTTGAAGCTTTTTGTTCTTCACAAACTTTTGATAATAGAGTATCATTCTACCACAGAATATCTTTCAAAATAGCCAGAAAATGATATTAATAAAAAAATAAAAAGAAGCTTTCTCTTTATTATAGTATGAAAAATAAGCTCGCTACAACTTTAAGAAATTTCACAAATTCTTTTTTAAAAATAAATAAATTAATTAATAAGTAAAAAAAAAGAAAGAAATAAGAGTTTGTATTTAATACATTTGGATAGATAATTTATATTGTAAATTTGTCTGTATTTAGATTTTAAAAATTTGCCTTTTTTAAAATTTATTTGAGGAAAACCTTTTTTGATGAAACTAAAATAATTTTTTTTTTTTACGGTAAATTGCGCAAAAACAAATGTGTTTTTCAGAAATCTAAAAGCAGATAAAAGTAAAATACTAAACTACCTTTTCTAAAAATGCGAATTACAGAATTATATTGTGTAACAGAACTATTTTTCTCGAACGCATTATGGTGGCAACAACAATAATTTATATATAGTCGCTTTTAAACTTCCATTCTAATTTTACATTCTAATTAATCTTTACTTTTTTCACATTCTAATTTTATATTTATGTTTTATGTTCTTTTTTCGTTTAAGAATTTTTTCCGTAACCTTGTAATTTTGAATCAATCCAGAAGACAAGGAAAATCCTGGATCAAAATCCCTAGAGGTATGATTTGTTATGGGAATATGGAGGACTTTGTGAATCGACAGATTTAACGCGCATCAGTCACCATTTACTACACGGGGAGTCTTCGGCCGGTGGGGATCGAACCCACGGCCTCTTGCACATGGGCCCACAAAACATGTACAGCTGAAAAAGCGAAAAAGCGCTCTCTAAAAAAAATGACGAGCAGCCATGAATAATTGTAACAAACTCATAAAAATAGCATATCATTGACTGAAAAGCCTAATTTTATATGACGTCAAAGCCTTTGAAAAACAACCTTGAAGTCAATAAATGATTCTCAATTTTTTTTATTTTATTACTATTTTATGAGTCAAAAAGACGCAAGAAAAGAAATAAAAATCAGAGAACGTAAATGGCGATGGATTGGACACACTATCAGAAAGCCGGAAAAATCCAAAGCAAAACAGGTGCTGGATTAGACACCCAAAAGGTAAATGTAAAAGAAGCAGATCTAAAGTCACATGGTGCAGGACTATTATGAATGAAATAAAGACAGTAAACAAATCATGTGCCGGCATAGCCTGGTTGGTAGGGCGTTGGACTCGTGTTCGGGAGTTCAAATCCAGCTGGACGAAGAATCTCCGTGTATAAATGGTGACTGGGGCATGTTAAATCCGCTGGGGTCCTGCAAAGTCCTCCAAATTCCCATACCAAATCAATACCTTTGGGGACTCCCTTGTCTTCTGGATTGGGTTCAAAATTACAAGTCTACGGAGTTGAACATTGGTAGTCGTAAACTCAAATTCGGATCAGTTGTTCAATGAAGGTTATAAACTAAACAAAACATGTGGAGAGATTAAAGTACTTGGTCACCAAAAGGATGAGATGGAGAGTCAGGATGAAGGGACCTATGCTCCCTAAAGAGTGAAAGAGATGTAAGAAGTAGAAGAAAGCAACGTACGAGGGAATAAACTTTCAAATATAAAAGAAAATTATATCTTAAAATCTAAAGAAAGATTAAAATGAGACATTTTTATGAAATTAAAACTTCTAAAAAAAAAAAGAAGTACTTCTAAAACTGAGGAGAAAGGACTTTCATGTTGTTCTAGACTTTGGGATTGGAAACTAATGACAACAGATTCAGTGACAGATTAATCAAAAATATTTAATTATTTTTTTGACCTCCCAATTATCTATGTGTTGGGTTGTGGGTATGTATTTTGTTTATTAAATTCCTTTCATAAAAGTTGTTACTTACTTTCAACTAATTTTGCAAGCTTTTCACACATTGCTACACTGATGCTGCTATGGATTAGTAATAAAGGGTTGCTGTTATGGATTATCTTGACAGTGTTAAAATAATATCGTATGCATAAATAATATCGCATGCTTTAAAATAATATCGAATGCAGGGCGTTTCTTAATAACAGCCCTTCACATGCATTTTTAGAACCCTTGTTAAAAATGACACACTAGCAAATTAATATTTGGACAAGGAAAAAGCGACAAAAATCACTAATGAAATCTGATGAATCATAATTGGGGATACCAGAAGAAAAAAATTCCTCTTATCTTGATTGCTTATTGAAACTTGAATATATTTTTAATAATTGCGTGTCAACTCCATTCCGTTTCTTCGGACAATCAAACTAATTTTGTTGCTTTTAATTCCGCCTACCTGAATCGTTGTTTGCGCTTAAATATTTATTTGAGAATCTTAATGTGCATATTTTTATCTTCATTTTTGACAAGGTTTGTAAAAAGAAAAAAAAAAATGTAAAAGGACATCTTGAATATAACATGCTGTATACAACAAAACACATTTGGTAAGTTAAAGTTAACATAAATATTATTTGTAATTCTTACGTTATTCGTAAATTTCTGATAATTGCCTGATATATCTTCCTGTAATTTGCCTGATATATCTTCGATTTCTCTTTTGATTATCAATAAATTCTATTTTATTAATACGTCTTCAAAACCATTTTTCACATTTCCCCCTTACTCAAAATTAAATATAAATATACGGATATTATTCAAAATGTAATACTTTCTATTATTAAGTTGAATTTTTTACATTTAATATTCACTATATCACTAAATTATTACCAAAATACAAATTCAAGTTATTTCCTGTAGTGTTTTATTAACGCGTGATTAATAAATACAATAATAAATTTTTATTTAATTTATTATAATCAAGTTATTAAAATGTTATGCTTTTATTCGTTTTGAGATCTCTATAAACTTTTTAAATAAATTTTTTATTAAATAAGTATGCACTGTATTTTTCTTTTAATCTGATATTTGAATAAAAGTGACAATTTTAAGGTTAATTTCCTCTGCCAATAAAATTTTTTTGGAAATGTTAACGCTTTTTTTTAAAATATAATTTATAGTATAAAAATTCGTTATAATATAATTGTAATATGTAATTTTGTTTTAATCAACAAGCCAGATTTTCAAGTGTTTTGGAATACACATTTACACAGCTAATAATTTTGCCGGAGATTTCAAGTTTTTTCAAATAGCAGCGTTGCGTCAGAAAATTTTAAACCAGAGCATAATCTGGGAAAATATGTTACCCCAGAGAATAATTCCTCAATCATATTGGAATGTTTCTCTGGTATTTCCCGTTGTATTGTCAGTTCCTACGGTTATGCGTTTTCCGAGATACTCTTTTGTATTGTTGCCAACTTCAGAAAGCAATCCTGCTTTGATTCACCGGAAGTTCTATTAGTTTACTAAAAAAAAAGGTTTTAAGAAAGTCGTTTAAGCCACCTGTCTGAAAAATTCCTCAAAATTGTCTGATATAACGGTTTCCGTTGAGATGTGATATATCTGCCACTTGAGAAAAAAGTTTGTACAATAGAAAAGAAAGAAGGATGCCTATTAATTTTTAAAAAAACATTATAGCAATTTTTACTAATTAGATGCATTTTATAGTACAGTAAATTACAAAGATAAAGTTTTATTTTAAATTTTTATTTTGAAAAAAAGAATTTATATACCAGTTATTTATTTTGAAAAGGAAGGGGGAAACATTTAATTTTAACAATAATTATGAAGAATTCTCTTCGCACAATAATGACTTAGAATTTCCAGTAATTTTTATTTGCGATTCTATTTGTGAGACATTTTCTATAGTTTTGAATTCTCAAAAGTCTAAGGGTAGAGCATATTAATAAAATAAAAAATTTAAATACATATAATATTCATGAAATCAAATAGTTTTATTTAATTTCACGAAATAAAATTAAAAATTTATAACTTTTTATTGCTTAATACTACGTAACTGCTTTTTGACGACAACAAATGCTTAAATTTATTAGTTGCCGTGCCAGATTTGAAGAGAAATTATTCCCCCAAATGCCTTATGTGGGCGGCTCTTTTGTTTCTTTTAAACATTTTTCAACTCTAACACCCTTAATAATAAACTTGTTCGATATTTAATTATGGTTTTCTTAATTATATGTTAAATCTACATGTGTTTTAAGTTTGAAAAAAGAAAATTGAAAGTTCATACTAATTTGTTGTATTAAAAAAAAAAAAAAAAAAAAAAAATCTGAAATTTCGTTGCGAGCGTTACCCTTTATAATGAAAGGAGATATTTGAAACTTTGAAAATATTCATTTAAATCTGTGGAGTATAAATGAGCAAAATTAAGATATTTTCTGACAATACAAGATCAAAGATACAATATCAAAGGTATGTTTAGAGTGATTTTTTAAAAAATGTATTCTAACAGTGAAAATTTTTTAATTTTGTGAAATTGGTGCGTTACGTGCGTTAACAGTACGTTAAGCGTGTTGCCCTTTGTGAATATTTCAATTGAAAAACCATACACATTGCACTAAAACATTTATTTATTTTAAATCAACAGAAAAAAAAAACCCAATTTATTTTAAGAAATGAGGTGGCTAATGGTTTGGGCAGAAAAATTTACCCCTTCTTTATATTGGTTTAGTGGGTAAACAAGAGCGAATTGTTGGCACATCAATTTTCTTAAAATCATTTTCGTCAGGAAACAAAATTATCGTAAGTATGTATCTGTATTTTTTCCAATTATTTTCTACAGATATTGCATTTTAAATTTTCAAAGCAGGAGTATTTGCGTCAATAATGTGAACGAAATAGAACATATCTCGTTTGAATTTCAGATGCAGAAGTCTTACCGACTACAAATTTAGCAGGGGACAGAAATTGACTATTTGTGTGCCACTATGTTGAAATCTGTGTATCTATACATGTTATTCAAGTATTTAGAGATAGTTGAATAGCATGCATAGATTTTATGCTTTTGTTTACCGTTGGATCTTGCCAAGGATTGATATTTTCAATTAAAGTCTCCACTTGATATTTAATACTGTTGCATTAGGGAGTTAATTGGTTATTCTCCTGTACACTTGCCATTATAAATATTTTTATTAAGAGACAATTGGCGTCTTTTTCCCATTGTTACCAAACTACAATAGATTAGCCGTGGTGGCTCAAAGGATAGAGTGTTCGCCTCCCAATGAGGTGAACCGGGTTAGAATCCCAGCCATGGCTGGTTGATACGAATTCGACACCCGACAACAATGCTGACTTAAAATATCCTCAGTGGTCGACGGATCATGGGTTAAAGTCCCCTTGCTGTCAGGAACCTTGGGAGGTTCTCGTGGTTTTTTGTCCCGCAGTGGATTGATCATTAAGACACGGTTCCCAGCAAATTACCGAAGTTAAGCATCACTGGCAGCGGTCGGTGTGCGGGTGGGTGACCACTTGGATCAGTCTGCGTAGGGACCGATGGTGTGCGGTATTGGTCTCGTTAAACTGTTTTACCGTAAAGTGCTCGACTTCGAGTGCAGGTCGTCGGACTACCGAAGCGAGGGTGCCATCCCCACTGCAGAGGATCAAACTAGTGATGGAATGTCTTCTGATCATCCTCAGGGATGTTTCCCAGACCGTCGCCAATAGCCCTGTAAAATAATGATACAAGTACTTCCTCGAAAACGGGCTTTTGCTGTTATTCTGGTTCACATGTTGTTAAAACATTAATAAAAAGATTAATTAAATGACAGCCTATTCTTTGTTTAACTGTGCAAGTTTAAAAGTGTTATGTATAACAGGGGGTAACATAAATGTCTCAGCAAACTTTTACTAGACTTAAAAATCATTGAATACATCTATTTTTTTAAAATTTATTTTAGAATCTATAGATGGTGCTACTGATAGCGTGAAGTCTAAAATTTAAAGAAAAAATGTTTCGTTCAGTTTTTTCTTATTTCTAATTTTTCACTAAATAATCATTAATTATATGAATTTAGAATTGAATCAAAACATAAAAGTATTTCTCACAACACTTATTCGCAATATGAATGGAAAATAGTTCGCAAGGTCTGTATATTTTAGAATGATAATAATGTAAAGTAATTTCCCGAAGCGTACCTCCACGCGTACCCCCAGTTGTACAGGATCAGTTTAGCGGGGGTACGCGATGTTATGCGAAATATCTAGCAACAAACGAAAATTTCAAAGAATTTTATTTAAAAACAAAGATAGCCAAGAAAATTTACGATAACGATATTCAAGTTGGAAAACACTTTTTTTCTTTCAGCTTTTCCTTATTTTTATTTTCATTTAAATAACAATGATTTTGTGAAGTTCAAATTAGGTTAATACATAAATGCATTTCACATAGAACTATGAATTGAGTTCGTAAGGACGATATTTTACATTTTTTATTGATAAAAGCAATGAAATGCCCCCGAGAAATATATTAAGCAAACAACAGTGAATACTTTCATTTTTTAGCTTGTTCAAGAATATATAGATGGCAGCACTAAATAAAAAGAAGTTTAGAACTTCTAGAAATATTTTAGTTCATACAGTCGTGGAGTTTTTTTATTTTCCACAATAAGAAATGCTAAATATGGTGCGGCAAGATTTTGGCTAAATTCGTTTCTTAAAGATCAGTATTTGGAGTATTGATATCAGTAATGTTCATCCTTGCAAAATTTTCAATAGAAAAAGTCAGTTTGCTATTATATTGAACTTTATCATAATTACAGTTGTTTTTGAAGGCCAAGAAAATTGATGTATACATACAATTATTTTTTTTACTAATTTTAACATATTTTTCTGGTGCTTTGTTGTCTTTGTTTTCGCTTTTTTTTATTTGCAAAATGAACGAAAAAGTACTTTATTCCATTGTATTTTTATGCATTAAAAATTAAGAGGCAATTTAATTATTAATTTAAAAAAAAAAAAAAATTAAATGTTAACTACCATTATAATAAAAAAAAATTTCTGTTGCATAAGATTTTTGAACTGATTTTGGATATTATTACGTCGTTGAATTCAAATCTGCAATCGGCTTCTCTGTACAAGCTATAGTTTTTATGCGATTGAACAATACATTCCTAACTGGAATTTTCTATGCAGCGTACAAAGTTGAAGTTTTTGATTTTGTGAATCGAAGGGAATATGCTTGTAATCTTTAAGCTATTTTTAATGAAATACTCTCGAACCTTTTTAACTATTTTTTAATAAAGTTAAGCTACTTGCAGTGAAGTGAATGGATTGAATTAGTTTGATTCGTTCTGGGCAACCTGTTGCAAGTTTTAAATTTATTGAAATTATTTAATTTTAATTTTTTTAAATTATTAGTTATTTAATTAGCGTAAAATAAAATAAATAAAGAATGGCACTTATGAAATATTGGTTCCTTCGCAGGATTGTTAGTAGCAGGGCTAAAAAAGGTATCATAGGAATGACTCCTACAGAAATAAATGGAAAAAAAAGTAATAAATAAATAAAGAAAGAATGGCACTTAAGGAACTGAGTGGTTTCGTAGGATCGTTTGTAGCAGGGCCAAAAAAGGTATTTAAAAGTACTGTGGCAAATTAGATCACAAAAGGGATAAATATATTAATGCCATTATTAATTTTCTTTAAGGAATAAGATTATCATTCATAATCTTGGTTTTTATGCATTAGTATTGTAAAAACTAAAAAGTAATCTTATTTTTCCCCCTTCTTTTTCAGCGAAAAAAAATTATGATTCAGTAGGAAAGTCTAGGTGGGCGGAGTTATCGACCATGCCAACCTTTATCTATCAAAAGGTACCTCATGATAGAATCAAGTTAGCATGCCTTATATACCAGTCAATCGATGTTTTAATTTTCGTAGTGGTAGTTACGCCACAAGTCTATAGAGGTTTATTGCTTTATTAAAAATGACTATAAAATACTGATACAAGTACTTTCTCTAAAACGGGCTGTTATTCTGGTTCACTTGTTCTGGTACTCACTCTGGTTCAGCAAACTTCGACGAGACTTAAAAATAGTAAAAAAAAGAAAGGAAGAAATGCATAACATTACATTTTTCACACTAAATAATTATATTATAATATTTAAAATGTTCTCTTATTGAAAATTAACCTGTATATTTTATAAATAGATTTTAAAAATTAGGATAGGGATTATATATATAGATAGATATATTCATTCATTGATCGTCACTGAATACATTTATTTTTAATTTATTTAAGAATCTATAAATGGTAGCATTGGAAGCGTAAAATGTAAAATTTTAAGAAACATTTTTTCGTTCAGCTTTTTCTTATTTTTAATTTTTCACTAAATAATAATTAGTTATATGAATTTAAAAGTGAATCAAAACTTAAAAATATTTCACACAGTACTTATTAAACGCAATATGAAAGGAAAAGAGTTCGTAAGGTCTGTATATTTTTCATCGATAATAATGTAAAGTATAAATTGTCCATTTGAAGATATTCTATTCTTTCACTGAATGCGTTCTTTTTTAATTCATATGAAAATTTGTAGACAGCATCACTAAAACAGTGGAAATATACAATTTGGAAAGCACTTTTTATCTTTCAGATTTTCTTGATTTTTATTTTCATAACAATAATTTTGTGAAGTTTAAATTGAATTAATGCATAAATACATTTCACATAAGCCATTTTAGCAGAACTATGAAATGAGTTAGTAAGGATGGTATTTTACATTTTTTATAGATAAAAGCAATGAAATGCCCCAATAAATATAGCTTACAACACTGAATACTTTCTTTTTTAGTTTGTTTAAAAATATATAGATGGCAGCACTAAATTAAAGGAAGTCTAGGACTTCTAGAAATATTTTAGTTTTCAGTTCTTGTTTTTTTTTTCAAATTTGGTCACAATAATTAGATCACAGATTAGATAAATCACAATAATTAGAAGAATTAAAAACTGAATCAATGCATAATACATTTCATATAACACATATTAAACGAAATATGCACAGATCTTCTTTTATATAAATCACCACAATTATATAAGTTTATATTAAAATGAACAAGCGCATACATTTCACACAACGTCTCGTCCCAGTTTGGAAAGCGAAAAAACTAATTTCTTTTTCTTAAAAAAAATAATAATAAATAAATAAAGAAAGAAAACAAATCAATGTTTTGTATTTGAGGAATGGTTTTGAGAAAAATTAACTTAATTAATTTTTTTACAGAAATTTTTTTTTATAGTTAAAATTTTTTTTTTTTTTAATAATAATAACAATTGTAATTTTTAACAAAGCATCCACATTAAAAAATTTTATTAATTTGAAAAAATTTTTCTCAGAAAAGTATAATTTCGATATGATCAGTTTTGAGTCATTAAAATTTTTGGCATTTCGTTCTTCAGAAAATTTCTTTTATTTTTTCCCTGAAAGTAAAGAAATACATGAAACGTTCAAAACATTAATATAATATGAGAATACATATATATTTTGTAATATTTCAATCAATGGGCATCTTCTTCTATCATTTAAAAAAAAAAATATTATATTAATCATATAAGCCATTCCCATAAAAACAATAATTAATGGCAGCTGTCGAATAAAACAGAGATTTTTTCTCTTGGACATGACCGAGTTGTTATTCCCTGAAAACGATGGACAAACTGTTAACTATGAACACGTGATAGCTTCTATCATTGAAAAGAAATGTGATTAAATTTTTATTTGTGATATCTGTTCTCGAATCTGATCAACAACCTTAACTTACAATAAATTAAAAATATATTCCTTAAGTTACTTGATTTTTAAACCCCTTACAGTTTTTCAGCGTGGAAAGGTCATAGTATTAATTTATTGCTATAAATAAATATTTCAGAAGAATTTTTTTTTTTCTATGTATACCCGGTTTTATCCGACCAGATTGGATAAATTCAGATCCATGCATATTGGCATAAAAAGTAATAAATGCATTCTTTCAAGTAGAGGTTTTTTTTTACATTAAATAATTTTTATTTTTTTGAGTTAAAATCCTAACGTATCTTTTAAACGAAAATTCAAGCAATTTTATTCGTGCAGCTCCTTTCGGGGGAAAAAGAAACCTTAAGAAACGGTTTTGCCCAATTTTCTTTGAATGACAAATTTATTAAAATTTTAAAATAGTAGAGAGGCCAAATTGATTTTTTTAAATCAATCATATGGAAATATATATATATTTTTTAAAAATTAATGAAAATTATTCTTTTATTAGATTATGTTTTATTTTATTTTACTTTAAAAAGGACACAAGGGAATGACAATTCTAAAAAAAAGTTACCCTGATTTTATGCAATCAAATAAATTCTACAGACAAAGCTTTAGGAGTTGAAGGTAAAAACAAACTGTAATGTTGTTCTATGTTATTAGTTCTAAATCAGAAAAGTACTTTATATAATATATTTTATTCAGCGGTGATTTAGGAAAAATACAATGTTGTAGTGAGGAAAACTAACTCTAAACCAGCGGCTGATTTTCTGAGAAATATTTATTTATTTTTTTAAAATTTAACTCAACAGAGAGGACAAATGAAGCTATGGCATATTGCCATATTTTAGTTACATTAAACAAATCTGAAAAATGAAAATCTTATTTTTATTATTCTGTTAAAATACATTCTAAAATATTCTTTACCCCAAATGCAAGATACCTAATTCAATTTAAACCGAATAAATATTTTTTTAAATTAGCCAAAAGGCATTTAGGTTGATTGTAATAACAGTATTGAACATACTGGAATCTTTTTTTCTTAATTCCTCCGGCGCACCGCAGAAAAACGGTGACAATCGTAAAGAGCCGGATCTTTCAATTAAATTATACATCTTGAAAATCATTTGTTATACAGAGCTACCGGACAAATTCCTGTAAAAGTCATTCGAATATAAACGCATCATGAAATAAAATATCATAAATACGTCAGCCTCGGCACTTTAATCATCATTGCCTTAATTTTTTACTCAGGAATTAAACAAAATGATGCGTAATCACCACCCTTCATATGTAATTTTAGAATCATCGTCAAAAAAAAAAAGATAAAAAAATACACACATTAGGGGGTCACAAATTAGTATTTATGCAAAGGGAAAAGAAAATGAATAATAAAATAAGGAAAGCGAGATTAAAAACCGCAAAACTTGTATTGTGTGAGGAAATTAATGGAAGTCTCTAACCAAGTTGTATTCACTAATTTGACTTCTTTTGATATTTTTAAGTTAGTTATAAAAACGTTTTCGTTTTTCCTACGCTTTAAAACTGACCTATAATGTGTATTCATTTTTACTTAATTTTTTTTAAAAATACATGTTGCGAGCTGTAGTTAGGGTACATCTGAACTCCCTACGTCTTTAACCTGTTATACAAAATTGTTTCTTATTAAAAGTTGTTATGCAAGAATGTTTCTTATATCTGCAATAATAATAAAATCGTAGACTCGCAACAGTCGTTGAATTGAGAGAAAATCACTATTGATAACGATACTGTGCTCGGGCTAGTCCTGAGCTACGTAGTTTCAGAAACGATATTAAACAATGATGAAACATTATCGCGATTAATCAGAAATTTTTTTAATGAAGCATTTAAAAAACCAGCTTATTAGTGGAATAGAACTATGACGTGCTCGTTTTTCATAAGGTTTCATTCCAAACATAATACACTAACTTTTGATGATTTTAATAGATCCCTCTTATGAACCTAGTTGACATGGTTTGAAAATGTCCTTTTCTTATCTTTTTAATTATAAATAATAATTATCGACTCGACGTGCGACTAACGCCTTTTTTTTAAAACTCATTTTTTATTCGTGCTGTTTATGGCGAGTTATTGGTTTTGCCGCAAATGGTCAACCTGGTTTTATACACGTATATCCAAATTCTGGATATTTTATGCTTTGGAAATACATTTACATTTCAATACATTTACTTACATTTCAATTCTAAATTCCGTTCCTGAATTTTGCCACAACCGTTGTTCGAAACAGGATCTGAGTGAATCGTTTTTCCTCTTTTACTTGGGCTACTTGGTGGCTTCAGTTTCGAAGGTTTGTTCTTTTTCGGCGATCTCATACACGAATCATCCACTGTTCTGGTAGCAGTTTGAATAGCGTCTTCTCTTAACGCTGCATTTGTACTTATATCTCCTTTAAATCCTATTTCCGGATTAACAGCTTCGTAATCCGTGGAACCCAGTTGACGAGCCTCCGATTGCATAAACTTTTCGACCACATTAACACACAAATCACATGTAAACTGGATCTGTCTCAGCAAGTTTTCCATAACCATTTTAAGTTTACTTGAATCGTTTTCGATCCGACCCTCCAGGGAAGATATTTTTTCCGTGCATGTCTGCACCAAGTTTTGCATTTTAAGAAAACATTCCAAATTGGCATAATAGTGTTCGCTATTGTTTTGATCCCCAGTGTTAAAAATTGAATCGGGCCCAGATTTGTCGCCAACAGCTAAGCTTGTCTCACCGGGTCTTTGCTTCAGCTCGTTCATCAAGTGTTCGACACCATAGTTAAGATCAGAAAGAGTCTGGGCCATGTCAGATAGACGCGATGTGCTGTTTTTCCAAACTTCCGTCGCAGTTTCCAAGCCTTCTAGAACTTCTTCACATTGATCTGCATTCTTTTGACAGCCAAGTTCTATTCTCTGGAAGATGTCATCCAACTGCGAATCGATAGTGTCCAAAGTGCTTCGAATGGATGTCACGTCAACACTATTCGATTTCATGCTCTCGAAAATATCACACAATTTCTTGTCGAACTCTTGGAACTTGTCTTTCATGAGAATGTTCGATTTTTCTGACTTTTCTGTCATGTAATTTAAAACTTCCTGTCCGGCAACTCCGAATTTTTCGAAACACTGCTGATTCTGATAGGCCGTAGCTGCAAAAGCTTGTTGCAAAACATTCTTTATAACTTCTCGGTCATTGTTAATTTGAGTCGAAATAACTTCAAGCTGGGACATCAATTCTTCCCTTTCTTTAGAAGCATTTGTTCTGATATCCTTTTGAAGTTCGCCGAGTATTTTCCGCAATGTTTGCTTGGAGGAGGAACTTTCTAAAATTTTATCTTTCTGGAAGAAAAATGGTATTATCAACTTACTACAGACAAATAGCACTATTAATTTAATCGACAATACCATTCATAAATTTCAAAAAACACTGATTTAATTTTTTCAGTGATATACATAAAGTAGGGGAGAGTGGGGTCAATTGTAACATTTTTTACTTAACTATTTTTAACTAACAAATAATCCAATATATTATAAGTATTAATTGACAGACGAGTAAAGTAGACTATCCTCTACTAGACAAAAAAAATCTTATTTTAAATGTTATTATATTAGTTATTAACAATTTTTGAGAGTCGTGCACTTGTTACAATTGTCCCCACTTACGGGGTCAATTGTAACAGTTCATAAAATCAACTAAAACATGGTTAATTATGCATATTATCATAGTTGTGATATATTTTTTTATTGATCAAAATAGTAGTGATATTTCAGGAGTAAAAATAATAATGAGCAGAGACCTTTTAATTTATGCTGTGAAAGGTGACTAAAATAATGCACATGCAACATAATATGAATGATATAGGAAACTATTGGTGGTTCTTAAAGAGTTAAGTAATGGTTTGTAAACATAAGATTATTTATTTTCAGCTGTTACATTCGTCCCTTTACTTATTGTTACAATCGTCCCCAAGACGCCATTTCAGCTTCATTTGTTAAAAACAATACTAGTTAATTAACAAAACTAAACTTCTTTTTTTTGAAATGTTAATTAAAGTGTCCACTTACATATTAGGTTAATAATTTTTATTTGTTTAAACAAAATTACTTTGTTACTATATAATATTCTAATACCAGAAAAAGTACTTACGTAGCATGAAAAAATCTTTTGTGATGTAACTCTTTCAAAAGTACATAAAAATGGTTGCCAACAGGGGTGCACAGGTAGATTTATTAAATACACCTTGTGCGCCACCTAGGTACCAAATCTAGAACCCGACACTCGAAATTTTTGCTCTGTTACAATCGTACCCTGTTACAATTGACCCCACTCTCCCCTACTGTTCTCTCGTGGGCGAAAATTAATTTTTTGTTCAAGAAAGGAACATTGCGTGTAATTTAGCATACACACCAACATTTCGTCGTAAATTTTACCCTCACGAAAGTAATTTCCTTCAGTGATACTACAAGCTTTATTAGTTAGTCCTAAATTTCAAATCCAATGTCATTCCTATTGCATTCAATCACCTCCCGCTGATGATTTCAACATGTATTTATATTTCATCAACATTAAGCCAAATGATACGTCGAGTATTACGAGTATTATGTAAAATATATGATGTTGTTTGCTGTAAAATATTTGTTTCTAAACATTGCTCTTTAGAAGATATTTTTCCTTTTCTTTTCAACCGATTGTTGAAACAGATACAAATGTAAGTAGTCACAAAAGCACTAGCAACCTAAATAATATGTTCAATAAATGTATTTTGCACACTTTTAATGGGACAAAGGCTTATTGAACTACATTTTTAATAAGTTGTACTTTGTACATAATCTAAAGGTATCTTAATCTAATACGTAGCGTAACGTAATAGTTAATAAGTTAATTGATACTCTTGAATATTACGCTTTCTAAAGAATCTGTTTTTTAGTAGTGAGTGGTTAAAGATATTTTCGAAACATATTTGTGATCACTAAGTTGATGTAATTGCTAATCCATTTTAGATAACGAATGAAATAGGGCTAAGAATACCCAGTTTGAACAACAGCTGTTATAGAAGGGGTTTATAAGGGACATGTCCTCTAGTCCCTTTTCAACTAGAAATAATTATCAGAATTTCTCGCTTTAAAAATCTTTTTTTTTTTTTTAAATTTCACGGCTGAACTTAAATAAAAGACTCAGAAAAGAGCATTGATTTACCACAAACTTAAACGATAATTGAGAGCAATTGTTGTTGAGTTAACCGACACGGGTAGGAAATTTTTCTGTTCTTTTTTTCTTTTAATAATTTTTTTTATCCATTTACGTAATTTTTTCTATAAAAAAAAAAAAAAAAAAAAAAAAAAAGATCATAATATCAAAATTTTTTCTACAGGTGAACAACTAGAAGTACATCACTTCAGCGAAATCTCATTTAACTCGCAGTTTTATCTTTGTGTCATTGTAAAAACTATATTCGCATTGATTCTATATACAAAGTGTGGCAAATGGCACAAAAAAAAAAAAAAAAAAAAAAATCGGATAAAGTTATTGCATTAATGAATGGGATTTTAACTACTTTTTTAAAATTTGTGTGTTTATTTCTTTTTGTCTAAAATTTTAATTGTAAATTTTATAATACATTTATTAGTTTACGTATTATATAGGGGATTGTCGGGTACCCCCGCCCACTGTCAATTTCATATGTATAGAATATTTTTTCAAGTCAATGGGCCATCGGACATTAATTGTTATATTAAAAAAAGATTATTTTCAAAGTTTCAAGTATTTATGCAGCTGGTAACATGGTAAACAATAGTTTTGAAAATATGTTGAATACAGTAGTCAAATTTTTTAAATTTCTATTTTTTTTAAGTTAAACTATTCTTTTTTTGGTTTATTCTTTTTCCATTATTTAATTAGATGATAAAACAATAGAAACATACAAAAATATTGATTATTACTCAATATTATACAGAAATATAAGCAATACTCCTTAAGTGGGCGGGGCTACCCGACTCTCCCCTATATATATATATTTTTTTTTTAGTTTTTTTCTCAATGTCAAGCAAAATCTATGGATAGCATGTAATAGACGATGTAATTTATTCCCCATGTATTACAGTGTATGGTCCATTTTGGCTCCTAGGGATTATTTAACTTTATGACCGTCGTTGAACAGCTGACCAAATTTTGGGCTTACGACCACTAATGTTCAACTCCGTAGCCTTGTAATTTTACAGATTGTGCTAATTCTAATAGATTGTGCTTATTCTGAATATACCAGACATAACTTAAAGGACAAAAACAAAAATCTTACCGAATGCTTTTTCTCTGGTATTTTGCTCTTTACAGCGATTTCTCTTTCTGTCTGGCAGTACTTGTGTTCCGTGAACGCGTTTATAGCTCTGCAATCCTGAATGGTTTTTAAAATTGAATCACTATTGTTCCGTGTGGTTTCTTTCAAAGAATCAACTTTCTCTAGGATGGAACTCATCGTTTTCTTGATCTCTGTGTACTGCTGTTCAGTCTTATCGCTTTCATCTTGAAACCATAGCATACTGTCATGAAGGGACTCGTTCATTAACTTCATATCATTCTTTACGTTGCTGCCATCAAATAAAGTCACGACGTTAGCCATTTCACCCCAATCATTTGATATCTACGTGAAAGAACGAAACAAAATATGTTTTAATTTTTTTCATCTTTAAATAAGACTTACAGCTGTTAACTAAGACGCACACTCTTGACCACACGCTAATTAATGATCTATTTCCCGCATCTCATGTCGGAAAATCTTCGGGAATCCTATTTCTTGAATAAATATGACATTCGCGGGGACATTAGAAGGTAGAAAGAGTAGATTTCTAATTTGTTTGTGGCCAAAAGAACGCATGTTAGATGGAACGTTCCTCAGTTAGGTCTCCCACAAACTAGTTTTTCTATGGATCAATTAGGTACGATTAGTTAAGGGTTGTAAGAACACGAGTGGACAGCTGCGAGCCTTCCCCTTTTAGCATGGGGGGTGCTGGGAGTTTGGGGCTCAAAACTGCCTCAAGAGTAAACGGACTTGGAAATAAGGATAAGCGAATGTATATCTGCTAAGAATATTGAAAGTTGTATCTTTCAATTTGATATCGTGTTGTTTTAATAGGATATAGCATTTCTACGTGCGTGTAATAGGTACTTACGCTTGACCTTGTTGGTGAAATGCCACCACATTGACGCATGCAGAATATCTTTCAATTTGTTCTCATGGCATTTTCATAAAATATAAATGTAATCCGAATGTGTTATAGGTACTTACGCTTGACGTTGGCGAAAAGCCACCGCAAGAAACTTCCCATTGACACATGCGGAATATATTTCAATTTGTTCTCGTTCCATTTTGATGGGATAGAGCATTAATCCAAATGTGTAATAGAGGTACTTACGCTTAACCTTGTTGGCGAAATGCCACCACAAGGAGATTCCTATTGGCGAAGGCAGAATATCTTTCAATTTTTTCTCGTGGTATTTTCATGAAATAAAACATTGATCCGAATATGTAATAGGTACTTACGGTTGACGTTTACGAAACGCCCACCACTTTCGCTTTTATTTTTTGAATTGCTGATCAACTTAAATAAAATGCAAAATCGAAAATAAAAGCTGGGATTTTTTTTCATATTTCTAAAAAACATGATTCAATATTGAAGCTTATTATCAATGTCTTTAACCATACTATCTTTGTAATTTGCTGAAATATTAATAAGACCTTTAATTGAACATTGTTGCTGTTTAGGTAGAACCACATTATGATGTTACTTAGTTCAAGAAGAATTATTTTGCTCTATAATATAGTTCATTTCGGCATTAAGGTTTTAGCAAATTTGAACTATCTTATGGTTTAACACATCCACAGTGTTTAATACTATATATCTGCTTACATACCAAGAGCGCTCCAGTAGCGAAGTCAATATGGGCGTCGCTCACTCCTCTGGCGGAGAACAGAAGATCGTGACTTCGATCCCTACAGTCAACTAAACAGATAGCGAGTATAGGTAGTACGTTAATTTATTAATAAACCTCTTGTTGGTTGTGGTGTGGAAGTTTAGAAAGAGGAAGCTTACATAATCACTGTCCACGTCATTTGACTTGGGGGAAAAATTTATGAAATTTCTACCATCGCTGTTAAAAGGTAGAACCCTAAAAATAAATCTAGTTGTTTGATCAGAGCCGAGTGATTTGTTTATGCATCAAAATCGTGCTTCAAATTAACGCAAACGATTAGGAAAGAATAAAAACTAGACTTTGAAAGAATAGATTTTGTTAGTTTCGCAGTGAAAAAAATGCAAACTTGTTTTGCAATTTCTACGATATTCTGAAAATACATATTTTTATTTTGAAAATATATATTAAGGGCGGTTCTTACGAAAAACTTTGTATAATAATCTCGCCATTTAACCTGTACACATTTTAGGAATTTTTAACTCGATTGTCTTCCTACTATCATAGATTGGTCCCTGCTACTATATAAGTAGATTTTAATCTTGTACAACTGAATGCGATAATTACAACTATTAAAAAGTTTAATCGTATTTACATAACGCTTTTTTTTTTTTTTTTTTTGCTTACAAATAATAAATTAAACTATTTCCAATAACAGAAATATTGAATATTGTTTACATTCATTATAAACTTCGAGTATTTTAATCCAAATTATTATACAATTAAATGAATTAGTGAGTTTGGTGGAACATTTTTTTATAAAAACTTGACCATATGCTTAACAATGAGATGGTTAAAACAGAGGGTTACAATACCTGATTTGTGATTCGTCGTAATTCTGCAACTTCTCGATGGAGATTTACAGTCAATGATGATTGAGGTTGACTTAATATTCTCATATATCGTAAAAAGTCAACAACCTTCAAAAACAAAGCTTAGTAAGAGCAGTGTAAAACTTTTATTAAAAAAAAAAAAAAAAAAAAAAAAAACTTAAAGCAGATTTAATTTGACGAACGAAAAAAAAGTAATAGTTGAAAAGGCAGTGTCACAAAATATGCACTAAGACATTAAGGACTAGTGGTAATATAAAGACAAATATAGTGGCAATATACCTTCGTTCATCATTGACAAACTAATAGACTTAAACTTTAAAAGAAGAAAATTATAAAATGAAATAAAAATTTTGAAAACTATGTTTCTGATGGACAGTGTGTCCTAAAGCAGACGGGTGCATACGTTATATAAAATATATTATGCATAGTAATATATTATGTAACGGCAAGGGGATTCTAATTCATGGTCCGTCAACCCCTGAGGATATTTTACGTCAGCACTGTGGTCGGTGAAAGCTGGATGCGGAATTCGTATAGATCAGCAATTGCTGGGATTTAAACCCAGTTTACCTCATTGGAAGGCAAACGCTCTATTTCCTGAGCCATCGCGGCTTATATATTATGTATATTTTATTTTATGTTATAGCCGTCGTTGGACAGCCGACCCAATTTTTTTTAGGGTTTATGACTATTTATGTTAAACTCCGTAGCCTTGTAATTTTGAACCTAATCCAGAATACAAGGGAACTCCTGAATCAAGTATTGGGAGAAATTTGCCTTCGTATAGGACTTTTTGATGGAATTAACCCTCATTTGCGTTACATGGAGAGGAAAACCACGAAAACCTCCCACGATTAGCCTGACGGCAAGGAGACTCTATCCCATAATCCGTCTACCACTGACGATATTTTATGTCAGCACGGTGGTCAGCAAGAGCCGGATGCGGACTTTTTGAAAATATGGTAATTTGATTTTTAGTCTTAATTTTTTATTTAACTATTTTTCTCTCATTTATAGGTTTTGCTAGTGGCAACGCAATCTCTCAGAAAATATTTGAACAAAAAAATAAGTAAATAAATAAATAAACATAAAATAAAACTCTTGGAATGAAATTAATGCCTAGTCGCATAAATTTGTTGCAAGAATTATTATTTAAAACTTAACCTTTTTGTCGCTATAAATTTTTAGTGACCGGAAATCTATTTATTTTAAAAGAAGGAAATAATTTTATTGTTCGACACTTTATGCGATAAACGAAGGGCTCATCACTTTCTTAATTAGCTTTTATCGTCATTGTTCCCCACACGTAGTTCACCCCACGTGAAAGTGAAAGTAAGCTGTAAATATAATACTGAAACCTTCGTATTATTCTCATTGGTGAGCAATACTTATTCCTGTTATTCAATATCCATACCTCATTCACCACACGAATTATTCGAGTACATTCATATAAATAAACATACCTAATTAAACTAAACCTAAAATTAAAATCTGATTAAAACTTTAAATTAATTTCTTTAAAATTATATTTTACAATCTTACCTTCTCATAAAGCTTTCCTAATATGTGAGTAAAAAATATAGCTGTAAAAATAAGAAGAAAAATATTTTAGTGTTTAACACAAACCGAATATTACGTATAAAGTTGAAAGCAATGCAATTATCAGAAAAACTTTACTGAAAAATAAATGCAATTATTGTTATTTATTTATTTTTCAATTTAGATTTTCTCTTTTTTAAGTCTCATCCCTTAATTTTATTCCTTTCAGGAAGAGATGGAAATATATTTATTTTGGATAAATATAGTTATTATTCTATTCTATAATGTCATCTACGATAAACATAATCGGTGCTGCCATCTAGTGTGGCAGAAACTAGACGTCCAAATTAACATGGCCAACGGTATCTCACCCATTGTGGTGGTCCTGAAAGAGTGTATACCACTTCTGGAGAACGCACTAGGTCTGCTCATCGGGAAGACTGATTGTGCAGCTCATAGGAAAATAAAAAAATGTCATTTACGACAGTGATGCGTCCTGAAGTCATATTTCCTCATTTTTCTATTGTTTCTTTCTATTTTTTTTACTTCATCCATTTTGCAATATAGCCACACACCTGACCTAGTGCCATTACACTAATTCAATCTAACCCTATCCGCTTGTCGTATTAAATATTAATAAAATCAAGCATGATTTCGAAGGAACAACCTACAGTTCCCGTACCTAATATGTTTAGAGAGTTATGACAAGCATTTCCAAAATTGTCCGAAAGATATTGGAGTCAATTACCACACTTGGTGAAAAAGCTTGTTAAAATTAAAAAAGTCAAAATCATGTTAACCCTTTCCTTCTCTTTTCCATAAAAAAAAATGAGGTGAAGTTTCGCCCTCTGTGCCCGTGATATTTTTGATTTAGAATGTTCAAAAGTAACGCTTGGATATAGATTAAAACAATTTATATCATGTTTATTTCTCAATTTATGCACCAGATGGAAGAACCAAACTATTTGTAATGTGCTTAGAGATAGTTAGTTTATTTTAAACTCATCATCACTCATCAAACATGTAAGCTTAAAATTAACACAATTACAAATGAACAGATATTAGGGCGACCGGAAAGTAATGTCGTTTCGGCGCATTGAATATTCGTTAGTCTTAAAAACCAATTCCTCTTTTTTTGATCCGGCATTGAAAAGTTGTTGCTAACAAGGGTGAATGCATTATTGATTAAAAATAAAATCTTGATAACAAATATCGAATGCACCGAAACGACACTACTTTCCGGTCCCCTAATATATTTATACATACACTTAGCTTTATATAATTTTTATGAATTGAAAAAAGGCACTTTTATGATCGTTTTCTTCGAAACTATGTAACAATTCAGGAGCTAATGACGTCTTTCGAAGCTTTTTCTCCAAGATAATGAAAAGGAAGTGACAGTGGCTTATTTTCGAGGCGAAGCTATAATTTAAAAATATAGGGGATATTGGGGTCAATTGTAACAGGGTACGATTGTAACAGAGCAAAAATTTCGAGTGTCGGGTTCTAGATTTGGTTCCTAGGTGGCGCACAAGGTGTATTTAATAAATCTACATGTACACCCCTGCTGGCAACCATTTTTATGTACTTTTGAATGAGTTACATCACAAAAGATATTTTCACGCTACGTAAGTACTTTTTTTGGTATTAGAATATTATATTGTAACAAAGTAATTTTGTTTAAACAAATAAAAATTATTAACCGAATATGTCAGTGGGCACCTTAATTAACATTTCAAAAAAAAGATTAGTTTTGTTAATTAACTAGCATTGTTTTTAACAAATGAAGCTGACGTCTTGGGGACGATTGTAACAATAAGTAAAGGGGCGAATGTAACAGCTGAAAATAAATAATCTTATGTTTACAGAACCACCAATAGTTTCCTATATCATTTATATTGTGTTGCACGTGCATTATTTTATTTGTCACCTTTCACAGCATAAATTAAAATTTTTAACCCCTTAAAGTTAAAAGTTTAACCCTTTAGGTCTCTGCTCATTATTATTTTTACTCCCAAAATATCACTACTATTTTGATCAATAAAAAAATATATCACAACTATGATAATATGTATAATTAACTATGTTTTAGTTGAATTTATGAACTGTTACAATTGACCCCGTAAGTGGGGACAATTGTAACAAGTGCACGACTGTCAAAAATTGTTAATAACTAATATAATAACATTTAAAATAAGGTATTTTTTTTCTAGTAGAGGATAGTCTACTTTACTCGTCTGTCAATTAATACTAATAATATATTGTATTTTTTGTTAGTTAAAAAAAGTTAAGTAAAAAATTTTACAATTGACCCCTCTCTCCCCTACGTATTACCTTACCGAGAATAATAATCTGAGCTTTGAAACTAACAAAATAGCTTAAATATTAGTCAAATAATTATTAAAATAGAATAAAAATCTCAAATTTGGCGAGTTTTTTATTCCAGAGAAAAGTTAATAAAAAAATAATTAATGATAATGAATTTTTTCACATTTTATGAGACAATATAACGCAGCGATAGTATAACTTTTCAAGTATTTAATTAAATAACAAAGTTTTTCATTACCTCAAAGCTGTGTCTCTTCTTTACGTGACTTTTGATGTTTGGAGCCATTTTCAAAATTAGCACAGAGGACAATGATTAAAAGATATACCGCAGGAGAATCCCGCCATTATGACAAATTGTATAATACATTAGTAATTTAAAAATTTTGTAATTTATAGAAAAATGACTCTAGGTAAACATATAGTAAACCAGGAAGTTAAAAATCCTAAAAGAAATGTTTTTTATAATACCAAAACTTCAATGGCAAATATGTTGTTCTGTTCTTGACAAGCATATTAAATCAAAAGTTTTAAACTGTACATATATTTGAAAGCTATTCTCATTTTCGGTCATCGTTATATACATATATATATATATATATATATATATATATATATATATATATATATATATATATATATATATATATATTCACATAAATATAAGTGAAGATATACAGAAAGGCTTCAGGCTGCCAGTTAATTTGGTTAATATTTTGAACGTTTTTTTTTTACATTTTTTTATAAAACACATTCAATATATGTTTAAATATCCTCTTACCTAAAAAACATGCTATTGCAATTGAGATGAAATTATTATCGTTCTTAGTTTTATCAGTATCCATTTTATCTTCAAAACAATAATTTTTTGGCCTTTATTAACATAATAATAAAGGCGTCAATCAGTTTCAAGAATTTTGTTTGTCTTCTAATATTTAAAAAATTTTCAACTACAAATGCGTGTAAAAAATGCTTAATTTGTTTATGCTTATGTCAACCATGGCATTTTTTTACTGAAGCAGTTCATGATAAAAATAATGATGAAATGTAATGTATAAAAATAATGATGATGAGATACATTAAGGCGCTTAAAAATTTTGGTTGCGTATTCGACTGCTCGCTATGTTCGACATCTTTATAATGTACTGAATTTAAGAACATAAACAATATTAGAGATAATCGTCGTTGATGTCACGAAAGTATGGCTCAAGGCGATATAAAGATACCTTTTACATAACTAGTATCTTCGTTTATAAGTATATATTTTTATTGTTAAGTTATTAAACTATATATTAAAGAACTGATAAATATATTATTCCTAATAAATGCATACTTATGTACATTATTGAAATTGAACCAATTGTGAGAAGAGTAAATTAAAAACTAAAATTATAAAAAGCAAACGCATAATCACATTCAATCAAAATCATGCTTTTATAAAACATGACATTCGTTAAATATAAAATTTTATTCAAATCTATGTACCAAATTAAATATAAATTAGCAGACGACTTGAGAGAAGCATCGTATTTTATAATTAAAAAGAAAACGATATGGAATGAAAATAACGAAAAATCATGAATGAAATTTACGCTAGGCTTATACTTATATATATATTTTTTTATTGTCGCCAAGTTACTTTCTTAAAAATAATTAATTTTAGTTTTTCTCAGCTTCTCCTCGATTGAATAAATTGAAACTAAGATTTCACTATAGAAAAATACGTCGTTTAAAATGGTATATAAAAAAAAAATTACTGCTCAGAATTCAAAAATTTTTCCGTCCAGTATTAAATTAAATCATAATAAATTATTTTTTGCATGAAATTATCTTTAGGGTTTCATCTTAGCGATGAAATTATCTTAAACGAGTTTCATGAGTGGGTCCAATTTTTTTAAAATTGCGCTATGAGTTTGAAAACCGAAAACGCAAAAAGTGAAATTAAACACTAAGGGGACTAAACTTTCAACCGCTCTCTAGTTTAAACTTTTGGGTCCACAGTTTCCTTATTGCGGCTACCTTTTTAGGGTCAGAAATCTAAATATTTAAAAAGAATAAATGTGTTTAATCGGAGAAAGTGAGTTTTTGTGTCTGATTTCGTAACTTAATTAATAAATAATTTACGAAATTAATTACGTAACTTAATTAATAATTAACTCTAATTAAGTAACATATTTGAAGTCACCTTTAGGAACCATTAAGATTGACACTTTGTACGTGAAAATCCGATCATTAGAACAAAAGTTATTCAGAGTGATATCTTTTTATATTTTGAGCACTGTAAATGTTATTCATATATTTGGGATAAACAAAGGGAAAGGATATTTGTAGAGTAATCATGGTTTTGATGAGCGACAGCAAATTATGTGCTAAACAAATTATCCTTTATAAACAAAATCCAGATTCCTTTTTTATCGCTATTTACCGGCAATATATATTCATTACCCCTTCTTAATATTATTTTAAGCTATTAATTTCTAGCATTGTCCAAAACTAAAGTTAATATAATGCACGCAAAATAGTTGTTTAGAATTCTAAAGCAATATCAAGAATTCACTTTTCACCAAATAAAATCTTTCAGCAAAAACTATTTACCAAGTTTTTATTGTAATCAAAAAATAATATAAATGTTGAAAACGTAGGGTTTTGGATGAAATTGTAACAATAACGGAGCAAAATTATTAGGTTTAAATTTTTTCCTAACGGAATCGAGAACCTAATTTGTGTTAATACAGTTAAAACTTTTGAGCTCATTAAATCCTTTTTCTTTTAAATTTTGTTTTAGTTTCACAATCTGTTTATCGTTAAGTAATCGTTGAAAAGCAATCGCGTGGGTTGATCTGTGAAGCGAGTCGGAGCGGAGTTCCCATTTTATTGAGATGGTTTTATTATTGTTATAGTCCACCAAAATAAGTCTTTTTTCTTATTAAAATTGATACCCAAGATTTTTTCTTAATAAAAAACTTAGATATGCTATTATAAAAGACGCCGGAAAACTCTTTTCCTTCTCTGAATGTTTATTTTATTTTATTTATTTATTTTTTTTAAATTTTTTTTTAGAGGGAAATGAGATGGACTTGAGGGAGAAAATGGCATTTCTTCTAGACAGGTAAGTCATACATTGTTTCCGATGTACTTATTTACGATTATTTGAATGAGATCAATACCGAGACGATGGGACTACTAGTTTAGAAGTTATAAGCGTTTTATGTAGAGAAAGTACAATAAACTTGAACCTATTTAAGCATCTGACATTGCTATCTAACCAAGTGAAGCATTTTTTCTTTAGATTTTTTTTACGCTTTGAATCGATTACGATTATAAACAAGTCAACTGAACCAATAGCTCATAAATAGCAAGAACTTTTATAAGTAAAAAAAAAATTATTTTTTTATAACCGTAGTTAAACAGCCGATCCAATTTTGGGTTTACGATTTCCTATGTTCAACTCCGTAGCGTTGTAATTTTGTACCCTGTTCATAAGACAAGGGAACTACTGGATCAGGTCTTAGGAGAAATTTGCCTTCGTGAAGGTATTTTTGCTTGAACTAACCCGCATTTGCGTTTCGTGGTGGGGAAAAATAAGAAACCTCCCACGGTTAGCCTGATGAGAAAGGGAGTCTAATGCACAATCGGTCTGCCAATGAGGATATTTTTCGTCAGCTCTGTGGTCAGTGCAAGCCGGAATTCGACCAGTCATCGCTGGGATTCAAACCCGGTTCACTTCATTTGGAAGACAAGCACTCTACACTCAGCCACCACAGCGCACACGTATTTCTAGTGAAACGAACTTATGAACACATTTTACATTGCTATCCCGGGACTGTCTAATCATGTAAGTTATATTTTCCGATACATTTTTTTACACTGAACTGCATGAGGCCAATCTCAACACTATCGAACTAAAAATTTCGAAGTTATAAGCACTTTATGTGAAAAAATACAATTTTGTACTTTTATTTATTTATGCATCTTATACAGACAAGTAAAGCAGTGTTTCCTATATTTTCTTTAACTTAAGCGAATTAGATCAAATGCGAATCGAACGTGCAAATAATTTAAAAGTTTAAAAGAGATCTTTGTATAAATAGTACTTCTTTTTGAATCGTATTTATTTTGAAGAAAATCCTTATCACTTCTAAACTATTATTCCTAATCAATTCGTATTTTATCTCATTTTATTCAGTATGAATAAATTTTTCCCCAGAAATAAGCTTAAGTGTTCAGATAGCCGCTAGATAGCAAAGCAAAAAGTGAACATAAATTAAATTAAAAATACGACTTTTTTTATCCATAAAAACGCTTGAAACTTTAAAACTATTTCATCTATTGAGTTGCGTGTAGCCTCTTTCAATTAAGCGTAAATACTTAAATATGATAGAATATTTCACTTGTTTGAATACTAATATCACAAGTGTAAATAGGTATAAGTGCACATTTTTTTTTCTAGTATATAAAACCCTTATAACTTCTTAACTATTAGCACGATCGTTTCGGCCTCATCAAATTCAGCGTGAAAAAATAAATCTGAAGTAATGCTTCAATTGCTTGTCAACAAGAAATGCAGTTATCCCACTCAAAAAAGGGGAAAGCATACACGAGAGAGTATTTCAGGTTTTATTAAGAATATCATAGTCGGAAGAAAAAAAAATTGCCGTGGGTTTTAATTTTTTTTGTGAAGAAAATCATATTACTATTATTGTTCTGTTCCACTATAATTACTGAACTGCAACTATGTAAAGATGAAAGAATTTTAAGTTTCTCTGAAACGCAGTTTCCATTATTCGTAGAACAAACGCCAGACGTATTTACCTTGAACTCCAATAAAGAGCAACAATGTAAAGCGTGGTCCGAAACAAATTGTCGCTCGTTAGCTTTCTCCGCAGACGTGACTGGCATCATATCTAATATTCAACAACGATGCATATTTATGGAGAGAGAGGCCTTATTTAGATATGGTAATTTGAAGAAATGTAGCCTTGTCACGAAATAACGTTTGGTAGTGCATTATAACTTTGAAAGTTACAAGAACTCTTGATTTACTTTTTCTTTCTTTTGTGAAATTGTAGGATATACTAAAACGCAGTTAAGTTTCATTAAAAAAATATCTACCTCTTACGTCAACGATATTTTGGAGTAAAAAAGTTTACTTTTTCAATTGACTAGTAAACAAGAATGGTTTAATGATAGAGAGCGCGAAAAGGTAAATAGGTATATGAGATAAGGAACATTCCGATATTTTCCGATACTGTACCGATATTTTCCGATATTACCAATCTCGACACTATTGAACTAATAATTTCATAGTTATAAGCACTCTATGTGGAAAAAATTTAATTTTCTACTTACATTTATTTATGTATCTTATATTGATATACAGACAAATGAGGCAGTGTTTCCTATATTTTTTTTAAAACTTAAAGAGAATTAGCTCCAATGCGAATCCAAAGTGCAAATAATTTAAAAGTTGAAAAGGGATCTTCGTATAAAAAGTACTTTCTTTGAATCGTACTTATTTTGAAGGAAACCTTATCACTTCTAAACTATTTATCCTATCAATTCGAATTTTATCTATTTCTATTAAGTATAAAAAATTTCTCCCCGAAGTAAGCCTTATGCGATCAGATAGCCCCTAGATAACAAAGTAAAAAGTGTACACAAATCAAACAAAAATCAATAAAACTGTGTCAAAAACAGGACTTCTTATGCATAAAAACGCTTGAAACTTTAAAACTATTTCATCTATTGAGTTGCATGAAGCCTTATTCAATTAAGCTTAAAAACTTACTTATGATACAATATTTCACTTGTTTGAATAGCAATAGCATTATTTTTAGCTCGAAGGTAAGCTTAAACAGAAGGCAAGATTTTATAGTTATGGAGCAGCTTGCTTGTATCTTGTTTTCGTAACGTTAACCACACCAACATGACGCAAAGATGCGTAGCATCTAAAATGAACGCGAGCATACGCGGTTGCTTCAAATCTTACGTACGGTTGCGTACGGAAGCTAACGTAAAAGTACGAAATCTCTCTATTATTGAAAAAATTCAACTTAATCTTACATACCAGTAGGTCCTTAAATATAAGAACTTTATGTTGTTTGAATTTAAGTTGAATTTCACTCACAGAAATGCTAAAAAAAATCGAATAAATCCCTACACAATTAAGCCTGCACTTAAGTAATATAATTTTAAGTCTTTGTTCCTTGCAGTTTTTATTCTAATTTTTGTTCGAAATAAGTTTAGAGATGCCTTAAAAAAGAGGCTATACAATTTTTCTCGCATTTGCTCGTTTGTTTTTTAAGAGGTCACAGTACCCTTGGAACAATTTTTTTAAATAAAGGTATAATCAGATGCTCATTTAACTAATAATTAATAATTTATCTTCAAAAAATAATTAAACTGTTTAATTTTTTAAAAATTTTAAAAATTATTGAAAAAATTCAAAATTTTTAAATCCTAAAGGTTTTTTATTTTAACATATTTTAAAATTTTTTTTCTTCAGTGCTTACAATATTCATCTTAACAATTTTGTGCATTTATTTGTTGATATATCAATTAGAATATTTTTTTATAGATTATTTTGTAAAAAAAAATAGAAAAAAAAAATTTAAAAATTCCTGTTAGGTATATATAACATGATATAAAAATTGTAATACCTCCTAAAATGCTTATTCCATGCACAATTTAAATAAGTGTATTATACTTAAGATAAGAAAGTTTACTTCAAAGCTTTATCTTAAATAGTAAAAATTTCTTAGGGATTTAATTAAGATTAAAACACAAAATTATCATCTATGAGAAAAAGCACTTTAATGTCTGTCTGCTGAGCAAGTTTCTGTATTAGGACGATCTAAAATCATTCATAACTTTCTTAAAAATGTAGATAGAGGGATGATTTTTTTTTTAGTGCATTTGAAATAGTTTGAAGTTTTATTATAAGCAAAAAATTTTTTCCGATATTTTGATCATTTTTTGTGTGCTGTGACCCCAAAGTAAAATAAAATTGTGATGAAAATACTTAGCAGAGGCTATAATAAGAGCCGTTGGTGTGCTGGAGGGTTTCTGTTTCCAGGATTATAAGTAATGATGTGTTAAAAAATTCACTTTTTAATTTCAACTTCTTATTCATAAATGTTTCGGTGTTAAGCTATCTCGAATTAAGTTATCAATAATAAATATTTCAAAGTACTATATAGTTAGCAACACTGATAATACTGCAATGATATCTTCATTTATTCAAAGAAATATTTTTAAAACGGGTTTTTAATGAAGCTAGCTTTAAAATGCCGTAACCTCAACTTCAACTAAAATAAGGAAAATAAGCACGACTGTTTGTGAACTTTCAGGAATTTCTTTTTTTTATAACCGCAAGAGTTTGACATTGTCTTACTTTTTCAAACTGAGTTTTTCGCGGTTGACTTTTAAAGTAAAACACTTTTCCAAGAAAAACTATAAACGTCTACGTTTCTTTTCTTTCATTTGACATTGTTCAAAGGTTTTAAAATAAAACTGCGTTTATTGATGCTTACAAGACTGGAAAACGTTTATTAAATAACAATGACCTTATACGGTATTACCACACACGACCAGTATATTGGTTTAAATTCAAACCTTAATATCATTGTGAAAAATTATCAGCAATCTAAATAAAGGTGAATCACAGAATCAAAGAGTAAATTTGCACGATTTACTTCTCCAATTTAACCGCTTACAGGTTGTTAGGAATTTAGAGACAGAGGGCGTTATAATCACTAACAATAATTCTGTATCACTTCTGTGGCAGACAATGGATCGGAATGGATATCTTATTGGAAAACACTAAAAATATCATACCATCATATTGTTGCTTTTATTATTTTACTTATTATTAAGTTTTTTTTTAATCAAATATGGTCTCTTTATTCAATACACCCAAAGCCGGATTACCCATTGGGCCAGACTGGGCCATGGCCTGGGGCCCCCAATAATTAAGGGCCCCCTTAAAAAAAAATTTTTGAAAATAAATTTAAAAAAATTAAGAAAAACAATGATTTTTAAAAAAAATCAATTTCAAATATATATTAATAAAATACGATAATTTTTTTACATAATTATAACATAATTTTTTACATATTTATTTATTACTTAATTTAGTTATTATTTATGAGTATTATTATAGTTTATGTATTATAATATTTATCAATGTTTTTTAAGTTCAAATTTGTCCTTTTGATTTGCGCGCGAAAAAATTGAAAGCAGTACTATAGCGAGCTGAGACTTGTTTAAACAAGAAGCAAAGAATTAAATGTTGTTAACATTATTGCGACGTTTTAAATGAAAAAGTTATTTAGTGCCTCAACTGAAGTGTCTCATAATTTTTTTAGTGTTTTATAATTATTTAGTGTCCGTAATTCTATTTGATCAGTAAATAATTACAAAATATTTTACTTAAAGGTGAGTGTTTGTTTATTGTTTTATATACTCTAGAAAAAACTCATATAACTGGTCACTTTCAATCAAATTTTATATATTGAAATTGTCACTGTTTAAGAGGACCAGGATATTATTTATTTTAATTTTAAATATGCCTTCTTAAATGAAAAGATATATAAATACTTTTATATTTGAATAAATAAAAAATATACGAGAAAAAAATTTAATCTAAGGGCCCCAAAAATTTGAATGGCCTAGGGCCCCGCGTACGCTTAATCCGCCCCTGAATACACCCGTTTGCAACTGAATCAATATGCAATACAGGTGTTGCATGGGGTATCAAGTTTACTCTATATTATATAAGATACACTGTACGCCGGTAATTTTGACAGTGTGTCAGATTTGTTTACTAATGCAAGAGCTAAATTTAGTATCTGATCTTCCACCACGGTCTTCCATATCTTCCATATGTAATGATATGCCTTTAAAGGCTGGATAATTTAAGAGACTTAGCCTGATTCAGATAAGAAGGCATTTTATTACGTTATATTAAGTATTGAAAACATTAATCGTTGGATATTTACATTGATGGTTTCCCCATTGCAGGGATGTTTGGATTTGGCCCAGATTTATCTAGCCATGAAAATATGAAAAAGATACGAATTCTCCGTGCGCTTGATATTTAAAGAGATGTTCTGAAAGGGTGGGGATTGCAAGGATATTCTTATCTTAATGAAACGTCATTCAATTGATAACATTTAGAGATTTTGATTCGCTAAAAGGATAGCGCCACTCTGCTGCTGGGAAGTTTTTGGGACTATCTTAACGCCTACTTCATCAACGAATTATTGCTCATTAACTTCAGAAAATAATCTTTTATCCGTATTTTAAATTTGATAAGAAACATCTGTTTAAGCTTATCAGTTAATATAGAAAGACTCTTTTTGAAGAATTCTATATTACACACATATATATATAAATTATACTTATTTAAGTCAATAATTACATGTACCGTGAGTTTTATTATAATACAGTGTAATGTGTTCTGTGTAAAGTTTTTATGATATTCCGATTACTTCCTTATGTTTCTGACTGTTTTAAATAAGAAATAGTATTTCATGAAATTTTTTTTTTTAAAGTATCAAGTTTATTTCAAAATTCATCATTAAAAAATCATAAAAATGATATACATCCATTAAAATGATACTTCTGTTCGTCAAAAATTACAAGTGTCGAGAAATTTATTTTAGTACAGCATAATGTTTAAGATATTCTGATTAATTTTAGAACGAAGATTTCCGACTGTTTTAAATAAGAAATACTACTTCTTAAAATTTTATTTATAAAAATAAGAATTAGTACTTCTTGAAATTTACTTATGAAATTGATAAATTAATTTCATAATTCATCATAAAAAAATTTATGAAAAAAAAAAAAAAAAAAAAAAAGATGCACGATGCCATTTCAAATTAATTGTTAAAAAAAAACTTTATTTACATTCTTTTTTCTATGTATCGTTCTTTCAATTAATTTTTTAAAAAAATATTAGAATATGTTAAGCAAATCTGTCATTGGAATTTTAATTGGAAAATTAGTTCATTATCTAAAAATCCGATAGCAACAGTCATGATTAACGAGATTTCATTTATGAAGACGTCTAGTAGATTGAAACTTATCTCAATATGTTTCTTTACTTCATTTCAGATAAACACCAAAAATAGTTTGTTTATCTTGGCAAAAATTTAAATCATCACTAGGAGATGAAGTCCGAGAGACATTTTTGTAGTGGTATGAAGAATGCTTCTTTTGTTTGCTAGCGTCACGTTTTGAGCGCCCAGGGTCAATAGATCATAAATTTGTTGGACTGGTGGCATTGGTTTTCTTTGTCACGAATTATAAATAATGTCGTTTTCTCTTGTACGTATACAATGCAAAATCTTCTTAGAATAACATGACTGCCATTAAATAGAATAAAAATAGAAATTTTTCAGCTTCACGGAATTATGTTTACCTAGAATCTCGAATTGAAGAATGTAGTGGTAAAACACGTTGATTATTATTGAGCTTACAACATTAGGTTTAAAAACAGAATAAATAATGAAATTAAAATTTTCAAAAGACACGTTTTTCAAGTAGATTTAAGATGAGAAAGGAATTTTATTTTTGTTAAACCAGTACCGTCTTTACTCATGGGCACACCTGGGTAGTGCCCGGGGGCCCCAGGCACTCAAGGGGCCCATGAGAATCTTACTTTTCTATAAATTGCGTTTAAAAATGCTAAGAATAAACTACATTGCCTTATATATTTTTTAAAATAAATATATTCTATTCTATAAAGTGTGTATTTTGTTTTTCTTTCCACAAATGGTAATTGATTATCTTGCAAATAACAATAATTTGAATAATTTGTCAACAAAAAAACTTAAAAAAGGCAACTGAAATCTATTTTTCTACGTTCCAATGAAAATTTTATGCACTTGGGCATTGAAAGATGTTTTAATAACTGTTTAGTTTGACAAAATAATTCCTACCTTTTCAATTTATTTTAATTTGTTATAGCCTTATGTTTATTTAATTTAATTTAATTACTTTAATTAACTTCTATGATTTCGAAAATTGTTTTATCATTTGAGGATTACAACTGGGTAGTATCTCAATTTTTTTTCGAATTACACATAGTTTAAAAATGCTTTTTTTTGAGTTTTTGGAGTAATCAAAATGTGTTTAAATTTTTTAAAGTTATTGCATCATATCTTAAAAATGATTTATTTTACATATGTGAAGTTTTTTAGTTCGTTTTTAAACATTATGATAGGTTACAAGGGTCGAAAATATTTTTGGGCCCGGGGGCCCTGCATGTTATTAAGACGGCCCTGTGTTAAACCTATTAAGAAAAACGCAAGGTGAATCTTTATTGAAAACGCGATATTGAGACGCTTTATTGAAATTCTGGATCAAATGATCCAAATTACTGGCACTCTGAGTGCCTCATTCGTTGAATCCATTTTACCATAAAAGGCATTTTTACTGTAAAATTTTATACCGTAATTTTTGCAGTAATACTTATTTAATTACAGTGATTCATTGATTTTACAGTAAATATTACTGTATAAAAATTATGGTATAACAATTTTTTTGCCCTGTAAAATTTTACAACAAAAATGGAATTTTCTGTAAAAAGTGCCAGATCTCTAAGTGCCAGTATTTTTTACCACAATTTTTTCCAGTGTGATACACCTTGTGCTTTTAGTTTCACGCTTAACAAAGTTATACAAGTCACCTTATACGTCTACTTAAAAGTCGCAGTTTTTAAATTCTTAATTTATCTGAACTTTTTCATTTCTGTTGCCTGTGTGTTAGTATGTTTCTAATGAAAAGTGATCAAAATTTTGATTGGTGATTAATTCTATACGACGATAAAATGTCGACAAATTCTACTTACAGCAAACAGGAAAGGATTGAGACTTGCATAGTCATCAGCCACGGAGATAAAACTGAATTTGAGAGCTCCTTCTAATCTGAAAGTGGTCAAAATTTCGATTACAACGATCCATCTATCCTGGACATGTAAGTGAGTTAATAAAAAAGGCATTTATAATAAAATTAAAAACTTTTTCACACTTACATATGAAATGAAATGATAAATTATTCACCTTAGCATAAAAAAGAAAGTAGTTAAAGGTACGAAAAAAGGTGAAAATAAATAAGATTGCAATGAATTAAGGTAGGAAATAGATACAAAACTTTAATATTGAAAAAAAAAAAAATTTTGGAACATAAGCTTTTTTTTTCCTAGATTTAATTTTTGCCACCCGTAAAATGAGAAAAGTAATATTTTTTTTTTGTAAAAGGGTAAATATTTAACCTTTTGAGTACTTTCAGTGTGACAACCACACGTGTCACTATAGAGTTCAATCCAAACATCTCCGAAACATGAAAACGAAAATATGTTTTGGAACAGAGCATCATTGAAAACATATTACGAGATGACACTGCTATGAATTGGTCAGTTGATTGCGAACTAAAAATAGCCCCATTTAGAGATAAAGTAATTAATTAATTTTTTATTCCTACATTCAACGCGTGTTGAAATAATTTGAAAATGTTACTTAACTTGTCTTTCCACTATTTTCTACACTTATAAAACAAAACACAGTCGATCATCGATAGTCTTAATTAGTAATACGAAAGTACTAAATACTGTTTTAAATTATCTATTCTTTAATGAGAAACACTACTTAGATGAAAAATTTGTAAAAAAATTCGTCGATATTGTTGGACGCTTTAAGAGATAAATTATAAAGTTAAGTTTCCCTTCACAAAATAAGCCTCGAAATACAGTAATGACTTTAAGTACCAAATAATAATTTTCAGAATGTTAAACGTTGGTAAAATCAAAATTAATCACACAATAAGGAAACATTCTTTATGTCATAAATGATCATAGATTTTTTTTTCTCTTTTTATTATCATCAAAAAGTTATCAACTGTTAACATAATTAAATTAATAACCGTTGATAATTTAGTGTCATTACCCATAATGCAATCGTTTCCTAACATTTTTTATTATTATTACTAACAACTTTCTTTTCTATTCTAATCATGGCATGTTAAAGGTGTTATATGTTAATTTCCATGTAATATCGGAGAGAGAAAAAATGCTGGTAAAATTACCATACTGTATAATATTAACATTTCTGGAAAAAGAAGAAAAAAAATCGTATAATAAAAATCAAAATATATGATATTTAACAATTCATTTCGTAATTTTCCCGTCCATGTGGCAATGGTTTACCGCGAATCCTCGTTTACAAAAATATAGTTTTTATTTCAACAGATTTAGAAAAAATACAAAATTGAAAAGTAAATTTAACAGAATGAATAGTTTAATGTCATACTCTAAGGTGTAATGATAAAATTACTAAATTTTACCACATTTAACAAACTTTATCGCTTATTAAAGAGTCATATTTTATTGTTAATTTTACCAAAATCAATACCAAAGCACTTCGGTAATATAATTCGGTTTTTCGATGTTTCCACATATAATAAATTTTAATATATTTTAGTAGTTTTGAACATAAATATGTATATATACCATACAATATTTAAAAAAACATTTAATAAATAAATGAAATATTTATCATATGATAATAGTACTTTTAAATTTATTGAATCAATAAGAGAATGGTCCAAAATGGAATGAGATTTTTCATTTTACTTTGTAAAGGTGCGTATTTAATTGATACTTTCTACATTAAATTTTCCAGTTTAAACAACAAAAAAAAAGAAGAAAAAAAAAAAACAAAAAAAATATAGCAATTTAAATAAATTTGAAATAATATATATATATATATATATATATATATTTTCTTTCCTATGAGCTTCACAATCAGTCTTCCCGATGAGCAGACCTAGTGCATTCTCCAGAAGTGGTATCCACTCTTTCAGGACCACCACAATGGGTGAGATACCGTTGGCCAAGTTAATTTGGACGTCTAGTTTCTGCCACACTAGATGGCAGCACCGAGACTCTTTTTGGATGCTAAAGTGCACTAGGAATTTAATTTTGCCAGAAATGCCAAGAGCCAATAAGGCACTCCAGGGATCTTTTACATGCCGCATAATCATACGACATGGCCGCTGAGGATTTTCTGCATACCGAAAATCCGGTGTCTGGGCCGGGGTTGATATAAGATATTCATGAATAGATAAAATTTTATTTACTTCCGGAAAAAAAACGTTTCAGGTCACTTATAAATAAAACGTTTATTCAGTTTTTTAAATGTTGAATTCCCAGCTCGTCAGTTGTATTAAATTTATGAAATAAAAGTGCATAAGTATGAGCGTGTTTAATAGTGTAGATTGCACAGTTTTACTGCATGTTGCAACTTTCAGCACTAAAGTTTGATGTGGTGGACTGATTAAATGTTTCTAGATAGTTTTATTGTTTCTATCTGTACAAGAATATGTTTTATACAGCTAAGTTCTTGCTTTCACCGATGATTGCGGATAAGTCAACATTTCAAAATAAATGAAAACTGTTGTTATTATTAACAAAAACAAAAAAAACAAGCTTTACAAAGAAATAAACTAAAAAACAAATTAGGATTTTTTTTGTCGACATGCATTCTACTTTAAAGGTTAAAGATATAAAACTAGTTTATTAGTAAGTGTTAAGATAACTGTAATTGGATGCCTGCAACTGACGTCATCGTAGGTAAACCATGTCATTTGTCAATCCAGAAGTCAATCAGGCTCGACACACACGCGTGACGTCGCTGACAGGTATCCAATTAAGTCTAATTTAAATCACATAGCTAAGCATAATCACATCACTTCTTCTCGAGAGGCAAGAACTCAATTGATTAAATATATAATTTTGATAAAAAAAAGAAGAAAAAAAACTTTATAAATGTTAATACCCCCCCTCCTCAAGAATTAAGATTATTTCATTCAAACACTATGCATTCTTTTTAACGCTATTGAATAGTTACGCTATTAAACGCCATTTTATAATTACGATATTATCTTTTTTAACGCTATATAAATTTTAATTACCTCACCGTACGTTACAGATATATACAATACTTTATCTTACATTAAAATGGTTATTTTCCTAATCAGCAATCTACTGTTATTGGGTAAATATTTCCTAAAACTTTTTTTGTTTAAATTTTTAGAAGTTAAATCGGAACATTAGCGAAAAATACTGTCACTGTATTTTTCCAAGAACTTAACAAATTTATTTATTTTATTATCTCATCACTATTTCTAGAAAAGCCTTTTAATTAATTTTTTCTTTCATTATTTTCATTCAATTGTAACATAGATTTTCTCTCTATCTTTGTCCTTTACATCGCTACAATAATAGGAAAACATTCCTGAGATCGCAAAAAGAATAAAAAATTATTCCTTACGAAATTCCATTCAATATATTATTCTTAGTTCAATTTCTTTTTTGTTTGAATTTTTACAAACATAAAGCTATATGTAAAGGAAAACACTTTAAGCATATGAAAGAAAGAAATAATAACTGTTAACTAAAATAAATATCGTTATATTTTTAAATAAATTTCCTATGAGAAATTTTCAGTTTCATTTTTTTTCCATGAATAGTAAAAGCAATTATTGAAAGTTTTGTTGAACTATCATAATTACAGAAGAACAGAAACAAAAAAATTTAAAAACGCAATCAATTTTTTATGCATGCATAATTTATGCTGACAACATAAATATTTTTGGTACAAAATTATGGAACGAAAAATATTGGAATTAACTAATTTAATTAGATATCTTCAAGTTACGTTATCGTAGGTAAATCATGGAATTGTCGATTCTGAAACCAATCAGGTTCGAGACACACGCGTGATGTCCCTTACAGGTATCCAATTAAATCTGATTTAAACCATATGGTTAGGCATAATCATTTTAATTCTTCTCTATTTGCAAATACCCGATTACCTTGATTTGAGAGTAAAATCGAATTATCTAATGTTCTAAATTTGCACCTAATCCAAATCGTTTTTCTTGAGTCGATTCTTATTAAATTTTCTGAGCAAATTAATATAGAATAGTAGAAAATTCCAACTTTTGTTTTAAAATATCTGGCAGATTTCGTGTTATTTGCGTTACTATTCCGACGCTCAGTTACTAAAAATACACAATATGTTATAAAATGTGACGAAAAGAAAAATTGCCTTTTCACTTTTAAAATACATAAATACAAGTTTACAGAAATACAGTTCATATAGAACTATGTATTTCATTGGTTGCCAAATCACTCGTAGTTTAATTTAAAAATTTATTTTTTTTAAATAATTCTTTAATGATAAATTTATGTCACAATTTACATTTAAATAGAGTATTTATTATATTGTAATTTATATTATAACATTCGTAAGTAGAATTTGTCACATTTTTGTTTTTCCCAAACAAACTAAATTCTTTAATAAACTATTTTTTCTTTCTTTCGGCGTTTCTTCTCTTAAAATTACATGAAAAATAAAGCAAATAGGATATTGAAACTGACTGTGCATACACCGATGCTTGTATGTTGTTACGGATGAATTATACCATACAAATGAAAGAGTAAAATTAAGTAATCATTTACTCAAAATTCCTGTAAGTTTCTTATGAATAATTTATTCTAAATACTCTAATTTTGTTATGAATGAATGAACTTAAGATGAACAAGTGAAAGTTTCTTTTAGAATCATATGCAAAAAAAAAAAAAAAAAAAAAAAAAAACATTTTCAATATTACAAGATCAGAACATAAATTTAAAAATAAGATAGAGATTTGAAGTAAATTATTTTGTTCACTTTCGTTTCTGAAAGAAAAAAAATATTAAAATCGTCTGACATATAACTTTCACGTCAGACGATTCTGTTATAACATTCATAGGTCACCAACTTTGTGCTTTATGAAATTTAATTTAAATTTGCTCATTAAGTCACGCACTTTTCTTTTTTTCATCAAAACATAGCCTCCATCAGAAATGACATCGTTCATTTTGAAAGAAAAAAAAAAGATATTTTTTTATTGAAACTCTCTCAGAAATTGAAAATGATTCAATCTCATCTCGGGATGGAACAAAACAGTTTTTCATGCGTGACGATAAGGTCACATGACCTCTCGAAATTCGTGCAGCCGTCCTCTGAGCGTAAAATAGGAAACAGTGACGTCACGTGACACCTGTTGCGTCATACGTACACACTTCTGAATCTTTTGGTAAACGAGCACTTGTGATCTTCGCCGACTCAGTTGAAGTTGGAGGAGTAGATTTTTCTGTTTCCGAATTCGTTTTCCGTCAACTTATTTAGTTGGCGGCACCTGCTGAAAAGGATTGCTAAAAAAGTGGATTAAATTATTATTTGGATTACGTGACACAGAAACTAGTATGGAATTTACTTTTTATGCTTTGTAAGTCATTTTTTTAATCAATCATTTTTTCTTTACAGCTATTATTTCTATTATTTTCTTGAAAATAATTATTCTCCAATATTGGAAAGGTTTTTATTATAGATTAAATGAAATAATATCACATTATTTTTGCAAATGATGTAAAAGTTTACAAATAACTTAACGAAATTAGCAAAAGAATTTGTTGATGTATATTGAATTAGAATAAATAAAAGCGCATTTTTAAATGATCTAAAAAATAAAAAAAAAATCTATTTTTTTTTTCTGATTTCAGCTATTCTACTATTTTTGGGAAAATGATTATTTACTTCTACTTTAGAAAAGACATTTATTATGTATTAATGAAACAATATATTTGTGCAATTTATGAATAAGTTAACAAATAACTTTACGAAACCAGCGAAAGAATTAATTGATCAATATTTTATCAAAATAAATAGAAACAAATTCTTAATTGATTAAATAGTATTAAAATAATTCTTATTTATTTCTGCTTTCAGCTACTATTATGAAAATAATTATTTTTTATACTATTATGAATATAATTTAGGAAAGGTATTAATAATGAAGTATCAATTAATGGAACAATATTACATTATTTGTTCAAATTATATTAAAATTAATTAATAACTTCGCAAAGCTAGTAAGATGATTTGTTAAATTACATCTAATTAAAATAAATAAAAACGATTTTTTTATTAAATATATAATTTAAGAAAGAAATCTTATTTTTTCTGCTTTCAGCTATTTCTACTATTTTTCCAAAAAATGAGGCAATAGTAGCTTGTGACAGTTTACACAAAATTTCGCAAAATTTCATAAGTTTAGTTTAAATATTGATAGGGACATGGACATTTGTATAAAAAACAAAATTTTTGTCGAAGTTTTTTTTTTGCTATAACTTTAAAAATATGTAATAAAATTAAAATTTTTTTAGAGCTATTAAAAATTAATTGCAAAATATTTCTTTTAAAATTTAGAGAAAAAATTCGTTTAAAGCTGTGCAAGATATGACTAATTAAACTAGTTCTTTCATATTGCGCATGCGTGTTAAAAAATTAAAAAATTATTCTTAATTTTGCAGTGAATTGTATTTGGCAACTAATGAAAAAAGTCCTATTTGAATGTCTTAATTTAAAAAATTTCACGCAATTTTCAAAGTAATTTTTGTATTTAAGAGAAAGCTCAAAATGATAAGGTGTTTTCGTCAAATATTATTTTGTATCATAAGACATAATTTAATAACATATGATAATACCTTACAATAAACATTCATACACCAAAATGTAATTTAATAAGGAAAGAAAACAGGGTAAAAAAAAAGAAACTTTTATGGGGTGTGCCGGGGGCATTTTTAATAAATCTTATGTAATAGTACAAAATGATATATGTGGAATACACCTTATTATTTTGTGCATTCGTTTAAAAAGTACGAAAACTATATAGAAAAATGGTTGAAACTTTTAAAATATTAAAATCGGACTTTTTTTTAACTAGTTGCCAAATAGGATTCAATACAAAACTAAGGGAAAACATTTTCTTAATTTTTCTCCCGGACGCTCATTTTAAAAGAACTACTTGTAATTTATTTTGCACAGTTTTAAACGATTTTTTTTTTTTTAAATTTTATAGAAAATTTTTTTAATTTTAAAATGTTCTAATAATTTTATATAATTTTATTGAATGTTTTTAAAGTTATATAAAAAAAAAAGTTAGATAAAAAAATTAGCTTTTTTATTTATCTTTTTATTATTTTTTTTTAAATAAAAAATGTCCATATCTTCATTGTATTTAAACTAGGCTTACAAAATTATGTTTAATTATTGCACATAATAATCAAAATAATTCCAACAAGTTACAAATCTATTGCTACTTTTTTGGAAAAACATTATTTTCTGTTCGTAATTTATTATTCGTCCGTCAAACCTTTAAAAGCTTTAAACTACATTGATATGTATGATCGCATGATCTAAACACTTCTGAAGTTATAAAACTATTCTCTCCCTATTTCTGATGAAATATGAAAAAATGTATTAGTATAGAAATGTTTCCATTAATTTGTCCCCCCCCCTATATATCATAGCAGTATTACGATGGTAAAAATAAATGTTTTCGATTCTTCTAATTTATTTAATATTTTAAAATATAAAAAAATAATAAATAAATGAGTAAAAGCTCTATTTGTTGGTAAAACCTTTTTTAGCAATCAAATGCATAATTTGGCAAATTTCCAAAAGTTTATTTAAGTTGGCTGATTGAAACCCACACTTTTTATTCATGAAATCAAAGTAGGAAAACACTATTCAAGGCTGCCGACATCATAAAATGTTCTTGTTTGCTGGCTGCAATAAAATACTTCAAAAATTCAATCAAAGTTTTATTTTTTTATTTCTTCCTTTTTTTTTTTTTTTGTTGATGGTCTCTATTTTTTGATCAATTTATCAAAACACATCTGAAAGAAATTATGTAACCAATATGTGAATGTTTCATCCATTTGCAGATTAAAGGTAGTGAGTGAACTTAGAGTAAACTCTTACTACAATTATTCGTGAAGCATATTATTTTATCTGTATGCAATAGATCGAGTAAGGGGTAGACCAATGTTATGTACAGTGTGTTCGAAGTGTATGGAAAACGTCAAACATCTCGGAAAAGTACGCACCAGATTTAAAATCTAAAAAGGTTCTCGAGAATTTTTTTTCCAAAAAATTCCTTCAACTATAACAAACTCGACTCACCACCCAAGGGGGTAGGGAGGGCAACTTCAAAGTTTAAGTAGGAATCCCTTTTCGATTGATTACTCAGATTCTCCAAAAAAGATGCATACAATTTACGTTTAGCGTTTTGAAATTTCGTTCAAAGGTGGTGCTGTAATCGAGTGAAAGAAATCGTACTTTTTATTTAAAATGGAAATATTTCTAGTAATATTTGTCAATAAATAAATAAAATAGACGTGTTTGGTACATAGAAAGCACATATATAATGACATGAAACTCGCCCCTTGCCCCCTGAAGCTGGGAGAAATGGCAGGGGGACGTGTTATAATTTGCTTGCCATGTACGTTATCTTAAGTATAATAATAATTAATTTTTTTCTTTTACATATTTTTTTTAAGCGGAAAACTTTACATTTTGTGGCCCATAAAATAAAAAAGGGGAGAGGAATTGTATAATATTGATCTCCGCAGTTAAAACATAAAAAAGAAAAAAATAATCGTTAAAATATTTTAGTTTCTTCTTATCACTTTTTTTATTGTTTCGAAGCACAAAACTAACATTTTCTTTAATCCTTGTTAGATACACTTAACATAATACACAACAGATTTTTCCTATATAGTCATGCAATATAAGTTATTAAAATATATCTTTAATAATATAGTACAGTAATTTTATTTAATATGTGAGATAAAGTTATATAAAACAATATTGAAAAAAAACAAAGTTTTCAGGGTGAGGGTCCTAGAATTTAAATTTCTAATTTAATAATTACGTCTAAGGAACTTTACCACTTTTTGATAGTAATTTACAAGTTTGAGTCGAAACTTAATACCCTCGATATGAATGAAACATTGATATGAATGAGCAGAATCACAATGAAACATTTAAAATAGATTTATCGTAAATTCCAAAATAATTGATTAGATTGAAAACACTGTGGAAACTTCCATTAGTACATAGAAACTTAGAAAATATAAATAAACACTCTTGATTAAAGTTAAGAAATGCGTGAAGAAAAGAGTTAATCACAAGTCTATAGTCCAAGTTTGATCTTTTATGTGACCTTTCCAGAATTTAGCAATCGAATCATGCATTTTTGCTTTTGGATAAAACTTTATTTTTTTTGTAAATCCCGAGCAAAAAAATTTTTTTTAAGGAGTTGTATTTTTTTTTTTTTTTGGTGATCTACAATTAAATTCTAGAGTTTTTTTTTTGTTGTTTTTTTTTTTTTTTGTTTTTTTTTTCTTTGCTTAAATATTTTCGTGCAACCCCATATCTGTATAATTTCATTTTTGGAAAAGATTTCTAAAAATATTAAAATAAGGTGGTCAATGCAGTGACTGTACACTAAAAATTTTTTTTGGCAAAATCAGCTCGCATTATGGTAATCACATTTTCTTCTCGTAAAAAAACAACAACAGCAGCATAATTTTGATTAGAACCAAAATATACGGTAATGAAACGATTCAAATGAATGGTTTCATTACCGTATATTTTGGTATCGTTTCCTTACCGGATATTTTGGTATCGTTTCATTGCCGTATATTTGGATAAATTACCAAATGGTAATTAAATTACCATGGTAATTTAATTAACACCAAAATTACCATGAAGGTTAAATAAATTACCAAATGGTAAGTTATCCGTTTTTAAGAGCCTGATAAGGTTAACCTTAAATTTTGGTTCTCAAAGTTATAGTTCTTATTTTCACACATTTACTAAAAAATACGAAACCCAAGAGTAACTTTAACCGAATAAATGATTTTTGTGCCGCGCTCTATGGTATCATGATAAAATTATCAAAATTTACTTCAATACCAATTTTTTTCACATATTATAAAACCATATTTTACAGTTAATTTCACCAAAATCATTACCAAATCACTTCGGTAAAAATTACCGAGCATTTTTGGTGTTACCATAGAACCAAAAACACATTAAATTTTATTAAAATTATGGTTATTTTGACCAGATTTTTTTTCTCCCTCAGTGTATGATATACGACTACTATATTTCCCTTTAATTATTTAAATCCGAAGACAAAATTAAATCATTACATTCATTAATTTTCCTCTAATTTAGAAAATTTGAAAAGTTTTTCTTTTCGATTTTTGTGGCACAGAACTAACAATTTTCTAATTTAGTCCAAGTAAATAATAAAAAACTTGCATAGAAGTTAAATTTAACATTAATTTAATTCCCAGGACAGCTTTATAGTTTTTTTCCTAAAAAAGAAAAAAACGGTTAATAAAGTTAGTTCAATATAGGACAAGAAAATCCCATTTCACATTAATATTTAAAATCCATTGTATCAAATAACGGAAAAAATCATACAAACAATAAATTCTCTTTTTACTTTACATAAATAGCAAGTTATTATCTCGCTCTTAGATGCGTTGATAGATAAAATTTGATAGCTTTCAGAAAGTTTTCCTTTTCGAATTATATGAATTCAAATAAGTCAAAACCTTTACAAGGTAAAAGAATCATTAGATGAACTATTGACTTTCCTTTTTATTAATTGTTTTTGTAGCAAATAACTTGTAAAAATAAGTCTGTCATAAATCTTATTTGGCATAGAAAACATGAACGAAAAGCGTTTCTTACGTTTGTAACACTTCCTCTTTTCATGATAGCAGTATAAATGATATTTTGTAGTATTTATGCTTTCTTTTTGCAGATGACAAGTAGTTTTTTTTTTATCTACATTAAAAATGAATTAATTTTGTAGTTGTATTCATTGGTTGTCAAATGCGGATATCCATATCTATTGTCCATATATATGGAGATGTCAATTTTTTTTTCTAACATTTAGACACCCTTATTATCAAATATAATGTTATTATTGCAAAAACATATAGTTATTGCTATTCAGAAACAAAGTACTTAGGTATTAGATCATGTTTTAAAAATTATTTTTAAACTTAAACTATGTGATTTAACGATACTTGCGAGCATAATAATAATTTGTACATGTGTACAGATTCTGTGTGTATGTTTTATGGTTTGCAACAAAAAAACATAATTAATATACGATTTTTACATTTTGTCAATATGTTAAACGTTATGAAATGGATGATTCATAGAAAAATTATCATCTGCAATTGAAAAAATTAATCTAAGGAATACAGATTTATGTAACTCAATACGAGGAAATAAATGTGGAGTAATTTTACCTGTCGACGAGTTTTATGATGATTCAAAAAGGGAACTTTTTTTCTCTCTCTTATATTAAGTTTTTATTTTATTATTTTTATTTTTGAATATTTAATATAAACGAGTTAAGATCTATGTATCCCGCAATATGTAATTTCACTATCCCTCCCTCCCTTTTTACTTTCGATTGATATCAATTCAAGCACGAGTTTATAAAATAATGATCTCAAACAAACTGGAATTTCAAAATTTTTTTCTCATTAAATTCACTAATAAAAATGGTTCTTTAACCACGTGCATTTTTAGATCCGTAGTTGCATTTCAGCAGGCTACAGATCGATCAAACATGGTATTTTCTTACTACAAGTTAACGAATTAATAATTGTCAAATATTGAATTTTTTTATTCTGCAGTACCCTCTGTTAATTTTTCTGCAGCTCATCGTAACCTTCAAATTTTTAAATTTTATATAATATGCGCAGCAAAACCAAACAAATGATCTATATTTCTTATGATAAGTTTAACAGTTATTAATTCTCGAACTAATAATTGAATGATATATTATATATATTGAATGATAATTGAATTATATATATATAACCGTCGTTGAACAGCTGACCCAATTTTTGTGTTTACGACTACTAATGTTCAATTTCATAGCCTTGCAATTTTGAACCCAATTAAGAAGACAAGGGAACTCCTGGATCAAGTATTGGGGCAAATTCGCCTTTGTAGAGGACTTTTTGATGGAACTAACCCGCATTTGCGTTACACTGTGAGGTAGGCCACGAAAACCTTCCACAGTTAGCGTGGCGGCAAATGAACTCTAACCCATGATCTGTCTACCACTGAGGATATTTCGCGTCAGCACTGCGGTTGGTGCAAGCCGGGTGCGGAATTCGAATCGACCAGTCATCGCTGGGATTCGAACCCGGTTCACTTCACCTCCCAATGAGTTGATCCATGTGCGTACCCAGCGGTGCGAACCCAGTTCGTTGTGAGCATCCATGTTGTTCCATGTTGGCTTGCATCGACTACGGTGCCGTCAAGTTAATCGTGGGAGGTTTTCGTGGTTTTCCTCTCCATGTAACGCTTCTCCATGCTGTTTGGCCTATCAATAAAGAAGTCCTCCACGAAAACTAGTTTGTCCCAATGCTTGATCCAGGAATCCCCTTGTCTTCTGGATTTTGTTGAAAAATACAAGGCTATGGAGTTGAATATTTATTTCGTAAACTCAGAATCGGGTCTGCTGTTCAACCCCGAATATATATATGATGATTGTGCTCCGGAAAAAATCCGGATTTTTCGGTAAACGCGATACGAAAGTTTCCAGAAATCCAAGAAATTCTAAGCTTCAAGAAATTATTGATCACATTTACGTATAAAAATTTTTTTTTTGTTTTATTTTGAAATATTAGAACTCGAATTTATACTTGGCATCTCTTTCACCTGTAAATATTTTTTCTGGTAGAATAATAAACGTGATTAGAGATAAAAGTAAACTCATGCATTATCATTCATTTAAATTACGCTGAATATAATTTATTTCGAATTTCATGTTTTGAAAATATCAATTATTTAAATTTATAAAGACGTTAATTTTTTGAAATACGTAATTAATGATTTTATTGGAGAAATTTTCAGGATTTTTGAGTTGGGCTAACTATTATCCCTGTATATATATATATATATATATATATATATATATATATATATATATATATATATATATACATATATCCTTGCAATTTCAAGTTTTTAAGTTTATAATTTTTGCTCAGCAAAACAAAATGTAGCATTAAGTTAAACACGCGAAACGGCGGCTGTGTTTGTGAATTTTTAATTTTAGAGAGACTTTTTTCTCTGAAAAGGATCTTAACCTCTTATCTGTCCTACTTATTCATTAATCGTGATGTCGTATATTTAATTTGATGGGTATCAACAAATCAATCAAATTCACTTCAAAACACAAGCCAGTCTTCCGTTGTTTTTTTCAGCAAAAGCTTTGAAGCAATTACTACTTGTGTGTTTCTCCCTTTTTAAATTCTACTAAAATAATGCCTTGTTGTGAATAGAGGTGATAAAGACTTGATTTATTTTTAATGAACAGTGAAGGAACCATTTTACGGACGAATGGTTACGTCAGAAAAAAGTAAATAAAATAGTAATTGAAAACGTGTGGTTTTTAACTGACGCAAGAACAGAGACAATTTCATGACGCCTCACGATTTTGTCAGTACTTGCAGGTGTTTTTAAAAAGTGGTTTCTTGGAATTAGTGAAACAAACAGTGCATTGTTTATGGTTATTTTACCTATTTCTTGTGGCTTTTTATCACTGCTTTTAAAATATAAAAAACTCTACATTAACACCCAGGGCCGTGCTTAGGTTTGGGGGAACTGGACAACCGACCAGGGATGCCAGGGAAATAGACTGCGGACTAGTGAATTAAACTATTATTCATATATTTATTTTTTGTTTTACAGCTAAAATAACAATAATTAATCGCAATTTTTTACCGAATAAATTTCTATAATTGTTGTCTAATCCTTATTATGTATGTCCTATATTATGTCTAATCTTTAGTGCCTATTTTCTTAAGTTATGGGTCATTCTCACTGAAAAGGTATAAATAGACTAAAATTTTTTCTTAAATTAAAGTAATTAAAAAAGTGATAAAAATTACATAAATGCCTTTATTTAGTTTTGTTATATGTCCTTATAATAATGGTCAAGTTTTCTATTTTATTTTTTACAAGATTTAAGATATTTTTAATTCTGTCTTGTCCACGGAGGAGATGTAATTTCTGTCTAGCTTGTCTTATGCTAAGTTTTTTCTGTTCGTTAATTCGTTGTTAGATTTGAACATTTGATTGAGTTCTTTTTTTTTTTTTTGCATTTTGATTTTGCCACTTTTTTTCCTAAAATTTGAAGAGAAAAAAAATGTTAAACATCACAGAAATTATTTGGAAAAATTGCCAATACTTACTTCTCCGATAAAAAGAAAATTAAACTTAATTGATTTTCTTTAAAAAAACAAAGAAATTAACACATTTGTTCCATTTAAAAAATATCAATTAAAAGAAAATAGTTTTTTAATTAATAAAAATGTATTATTGGTTGTCTAACGATTTGTCTCTTTCATTGACTGTGTCATCTTCTCCGTGAAACTGTTTTGTCCACGGAGGAGACAAAAACTAGTTCTTGAATTTTTCTGATTTTTAATTTTAAAGTTACAAAAATGGCGCAGTTCTTTTTATTAAATATACTATTTTTGCAATCTAAAATTTATATATCAAATATAAAATAGTTTTGTCTTACCTTCTTTATGATGACCACGGAGTATACATTGAGAACTTTGCCAAGCCTCAGTTGAACACTACAATCCAAAACTAACACCAAAGAGAACAAAAGCAACTGATAGTTAACACTAGAAAATAGAATCTTTACCTTCCCCACCAGCTGTCTTATAGGGATTTCACATATGCTGCTTCTATTACATATTTATTGAGCTATATTAATTGTCCACGGAGGGAGACTTCATTTTTGATGGACAAAGTTTACTAACCATTTATTTTATAAAAATAAAACTTTTCTAAAAAAATATTTAATAAAAAGTTACTATAAACATTTAACTAGTTAAAACTACAAAATTCATTAAAATAACATCTAAAATGTTTAACAGCCATTAAAAATTATTTTGTGTCACAGACGGAGGGGATTTTGTAGTTATGTTTATTAAAAAATAAGAATGAAATATTAAATGCATTCAACAGAAATGCATATGATTGATTAGTTAGACTTTTACGAAAAATGATGCAGAAAAATATTAAGAAATCTGCTGTATTTCCGAGTATTTATTATTAAGGGACTAAGAAAATCACCTTTTTGTGAGAATGACCCTTATATTCTTTTGAGTATTATAAAGCAAGAATAATGAAAGAGTAATAAATTTTAACAAAACAATATGATTTGTTAAAAATGGTCTTTTGGTCTTTTTTGATCAGTTTTCTTTTATTTTTTATTATTTTTTCCTTCATATTTTGTATTTATACCATGTTTCAGTGTATAATACATACATGTATAATATACAATTGCTTTGAATTCTCATCTTGAATACAGGATAGTTTAACTGACTTATAACAATTTATCTTGTTTACGAATCTTATTATGTCCAATTATTATATTACGAATATTATCGCATTATTTTATCCTTTTTTATCTGAATATTTTACTGTAAGAATAATACATTGGTTTGCTACTTGCTTCTTTATTTGTGAAATTCGTACCGCTGCTACTATAAGAAAGAAGGGGAAAAAAAACAAACTATTAATTATATTGTTTGCAGACATTTTTTCTACCAATCCTTTGCTTCCTTTCTAAAAATTCATTTAAATATTTTTCAAAAAAAAAAAAAAAATTATAACTTATGATTTATCTATAAAAGCTAAATATTAATGTTGAAAAAGTGAAAAATTGTTTCATGTATCTGCAATTATCAAATGAATTTTAATAAAAGTATGCCAAAAATTATTATTATTTATTCTTTATGATTAAATTATTAAAATTTAAAAACTAATGAAATACACTCGAACCTCTATTTAACGAAATCGCTAAATCCCGATAATAAGTTTGTTATAAGGAAAATTCGTTTAATAGAGAATCACCTTTTAAAATACTTAAACAACACAAAACAGGTTTTTAATTCATAAACAATATGCATAATTAAAATAGCAATTTATACACCTTTATCTTCTAAACTAGTATTTACTATTTATTTCACAAATCTTAACCATAAAAGAAATCTGCATGGAAAGCAAGAATAGAGCAAAACATTATCCAGTGTTACACTATAATGCTACATACATTTTCAACTAAAAAAGAAGAAGCTAAATTTATGTATAAAATTATTGCTGCATTTATTATAAAATTAATCTTAAACATGCATTACCACATGTGTTCTTAAGTTTAATTGCTACTGATAAAATCCGTTAATTTGAACTGAGTTTTTCGTTTGAAATGCAAACAAAAAGGGAAAAGGAATTTACTGCTTTCTCTAAAATAACTTTTAGAGAAAGCAGTAAAACATTACATAAAGCATTGGCTCCGAAAATTAATTCAAGTTCATTTCTCCCATGTGTTAACAAGTTTGAAATGTTCTGAAATATTTTGGAAAATAGGGAAAGTGGATCTCAAAGAAAAGTTCGTTAAATAGAAAATTCACTTCGCTATTTGGAAGCTATTTTACGAAGAAATTTCCAAAATACTCTTGATTCCTGGAAAAAATTCGCAAAATAGAAGTCCGGCTGTAATTCAAACTTGTATTTCGTAAATAGCTTGTAATAAATAAACTATAAGTATATTGATACTTTTAGTAATGCTTGTTGAAAACTTCTTAAAATCCAATTTTCTGAAGGCATTTTTTCTACTCTGATCAAACATCAACATACGGATGTAGTTCAGCCGGTACTGGATTTATAAGAGTATTTGTACATTTCTTTCACGCCTGTGATTCTGGCGTGACCAAGGCATAATTCATTCTCTGAATCGGTCAGTGACCAGAAAATCACTGGCCATTTAAGCGAAGCGAAATTTGCTTGTCTGTTTGCTTCACTACATCTTCTCACGCATCTGTCAGAATTTTTTTTTTTTCTGTTCATCTCTGTAATGGTAATTTTGCCCCTAAAATTACTTCTCGTACCGGATCTCTTCTCAAAATCACTTTTTGCTTAATATATATATTTCATTATTAACATTTATATTTGCGGGGGAGTCTCAGAGAAAAGCAAAATTATGGGTCGCCTCTGGCCACAGAATGAGTAAGTCTTAGAAATGGCGTTTAAAAAATTGTCTTCCAGTTGCCACCCGATCTTCATTATTTTCGTCGAAATTGCACCCAATAAGGATTTTGTTCGTGTTATTTTTTAATAAATCTAGAATTATTATGAATATTTTATAATAATCTGAAAATTATATTACACGCTTGTTTCTTGAAAATTTTCTTCACTTAAGAGATTAACCTTTTAATATAGACCTGAAAAATCACCTGAATCCGCAAAAATTGGCGACTTAATTAAATAAAATACCGGTCACTTTTCCCCATCAATTGTTTTGAAAATAGTTATGGGATAAAAGTATATTAATGTAGAAAGAGACTCTGGAAAACAGGAATTTCATAAAATTGAACAATGTCAGCAATCAAAATTTTGAGCCTTCAGCATCCATCAATTTTTGATGGAAAGATTCATGTGGAAAGAGAGTTCTTAAGCAATCCATATATTTTGAAGTTGAAATGTATATATGAAATGAATTTGCCCCCCCCCCTCCAAATATTTCAAAATACAGTTTTTTAAAGTCAGTATGTTTGACTAAATTTTCTCAAAAAAAAATTATTTTTATCGTTCAATCAAGTTTTTTTAGCCATAAATTGTTTCTTTTATGAATTTTTTTTTAAAAATTTATTTTTAAAAAAATGCAAAAAGTGGGTTTTTTTTTATAACCGTCGTCGAACAGCCGACCGAATTTCGGGTTTATGACTACTAATGTTCAACTCTGTAGCCTTGTAATTTTGAATCCAATACAGAAGACAAGGGAACTCCTGGATCAAGTATTAGAAGAAATTTGCTTTTGTGGAGAACTTTTTTATGGAACTAACCCGCATTTGCGTTACATGGAGAGGAAGACCGCGAGAAACTCACACGGTTAGCCTGACGGCAAGGGAACTGTAACCCATGATCCGTCTACCGCTGAGGATATTTCACGTCAGCACTGTGGTCGGTGCTAGCCGGATGCGGAATTCTTATCGACTGGCTATTGCAGGGATTCGAACTCGGTTCACTTAATTGGAAGGTGAACGCTCTATCCCCTGATCCATAGCGGCTTTTAAATTTAGTTTCATATTTTATATTTTAACCGTCGCCGAACAGCCGACCCAATTAAAATTAATAAAAATGAAAATAGCCGTTTTAAATAAAAAAGTCCTATCGATATCGGTTAATCCTCTCATTTGGTTTGAGGAAAAAGTGGCTATTAAGTCATTAGAAATATTACCGGCCACTGGCTGCAAACTGAATATTGAAATTTTCTAATCTATTGTAATGCTTACCATATTTTGAAAAATGCTTCAAAAGTAATGACTTACATTATTAATATCAATATATTTTTTAAGCATTCAAAATTTTCAATTATTTAAAAATTGGTCTTTTTAAATAAAATATCTTTTTTATCTTAATTGTACATAAAAATAAAATTATATAATTTGAAGCTAATATTTCCTTGGTAATAATATTAATACTTTCCTTTGATTCGTTGAAAATTTTGACTGCTAATAAAGTCGAATATTTCGGCTACCGACTCCAGAGCTCTGGTTTAATCTTAATGCAATGACAACGAGTTAATATGGATATGAAATTGTTATAAAGAATTTTTTTTTATTAATTATGAAATGGAAAAAAAAATTTATAGAAATATTCAGCTCAAATACTCTATACTCAGCTCATATCTAAACTTGTAACTCAATTATTATTATCAATTAGTATATTTTATGTATATAAATAAACAATAAATAAAATAAATAGAAAATTTAAAAAAAAAATGCATGCTTTTGAAATTGGATACCTGCAAGTGACGTAATTGTTGGTAAATCGCGGCATTTGTCGATTCATAAACCAATCAAGTTCGTGACGTCACTTGTAAGTATCCAATTAAATCTGATATAAATCACTTGGTTAGGCATGATCACGTTACTTCTTCTCGAGTTGCAAGTACCCAATTATGTAATAATATTTTTTCTTAATTATCCTTTATTAAGAATTATAACTTATTAAATTAACTTTCGATATGATCCCCATCCCCAATATTTTATTTTACTAGTCACTACATTTTATTTTGCTTATTTTTGATTTTGCAGTTTAAATGAATTAAAAAGTAATTAAGTCAGTTTTAAATTCGCGATCGCAACACTCGAGTACGCCATCTAGCGGGAGCCTGAAAGTATCGTGCATTAGTTCCCACATAACCATTGGCAATGACGGACGCCATTTTCTTAGCATCAAAAAAGAAGCAAAATTTCCCTAAAGAAAAGGTAAAACTTCTTGAAAACACTAATCAGAACATGCCAAACATTGAAGCAGAACACGCCAAGCATTTGAAGAACAACTTCTCAATAATTTTTAACTTTCTATTACCAACATCATAACATGATTTCATGATCACTAGCTGTTACAGATGTGTGTATTGCGGTAAAATAATTTTTCTGTCTTCAATTCATTACAAGTTAAAATGAAGTCAACATTGCTTTCGTCATTCCAATGAATAAATGTGTTCCAATGAATTCCATACAGAACTGCAATAGTTATAGAATATTCTTCTTCTTCATAAAATAGTATATATTTCTGTATCTATATAATTCGGAAAACAACAATAAAGAATCATCCGAACAACTTGAAATAGTTTCATTTGTGCTGATTATTAATAAATTTTTATCGTTTTCTTGGTAAGTGTTTTTTAGATTTGAAAGAATAATTTCAACTAGAATTCAGCTGTTCTGTTTTTAAGCTACATATTCTAATTCATATCGAGATCTTACAATTATAAAATTTTGATGTGTGGTATGTTATCTAAAAGTAATGAAGGGATAATCTATGTATATATTATTTGAAAATAAAATTTTCAAACGAAGAACATTTCATTTGGAATTCTGCGGATTTATAAAACAGGTAAGTGTTATGATTTTTATACAAAAAAATTTGCTTGTAAATAATTTATTTTCTTACTTGATGATCGTTCTCTACAAAATGGTTTTTTACGTCTGATTAAATACTATAAGAATTACGAAACGAAAGTTACGATACGAAAGTTTTTATTGAAAAATGAGGAATTTTTAAAATCGTTTTTATCCTAAGAATTCTTTATTTTACGTTTTTTAGTTTATAATTTTTTGATAAAATTGTTGTCAAAATACCTTTTTTGAAAAATTAAATGGTATTAAATTATGTGTTTATGTATACTTCTTACATATTCTAATATTTGAAGTAATATGATTCAGAAAACTATGGAAGAAAAATTCGGTACTTACGTATTAACCACAGCTACAGATTTGGCAGATTTTTAAGTGCCGCCAATCTACACTTAAAATTTTTGGAAAAAATCTTAAAATGAAACACTTTGTTTAAAATCAAAGTAGTCAATCGGATTTCGGCGGAAAATGGGCCGATATAGAGTTTAGCATAGATTCAAAACAAACTTTTCTCTCACCTGATTCTATAGCCATATGAACTCTAATAAATAAGATTCAAAATGAAATAACATTTCCAAAACAGACGTTTACTAAGATAAAGTTTCATGTTATGGACATTGGTACATTTTCGTTATATTTCACTCCATGAAATATCTCGCTCCTGAAAAAATAAAATTGCATCTTGTTTTGTTTTTGGCAAGTCCCAAAGACGCATTTTCGTAACACTAAAAAATGGTGACAAAAAAAACAACTGTTCTTTTTTTGTTTCGTGAGCATTCTTTATTTTACGTTTTTTAGTTACGAAATAATGATTTTTATAGAAACTTAAAATTTTTTGATATAGTTGTCAAAAAACTTTGTTTACAAAATTAAATTATATAAAATTATGAGGCTTTACGTCCTAATTTTTTTTCATTTTCATTTTTGAAATAATATGATTCTTAAAACTATGGAATGTAAAATTTAAATGGGCCTTTCATGTTATACTATTAAATTTAGTAAAACTATTTCTCAGGCATTAGGTTTGAACTCTTATAAGAATATACCTATTTTTTTTCTCTTTATTTACAAATATTTTTCGGATGTGTTCTGGATGTTCCTTCTCTTAAAAAAAGAGATACCATTTTGTTTTCGTTTGCAGAAGAAAGAATATCAATCATTTTTCTTTTTTAAATTTAATCAGCCACAATAAAGATGGAACGTTACAATGCTACATTAAAGACGTCTCCAGTGTAACTGAATGACTGTTCATATAGAAACGCAGGTATTCGTCTCATACAACAACGCCCCCTATAGTTCGATGCGATCGCGAATTAAAACTGTTACAAAACATGAAAAGAAAAAAAAGCATTAATATCTAAAAAATTGCAATTAGCAATGCCAATGCGTTACGCATAATAAAGAAACAAAAATGCGTTTTGTTCATTATAAAAAAAAAAAAAAAAAAATGGTGAGATTTAAAAGAAATCATTAACGTATTGAACAACGTGTAACATTTTATTCCTTCATAGAAATGTTACGAAACACTTTCTTTTTTCAACTTTAAAAGCATTGCATTGAATTCATGCGAATTCTTTTAAAAAGATTTCATCGCTGCACTGTTGTCACATAGTACGGAGTGCATTTTTATGCTATAAATCACTGATAAAGTGGGAAGTTCATAATTCTTCCTCTCTCGCCTATTGTTTCAAAATAAGCCATCATCTGGGGATGATGTTGCAAATTTTTTCACAATTAGGAATAAATAAAACTTATATCTATTAATTTAAAACCGTGGATTAACAGGACATATTCGTAACAGAACACTTTTGAAATAAGAATAATGAAATAACATAAAACTTTTAATAACTACGCTTTCCAAATTGATAACAAAATATTTTTTGATTCTGTTGAATATTTAAAAAGTTACAACAATAATTTTTTTTAAATTTTTTAAATATTTTTATATAGGGGAGAGTCGGGTAGCCCCGCCCACTTAAGGACTATTGCTTATATTTCTATATAATATTGAGTAATAATCAAGATTTTTGTGTGTTTCTATTGTTTTATCATTTAATTAAATAATACAAAAAGAATAAACCAAAAAAAGAATTGTTTAACTTAAACAAATAGAAATTTAAAAAAACATGTTTTTCAGCTCTTTTCAAAATGTGTCGGGTAGCCCCGCCCAGTTACAAAAATTATGTTTTTTGATTGTTTTTTCAGGTGTAAATGAAAATGACCAATGTATTGGCAATAGATAAACCTTATTTATCATTTTTATCACAAAATTATTTTTTTTTATTACATATTTATATACTTTTAGTGAATTCTATCATTTATTAACAACAAATGTTATATTTTTTATCATTATTAATGTATACTAATATATTATAATATTAATATATATTTATATTAAATATTTAAAGAAAATAATTTAATTTAAGTAAATCTTTGGAACCGTATATTTATCGACGAAATAAAAGTGGGCTGTGATACCTAACATTCATGTGCGCGGGGCTACCCGAAATCTAATTTTTTTGTAAATTTGTAATTACTTGAACAATTTTTCACAAATAAACTTCGTTCTTTGTGCAAACTAAACATACTTTAATGCTGCATGTATAGAAAAAATAATTTTTTAAATATTAAAATGAAGTATAATCGAAACATTCAACCAATTTTTCTTAATATCATGACAACTGTATTCAACATATTTTCAAAACTATTGTTTACCATGTTACCAGCTGCATAAATACTTGAAACTTTGAAAATAATCTTTTTTTAGTATAACAATTATTGTCCGATGGCCCATTGACTTGAAAAAATATTCTATACATATGAAATTGACATTGGGCGGGGGTACTCGCTGGGCGGGGCTACCCGACTCTCCCCTATATATATATTTTTTATTTATAAAAATGACCATATCTCCATAAATATTTACTCTAGGTTCACAAAATTTTATGCAGTTATTAAAAATAACAACTAAAGTGATTAATATAAGTTTCAAGCTTATTTCTTGAATTTCTGGCATAGGGTGTTCAAAAATACTTGTTTTCTTCCGTTATTTACTGTCGTTTTCCCAAACCTCTGAAAGCTTTAAATCCACCCTGAATAACTTTTGATCTAATGATCGGATCTTCACGTTCTAGAACTTTAACTCAATTGCTGAAGGGGTTGACCTCAAATATGTTAATTAATTAGCGCAGAAGACATTTTAAGTTACGAAATCAGACACAAAAACGTACTTTCTCTGAGAAATATACCTTTTTTTTTCAACGGATTCGGATTTTTGACTCCCGAAATAAAGGGGATAGCCGCAATTTGGAAAGTATTGTTCCCATAGTTTGATCACGAGAGCGATCCAAAGTTTACTTTTTGCGTGCTTCTCTCGTATTCGTACTTTTTGCGTGCCATATCTCGAGAAATTTTTAAGCGAATTGAAAATTTTTTGCACGTTATTATAAAATTCGTTGGCACAAAAATAGTTCCATGCAAAAATAAATTTTATTAAATATTTATTATTATTTTTTATTATTTTATTAATATTGTATTATTTTTTATTAATATTGTATTATTTGATATAATCGAAAAAGTTTGGAATTGTACAATTTGTTACATGATTTTAAAGTATTTAAATTTACACGGTAAAATACAAAATTTAAGCTAAATCGGTCGAATAGTTCCTGAGAAATCATATTTTAACTATACAACTTTTTTAAAACTCGATTTCTCAGGAAAAACTCAGCCGATTTTCCTCAAATTTTGTATATTGCCATGAAAATTTACATACTTTAAAAGGATGTAATAAAATTTATACTTTATAATTTAAAATTTTTCGACTATTATTAAATAAAATAATAAAAATTAATAAATATTTACTGAAATTTATTTTTCGCATGGAATTGTCTTTAAATAAACAATTTTTATAATTTTGTGCAAATTTTTTTTTAATTCGCTTAAAAAGTTTTCGAGATATAGGGAAATACGCAAAAAGTCAAATTCACATTTTTGAGTCCGAACTTTAAATCGCTCTCCTGACCAAACTATGGGGACCATATTTCCCAGGTTGCCACTACTCCCTATATTTTGAGGGACAGAAATCCAAATCCATTAACAACAAAAAAAGTATATTTATTCAAAGAAAGTACGTTTTTGTGTCTGATTTCGCAATTTACTAATTTCGTCTACACTAATTGTTTAGCATATTTGAGGACGCTATAATAAAGAAACAACTCTGTTAGTTAAAATACGGAAATTAATGTGAAAAATCTGGATCCTACCATGTGATTTTCCAGCCAATAAAAATGTATCGAGACAGCAATGGAAAACTGCGATACATCATTACATTTTTATATAGAGTTAGGAATAAACTATAAAACAAACTTAAGCATATTAAATGAAAAGAATTAATAAGCAAAATTAACATTAAATAAATATTTTGTAACCGTTAAATTAAAATATTATTAGATAAAAAATTAATAAAAAAATAATAATAATTTATTGTACCTATGCAATTTTTATTATTGACCGATAACATATGAATGCTAATGATTAATAATTTTGCAACAGGTGTATTTCTTCCTGCTAAGAAACAATGTAGATCAGAATTAGACATGTTTTTTTAATTTTTTTATTATTATTATTATTTCTAATGAAAACATGCTGTAGGGAAATGGAATTTAGTGAAGCGTGGCTATAATAACGTGGTCAGAATCATTGATGAGATGGAACTCAACTGAATCCAATTAGAATAAATATTTATGTGAATGTTCTAAGAAATTTACAAGGATCCATTTCAAAGCACTTTTCTAAACAACGAATTTTTTTCAGTGTTCTTAAACCGAGGTTAAACATTAACATAATTCTAGCTTTTTAATATTTTTTTCTTAGAATGACGAATGGTTTAATGTATTTATTTAAATGATTCTCATATGTTGTTGACATTTTTTTTTTACCGCAAATTAAACTTTATTAAATTAAAAAAATATTATAATTATGTTAATTGAAAAATATTATTTAAAAATAAAAAAATGAATAATTATTTATGCAAACGATTTCATGCGTCTTTAAAATCGTTTTCTTTATATAAATCTGAAAAGTTTTTATTCGAAAAATTATACTTAAGTTAGAAGAGTGTTTTCAGTTTCTAATAAAGTTAATAATCAATTATTATTAATTTTAAAATTTTATTTTAAACTTTAATGAAAAGTAATATATAAAAGTGAGATTGTAAAACAATTTTTGATGAGAAACAATTTTTTGCATACGATTATATATATATATATATATATATATATATTATAAATCGTTTTCTTACATAAATTTTTAAATTTAAATTTGAAAAGATATATGTAGGTATGTAGATCTTTTTTGAGCATAAATTATTTCATAATTAAAATTCATTATTTTTGATTAAAATTCATTAATTTTGATTATTTTAATAAAATTATTAGAAAATTTGTGGAATACTTTTTCTTTGCCGCTTCTAATTCCTTTAGCTCATTTTTAGTTTAGATTCCATACCTTGACATTTGCAAACATATAAAGATTTTGTTAATGGATTCAGTCTTTGATATAAGAACAGATTGTCATCTCAATAATTTCTGAAAACCGGCCTACCTTAAAGCAAAGAATCGAATGCGGATTTAAGTATGTCACACATTAACAAAACTGGGAAAGCCAACTTTCAGAGGTTAATTTTAATTTAGTCCTAATTATACTAATCACCTTGCACTCAGATAAATTATTAGGTAGGTCAAATTGTTCAGCTCTCAATTCATGTGAATAATTCTTGTGGTACGAGCTGTAAGGCGTATGTAAACAAATTTATTATTTTGTTTATTATTTAAAGAGTTCAAATAAAATAAAAAATCTAATAATTGTTTTGAAAAAAAGCATATTTATTTAAACATCTAATAAATTCTATTATAATTGAAAAATATTAACTTCGTAGTTGAGGAATATAATTATTAAAGCGTTTCATGTGCGTCTTACGTCTTTTAGATTTATTTTGAATTTCATGATTGCCTAAATTTTTGTTCGCACATTTCCCCCCTTTTTTTACTTATTTGATAGAAATAAGACAGACTTTTCTATGAGTAGAATAGGTAAATTCTTATAACTATTTTGAAAAAATTCTGTATAATGTTAACATTCAATATTTTCTATTTTAATTAGAAAAAAATTGGATTTATTATTCCAATAGTGAAAAGAAAATATTGTCGACATAACTTAATAGCATTCCTAGCGCGATATTGTGTGTTATTTATTTTGATCAAACGATGTTCTTTTTACATTTCTGAGTTTAAATACAAGCATGTGTTTTAAAAAAAGTAATGCACGTATAACTCATTTTAAAAGATGAAGTAAAAAATGTTTGCTCAATAGGTGTTCTAAATTTTTATTTAAGCAAAGAAATAAACAAAAACGAATTTAACGAATCATTAATGATAATGACGAATGTAGGGATGGAAACACCAAACCCAGTTTAATTGTCTAATGAAATTTGGACATGTTTCTAATGTTCACCCTGAATAATTTTCGTTCTAATGATCGGATTTTCACGAACTAAGTGTCAATCTTAATGGTTCCTGGGGGTGACCTCAAATATGCTAATTAGTTAGTGCTAACTATTAATTAAGTTACGAAATCAGACACAAAAACGTACTTTCTCTGAATAAACATATATTTTTTTTTACATATTTGGATTCCTTATCTTCAAAATATAGGGGGTAGCCGCAATCTGGGAAATGTGGTCCCCATAGTTTGGTCAGGAGAGCGATTCAAAGTTTGGACCCCTTAATGTTAATTTCACTTTTTGCGTTTTGAGTCATATTTTAAAAACTAATGAAGCAATTCAAAAAAATATTGCACCAACTCATAAAACACATTTACCCAAAGATAATTTCATGAAAAAAATAATTTTTAATAATTATTAATTATTTTTTATTATTTAATTAAAGAGAGGATGAAAAAATTTTGAATTATAACGTATGGATTTTTTTATACCATATTAATCTACATGCTTTTCAATTGAAAAATCTAAAGTTACAACTGTTTTTATTTATTAGAAGATGAGAAAAATTAAAATTAATTATTTTAAAAAAAATATTTTGGCGACAATGAAAAAATGATTAAATGGGGCGATTAATATTAAAATGTGATAAACTTACGAAGAACTTGATTTAGCGCGCGTGGCGTAAAATTTCATTCATATTTTTTTTGGCTAATAATCGTTTGCTAATCTTTTTATTTTTATTTTTTTAAAACTATAAAATACAATGTTTCTTTTTTAGTCCTCTAAAAATCTATTTGAAATTAAGTAAAGAAATTTGAATAAAACATTTTATTGAATAAAAAGCATTTTATTCAACGAATGTCGAGTTTTATAAAAGCATGCTTTTGATAGAATATGATTATACACCAGATTGTGCTTATTTAATGTGATTATTTTTTAGTTTTTTTTTTCTTCTCAATAACTGATTCAATTACAATAATATACATACGTATGAATAGATTTGGAATAAAATATTTCTCAGTTTCTTGTATATATTTTTTATGAATATTAATAAAAATACGCAGTAATCATATTTAAGCATATCTCACATCATCGCAAATTTCTCAACATCTTATATATCGTGTTAATCTTAAAAGCAATTTTTTAATCACCTGTCCGGAAGTGTTTCGCAGAACTATTTTACCAACTATTTAATTACATTTTAGCATTTTTAAAAATTTTATTCTTTACCCTACTACATTTATTATTTCTTCATTAATATACTAATCAATTTTTTTAGTACTTTAATTTTGATTTTCTTTAAAGTAAAGTTCCTTTTTACATTATAGTCAAGTTTTTTTAAAAAGAATTATTGTCTGCTAGCTAAGAATAAAGCCTTGTTAAGAAATTAAAAACACTCCGCTGTATAAAATTATTTAATGCAAAACAGCTGATTATTTACTAAGCATACTATTTTTTTTTTTTTTTTTGAAAAAAGAATATAAATCATTGATTGTCTTTTTTGTTTTGTTTCTTGTGACTTCAACATAGATTATCTAAAATAGTGTCCATGTTTTATAAGTCACTACAAAGAGTATAAAGATACCGAACATAAAAAGCTGTCAAATACGTAGCCAAAACTTTTAAGCGTCTTAAAATATCTCAGTATCTTAAATGATTCTTTCTTTATGATTCCATGTAGATTTTTTTCCGGATAATATACTAAACTATTTTGTTTAATTTTTTACTTTAGCACGATTCCCAAGATATTATTGTAGTATAATTTGCTATCAGGAACAATGCCTTATTTTGTTTAGCAGGAAACACTAAAAATTGAAATTTGTAAAAAGTTTCCGAAGCCGTGCGAATTTTAGAATCATCTGATTTAAAAAAAATGCAGTAAAAAATACGTAAATTTCCGAACTTAATTTGATTAAAAATAATAAAAAACGTGGCAAGAAAGCTAACATACTTTTTACAGAACTGTGAAAACCAGTTTTTCCTATATTTCGTCAAAAGAGGATAAGAATGATATTGCTCCAAGGGACCTACTCAACAATTTCGCTATTTCCAGAATGAAATCTGTTTGATCGAAACATATTTCCTTGAAAATTAAAACAAAGAAAAAATTAACTTTTATTTTTTATCTAAGCTTATTCCATTTATTTAATGATAGCAGTATCAAGGTTAAGGATAGGCGATGGAAGCCCCGTTTACTATTATACTATAAATGCATTAAACCATGTAGCTTGAATAATTTATTTTAAGCATATTATTTAATAATTTTAAGCAAATAAGGGTGTAAAAATAAACTAGATCAAAATACTCCGAAAGTATACCCTAAAATATTTGTAGAATAAACTTTGGAATCTATATATACAAAATACCTTTTCAAACAACTTCGAGTAGGACGGAAACGCTAACTTGTTTAAAATAGTTGTCCTTGTAACTATTTAATTTCGATTTCTGGTGCTAGGGGACATTCCATTTTCACATTCGACTTTTGAAATTTCAATTGTAAACGGAATTTTTTTATGTCCTTAAATTAAAATGTTAAGACTTGCAGCAAAAAAAAATTGTAATGCATTGATTTTTTTACAAAATAGCGAATTATTATTTTTTTAATCTAAGAACCTGTGCCTATAACTTAAGTAAAACTTATTTTAATATCGAGTGAAATAATTTAATATATTGTGTAACTAAATAGATAATCCCAAGAAATTGAATTGAAAATATAAAAACTTCATTGATTAAAAATTAATAGATGATGATAAAAATAGACATGTTTTGAGCACAATAATAAAAGTCACAAGTTATTCAAGCTTGACAAGTTTTGAGAATGGGTGAATATATTTGAACGCTCGAAACATGTCGACTTTTACTTCCCTCTTCATATTTTTTGAAGCCAGTTGAGTTTTTATCATCAATTATACTGTTTTACATTTGGGTCTTGATCATTATTTTGATAAGGATTTTACACTCGTTAAAGTAAAAATATGCATTTTCATATTTCAACAGGAATTATGTGGTCTTTAAAAACATAAGAGCATCAATATTGTAAAAGTTATATTTAACTTGGTTTAAAATTAAAATTTTGAGACCAGATATTTTGAGTTAATGAAATTAAATATTTTATCTTTTAAGTTTTCGTGCCCCCCTTTCAGTATCTTAAGGACCTTACAAGCTCTGTTTAAAAAGAGAGTATCATATCAGATATATATAAGAAAACAAAAATAATCATAGTATCAGAATTTGGTGGTAAATGTAGCTTATCGTAATTGAAGAATATGCTGTGCGATATTTTATGGTGAATTTGCGAACGTAAGTTTCTAAATGTATCGAAGCATAAGGATGCTATTTGTTAATCATCTTTATCCAAAGAAAACCTTGTTATCTAAATATCTAGCAGAATGAAGCGATTTTTGAAACAATGAATCATACTATATACAACATATTATTTCAATATCTTATTCTTAAACATAACCTATTTCAATGCTTTTAAAATACCACTAAATTCCTTGAGTCAGCAATTCCTTGAGTTACAGGAAAAAGAAATATCGTAAATTATAGAAAAACTTGCGAATGCGCATAAGAATTACTATACAATATACATTTTATTTTTCAAGCACTTTTTTTTTTCTTCAAACTTTCTTGCCTAGAAGACTTGATTAAAGCTGTAAAAGTGATTATCCCTAAAATTTTGTATTTAGCCATAATAAGTTATGTTAATTTGATTTTAGTATGAAATCCTCGAATAAATATAGCAGAAACAACATAATCTAAATAATATCAGATAAAATGTTCATGTATTTAAATTCTAAAACTTAGAAAATCATAAATAATTTATAATCGATTCAAATTTTCTTTTCAAGGGAGATTAAAATATAAAAAAACTTTGCTTTTTGGACAGAAATCAGCTTAAAAATTGTCAATTGCCTAGAAACTTCGAGATATTTTCTATTAACTATTAATTAAACCTCTCTGAGTAATCACAGAACATTATTTCAATTTGTTTTCCAGTCAGAGCTTGGTTGCTTAGCAACCTAGTAAAATTAAGCATTCTTCTTTTGAATTAGTCAATGGGTTATCTTAAAATATTTATTTGCGCTGGCGACTTTTTTTGGCGGTTTTCTGGACGATCGCCAAATATATAAACCTTTCTTGCGACCCTATTTACCACCCATTTTTTTCAAAATTTTGTCTACCCCCCCTAATTCAAGTATCTGAATTCCAAATATGTAAAAAAAAAAAATATGTTTATTCAGAGAAAGTACGTTTTTGTGTCTGATTTCGTAACTTAATTAATAGTTAGCACTAACTAATTAGCATATTTGAGGTCACCCCCAGGAACCATTAAGATTGACACTTAGTTCGTGAAAATCCGAATATTAGAACGAAAATTATTCAGGGTGATATCTTTTTTTTTTGCTGACTGTACATACGTTCCAAAACATACTTTCGCTCTCTCTATCTCTCAAAATAAAAAAATTATAATAATAATATTTAATTGGATTTTTGACATTTCGAGTCATCAGCTGAAAAATATGGAAACTGTAGGGGAGAGTGGGGTCAATTGTAACATTTTTTACATAACTATTTTTAGCTAACAAAAAATCCAATATATTATTAGTATTAATTGACAGACGAGTAAAGTAGACTATCCTCTACTAGAAAAAAAAAATAAATACCTTATTTTAAATGTTATTATATTAGTTATTAACAACTTTTGACAGTCGTGCACTTGTTACAATTATCCCCACTTACTGGGTCAATTGTAACAATTCATAAATTCAACTAAAACATAGTTAATTATACATATTATCATAGTTGTGATATATTTTTTTATTGATCAAAACAGTAGTGATATTTTAGGAGTAAAACTAATAATGAGCAGAGATCTAAAGGGTTAAACTTTTAACTTTAAGGGGTTAAAAATTTTAATTTATGCTGTGAAAGGTGACAAATAAAATAATGCACATGCAACATAATATAAATGACTATTGGTGGTTCTTAAAGAGTTAAGTAATGGTTTGTAAACATAAGATTATTTATTTTCAGCTGTTACATCCCTTAACTTATTGTTACAATCGTCCCCAAGACGCCATTTCAGCTTCATTTGTTAAAAACAATGCTAGTTAATTAACAAAAATAATCTTTTTTTTTAAATGTTAATTAAGGTGTCCACTTACATATTCGGTTAATAATTTTTTTTTTTGTTTTTGTTTAAACAAAATTACTTCGTTACAATATAATATTCTAATACCAAAGAAAGTACTTACGTAGCGTGAAAATATCTTTTGTGATGTAACTCTTTCAAAAGTACGTAAAAATGGTTGCCAGCAGGGGTGTACATGTAAATTTATTAGATACACCTTGTGCGCCACCTAGGAACCAAATCTAGAACCCGACACTCGAAATTTTTGCTCTGTTACAATCGTACCCTGTTACAATTGACCCCACTCTCCCCAATTTATATATATATATACAAATATATATGAACGCGTATTTCCTCCCTACTTCAACATCAGAAGATAAAAGTCTTTAAAGCATGTTTGATATTCATTGCAAGTTATTTATTTAATGTTTTTTACCAGTTTCATTTTAGCGAATATTTTCCTTCGCGCTACTCTTAGCATAAAATATTAATCTAACTCTTTTGGAAATGTGTTGAAACGTTTAAAAGCTACAGAAGTGAATAGTGCCGAAAGATATTTGATGTAAATATGGAAATCTTATCTCGCTTTTAAACCGTGATCGCAGTGTTTACAATTGCACCTATCATAGGTTCATCGACAGATAAATTTTCAACATCGGGGCAGAAAAAAAAAGGGGCCGAATCTCAGTCTTTCCACATTGACAACCGAGTTCCTTAACCACTGAGCAATTGTGGTTCGCATTAGATTTAATCTAATAATTTTACTTCTGCAAATCTTGTAGCCAATCTAAAATGCTTGTTAACAATAGCAACCTTTAAAATCACTCTTATAAATTAATATTTTTGATCCAAGTTTTAATAATGACATTATGTTAATTTTACTTAAAATTTGTTTATAAACTGGCACTTTCTAATGAGACTCACAATTTTTCACTTCTGCTAATCGTGTCTTTAATATAAACTATTTGATAACAGTGATAACATGATTTCTACCTTCAAAGAAAATGATCAGAATAATTGCCAAGATCATTGAGAACGGTTGCGTAAATTGCTTGTAACGTCAGTAATGTTATCTTTTAAAGCCCGTTAGAATCTTTTGTCGTTTTTAGTGAAAGCAGGGTTGTTCACTTTTAATAATATACGACAATCATATAAAAAGCCGTTCGTGTGTCAAGGTTCGTTAAATAATAGAATATATGCGTGTTGTAAAAGAGTTCTCGTAGAAACGCGAAGTCATTTCGGTTAATATTCGAATGCTCGATATTTACGAAAATGTAGATTAGTGTGTCAAATATTTAGAATACTTTTTATGGTAAACCACTTAAGTTTGATACTTTAATGGAGGAAGGTTCTAAGTGATTTATTTGAAAAAAATTAATGCGAATTCTTGATTAAGATCTTTAAATATTAACATACCTGAGAGATTGCTCTTGCAAGTTCAATGAATTTTATTTTCACTGATTTTCAATCAAGAAAACATAGTTACTCACCCAAGTTTAAGTCCGGACTTCAATGTTTACAAGCGAATTGCAAGCAAATAAATAAGTATTACAAATGCAGTAAAAATAATTTTTCGTAAAAAAAAAAAAAACATCGCAATAATGAAAGGATTCGTGACAAACGAATCTAAAGTGAAATTATTTCATTAAAAAATGAAACTAAAAATGCTATATTACTAGACTAAACTGAATATATTTGTTTTATATTACAGTAGAACCTGTTTTTGTGTGGTGTATAGGGACCGCATAAAAGAAATCGCACAAAAACAAATTTCGAAAATTTTATAAATTCTTACATATAATAAACAAGTTTGTACGATATACTACCTAAAACTTTTTTAATGCGGTGGAAAGGGACCGCATAAAAAAAGTCGGACTTAGAAAATACATCAATGATTTATGAAATAGATGAGAGAATGTTCTCAATTAAATGAAATAATTAAATTAGACCTAAAGAAATTGTAAAAATATTTAATTCTTCATTGTACATATACCTGGAGAAGTTTTCAAATTATACATTAAATAGTGGAATTGTCTGTCTTTTTACTTTCTTTTGGCTATTATTATTCATTTTAAGGGAGTACCTACGTCTAAAAATAAAATAAAAATCGTAAAAACTACATATAAATAGAAACAAAAGTAACTAATTTATTTATCTTTAATCTCACTATAAAATGAATCCTTAATCACGTGAATCGTGTATAAAACTCTGAATACGAAGCGCATACTGTTCACGCGTTGAGCGATAATATGCACGTAACTGACTCAGCCTTGTCAGAAGATTGTTTAAAATAAATGAACAGAGCAAGAGCATCGCGAAGTCCAGATACATCGTTGTCAAGGAGGCCACGTAATCAGAGTTCGTCCATAACATGTATATGTACATTGATAGGAAACATTAAACTGGGTGCTAACGCCGCTAAGATTCATATACCGCATAAAAAAAAAATCGCACAAAAATAAAATCGCACAAAACCAATCGCACAAAAACAAAATCGCATAAAAAAGGACCGCACAAAAACAGGTTTTACTGTATATTAGTAAAATTGGACTGGAAAATTGATTTATCAACGCAAATCGTGTTCAATATTTTCGCTATAATTTCAAATAACATACTCAAATTAATCGCAAAAATAGTATGTTCAACAGTGATTTATCATAAAACTTCATTAACTTTTATAATAAAACTGCAATTTTTGAAAGTTAATATTTATTCTTTTAAGACATATGTCCTTCATCAACAAGTAGTATTCCAAGTTTGTATATATTTTTAACTTATAGCTGTAGATATAGAGGCATTGAGAAAGTTAATTTTTATCCTCTGTGCAAATTTGTACTGATAATGGTAGTGAACTGAAATTTTTACTGATTGAATTGTTGCAAAAAGTCACTTAAATTGTTCCTTTTCTGATGCACAAACTTAGTTATCTTAATCTTGTTGAATTGTTGCAAAAAGTCACTTAAATTGTTCCTTTTCTGATGCACAAACTTAGTTATCTTAATCTTGTTGAATTGTTGCAAAAAGTCACTTAAATTGTTCCTTTTCTGATGCACAAACTTAGTTATCTTAATCTTGTTTTTGTTGGAAGAGTCAGGTAGGTACCTGGTTCAGCAGAGACTTTGCTTATTCATCTTACTCGGCACGTTGCTTTAAGATGGATTGTGCATAGTGGTATTCAATATCGTTATTCTAAAAAAAAAAAAAAAAAAAAAAAAAAAAAGAAGAAGAAGAAAGAAAAGATAACTAACTTTTATTGATTAATTTAGAAAATGTGTATGTAGTAGGATATATACAGCATTATTGTTTGATGGATTGATTAAATTTGTTATGAACTTGGAAAGAACGGCATAACTGTGGGGGGATGAAGTTTCTTCTTCAGCAAGATTTTCGTACTCAAAAAATTACCTGAAATTAGCCCTGTTGCCCTCATTGCTTTGTCGAATAAGTGTTATGAATTTTTCAGAATTTTATTTTGAAGAGAAAAGGGTAGTTTAAAATAGTTTTATATTTTCAAAAAAACAGGTAAGCGCGCCTAATCTTTGTGACCTACAAAGCCTTCGCTTAAATAGGACATTTGTCTACGAAGATTTCACATCAGTCTGTCTAGTTACTTAAAACAAGTGAAAGATTCCTCCACGCGGTTTTATAACAAATAAATCCTAGGTTTTGTCATTTTTACGACAGGTGCAAGCGTTTTCGAAATTCATAATGTGATAAAAGATATGCGCTTGGTTGAAATTCATTATTGGTGGAATAATCACTTTTAACGTTATTTTAGTTTTTTAAAGTACTTATACGCTTACAGAATGAGAAATCTCTTTTATACGAGTAGAATCAACAAATTTATGCAAAAACAAAAATCAACAAAACACTGCGCCGCATGTATACAAGACCTTGGCACCATTGCTGATGATGTTTTCATGAAAAATGACCCCTGTTTTTCCGCTTTACCAATCGTTTTATAGGATACCCCCTCCAAGTGTATCACAGGGTTGGCATTTCGTCCAGAAGAAACCTACTTTTTCCAGGATAGAAGAACCTGAAAGAAATCTAAAGAAACCGACAAAATGGAAGAAACTAAAAATAACCAATACAACTGTTTAGGTATACATATTATAAGAAAACTATGAATTTAAAATAAATAAATTTAACATAGAACCAGAAATTTAAACTATTATTTAACTAAAATTGTTTAACATATAACTATTATTTAAGTATTCATACTTAATAGCATTTGATTATAATAATTAAAATGCTACTGGTAATCTAGAAATTATGAAAAGAGCAAGTGTTTTTGAGTAGTGTATATATATATATACAGGGTGTTTATAAATTCCCGGACCCATTTTGATGTTTAATAACTCATAAAATAATGAAGATATAAACATACTTATGGCATTTATTGATGGAATAACTCATATATTTTCCTTTTCAGTTTTGAATACCTTTACTTTGGTAAATATCGTCTGCGCGTGTGGTTAATTTCACATAATTTCATTTTCCAGTCTGAATATCTGTACTTTTCTAAATATCTTCTGCTTATTAATTGCATTTTTCTCTCTTTTGTTTTTGGCAACTATTGCAATGTTATGTTTACTTTTGATGTGTTTGTTCTATGTATTACTTTTCTATGTGATGTTTCATTCGAGCGGATATTAAGGAGAATGCATACACCACAAGAGAAAGCACAGATTTTATGGTGGTTCATAGAAACGAAATCGATAGTGCAAGCACAGAGTAATTGCAGAAGAATTTACCAAAAAGATCCTCCATCCAAAAGCAGCATCTTGCGGTGGAAAAAGAATTTTCTAGAAACTGGAAGTATCACAGATAAGAAACGTTCCGGACGTCCCTGCACAAGTGATTTTGACGTTGAGCGTGTCAGGCAGACATTTTTAGACAATCCTAGAAGATCTGTGAGATCAGCGACAAGAGAATTGGATATGCTAATTTCGACGGTGTACAAGGTTATTAAGAAACAATTAAGACTGCATGCATACAAAGTTCAAATTGTTCAAGGTTTGGAACCGGACGATAGGCCTTGGGGGATGGCGTTTGCAACAGATATGGTAGGATGGATAGAAGATGCTGCTGATTTTCTGAAGAGCATAATGTTCCCCGACGAAGCATCCTTTCATGTTTCTGGCATTGTTAATCGCCATAATGTGCGCATATGGGGATCTGAAAAACCCCATGAATACCGTGAGACACAAAGGGATTCCCCAAAGGTTAATGTGTGGTGTGGACTAATGCACGACCGACATTGGGCCTTTCTTTTTTACAGAAAAGACGGTCTCATCAGTCGTATACTTAGACATGTTGGAAAACTTCGTATTTCCACAACTAGAAGAGCTTCAGCCAGATTTTCAGCCAGATGTCTTTTTGCAACAAGATGGTGCACCACCTCACTGGGGTATCATCGTTCGTAGTTCTTTGAATGACCATTTTCCAGGAAAATGGATTGGGCGAGGAGGTCCAAGTCCTTGGCCACCCAGATCACCTGATATAACGCCGCTGGACTTTTTTCTTTGGGGATTTATAAAGGACAATGTTTACAGGAAGATCGTGTCGAACATTGATGACCTAAAAGCCAGAATTACAACCGCAATAGCCTCTGTGGATGCCGACATGCTTGCCGCTACCTGGCGTGAAATTAACTATCGACTTGATATTCTCCGTGCGACAAAGGGGGCACACGTGGAAGTTCATTGACAAGGGTCATGAAACTTTTTGAGTTTATCTAACCATTTATGTTATTAATTTTAATCTATCTTTATTATTTTATGAGTTATTAAACATCAAAATGGGTCCGGGACTTTATAAACACCCTGTATATATATATATATATATATATATATATATATATATATATATATATATATATATATATATATATATATATATATATATATATATATATATATCTTATCATTATAGTTATTTACATTTCAGTTTTCACCTATTTAAAAGTAATATATTACACAGCTTGAAAATTAATGCTATTATTTAAACTAAACTGACATTTTAAACTATTAAAAACTCTTTTAATATATATTATACTTTTTTTTTGGAAAAAGAATTTGCCATCCCTGTTTTAACACGTTTCGATAATTTTATGGTCATGTATTTGGTATGGAGAAAGATTAATTTTTACTGTTTATCACGAGGGACCAGACAGGTGAAAAGTTTAGGAATAGTTGCAGCAATTAGGTAAATTATTTTTTGGAGGGAAGGGGGTTGTTCCCCTTCAAATTATAAACATCACTTGATGCTCTAAATAAAACTACAAACATTCGTCATTGTAGCGGAAAAAATCAGACGACATTTCCATAAAATTAAATTATGGATAACAAGGTGTGTGCAATCACGCATTTTGGTCGATATAAAACATTTAAAGCCCGCCAATTAAATATTTTTATAAAATTTAATTAAATTATTTTCTTCATTTTACCTTTATTTTGAAAATAAAAATATAAATGGTGTTTTCCTTTGATGATTTTGTTTAATATTTTGATTGATTTTCTTCTGTATCGAAAAAAGTGGATTTCGGTTTATGTTTTATTTAAGTCCTAGTAATATGTTTAAATTTAAGAATTTTCAATAGCACTTTTACTTTTAAAATAAAATGTGGCGGTTGATTTTCACAAAATTCAGGCACGGTAGTATTCTATGAGAATGATGTCAAAATGTCCATGTACTCTATGGACAAGCTAGCTCTCTATGGGAGAAAGAATGGGTAGTACTAAAATGAATCCAAGTAATTGTAATTTTATGATTGTGTATATGACTTTATAAATTTATATAAAATTATGTGACCAAATGAAATGAGATGGTAATTTTATTAGTAAAAACAATGAACTTTTTTTTAAAGGAAAAAAATATATATATATTTATAAGTACATATTTTGCATTGATTAATTTAAAGCGATTTAAAGCAAATTATATCTAATGCAAAATATTACTGCTTTCCATTGTTTTGTTTTTTTCATTACCATTACCTTTTAATTAAAAATTTTTTTATGTGAACCTTTATGTTCTTTCAAATAAAATAAGGACACATATTATTATTACGCTCACAAGTGTCATTAAAATTTGTAGTTAAATTTAACAAATAAAATTTGGGACTTAAACTGCAATGAAGTGCTTTGTTTTTGAACTGCAAGTATATATGTTTAAATACTATAGCGTAGAATGTGATAAAGGAAGCCGCAATGGCTCAGTGGTTAAAGCCTCAGTGGCGATTTGAAGCCCACCTAACTTCAGATCGATGGGTACCACACCATCTAGGCCAGTGATTCTCAACCTTTTTTGGGGGGCGGCACACTTTTAACGATTTCGAAATTTGACGGCACACAATGAAAAAAATTAGTTTGAAAGTTATTTACTTAACTATAAAAAATACACTGTGTTAAATAGTTTATGATAATAATTTTGAGTGTGAAATAAAATAATATGTACTACAAAAGCAAGTTTATTAAGGGATTAATTATTTCTTTCGACTAATTTTTTATTAGTTAGTAACAGTTATTTATATTTTTTGCTAGTTATTAATTGTTAGCTTGTTTTCTATAGTTATTAACTGTTAGTTTTTTTACATTATTTTTTTGTGATTTCTTGTTAACTAGTTTTTTTGCTAATTATTAATTGTCAGCTTATTTTTTCGTTAGTTATCCCTTGTTAATTTGCTTTTATAACTATTAATTGCATAGCTTACTTTAATGATTAGCTTTTATTTCCGTTTGAAAGTTATATTTAGCTTTCTTTCTTTTGTTAATTAATAATTTTAATAGTCATTAAATTTTATACTTATTTCAACATTTTTTAAAATTGCCGAAGACAATTTAAACGCTTTCTTCTTATTTTAAGATTGTCAGAGACAAGACAATCGCCGACAAAGATGTTCACGCGGTTAAAGCCTGGAAAAATTATAAAAAGTATATATACATAATATTATGTATATATGTATAATATTATGTATATATATATATATATATATATATATATATATATATATATATATATATATATATATATATATATATATATATATATATATATATATATATATATATATATATATATATATATATATACACTTCTCTTTAATTTAAACTTCACTCGTAATTTTTATTATGAGTGAAGTTTAAATTAAAGAGAAGTATATACATAATATTATGTATATATGTATAATATTATGTATATCACGTAATAAAGTAATTGTTATTATCATTTTTTTTAAAATGATTATAATTTTTATTGTATCATTTCTAATATTTGGCGTCACATTTTAAGAATTTGGCGGCACACAAAAGTGCCGCTGCACAGTAGTTGAGAATCACTGATCTAGGCATTAGAGGTAGTCAGCACGCCATCTGAACATAATATCTATTGGTCATGAAATTGTGGAGCCTGAATCTCCATGATCCTTTTGCCACAATTAACTGTAACGGGAATGCTTATCTTTTATGTGATTAAGGGGGAAAGGCGAAGTGTGCCACTTTTTGACATGAAGAAAAGAGGCCAAAAATATTTCTTTGCAAAAAGTTGGACACCATTTTTGGACAATCCTTAAGTTTAAAACAATTTCCTTCGAATCCTTCCATAGTATTTTTTATTTTATTATTTTAATAAATTTCGCGTCTGTAACCAAATATCGTCTTTATTTTACATCGATTCAATGAAAGTGATGTGTGGGTTAGATATTATTCATAAGATTAAATGAATTGAACCTTGAAAACCACAGAATACTTCTAATTTCCTTTCATCAAATCCATTTAGGTTCGATTTGAAGAGGTAGATGTTTCATTCAAATTATAGTTCTATTGAAAGCAACAAATTTTAATCATTGTTTTATGAAAGCAATTGTTATTATTACAAGTTTTGTTTACTGACCTTGAAACAGTTTTGGCTTTATGTTAACCAAGTCAACGCCCATTGGGAAAAATAATGTTCCTTCAAATTACTGCTTTCAAGAAATACAATTCCTCATCAGGAAAATTTAATAGGAAATTCTGTATTGTGTGAAATGCTTATATGTACTCTAGGAAATATTTTTATTTAATTGTAAAGTATTTTAAATTTTATTCTTGAATTGATAAATATTGTATTTAGCATCCTAATAATTTGAGGGTTATGAAATGCGGCATAGGACACCGGTTTCCCTTTTTGTATTAAAGGTAAAATCTTCAAAACACGGCTCACTTCCAAAAAATTTTTTGTTCAAATTTGCACTTCTTTGCAGTTATTCTTTATTGACATTTTTTTTAATTTTCAAAATGAATTATGGATAAATTTTTGAATATGAATGAAAAAAAATTTTTAAACTACTTTTTTTGGATTTTATATTTTAGTACAAATATAATTCCGACAATCTAACTGATTTTTTTAGTAACTATTTGACTGTTTTTATAATTAAAAAATGTCAAAATATAATTTTGCTTGTAATTAAAGCATAAGAAGAAAAAAAAATACATATATAACAGGTACACCGGTTCCCGATCTGCGACAAAAAGTTAACGCACATTAACAATAGAGAATAATATTTATGTTTTAGCGAATTTTAACGAATGAACTGTGGCAACATTGTTCGGTGAAAGTGCAGACGATTACAATTACATCTATAATAGAATATATATTACATCTGTAAAAGAGTTAATAAGTTTACGGATATCAACAAATAAATATTATTTGCTAAAATAAATGTGTCCAAAAAACTTATAAATTTAATTTAGAGCAATTTTTTTTTTTTTAAATTAATATGACTTACTAAAATATTTTGATACGCTATTCGTTTTGTTTTTAATTTATGCGTTAAGCAATTTTAATTTATGTTATTGATGCCGTGAAAGACCGAAATTGGTAATTGTCGACCATGTTCGGTGAATGTCCAAAATCACAAAGACGCCTTGATGAATGAATGTTCGAAACATCTGTTAAATATCTTTTGTTTCTTATCAACAATCTAATGTCGACAATCAACGTATGAATGGTGAAATATGAAATAATATTTTCAGTTGTATTTCTCACTTATACTGAAAAATGTTAACATTCAGCATTCACTAATGGTAGATAGTTAAGTCAGGAGAGAGCTTCAAATTTTGGTTCCCTTAATGTTAATTTTACTCTTCGCGTATTTCGCTATATCCCGAGAATTTTTTAAGCGAACTAAAAAATTTTTACCCACAATTATAAAATTCATTTATTCAAAGATGTTCCCATAGAAAAAAAATTTTTTTTCGTAAATATTTATTAATCTTTATTTTATTAAATAATAGTCGAAACAATTTTGAATTGTAAGGCATGAAATTTTTTGCGTCATTTTAAGGAATGTTTTTACATGGCAAAATACAAAATTTTAGCTAAATTGGTTAAATAGTTTCGCCAAAACTGAATTTCAAAAAAGTCAGATGCTTAAAATTCGATTTCTCAGAAATTATTAGAACAATTTTGCTCAAATTTTATCTTCTGCTATATCAAATTATATTCTTTATGTAAAAACTTACAATTCAAAACAACACGTTACAGTTCAAAATTGTTTCGACCATTCTTAAATAAAATAATAACAGAAAATAAATATTTACTGAAAGTTATTTTTTTCATGGAATTATCTTTGGATAAATTAAATTCAAAATTTTCAATTAAAAAAAAGTTATAAATCAGCTTAAAAAGTTTTCGAAATATAGCGAAATACGCGAAAAGTGAAAATAACATTAAGGGGTCCAAACTTTGGAGCGCTCTCCTGACCAAACTATTGGAATCATACAGTGGCGTAGCTAGGTAACCAAGGGCCCTGGGGCAAATTAAAAAATGGGGCCCCACTGCTATGAAAACTGATTAGGTTTTATCAAATAAAAATATGAAATATACAAATACTTTAAAAATGCTAAGCTACTTAAGCTCTTTTTTGTGCACTGCAGGGCAGGTAATAAAAATATTAAACAGTAACAACATAAATTACAATTAATACTTGGTGTAGGTTTGGCTAATAAAACGAAATAGAGAAGATATAAGGGTTTATTATATAAAGGTCGGGCCTACCAACTGACTAAATAACAATTATATTTACAATTTTTTCCTAGCTTTAGTTTTCGTAAAAGTATCAATGACTTCGTTTAAATCCAGGCTTGATGCGGTTTTGTTTTCAATTGCTATTAGCGATAAATGTCGGAGTCGAGTTTGGCCCATATTATTTCTTAAATAATTTTTTATTATTTTTAATTTGCTAAATGACCTTTCAGCTGCTGCAGAAGTGACAGGAATTGTAAAGAATAATAACATTGCTGTAAATACTTCCGTTTGGTCGCATTCTAGCACTCAATATTTGCTCATAATTTCCTTACATAATTGGTGAACAGTCTGTGGCGTCTTTATGTTACGCAAATGCGGGTTAGTTCCATAAAAAAAGTCCTCCATAAAGTCAAATTTCTCTCAATACTTAATCCATGAGTTCCCTTGTCTTCTGAATTGGGTCCAAAATTACGAGGCTACGGAATTGAACATCAGTAGTCGTAAACCCAAAACATGGCGTCGGCTGTTCAACGACGGTATATGTATATATATATATATATATATATATGTTACGTCCAAAGCTCGAAGTCCGGCCATTTCGCACTTTGGCCATACCTCTTGACCAAAGTGCGAAATAATTGAAACGATCAGTGAATATTCTACTTTGGCCGGCCATTTCGCGAAGTGGCCACGATGTTCCGGCCAAAACGCGAAATTTATATTATTAAAATATTTGTTCTATTAAAAAATAATATTTGTTTTATTAAAAATTTAATTTGCTAATATTGCCCCTTTTGTTTTCTTTTTTAATTTAAAAATAAAAATCTTCTAATTTAAAAATATAAAAAAATAGACAAGTTCTTAAATTAAAATTAAATTTTTTACTTTGTCTCAAACGGCCACATCCCACCGCAGTTAGCTGCTGGTACCGCAGCTAGTAATTTTTAAAGAATGAAGTTATGGTTAAACAGAGCCAATAATACGTGCCAATGATTTTTTCTTCCAACTTTGGCTGATCCTCCCATGCCACTTCGCGATCTGGCGGGCCAATTCCCGAAATCAAGAAAAGATCGGACATTGGCCAGCCAATTTACAGTGTTCTTAGCCATTTCGCGATTTGGCCGGCCAATTCGCGAAGTGTCCGAATTCGGGCTTTGGTCGTAACATATAAAGGTATGTTTATTCAGAGAAAGGACTTTTTGTGTCTGTTTTCGTAATTTAAAATATCGTCTGCATTTATTAATTAGCATATTTGAGGATTACCTCTTCGAGCCATATAGATTGGGTCCTAGAACGTGAAAATCCGATCATTACACCAAAAGTTTTTCAGGTTGGTCCATTTTTCTTTTTTGAGCACTGTACATCATTCACTATCAATTCATTTTGAAAGTCGTCATTTACCGGTGAAGTAAGAAATAATAATTAATAAAAAATATTTCTGACCAACGTTAAAGTAAAGCCCCTATGGTAGACATTCACTAGATTTCGTTTTCACTACAATGTAACCACAATAAGCAATTTTTAAATTCAGTAAAAAAGTCTTTTAACTGCTATGCTGTCGAAAAATGAAACTATACTTTAATAATGGAAATAAAAAAAAAATAAAAAAATGCAACGAAATCGGTTCACAATTTTCTTAAATATTTCTGTCAGATATTTGAAATTTTTTAAGTTAACATTAGCATAAGAAAACAAGTGTCACGTGATGCACGTTTTTAACGGCTGTGCTACTTTTTAGCGAGGCGGAGAATAAATGTATGTTTTACAACGTACAAAAATAAGTAATCGATGTTTGATAAACACAGCTTGTTGTAAATGTCATCCTGGGTAATAATATTAGGACGAACCGACTCCTGATATTTTTATAACTGTATCTTACCATTCAAATAATACTGAGTTTAATTAAAGATTTTCAAGTCTTTTTAACTAACAAACTATAGTACTACTTTATTAGTTATGACTAATTTAAATTGAGATATTAAAATAAGATTAACTTACCTAGCAGTGAAAAACCATAATTCTAGCAATAAAATCCAAAGTATGCGGTATTTAAACTAATTATTACGTAATTTTTCCGTTCATATTAATTTCAAAATTATAGTTCTTATTACCTCACATTTAGTAAAAAATACGAAAGTGAAAAATAAATTTTAAATTAATTGGTAATTTTACCGAAATAATTATCATAGCGCATCGATAAGAATTACCGAGCATTTTGGTGTTCCTGTAAAAGCTAGAAACACGGTGAATTTTATCATATTGTTGTAGTTTTTATCATTCTTTTTTTCTCAGTGCAGTAATTGGAAATCCCTCGGACCATTGCGAATTTTTGCTTAGTACGTGGAAATTCGTTCATTAGATTAAAAGTTATGCAATGTGTCTCTTTTGTATTTTTTATGCACTGTACAAATATTTAAGTTTTGTTAAAATATTAATAATAATTTTGAGAACACAGATGACGGTTAAAACCATAAAGCTGTAAGAGCATACGCATCACGATAACTTTTGTCCATAGAATGAAACCATGAGACTAGTGGGCGATTCAAAAGGGGGAGGGGAAATTTCTAATTACTACGTAAAGGAAACAGTAAGGGAAACATTTAAGATAATTAATACAGAACTAATTAATGTTGATTATTAATTATTACGATAATTGCAAACGATAAACGAAATTCAATGAACTCAATTTCTTAATATGTCTTTTTTTTGTTATGTCTGTTATTTTGCAGTACATATTGCACCAAAATACGAGAATGAGCATAGTTAGGTTATGATTTCCTCAAATATTTTTGTTATATATATATATATATATATATATATTTTATAACCGTCGTTGAACAGCCGACCCAATTTCATGGGTTAACGAATACTAATGCTCAACTCCGTAGCCTTGTAATTTTGAACCAATCCAGAAGACAAAGGAAACTCCTGGATCAGTACCCCCAGAGGTATTGATTTGTTATGGGAACATGGAGGACTTTGAGACTCGACAGATTTAACGTGCATCAGTCACCATTTACTACACGAGGATTCTTCGGCCGGCGAGGATCGAACCCACGACCTCTTGTACATGGGCCCAGCGCCCTACCGACCAGGCTATCCCGGCCCTTTTTGTTATATATTTAAATATTTCAAGTTCACCTTCGCTGTAGTTTTATGATTTGCATTTTCTCTCAGATTTATCCATTATTTCATTAACATTTTTGAACGCCTTTTTATGGCTAATAACACTGCTTAAAAATTATCATTTCATTTATTAATATTTGATTCATAATCTTAACTTAAAGTAAAAAAAAAAATGTTAATTTAATATTTTGTATTTTCGAACTTATCGCTAATAACAACTATTTTTTTTTTTTTTTTTTTGTTCGTAATAATTTCGTATTCGTAAGAAGTATTTGTTAAGAATATAAGGCAACATAAAGCGATTATTAAACATTATGGCATGGCTAATGAATTCTCGTGAAATATGTACTATAAAATGTAAATAACAAAAATAAATCATTGTACAATGTGCGAAATTTCTGAACGCGTTGAACTCTATTGTTGAACAATAATATCATTCAAAAGAACTTTTCTTTAACTGTGTTTTTCGATACTTTTTAGCCAAGGAAAGGAAAAAAATTACGGTTTAAGTGTCTTAAACATGACGCAAAGCTATTATTTAAACTAATGTAATTTCGTGAACTTCGCAAACATTAAAAAATTAATCACAAACGCTTTTCATTCTTTTTTTTTAAATAAAAAAAAGGAGGGAAAAAACTGTGGCTTTTCTTTATGTTGACATTTTGCGCCATTTTTATAATTAGTACAAGGACGCTGACTAAAAATAGGAGTAACATAACCTGGCAGTCTGTTATAAACTCATAATAATTATAAAAATACAATTAAAAAATATTATTTCACGTGACATCACAGCCTTAACCGGATTTTTACGATCCTAAGGTCCAACTAAACGAGGGAAAAAAAATGAGATTCAATTTAATATCTTATTAAGTTTGCAGCGTTTCCACGATATTTCAGTTCAAGATACCGATATTATTTTTTAACATTAAATTGATTTCTTTTTATGTTTCATAAAAATACATAATATTATTGCTTTCTTGGTGTAGCTATTTTATTTCCTAAAATAACTGCGCTTTATTTTCTCGAAATAGCAAGCCATATTAGCTGCTAACTTTGGGCCTAATAAAGAGAAGTCGCAGCTGCAAAGTATGTGCTACGTTGCTATAACAATAACCGGAAGTAAATCATGTGAGTTTTTAGCAGTAACCTGTCAAATCATCATCCTGTTTTTCTTAAAAAGTATTTATTGTACGATATTTCACAATGGCTTCCGAAACATCAGATTTTATTCGATTTTCATAGCATTCGTAAAATACCGTTTAATTGAGTTTTGTAAATAAGGTGAAATATTATATCTAGAAGTTTTGTAGCGTAGTCAATCAGGCGTCATTTTCTGCTTCACTTTTTTATTATGTCTGACATAAAGGCTTGTTTTGTATTTTTGTTAAAACAAATTTTTAAATTATTTTTGCTAGAAATCATTTATTTTATGGTTAATGGCACAAAACTCGAGATAAGAAAATAGAAAAATATGATTTAATAACTAACGTTATTACTTATTTAACATTCAGCATAACTTATTTAACATATCTTTATTTTTCTGTGCATGGCAAGTTTGAAATAGTTTAATGAATATTCATGAGTCTTACACCAATTCTTCAATTAATCTTTATAAACAAAATAATGCGTCTTACATAATTGGATGAATGTTAATTTTCATGTATGTTACAGGTTAACAGTTGCATGTTTGGTGTTGGTTCTTGCTATGTGGGCATGCGCATCTTCAAGTACGTCGAAATGGGGACCTGATCTAACTTTAGAACTTCCGCCGCATCTCATACAAGAGGCACTTTTCGGAACGAAATCTTCAGAAAAATCGAACGCGATGCCCTATAATAATGTAAGTTTACTAACATATTTCTTTCTTTTAATTGCTTAAATTTTTGTTATGTAAACAAATATACAAGGCAAAAGATGTGCAACGTGGTAACAAATTCTGAAGAAGACCAGGACCTACGATTGGCTGTCGTGCCATTGAGGAAGGAAGGAAAACAAATTGAGTATCCATCTTTTGCCTGTGAAATAATTCATTGTGATTACAAAGCAAACTAATGACTATTATCATGTTGTTTTTTCCGTTCCTTTCCTGAAAGAGCAGAACCTGCATTCAGCTCACAAATCCCCGTTTCACACTATTAAAAATTTTGCGCAGTGATCAAATTTCTTGTCAAATGTAACCTTATTATCGAGCAAATTAAACATTTTACGATATTATGACTTAAATGGAAATATTGCTCAATTTAGCTCCTTGCTGCTGTTACAGCAAATCGCACGATATTATAGTTCCGCGTTGAACGGATTTTAATTATTCATTTTTAGAAATATATTACATGTTCGCGAGTTGATCAATTTTACGCAAAACAAAACTTTAAAATAAAATCGTTTTCTTAAAAATTGTGTTCTTTTTCTTTCTGTAAAAATTTATTTAATGAAAAAAAAAAATTAAATTAAGTAACAAATTGTTCTACAGAAAATGCATTACAAATTGTGCAAAATTTGAAAAAGAACTTCATATCATTTAATTTTTCTTTTACTTTTACACAAAGAAACAAAACCTTTATGTATTTCAGCAAAATGTGTACAAGTAGCTCATTGGTTTTTAAATGAACACCTTAATTAAAGTGCAAATGAAAACAAGTAGAAGTCTGATAAGAAATTGCCTAATGCAACAGTTACAGAAAACATGCGTAGTTCTGTAGTTTTATGCAATCCTTTTCCATATAAGAAGACAGTTACGTGTAAAAAAAAAGTAACATCTCTTTCAGATGTCAACATCTCCATCTTAAACAACAAAGGAAGGTCGAATGATGATGTTGCATAGTATGTACCTGAAGACGAACTCGCTTTCATATTTATTTTTAAAATTCAATTCATCGTTTTGCTTTCGTGTTTCTTGATTAAATTTTTCTTTTGATTTTTTTTCATAGCGATTTATCTTTGATTAGATTTGAATGGTTGAGAATAAACATCGCTAAATTAAAGTTTTTATAATAGTGATTAAGGTAATCATAAAAATTATGCGTCTAATTGATTGCGGTAATTTTTTTTAATCATATTTGATATAGAAATTGGTTGTTTGATTGCTTAGTAGATAGAGGAAACTATTTTAATTATCAACCCTGCGATTAAAGCGAATAATAAAAACAAATTAGACTTTTAAAAACACCTTAAATTGCTCGTAACAACAGACGTTCAAATCAATACAAAATGCAATGTTTTTATTTTACTAGTCATTAAAAAATTATGATGTGTTTCGTCATTATCTCATGTTTGCAGTTCATAGTATTTAATAAGATTACGGAAGATGAATTAAAATAATTGCCCTTAGCAAATACAAAATATTACTAGAATATGAAACAAACAATTCTACGATAATTTAACGATTATATATATATTATTCTAATAGTTCAAACGGCACATCTAGAATATGTTGCTTATTTGATGCAGACGATAATATACGTAAACTATAACTTTCTTTCTCTGAATAAACATACCGTTTCTTTTCCTTGATGGATATGGATTCTTGATTTTAAAAACACGGGGATAGCCGGAATCTGGAAAAGTCCCAATAGTAATTTAGTCAGCACAGCGATCGGAAGTTCCTGACCCCTTAATGTTAATTATGCTTTTTGCGAATTTTGCCATTTCTCCAAAACTAATATAAAAAAAAATGTAAGATTGTTATAAGATTTGTGTTAAAATTTTTTTTATATAATTATTTAATTAATTAATGGTCGAAAAATATCAGAAGGGTATATATTGAATAGTTCTTAAGAAATAAAATTTTAAAAAAATTTTGAGTTGGCGAAATACGCAAAAAGTTACAAAATTTTTATCATCAAGTTTTACATTACTTACATAGTTACTAAACTATAAGGATCTTACAAGATTGCGGCTGCTCATCATATTTTGAGTTTAGAATACAGCCCTGTCGAAAATGTACTCAAAGAAAATACGTTTTTGTGTTCTGATTGCATACATATTCATACTTAAATTACGATTGAGTCTTAATTAGGTGACCAGATTTCTAAAACATGATTTAAGAATAAATCAGTGGAACGTTCTCGACAAAATTTTACGATTCGATGACACCCATATATTTATGTAAAATATTTACTTATATGTGTACCAAAGGTTTCTTTCTTTTTAACTGGTAAATTATATCAGGTGGAGAACCATTTTCATCAAACTTTATTTCATTACAGAGTAATTCTGTCATATCACATGTATTCTGCGTTTTCTTAACGCAAGTAACAATGAGTACAGGATTATTAAAATTTTTTTATATTTTGATTAACTTATTTTCAGGAGAATATGGAAGCATGCAGTTTTAACATGATTCTTTTAGGCATTTCGCTTGTAATCCCTTTAAGACAAAATCATCCAGTTTAAAAAAAAATTCACACTTTTAATTTTTTCTCTCTCCATATTTCACTGCATATAAAAAAATGACATGTTTACAGAGATTTTTTGAAGACATACGCTAGGATTTGAGTACATTGTCTGTACTTAAAAGTTTCTGAGGACAACTACTGAAATTTGAGGAAGTCTAGTCGTAGAAAATACGATCATTAATTCAAAAGCTATTAAATATGCCTTTTCCCCTTCTATCATTGAAATAAAATTCATATGTGTAATGTTACTAATGAATCGTACAAGTGTATGTTTCCATTTGAATAAAACTTTAAAACATGCCATTAAAATGACGTTCTTTTTTTCCAGTCTGTAGTACCAAGTGCTCCATCAGAAAAACTTTACGACCCATTGCTAACTAATGAACATCCATTAGATGTCAGTGATCCTCCACCGAAAGTACCACCTAAACCATCTTGCAAATTGGACATGACTAGAGCTGTCCAAGTGTTGCCAAACAACTACATCGAAGTCCACAGATTTACTCGACCAGCGTTTTCTACATTTAAAATGGAACAACCCAACAAGTAAAGCAAAGGAATAGACATGTTTTAAAATGGTGCTAGAAAACGTGCAATCTGGATGTTCGATAATGTTCCTATTTATTCTGAAAGATGGTGAAATGGAGCTTCATTTTTCATGTAGATAAACACTTTGTATCCGTGGAGATTTATGTTTAAGTCTTAATGTTTTATTTCTTTTGTACATATTTTCTTACTGCCATTTTCATGCAAAAATAGTTCTATTTCATTCATCAAATGATGATTGTTTAATAGACATGGATTTTAAAGCAAGCCAAATTTTTAAAGTGGGTGGGGGACATTTTTCTTAAGAATTATACAATTAAAATATTTTTAGAAGTTCGTACGCATCAAAAAATGTCTTTAAGCTTCTAAGTGTATGCAATTTCAGAGTTATAATTACCGCAGACTATTGATCAAACTATCAAAAGTGTATTTCTTTTTTGCCATTTCTTTCTATAAGGACCAGTTGCTGGGAAAAGGATTCCTGAATGTTAAGGTTCTACAATTTTGAAACTAATGGCTTAATTGTGGCATTGTGCTCTAGCCGTCTTTACTTCCAAGATGAGTTGAAACTGTCACCAGAAATAGACCTGCACAGTGACATCTCATTCTACTTCTAGTAGAGAATATCTAAAGAGAAAGGAAAACTTCCATAGAAAGACAAGATACAGCAAACAAAAAATGAATGAGCATGGCCATACATTCAATTTAAAGTAGTGACATAGTAGTATCAAATTAGCGATCAAATGATGGGATTAATAATTTAACATATGTTGCAATCAACCAACAAGAAGTATACAATTAAATTTAACAACTAAAATGTGCACAGATGTTTTGAAGTGAGCAAAACCTTTTGAATTCAGTTTGAGGTAGTGTCTGGTTGTTTTTCCAATAGGAGTTGCGTCAGCAGATGATGACAAAAGATGCACGTGCTCTTGCTTAGAGAATTATGAACTCTCTGTTTCAAAATAAGCCTGATTATATGGTCTTATCAAAGAAATTTGAATAGTGTTAACTGACTGCTGCAGAGAAACTGGTTTTCTTTGCATTATACAACGTACAAACCTTGTTCAGAAGAAAATTTTTGTAGAAATTTACTCTTGTAGCTAAACAATTAAAGTTACTCTTGTAGCTAAACATTGGCTTAACGACGGATGTATTCAAATTTTTAGTCAAGTATTGATATTAATGCAAAATGGACATATGATGAAAATTAATTGCAAGTTGTCTGTATGGAAATAAACTATATCCTCCACAAAGAAAATCTGGTACATAACTTTATTTTGTTGCCATTTATGAACAGTTGATTTGTTGTAGTTTATTTAATGTTTAACATTATTAATCTTGTCATCATGAACATTATATATATATTTGCATTTATTTTTCAAAAAATGGAACTCATAGCATTTTAAAGTATAAATACTTTAATTCAAATGAAATAATTTAATTTTAAATGGTATTATTTAATTCATGAGTTCACCTAACATGAATTTCTGATGGAAATTACCTGTTTTCAGATTCCTCGAATCAATCAAGATATTATTTATTTAAAGATACTATTCAATTAAGGTGCTACTTATTTAATTTTTAATAAAATAAAATTTTACGGCAAAGAAATTAAAGTATAGAAAATTACTTGTTAATTATTAATATTGAATTAATGTTCTTCGGTTATATCGTTTTAATTTTACTATAATAACTGTAGTAAAAATTATGTGCTATTAAAAATTCATTTTGAGCAGCTTAAAATAAATTGGTCTAAAAACATTATCCTTTTTCTAAATTCTTTTTTTTTTTAATATATAATATTCTGAAATTGTTTTAGGTTTAAGATTAGGTTACAGTTAACTGTTAATATAGAACTTTAATTGACATTGCTAAGTTGGTAATAGTCTAAACTCGCATTTAAGACAATTATGAATGGAAAATGTCATAACATACATTCTATATATATATAAATCTTTATACATGTAGCAACATCGTGCATATTGAAACTCATTGATATTATGCTAATGCATAATGTAATTGTTATTTTGCTAATGCACAAAACAATAAATTCTCTGTTTCGTGTTGCGCTCATGCATAATGTAAACCATTTGCGATGTAACGATTAGTTCTATAGCTGTATGTATGAGAAATAAATGATATTTGCCAATTATGCATTTAAAATCATCTTTCAGTTATGCAAATCTAAAATCAGAATCATTACTTAGCTTTTTTATTTCGTAAGTGATGCTTTTATGTTATAAATGTGTAAATAAAATAAACACTTTGAACTGTGTTCTGCTTTTCTGAAAACATGAGTCAACTTTGTAAAATATTATAATATTGAATACTAATAATGACAAAACTTCTACCTAAATGGAAAAGTTTAGATCAAATAGGGATGTTCATTTTTTTAAATTTGAAAATGACTGGGATTCAACAATTAAATATTGAAGTGCTTGAATTTTCTTTAAAATTACAATTAGTATTTTTGAAAGATTTATTAATTTAAGTTTTTAGAATTAAATAAAAAGAAATTTTTAAAAAAAATTTTTAGATAAATTTAAAAAAAAAATTGAAGGAAAAAATTAAAACTTATAATATTAAATTAGATATTTAAGTATTATATTAGTTACCTTATTAATTATTTTTATTAATTGTTACTACAACTTGAAATATAATTTTAAGTTTGTAATGAGTGGATATAGCTGTTTAAAGTTTTAACTTAATGTAAATTCTATGAAAGACTTTCTGTTTCGTAAGCATTAAGTAATATTTTTAAATGTTACTTTTCTTTAGAGGTGGCCATCAAAAAAGAAATTTCCCTGTCTATCATAATAACTTTCTAACGAGGATTGATATATCACGTTATTACTGAATTGACAAATCGGAAAATATAGCCTTTGAAAAATGTTAGATTGACTAATGAAATGTTAGTAACGTTAAATTTTAATTAAATAAGATAATAATAGAACAACAACAAAAAAAACTATTTATATAAGTATGAAAGATTTAGCTGACTAAAGATCAGCTTAATTGTGACTCTTTATTTACAGAAATTAATGAATGTTCCCTTATCATCCTAATTTTTAATAATTGACATCAATCTTTATCAATCAATAGATTTAGTTTCTTCGATATTTTATACATTATGAAAATGAAAACTGCATGATAAAAATTTTTTCAGCAGGATGATTGTTTAACAGCCTTGGAAAAAAACAACAAATCTGAAAATGGTAAAAATCTGTTGGAACTTTTCCCATTTAAAAATAGCTAAAGATTAGATGCAAACTGGGCTTTCTCCCCCTCCCCACTTAAAATATTGAAAACTATTACCAGAAATAATTCTTTTTTAATGATTTTTGATTACTATACGTACACTATTAATAAAAGTGAATATGGCACTAAAATAAACAGCATTCTATGAGTGCACTTTTTAGCTTCATGAATGAGCCTTCCTAAATATTTTGGAAGTGTTTTAAAAAGAAATACAAAACAAAAATATAATCACTAAATGATTTCAAAATTAAAAAAGATAATTATGGCCGGATTCAACATAAAGAATGCAAGGAACTATAACTTTTTCTATTTTAAAAATATATAAGAATGGCTGAGGATTTATTGTACATGTAAATAAACTTTTTTCCTTCAAAAAAATATGCATATAAAAACTCAATCCCAGAAATGACTTCTTATTCATAATCACCGATTATTAAAAATTTTATTTTTAATGAGAATAAGACTCAAATGCACAGCATTCTATTAAAGCATAATTTTTTTGTTTTATGAATGTTCTTTCATTAATTTTTTAACAGTGCTTTAAAGAAAAATATAAAAGTACTATCACTAAATATTTTTAAAATCAAAAAGAAAGATAAATCCAAGTGAAACTATATTGCATGATTTTTTTTATAAAACTATAATTGTTCTATTCATAATTACTATTCTATTCATTCATAACTATTCATAATTTTGCAAAAAGAAAGAATATATTTGTATTAATAAACTCACATAATAGTATTAACAAGGATTTCTTTTTCACAATCTTGTAATAAAACAAAATTTCAGAATATTCAATACAATATGAGAAAATATATACAAATAACTTCACTAGGGAGAGCATACTTTGTTTCTTATGAATAGTACACATACAAAAATAGACAATATGACCACAGAAAATAATTACAATATATATATATATTTATATGCTATTTAAAGATTTCACTAATGAAATGGAAAACAAAACATGCTTGATTTTATAAACCATTTCAAATTTTAATGATAATAAAAGCTAGCACAGATATAAAAGCAAAATTCCAATTAATCAGGTTGCCAAATACGAATAAAAAGATTTACATTTATCTAAATTATGAGGTGATGATTACAGTAACTTAAAAGAAAAACAGAAGACAGGAGATAGCGACCAGATTTTAAGTTAAGTCACAACATCAGTGAAGTAGAAATGAATATATGAAACTGTAAGCAAATGAAAAATAAGCATGTACTATGAAACCTCTTAAAAAAAGAAGGAAAGAAGTTAGAGATATTATATCAATTTGTTATAAGAATATATAGTTTGATTCTAAGTAAAAGCAAATTTTTCTAATTAATTTACTTGCTTGTACTGATATTAATATTTTCTGACCTGGAATAGTCCCAATTAAGATAATTGCAGTTTTCTATTAATAATCAAGATTTGGCATTTTTCAATTGAAATGGACAATTTGAGTTTTATAGAATATGGTATAAAAATTTATAAGTAATGAAGCCATAATAAAATTATTTTTTTTAAAAAAGGAAAAAAAAATATAGGATATTTTTCAGAGTAACTGTTTAGCAATCAAATAATAAAGATATTTTATTAATCAATCATGGATAATTTAGATAGTGATCCACCAACTGTATAAGTCTATGTCTGTATAGAAATAATAGGTGTTTTCACATATAATTTTATTTATACAGGTAATAGGATATGTTTAGTTACGTAATTATCAACTGGATTGTAAGGCAATTAATGTTTATTTTCTTTTTACTTAATAAAATTTTAATAGTTTCAGGTTAAAATATAATGATAGAAATACAACGATTATGAAAAATTGTTTTGAGTGGCAATATAACAAACATTTTAATCCGTATTTTTCAAGCTAATTTTTCCTCTTCATTATTCGCGTTTTTGTACAAAAACAGCATATTCATAGAATAATAAACGGATTATTAACATTACTATTTAAAATATTGGGTGGCCATTGAGAAATAAATAAATGAGGAAAAAAAAAAAGAATTAAATAGTTCTACTAAATAGAAAAAATAAAATACACAGAAACTTCTATTTAGGAAATAGCAAATAACAGAATATAAATTAAATAACACTGAAAATGAAAATATAATCCAGCCTCATTTTAGGCAAAGTCCTTAAAACACACAAGTAAATGATTTTAAAAACAATATTCTTATCTTTATTTTTCAGGAACAGTCTGTCTGTAAAAAATAAAATAAAAAGTTTATTACATCAATAAGTAGACATTTATCAAAATAACAAAAATAAGATTAAGAAAAATAAGATTCATACCTAGTAAAATTAAAATTTAGGAGAGATTCTTTTCTTGCTGTCGTGCCAGTACTTTTTCTTTTCTTTGAAAGACCAATTGAACGACATTTACTGAGTTTAGCTAAAAGCAATAATAAATCAGAGGAAGTCTTTGAATAAAGCATTTAATAGTATAATATAATGAACAAATTAAAATAATTTAAAAAAGGAAAATAGTTAAAAGATTAATTTTATTTCCTATTAAACATTCATGTTTGCTCACTATCATTTTACTGACTACAAAATAGAATCAAATATCATAAAAATTTCATTTGAAGATACACAGTTTTACTGTAGTTTAATTACCACAAAAATACATATATAAATATAACGTAAAATCATATAGGAAATAAAATCAAGTATGAGATCATTAACTTTATTTTTATTTTGTGCAGTTTTGTTTTAATAAAATCTGTAACAACTTTCTAATTAAAATTCACGTAATGAATAATTATAAAAAATGTGTTTTATTACATTTAAATGGGCTTAATATTTGAGGACATTAGAAAAATAACATAGTTTTGTACCAATTTAAATATTTTATTACAATAAGCATCAAATTGTCTCTTAAACAATCAAGTACCAGGTAACAAAATTTAAAAAAACAAACAAAAAAAACCCAACTTTATTTTACCTTAACCTGATACTCCAAAACTTATAGTTTTTAATTCTAATTATTGTTACTTACATTCAGTATGAATCTCAACCCATCGTTCCTGCATCTTTCGTTTTCCCCTATGTGTCCACTTGTTTTATGTTCCCAACACAAATGCTATTCTCATAATGATAATATTATATTAAAACCGTGTTGAATAGTCGACCCAATTTTTTGGTTTACGACTACTAATGTTCAACTATGTAGTTTTGTAATTTTGAACCCAATCCAGAGGAGAAAGGAACTCCTGGATCAAGTATTGGAAGAAATTTGTCAAAATTTTTGTGGAGAACTTTTTGATGGAACTAACCCTCATTTGCGTTACATGGAGAGGCCCTCCCATGGTTAGCCTGACGATAAGGGGACTCTAACTCATGATATGTTGACTACTGAGGATATTTCACATCAGCACTGTGGTTAGTGCAAGCTGGATGTGGAATTCGTATCGAGCAGCCATGGCTGGGGTTCGAACCCGGTTCACCTCATTGGAAGGCGAATGTTCAATCCCCTGAGCCATCACGGCCATAATGATAATAAGATGATTCCCACAATTTTTGTTTCGTAATCCTACAGACACTTAAAATATGGTTGCAGAAGTTGAGAAAGCACAAAGTGATACCCATAAAGACAGCGAAATGGATCTACAACCATTGCCAACATTTGGGGAAGGCCTCAAAGCCTTGGGAACTTTCTGCATTCATACAAATGTACAGAAAATGAACAGCAGTTACAAATGTCTAAAATTAATTGTTTGTGCTAAAAAGAAAAAGAGTCTCTTCAAAACGAAATTGCCAATATTTTTAGCAAATAAACCTGTTCATTCATCTTTCTTTTGCATATTATTTTTACAGTAAGCACACAATTTTTCAATTAAAATTTTAAATATTTATTGAAAATTTAATTATTTTCAAGTTCAGTTAATCTTTACTACTTTTTATATGCCTTCAAGTCATTATTTTATGTGTCAATGTTTTATGTGACCCGCATTTGTCCTTTTCTCGAATCCATTTTTTGCAATAAATGGTTTTATGAGAAACAAACATTTGATCAAGATTCCACTGTATTATCATACTAAAGAATACTGTCTAGAGAAAGCAAAACTAAATTACTATGAAAAGCAAGCAGAAAAACATTTTCTTAAATAGGGGTGCGCAACCTTTTTGAGTGAAGGGCCATATTCACAGCAGATTGACCAATGAAGGGCCGCATGCCAAAGTATTTAGACAGATATATTGACAGCAATTGTAGATAGTAATCGTTATATAAACACCAATGTTCTGGGCAGTAAATTCTTTTTGTCAGTTAACCTTGTAATATGTTTGCATAAAATTAAATACTTTTAAATGTTTAAAATTAGAAACTGCAAAACTGATTATTTAGGAAAAAAACAGAATCAGAATTTTTTTTAGATAAATTGTATGGGAAAATTCATATTATTTTTATCATATTACATAAAAAGTAAATGAAACATAAATTTTCACATTAAAAAATTTGTTCATAGAATTAAATTTAAAAATAAATTAATATTCTAAGTATTAAAATAAATGCAAGTTAAATATTTTGATTTAAATAAAATTTATAAGGTTAAAAATGATTAAATAAATTAAAACAAACCCCTTCAACGAAAAATAAGATCTATCATTTAGTAGGGCAGTGTTTCCCAAACTTATGACTTTTGTGTACCCTTTCTAAATTGTTCGTAACGCTAAAAATAAATGAAATACTTACTATAAAAAAATTGCACAAAAGTTAAAAATCACAACTGGCTGTTGACACCACTAATTAATAACTTAACTCTGCAAAAAGTAGCCAATAGAAAAATAAGTAATCGTAAATTTTCATGGCTAGCTCTGTTTTAAAAATTTTCGTTTGTTGCAAGATATTTTGCATAAGAAAGTGCACCCCCACTAAACTGTTCCTGTACCCCTGGGGATACGTGTACCACACTTTGGGAAACACTGTAGTAGGGAATACACTTTAACTTTATAACATTTATTTTAAATTAATAAGAGACAAGAGCTTAGAGAGGGAAGAAAAAAAAAAAAAGAAAGAAAGAAAACATTAATTTTGAAGAAACTATTTTCCTTAATAATAAAAAACTATTAAGATACTTGTTTACAACTTTTTATGACAAATAATTTTTTAACACGACACTATTTTCAATTAATACACAAATATAATTAACAATTAATTAAAAGTTTCATTACTTTACAAAGCTTATCTTGATAACAATGTTTTGCAGTTAAAATTTAATAATATACAAATCATTTCCCAGCATATGATCATATATGATATAAAATGGTGTAACTTGGTAGCAAATGGTTTAAAAAATTTCGAATTGGTTATCCTGCAATTTGCAAAATTTTTATATATTGTGATAATTTTATCTACTTGATCATATGATACCTTTCTCGAGCCATTAAGTGAAAATGTAATAATTTTATTTAAAGACTGATCTGTAATTTTGAACGGGCCAAATTCATTCTGGAAAACAGTCTTCCAACCGAAGCTGTTGTTGTGGGTAGTATTAAACTTAATCAGTTTTGGAATCTGTCCCGTATGGTGTTCTTCCTTTCCTGATTTTTAAATCGAGTGAATACAAATAGTGATGTGTTATTTTTAAATTGCATGAATACGAAATGCTATGTGTTTTTTAAATTGCGCAAATAAAAAACATGATGCGTGGGATTCAAATTGCGTGAATACGAATCGAGATGTGAGGATTTTAAATTGCTGGAAGAAGACTCACAACATATGATTTTTAAAACGTGTGAATATGAATCGCGGTATATGGTTTTTGAATTGTGAGAAGAGTAACAATGTAAAATTTTTTAAACGCCAGAACACGAATCGCAATATTTGATTTAAAATCTCGTGAATACGAATCGCGATGGATGATTTTTAAATCTTTTTAATATTAATACGAAATGTGACGCACAATTTTTAAATCGCGTAAATAGGAAAAACAATGTGTGATTTTGAAAGCATGTAAATACGAATTGCGAAATGTGAATTTAAATCATGCGACAACAAAAAGAATAGATTGGGTGTGTGTTGTTAAACTTGCACACGTTCATAAGACTAAACAAATATACAAGTGTTTTGAATTATTTTTTTGCAAAAGAAAGTTTAATATAAATTTACACACCTCGCTTTTTTTAAAATCTCGTCTGAAGGTGTCGATTTGGCTATGCGTAATTACTTTTTTAATTAAAAAAAAAAGAAGATTAAAACGGAATCGAATTTCACGAGTTGTAATGTGTTAAAATATCAGGATATTCAAAATCACAAGTAAAAAGGCATTAATAACGGGAACGAAAAACTTCGTATATTTATGTTAAAATCGGCAAAAATAGAGCACATAAATAGTAATTATTTTAATGTGCGATTCAAAACTTTCATGCTGTCAAACTATAGAATTAAAAATATCGGAATTTTTAAAAATCACGGGGAAAAGCATAGTAATAACTAAGGCCCGGATTTGGATGACATTTGCATTTTTTTAGATTTATAGGGCATTTTTCTTTAAATTTTGGGGCATATTTAGCATTTTAAAGCATTTTTTAAATTTTTTGTTAATTTTTTCCAATTTTTATTATTTTTTATCATTTTTCATTATTACACTGGCTTCCAAACAATGAAGAAAATCTCTAGCATATTAACAAGTGAAGCAACATCTTTTCAAATTGAAGAAGAATTGTCAGTAAGTGAGACCGTCTTTTTCAAGTACGCACCAATAACATCAGTAGACGTTGAAAGAAGCTTCTTCAGGTATAAAAATTAACTTTCAGACAAGAAACGCTCGTTTACATTTCAAAATATTAAAAAAAAAATTCATAATCGATTGTAATTCCGATATTTAGTAATATTATGAGAGGGAAGTTGATATATTCATTAAAGTTTCTATACAAAATGAAAATGTTTTGGAGTCAATATATTTTCCTTTTTTTGTTATTTTAGGATATAAAACATATTTTTCAAACTTTAATGAACGTAGAACAAGTATTGCATTGCTTTATAGTTTTTGAAATGACTTATAATAATTTTAAAGAGTAAAAAATTGTTTTAGTTCAATATTTTTACTTTATTTAAGTCATGTCATAAGGCGTTTTTAGCGCAATTTTTGCATTTTAAGGGCATTTTTTGCATTTTTTAAGGGCATTTTTTGCATTTTTAAGGGCATTTTTTGCCCTTTTTAAGGGCATTAATTGAGATTTTTTAGGTCATCAAAATCCGGGCTCTAGTAATAACTAATAAAAAATTTATCAAAATCCTTTTATATTTACGATGAAATCGGTGTAAATAAAGCGCGTCAAAAAGTGATGTATTTAAATGCGGGATTTGAAATATAAAGTATCGCAATAGCTCATAAAAAAATCAGGACTTTCAAAACCTTGCAGAAATGAATAATAATAGTTGTCAAAATAGCGATTCGTAATAATATCGTACTAAAATATTGAAATTTTAAAAACTATTCGTAAAATGTGTAGAAATAACTTCCGAAAAAATTATCAAAAGTTATTTAGATTTGTCGTGAAGTTAGTGCAAATAAAGCGTTTCATAACTTACAAAAATCAGGATTTCAGAAACTACGAAAAAATAGGTAGCAATAACTACCAAAAAGTCATACACTAAAAGCATCAAAAGTGATAACTAAAAGTTGAAATTCATGTATCGTAATAATTGATGTATTAAAAATATTGGGATTCTCAAAACTATGCTAATTACGTAGCGGTAACCCTCGAATAAAAGTGATAGCAGAACTACGTTGTTTGAGATTGGGTGCATCAAAAACTTAAATTTGAAATCTCCGATTTTTTATTTTTCAAAAAAAAAATGTTTTAAAATTTTTGTTTAGATTGTTGCCGCACATCGACGGTTGGCGGGCCGCAGGTTGTGCACCCCTATTCTTAAATAACAGTTTAAAGTTGACACACGAAATGAAAAAATATTTTTCAAACATTTACCGTTTAAACTGGAATGTTTTGCATTCTTTTTAACAGCAGTTTCGGGTGAGGTGCTGGTTTTTGATTCAATAGGATCAGGATCATCACTGTCACTTAAAATAGTTATCACAGAATCATCTTGAGATGCATCACTAAGTTTCTGATTGTCACTTATATTTAAGAAATAAGGTGATATTTCTTTCAAGGGACTTTTTTCCACATTGTCTGTCTTTGGAGAATCTTCTATACTTTTTTGACAACTTTTATCAGCTTCAGTTGCTTTTGGAGGGCTTTCTTCTTTCGTCCATTTGTAATCTTCTATTTTAGTGGTGATTAGTTTATTCTTTTTGCAGAATAAGTTCCTTGGTTTTATTTTTACTACAGATACTTCTTCTGCAACTTGGGACAATATTTTGGCAGATTTTTGCATGGATGAAATGGTGGAAGTGGCTACAGTTGATTCTGAGCTGAAAACATCTAATACGGATACTTTTTTATCGTTAGGTGATTTTGGAATATCCTTATCCTCACTCAGCACTGGACTAACTTCGGTAGGCTTCTTTTTGGCAAACCTTGAAAAAAAATACATTTATGTTAAATAGTTATATTTTCTGACTAAGCATAAATTACAAATTTAAAAATTAATATATTTAACCCAATCTATCTTTAACCTAAAATATTGATGAAAAAAGTTTCATATATTCAATAAAAGATAGGGTTTAAAAAGATGGCACATATAAAAATCACATAAACTTATGATCTTAATTAAGGCTATTACTTTATTGTAAAATAAAAGGAAATGTAGAAAACAGTTATTGTTTAAAATGTTTTTTTGTTTAAATGGCAAACTTTTAAAAATATGGAATCAAAAGAACATTTAGTGTTAACATTTTTATTTTTTGATGTATTGAAAATTGCTGAAACAATGTACTAAAAATAAAGGCAAATTTTCTAACAGTGATTTTCATTGAATTTTTTAGTTAATTTCAACAAGCGGTTTATGACACAAGAATAAGCTGATTTTTGGAGATTACTATATTACAATTTTATTAAATTTAATGTAATGTTTTAATTTTCAAATTTTTTTTTTAAAATGAAATTTACCCTTGATGCAATTTATAAATATTTTATATCCTTTTTATTCATAACTTAGTGGACATGTAGAGTTTTTATTTTTAAACATATGGAGCTTTACCGCAAACTTAATGGAAAAATTATTTAGCAAACTTCTGTATATGGATTTTAAAACAGTTCATGAAAAGAAAATCTATTTTTTAAATTTAAAATTCTTTTAATAAATTAAATTCTAGACTTAGCAATACCATCAATTAATGTAAATAAATTAAGCTTTGATGTATTTAAATAAAATTATGGGAGTTAACATGGTTAGAAAAAATTTACCACTTTTAATTATAAATAGATTATTTCTTATTTCTAAACATAGGTTGAAGGTTCCTTATTAAATGAGTTATTAGTAGCATTTTAAGATTTTTAAAAGTAGAAATTTATGCTACATAAATATATCAAATACAACAAAAAATAGAAAAACGAACATCATTTCACTTTATTTCCTTTTTGCAATCTTATCCATTTTTCGTTTATAAAGCAAACATAGGTAGGAAACTAAAAGTTATTTTCCTCTTATTTGTTAATTTTAGGAATTCCACAGGGTACTCCAAAAGAATGATCTTTCATTATTTAATTTAATTTTTTTTAGCTTTATCTAATGTGTTTCTTCACTTCCCTTCTTGGCAACGTAATATTGAAATCAACATACAGTGTTATCAATGAAATCAAAAGCTATTACACTGGATTTAAATTTTTCTTTCAATTTTGCAACTTGTAGCTATTAACTTGTTTAATTTTCAATGTCAGTTAGTCATATAGTGTCAATAAAAGAAAACAGAAAGGTATAATAATTAATACAAAATGTCCCAATTTATTTTGAATGTGAAAATATTGCACTTTAAATAGCAAAACTTGATCCCAAAGCAAAAAATATAAATAAGGGGAAAACATAAATGAACAATTATGTTTTAAGAATATAAAAGGAAAAATACTTTTTAAAAAAACAAATATAATACCTATTGATTAAATTTTCTTTATTACTTCGAGCAGACTCATCAAATAGATTTGCATCTCTTTCTGGTTCAGCTGGTGAAGTCAGGGCATGAATTGAGGAATCAGATGCTAATGTATTAGATAAAAAATCTTCATTGATGCTATTATTGGTAGACGAAGGAGAAGAAAAGTACCCAGAAGAACTTTCTTTACTGCTTGGAACAGACTCAAATGAAAAAAACCTTAAAAAAGTATATAATTTTATTTATTAATTTAAAATATGAACTCGTAAACACGGTTAAAAAGGGGAAAAAAATGATAATTAGGAAATATTTCTGGAAAGATTGGAATTTCAAAAACTATTTCTAGTAATAAATACAGTAGAAGATCTGACACAAATAGATAAAACGCATTAACCTTACAATCTTTAAAGATAACTGAAACTGATAAAATTGATTTGTTAGTATTCTAATGCTGTTAATAATTAAAAAAAAATTTCTGTCAATTATAAATACTTAAGTGCATATTTTTGTGTTAAAACTATTTGTATTTAAAAATTACTTTATAAATATTGATGTGATTCAGATATATATATATATATATATATTGCCATGATTAGTTAAGTTGAATGGCATGTGAAATTATCAATATGATACTAGAACACAATATTTTATATAATGCAAAGACTAATTTTTTTAAATTTTACATAAAGATCTTCCACTGGGGAGGCACACCCATGGGTTATATTAAACGTGAGTTTTGAATAAGCTGTTATAATATTCTGCAAAAACTGGTAAAATAATATTTCAGAAAAAAAAAAAGTAGTTTTAAAAATTCCCATTTTTAAAAGGCTAAAAGAATGCAATATGTTTTAATCACCATCCTTAATATAGATTTTAAAAATGCTACACAAAATTTTAATGATTGTCCTACAGATTATAGAACCGCAGTGGCTCAAGGGATAGAGCATTCGTCTCTCAATTAGGTGACTCAAGTTTGAATCCCAGCAATGGCTGGTTGACATAAATTCTGCCCCCAGCTCGCACCAACAGTAACTGTACAGATGTAAAAATATGCTCAGTGGTAGACAGATCATGAGTTAGAACAGGGCTGTCCAACTGGCGGCCCACAGGCCGCATGTGGCCTGCCAACACATATTGTGTGGCCCGCCAACTTCTTATTCAGGCTGATCGGCTTCAGTTTTCCCATTAAAATGTAAGCAATTTGTTTTATAATCCTTCTGTTCCATTGTTTTATAATTAATAATTCAACTATTAATTGTTATTGTATAAGAGGTAAGAGGGTATAGTTAAACTTTTTCAAACTGTGGCCCGCCAGGTGATCAGTGACCGGAATTCTGGCCCGTGGGTTCTTTGCAGTTGAACAGCACTGGGTTAGAATAGTCTTGGTGTCAGGTTGACAGTGGGTGGTTTTCCTCCCCATGCAACACATATCCATCAAAAATTCCCCCATAAAGACTAGTTTGTCAAATAAAAAACTGATCTTTGATGCCAAAATTTTTAAGCGAATAAAGTCACTTTAATTTCTACCAAAAGCTTTTATTTAGATGGTAGCATTTAAGTCCAGCAATAAAACCATACACTAAAAAATCATATAATAGAAAAAAAGAAAAAAAACTTTACATTTAATAAATGTCAAAAGTCTATTGCAACAAGTAGAGAAAGTAAATTGAAAGAAAAATGTCACATGCTTGAAAGAAAAAAGTAATGAAAAGTGTTGAGAAAAAAAACTCCATTTAAATCTGTTATTGGTACAGGAAAGCTGCTTACACTTTCTATCAGTAAGAAAAATGGAGTTTGGGGAAGAATCTATTATATTAAATATGACTAATATATAAAATTTAAATAAAGTTTCATTGTATAAATTAGATGTTTATAGTTCATTCAACCAGCTACAACAACTTTTACCTCTATTTTCATCAAACCAAATAGCTTGAAAGGGGTAAGAAAACAATTTTTGAAATTTCAAGAGGAGCTTAATAATTGTAGCTTTAAAATATAAAACATTTAGTCACATAAAATGACATCTAAATGTAAGAAGGTTCATACATGTGATTCACACATGTCAAAATAGTTGCAATAAAACTAAGTAAAATAAAAATAAAACATTACCGGCTTTTAACAACTTTTTTGACAGAGGAGGAAGGTGAATTTTTGAATGAATCAACGTCAAATGGTGGTTTTTCTTCGGAGGAAACAAAAATGGGTTCTTCTTCATATGGATCAGAAGATTTGCTTTTTTTAGCATTACCTCCATACATTTCAAATAGCTCTTCTGTGGAAGGCAGGTCACTCTTATTTGTATCCACTGAAAATTTAAATACTTAATTATAATAACAAATTTGTAAATATAAATATAGTTTTGAAATGAACATGAAACAAAACAAATCAGAGTTGCCAACTTTCTAAACTAGCTATCCTATCAGTAAAGAGAAGTACAATAAAACAGAAATATATACAGAGAATTTTTATGAAATTCAATTCAGCACAGTTTTAAGATACATATAAAACTCAATTCTATATAGGTATGTTATATAAATAAAATTATGCATGAATTTACAATTAAATGAAAAAAAGTAACACCTAGGTAAAGGTACTAAAAAAAGTAAAGGTATTAAAAATTATACAATACTGAAATTTTATACATTATTAGAAAAATGATAAAATTAAATTTATTAGTTGGAAACTATGTCCTAGTTATTGGCTAAATTAAAACCAACTCACTTGAACTGCAAAAATTTGCAAAAAAAAAAAAAAGAAAAAATGTTTGCTCATTTTAGATTTGAGTTTATGGGTTTCTTTCCCCTTTTCATTTCTTTTTTCTATCTCATCGTTTCTGTTTATTGTTTTTATAATTGTTTAATGAGTATTTAAAAAAAAAAAAAAAACGTAGATTAGTTGCAAATAACAAAGTTTTATAGCACTTGATAGTTCAAATAAATTTTTTTCGAACAGATTATGGGAATTCTCAAAAGCCCTAATACTCGCTACTGAATTACAAGACTAAGAAATCTTGACTATAAAATCATAATGATTACTGATAAATAGTAGTAGTTGGCACTGATGCAAAATAAAAACATCAACAAAATTTGTTAGCTTCTACCTTTATGTCCACAAAAGATTTTTATTTTTAATACCTTTTCCCACTTTGCTTTTTATAATAAACAAATCTCTCTCTTGCAGGAAAGTTTGACATTAATATTAAAATAATATTTTCAATTTGTTCATTGTATAAATTTTCAGTGACCGAGAGCCTGATTGGTAGGGCATAGGGCCCATATCTAAGAGGTCATGAGTTTGAACCCCACCAACCAAAGACTCTCTATGCACAAAATGGTGACTGATGCAGGCTAAATTTGTCTGGATCACAAAGTCTTCCACGTTCCCATAACAAGCCAATACCTCTGGGGGTACCAGATTAGAGATTGAGCGTGCTTTGGTTCAAGCCAAAATTACGATCTGGGGGTAGAAGGATAGCGTGTGAATGTGTCCCGCCTGTAAAACGGGATGTGGCATATGTGTCGGATAGAAGTTGAATTCTTGGCCATAGATGGCGCCACTGGAAAACAAGAAACACACTCCTTTTGCCTTAAAATAGGCTTGTCAGCAATGACAAGTAGCATAAGACAACAACAAATTTCCAAATTCACATTAATAGATATTTAAATAATGAGAAATATTAGTAGCATTTAAAAGTCAAAATTTAAAAAATATTTTGTCCTGTACTATAAAAGGATACAAGCTCACAATATATACTTTAAATCATCACATGTTAAAAACTAATTTTAGACTAACTTGAGTGAATATTTTTATATCAATGGATTATATTTTATCAAATTCAAGACGCTTAGGGAAAGTGGAAAATTGTTCTCCAGATTATTTCCGGTTGATTTTGTTATCAGTCTTCAAAAAATTAAAACAAGGATATCAATATCATTTGGGTTTGCAAAGTTTCATCATATTCTCCCTTTAAAAGTTTTAATCATATTCTCCCTTTCAAATTTAAATATACTGAAAAATAACCAACATTTTTAAATCATTAATTTAAATTTTAGTTGAAGTAATAAAACTATTAATAAAAATTTGAAGGGAAATTTTTTTTATTTTTGACAAAAAAATTTTTTCCAGGAAGAAGAAAGCACCTTCTTTAGAGCAAGTAAAAACCCTATTTTAACAGTCGCCCCTGAGATTTTTTTCTTATTCTTTTAAATGATATTTAATGGCCTTTCTTCATAATTTCTTCCTATATACTATCTACTCTTAAAATTCAAATAAGCAATTTAGCCTTTAAAAAAGATTAACCCTTTGGCAACGGCGGGCACAGCATATGTGCCGCTCAAAAAATTTGACCTTACAACGGCGTGGGCACAACAGTTGTGCCGGCTATTTCTTTCCCCTGAACTTGTTTGACCACCCATTAACCTGTCATATTAACACACTCCTCTTTTAAAAGACCCTTTTGTTGGAAAATGGAGCGATGAGTATATCAGAGTCTTCTTTGACTTGGCTGAAAGAAATTCAGATTTTTTTTTATTTTTTAAAAATTTTGAGTGCTTATAAACTTTTCATTGTCTTTATGATAGCTGTGCTATTATTTAATTATTTATTTTCATTTGAGATCTATTTTATAAAATTATTTAATATTTAATTTATTATAATTTTTTTTTATTTTTTTTATTTCAGATTCGGAGTCTTTTCTTTATATTATTATTCCCTATTTGTGTTTAGAACTTCATGAAAATTTCAATTATTTTTTAGTGAAAAATTTTTTTTTTCCATACTAAATGTTTTATACGAAATTTCATACATAAATATTTTGTTTAAGAACTAGAGAAATTTTAAAAAATTAAAAAAAAAATAATTAATTAAGTTTTTATAGTTAAAATGAGCTTCTTTTAAGATCCAAATAATTTAAAAATAAAAACGCATTTAGCTTCTCATGGCAAAAAAAGAAGAAAGAAACACAAATTTCTTTGAAACTAAATTGCACTTTTTCTGATCTAAAGGGAAAAAAAATATTTTTGATGTAATTATTATTATAGAAAATTAAGAATCGGACGGCCAAAACTGAATTTAACTCTCTTTTTCAAATTCAGATTGTTTTTAAACTTGTTCAAAAAATAATTAGTTGAAGAATTTAAAACCCTATTATTATTATTATCCCTTTTTAGTATGTACTGCCAGAAGGAGACTTGATTCATTTCTTTTTCTACCACTTATCCATTTTTCTATATTCTATATATAAACTCATAACTATATATAAACATAACATAACTATATATAAACTCAAACATAAATATGATTATGAGCTTTTTTTATTGGAAGAACTTCTGAAAATCAAAGAAATTCCCAATAAAAAGGAGTGAAAGAACAAGTATAAGTTCTTAATAGTGTATTGAAGGGGAACAGATATAGTTATAGATAACTGAAGATCAATGAATAATTAAAATGATTGAATTCTCCTTTTAAAAATTAACAATTCTCAAATTTGTCAAGTATGATGCATTTTAAAATTATGCAGAATCCTTCCTGTTTCAAAATAAAAACGATAACGCACCAGACGAGACTTTGGAGGTCTGCAAAATTGGCATATGAATGGAAAATTTAGTTCAATATAGATTTTTACTTCACAAGACCACCTTAAATGATAATGGTTGAAAAGTGAATAGAGTTGCTGGTGTAGATAAAAAAAAAAGCGGCTCAATAAAAAGGATTGCAGTCTAAAGATAAAATCATTCAAACTGTGTCTTTTCTTGGTAGTTGTCATGCGTTTGGAAGGCAGAAAAGTTATTATGTGAACATCTATAGGATTGTTTTTAATATGTGACCTTGAACAACAAGTTTACTCTCAATGAAATAATCTCCATTTCTAAAAATGCCACCCACATGATAAGCTATTGAACTACATACTGCCCCCCGCTCTATTCTCTGAGAAACATATTTTTCTTTCTAAGTTTCCAAGAAATATTTCTATCTGTGCCTTCACAGCTTGCCACAATGTAATTTACTTCTCACAAAATATATTGTTTCCCTTATTTAGAAAAAGACATGATATCGAAATCATTTCTACCTTTCAGTATTGCCTCTTCTACAGGCAAAATGGCATTTCCTGCCTCTTTGTTTAGCTTCAGAAATATTGATAATATATTTAGGGGTCTGTCATTTTTAAAATTTTTAACAATAGCTAATTCTGGACACCTGAGGAAAGGACCACACAATTATTAAAGTAAATGCATGTTTAGCCTTCAGTATGTCAATCGAGCTTGTATGGATGTGTTTGATAGATGACCTGAAACCTTTTATTTTTAAAGTATTAGTTGTAAAGGATTTGAGGTCAACAGATACTTTCTTTTGAACTGAACTTTGCAGTTTTTAACATAAATAAAAATGAGTAAAACTTCTAATTATATTATAAACAAATTATCAAATCTTAAAATAAACATTATCATATCTTAGCGATGTAACATTGGATATAATGAAACATTTAGCATACAATACGTACCATTATTAAAATTTTAAACATATCAAATGCTCGAGAATTTTGTTTTAAATTTCATTTATTTTTTTAAATTTTATTTTTTTTTTTTAAATGTGACACATTTTTTAGGTAAATAGGCTCGCGAATTTTTGTTATGAAAAATGACAAGTTCATTTTCTATTAGAGAAAAAATAAAGAAAAAATTTATTAGAATTATGTACACAGAAACTGTCATATGCACGTATGTCATCTGCTCATAAGTATTAGCTACATAGCTTTGTTCTTGTCACCAGTATTTTTTCTTAAAATAAGAAAAAAACTGAATATTTTAATCATTAAGTGCAAGTATGAAAAATAAATAATGTAGTTAAATGAATAAATTATAAGTTCTACATGCAAAATATTATTGCAGAAACATCCCGTTTATTAAAAGGGATTAAATAATTAGCATTAAACTTATTCAATTTTGTCCAAGAAACAACATTTAAAAATTTATTTTATATATAAAAAATATTAATGATTTAAATACAATTTTTTATCTCTTATGATATTTGTTTTAAATTTTATAATAGTGTACTTTATGCGATCTTAAAGGGGAAAAACACGTAGAATAGTTAAACAAAATTTGAATAAAAAAAATTGCATTTGGCATCACTTTTTAAACCGATAAATGAAATGAACTTTCAAAATATAAAAAAAAAAAAAATAATGCCGCTCACTGCTTTACTCACATCTTATTTCAAACAGATTTGAGTTTTTTTTTTTTTTCTTAAACAATATCATATAGGATAAATTTGTTTATAATTTTAAGACAAAAATAAAACTTAAAAAAGTTTCTATTTATCAACGTAATGTGTTTCCTTTGTAGCGGTCTATTTATAATCCTTCAAGAATCAAGCACATCAAAATACACGTTTTAAAAAAAAATAAAAATTTAAAATAATTTATAAAATGTTTGCCTCTTTTAGAGAAATTGTAAATATACTTGGAAAAAAAATATCTACAAATGCTTCGGTTGTAGATCAACATAATCCTTTAAGAATCAAGATTCCTAATATACACCCTGTTTTTAAATAATAAATATTTTTAATAATTTATAAAAAAAACTTGCTTGTTTTTTAGAGAAATTGTTAATATATTTAGAAAAAACTTAGAAAAAAAAAATTACAATTACATTTTAGAAAAAAAATTTCATTTCAGCTTTTCTCTACATTAGAAAAAAAAAAGCAAGCCAAAATATGTATAACTATGCCAAAATTAACTACTGGTCTGTAACCCTGCTTTTTCTCCCACCATGAAAACTGAGGTACAAATTGCAACAAAATATTTCCTATTCATAACTGGTTAAAGTAGTTACCTCCCACAGACTAAGTGGGGGGGGATGAATTTCGGTAAGAAAGCGCCGTGGTAAGAGGAGAATTTTTTCATCTTTGTTGCCGTAGCCAAAAGGTTAAATAAAATATTATAAAAGCTGTATACATAAAATAATTTCTTTGGTAATAATAATTACAGAATCAAGCACTGAAAAGAAATACTAGCATAATTAGATAATTAAAAAAAAAAAAAAGAAAAGAAAAAGAAAAAAAAAAAAAAAAGGCTTATCACATGGAAATGAATAAAACTATATTTCATATAATTTACCTCGTTCAAAGGATTTATGTTTGTGAACATCACCAGCCTTTCTTTTTGGGGTAAGAAATTTAAAAGCTACTCCTTTCTTAGGTGTCTTGGTAATTGCTGAATTATTTAGTGGACTCCATAGTGCACTTTTACTTGTGTGGGAGTCAGACCAGTTTTGAGTATCATTTGAATCATACTTTTTCAAAGTCTTGACATTGATGTCACCCATAGCCAATTGGTAAGCTAAATCATTGTCAAGATATCTAAATTATGTTAAAGAGCATACTCGGATTATGCAAGAAATAAACACAATAAATTACGAAATTGACTTCTAAAAATAAATCTAAATTTCAGTTGTAATGTTCAATAAATGAGACTTTTTAGAACAGAAAGGAGGAATGCATGTACTTATGAATTTATATTTTATTTAACGTAGTTATAAATATATTTGAAAGTTTTTTTTAAACACGATTTTGTCTATTTTTTATCATTTAATACGAGACATGGAAGTCCTCCCGAAGTTTGGAACAATTGTCTGAAACAAGTAAAAGTAGGAGTTTTTTCATTTTTAGAATAAGAGTCAAAACATAATATAGTGAACTATCTAAGACCCCAGCAATAAGTTCACTACAAAATGATAGCATGTGAGAGTATAGTTACAAATAATTGGGATAATACATAGTTTGGTAATAAATTAGACTAATTGAACAGACAAGAATTCCTTCAAATATATAAAAATAATTACTTAATGTTTTTTAAGCTTGATTTCATATTACGTGGAAGAAAATCGTGATTTATATATATAAGTTAAGATATAGAGAAAAGAGTAAAAATAATAAAGATTGTTTGATGATAAAAGTTATCTTTATTTCCATGTTTTCTCCATATTTTTAACTTATTATATGAATTCTAAATACTTGCAGCTTATGCATAGTAAATAAAACTTATTAATTTTCTTCGTTTTTTATCTTTTTTTAAAAAATTCTTTTTGTCTTTATTGTGCTATATATATATATATTGGACACTAAATAATCGATACTAAAATCTCAAAATAACGGACTATACATTTTAATGACGAACAAGAACATACACACACTATATACACATTTAGAGAACAACATTTTAAAACAAACTGAGGAAAAAGAACAGCTGTCCTCTTCGACAGCAACATCTATTGCTTAATATCTTTAACACATATATGTATAGAAAACGTAAAACTTTCCTAATTTTTGAGAATTTTCGAAAACTATATAAGAACTAGAAAAATTCTTAATTGAACTAAGAGTAACTGTCAAAATTAAGCAGTTTTCCTGGATTTTTTTAATAAAACTATTAATATGGTATTATATTTGGAAGAAAAATTACATTCAACTGGAAAAAAAAAATCACAAGGTAAGGTCCATTTAAAGATGACAAAAAAATTTAAATTATAAAACTTATTATTTGCAAATATAAGAATACATTAAAATCTATGATATAAAACACAATTGTTCAAGGCAATTTTACACCACAATCAAAAATAGAAGCATTATTTCAAATTAAGGTTAGAAGGATACTTTCCAGCATATTCCATATCATCAGGGTTTACTCCTTCTGGATACGGATTAAGAGGAACAAGACACTTTTTTCTAGGACAGAAAACTAACTGGTACAAAAATGTGTTATCAGCTTTGATAAAAGACTCTTTATAATCTTCAGACACTGATAGTTTGGGCATCTTTAAATAACTAGGCAGTTTAGATAATATCTAAATATTAAAAGCATATTTTAGTTCATTTCAACAGAATAACATTAAAAAACAATTGCGATGAATCAAACACGAATAAATTTTTAATTATCAATATTCACCATCACATACAGTACGAATGCAATATTTCAAAACTAGGCTTAAAGAGTTATATATATATATATTCATTGAGTGTGACCTGATAACGTTCTGATAACATGGCCTGCCCATTTTATTCTTTGTGGTTTAATAGTTAATAATGTCAGGTTCATTATATGAGTGATAAAGCTCTAGATTTGATCTTCTAAGCCACACACCATTTTTTTGAATTCCTCCAAAAATACTTCTTAAGACCTTTCTCTCAAAGGTACCCAACATAGCCTCATCCATACAAGATATGGTCCAGGTTTCACAAGCATATGTTAAAACTGATCTCAAGTGATTTATATAATAAAACTTTTGTTTTTCAGTGAATTACATTAGATTCTATGTATTTTCGAATTCCATTAAATTATATTCCATTATTAATAATAATTTCATTAATGCATACATTTCAACTTTGAAATAAGTGGATTGTTAAAATTGTAAATTGTCAACTCTCCTTTCACATGAATGTTTCCATCACAAATTGATGGACTCTGAAGACAAATTAAGTGACCTTTAATTTGAGTGGCTATACTTTCTTGTTGATTCGCCATGTGATAAATAGCGAGTGGCTATTTTCAGGTCCACTTTTTTCTATTTAATGTGTCAATTCTTCATAAATTATGTGTAATAAAATTAATTTTTGTTCAGCAATCAAAAAAAAAAAAAAAAAAAAAAACTCTTCCATTGTTTTACACAATTGAAACAATTTGTATTTTAGAACAAGTACTAAAAGTGATCTTTACCAAATATAATTGCCACCAGTTACATATTAAGTAAGACTACATTATGTTTTACATCTTTTGATAGCTGTCATTACACTTACAATTTTAGTGCATTCTTTAAAAAAAAATTAAAAAAAAAAAAAAACATTCTTTTGAACAGTCTAAGAATTAAATATCCAAAATATGTAGCGAATAAAGACAAGATAAACATGCAAACTCACAACATTTAAATCTGTATTGGTAGTTAAAGAAAAGAACTTGAAAGCTTTAGCGAGTCCAATACCAGGCAGAGAAGGTAAATAATCACATCCAGAGAGAATACACATGTAACGAAATTTTTCAAAACTGTATTTGGAAGCATTACTACCAAATGATTTGTTGAGATTTTCTTTTTCAAACAACATTCCACCACCGCAATTATCCATTTTGAATAGTATCTGAAATATTGTTTAAAATAAATGTAAATAATAAACAATGTTATACCCTAGGTTTTGCAGAGGAAAACAGTTTTTCCCCCATTAAATTTCAAAATTAGAGTCAAAGTTCTTTATGAGATTTTGCTACAAATTTGAAAAACTATAGAACTATTTTCTGTTGCATGGCAGAACCAATTAAAATATTTATACAGGTATCTGCTATTTTTATCATTAAATTATGCCAAATTATTAAGGTTGATTAGTTTTTGAAACATTGCTTTGCAACAAAGCCATCTGCTGCTAATTTTTTTTTACAAATTTAATGCCACATTAAGGGTATTTATTTTTTAAAACACTGCTTTGTAACAGTACCATTTGCAAACAAACTTTATTACTAATTTAGATGGAGAAAATAAATTAACTGGTATCAAAAGTAAAACACAACAAATATGTACATTTCTATCTCTTTCTATTTTCTTTTTTATTATTAATTTTTAAAATTGCAAACAGCTACGTCATCTGCCCATAAATGTGACACAAGCCTCTCTTCCATTTTTCTTAGAGTGTGAATTCTTATTATGATAAATAATAAAACATCAATGGATCATAAAAAAATTATAATTTTAAAATATATAATTTTTTTCGCTTCAAAATACATGAAAAAAAAGCACATTTGCTCAAGTTGTCTTCTCAACATATAATAAAATAATTAGCAAGATTTGAATTTTCTAATGGGAAACCAATTGCATTATTTTTTTTATCATACACATGCTGCTTATATATATATATATATATATTTCAAATAAATAATTGTTTTGAACACATTTTGTTTTAAAAAAAGTTCCCTTAAATTAATTCAAAAAGGCTGAAGTTTTAAATATTTTGACACTTGAAGTTTGATTTTTTAATATAATTCATTAGTCCTTTAAAGAAAATAATTGAAATTTTTCTTATGTAGATTTTCAAACATTTTTTTTTTCAAAAATAATGTATGCACCAAAGAAAAAAAAAAGAAAAGAGGGAAATTGTCAAATTTTTTTATAGGATTTATTTAAAAAATTTTCATACGAAAAGATATATTAAAATTGGAAGGTATATTAAATTGGTTTAATATGAAGTAAAAAAACTCCACTTATAACAAGAATTAAATCAGGTAAATATTTATAAATTGAATACATCCAAAATACAACAAATTGGATTTAAAAAATAGACGGCGAACTTGTTAAATAGCTTTTACTCAGGAAATACAACAACAGCATATAAAAAAATTGCAATGGTCTTTATATTTTTTAAAACATAATTATTTAAACACTCTGAATAAGTTTGTCATAGATATAATAAGTTTAGAACAAAATATATGTTGTTTAAAGAAAACCGGAAAATACTACTTAAAAATAAAGTGAAAATTTTAAAAAGACTTATTCATTGCATTTTTACAATGAATTTTGATAAAAAAAAAGCAGATAAAACAGTGATATTTTCAATGCACAAGTTTGAAATAAATTAGTAATTGGTATGAATGACTTAATTCAATGACAAATTCAAGAAAATAGAGCCAAATTTTATTCAATACTACAGTAAGATGTCTGCTAGTAATCGGTGTTATGTAAGAATAGTACATAACACCTTGATTTGTTAGAATTAACAGCAGGCATGCATGCATATTTGTTAAGAAACAAGTTGATTTTAATTTAAGAAAAATTCAAAGTAATTGTAAGCATAACATACTTTGGCGCAGCCAAAAAGTATCAAATCAGAATCCTCAGTGATTGTCAGCTGTGTCACCCCTATTTTGTCTAAGTAAGCCATTTGTGCATCTGCTTCATAAGGAGCAACAATACAATCAATTGATTTCTTTTTACATGCCTATAATAATATTTTGTTATTTGCAAAGATATCAACAAAACTTAAAATAATAATAATAAAAAACATGTAGTCAATGAATGCACACATAAATGCAGATTTGTTCAGATTATCATTCTACTAAGTAAAAAAAATATCAGAACAATTCTATTCTGGCAATATCATGCTTTTTAAGTAGGTCAGAATAAACTATGTATTATTTCTTTCTTAAAAGTTGCTAAATTTTTTTTTAATTTCTGCATAATTATTTTTATACTGTAAACTGACACTTTGTAATCATGAAATTCACACCAGCATACCTCTAATTACCATTTCTTTTAGTTGGGAAGTTCAAAATCTTTTTTAAATTAATTATTATAATATTTTATAATCATTACTTTATTATAATAAATAAAAACAAAAACATTCATGGGTGTCGAAGGTGCTTAATTTTTTAAAGGGACAAAACTAAAATACACATTCATATTTCTTTTTCAGAGGCACAACAGCTCTACGTGGGCCCTAGCCTTCTCCAGAAGTCTTTCTCAGTACGTCTCTCTGTTTGGTGACTGTCCTTCAATTTTTCGTTTTCAGAATTTTCATTCTTTTTGAAGATGATCAATCCATCTAAGGTGAGGTCTGCTCTTTTTGTTGTTCCTATAGGCTTGGTAAGAGATTTTTGGCAGTTTCGAACTTTCTTAATTCTAACCAGATATTGAGCCTATTTTATCCTTTGGATTTTCAAGTATTTCACGACATCAGGTTCTTTAAAGATTTTATATAATTTCGAATTTGTTCGCCTTCGCTATAAGCCGTCTATGTCTTAGATACATATAATAAAACAGATCTTATAAGTGTTTTATATATATATAATAAAAAAACTTTAATTTTTTATTTTAGAAAACTAGACTTCATATATTTTTTTGGGACTGTAAAAACATCTGCTTGCATACTAGTTCTCTAAATTCAACACAAAACAAAAAATATTTTTTAATTACTAAACATCTACTAAAAGATTAATCTCTCTTTCTTGAATTTACATTTCATGAGTTTAAATTGATTATAATTCATGAAAATTGTTATTATTTGTCTGAAATATAAAAGGGAACTTTAAAAGATTTCTAATTATTAAGGGGGACATATACTTACCTCTCTCTACTAACAATGCCCATGAGTAAATTCATATCATTATAAATATTATTAGCTAACAAATAGTAGAAATATATAGTTAATGTAATGTAACTAATATTATTTTATTTATTAATAAAAATTAATCAATAATGAAGAATAAAATAATTCCTGTCATTTTGCAAAAATGGGTACTAAACTGGGAAATTATGACTAACAATACTTAAAATCACATATGGCCCAAATTTTTAAGGATCCTTACGACACAAAAGTACCTAAAATTTTAAATATAAGGATATAAAGTAGATTTAGTGTACATTTAATGTTATATTGACACAATATTTGTCACCTCCATTCAATTTAAAAGTGACCTTTCAATGGAATTGTTATATGTTCAATTATTATATTAAAATGGTGACATAACTAATATACTTGTATTTCTAAAATACTCAATTTCATGATAAATTTTAAGAAAACTAAAACATAAATTTAATTTTGAAAGTTTCAAACTATATTTAGGACACAAACATTTTCTTTCTTTCAAAAATCAAGAAAAAAGACTCAACCAGAATAACTTCCCGCGCCATTTCTGGAGTAACATCAACACATCTTTGGAAACATTCTCTTGCTTCCTTTAATTTTCCTTCACATAAAAGTTCCTTTCCTCGTTGTTTTGTCTTATCTCTATTCCTATAATATTGCAGTCAAATTATATTATTATATGTTACTATATGAACAAATCACATAGAAAAAATATAAACTACTATAAATTTAATCAATAAACTACTAACACATTCAATTATAAATAGCATAAAAAATTTTATAATCAAATACTGATAAGTATTAGTACTTAAACCAACTTTTAAATAATATGATGTCATCATCATAGTTGGCCAGACAGCCCGTTGTGGGTCAATGTGGGTCTCTTAAGATTTTTCCATAACGACTTCCGATTTATCTTTGATCTCCAGTGGGTCTAAAAAGCAGTATCTTTTTTATTGCATCGCCACGACTCATTCGAATCACGTGGGCCATTCAATTCATTTTTATGTATTTAAGAATATCAGGCTGTTTATAAATCTTGCACAGTTCAAAGCAAAATTTCCTTCTCAAGCTATTGCTTTCATTTACACCACCAAGTATACTCCGCAAAGAGAAACAAAAAAATTATACACAGATTTTAAAATTTTGTGAAAAACTGAAATAAATAACAATAAAATAGTTATATCTTTAAAAGCATCGATATAAAAAGCTTTAACTTAGTTATAGTACTACATTAAATTTAAGTTATTTTTATACTGCATAGCTAAACAATTATGTTAGTTATTTCTAATTTTTTTCCATTTCCTCCAGTTTCTTCTATTTTGTCTTATCACTTCCAGTGTTGTATAATAGGTTTCATCGTGAGATAAATGGCAAGCTTGAGCAGAATTATTGCACTTTTCTGAGACTACAGATGAAACTGGATCACTAGAATGATGGTTACCTCAAAGTTATCTAGATACCAAACGAAAATCTCAAAGTCAAAATAATTACAAAGTTTTTAAAACATTCAGAGAAAGGACAGTTACAACTAAACATAACTATCAAGATCCGGTTAGTTACAACCTATAAAGAGTTTATTTTTAGAAAAACTAATAGTCTATTAAAACATCAAGATGAACTACAAAATTTGACAATTGCCTAATGATACACATGTAATTTAAACTTAAGAATGCTATTTTTCATAAAGGAAAACAATGTTCTAATCACCAAATTGACAAGCTTTCCTAATTTAATCCAAGCTTTAATTGGTACCCATCTAAAGAAAAAATACTTAATGATAAAACAGAGTTATTGAATGACTTATGTAGATATAGTTTACAACTACTGTGAATAATCAAAGGTTAAAAATTTAAATAAAGTTTATTGAAATCCTATCAAATCTTATTAATATCCAATTCAAAGCTTATTAATAAACAATAATAAACGAAATTTTACCAATTAAAAAAAATAAACATACTCTCTGCGCTTCTTCTCAGTAATAGCTTTAGAGGCTAAGTTACACCCATCAAAAACCATTATAGGTTTTACGCCTGCATCCAGAAGCATATTAAGCAGTTTAATACAATAAAAGACATACCTATAATTATAAAATGCAATTATCAAGCAATTATAAACAGTATATAACAATTTAAGAACACGATCACAAGCTAGCTAAATAAGTCAAGAGTTTTAAAATATTAATGCTAGAAATACATAAATTAAAAAGAATTTAAAACTAAAGAAGATTTTTTTTAAATGCAAACTAAGAATAAAAGTTCTTAAATAAACATCGGTAGGACTTAAATTACAAATAAAAATATTATCAATAAATAACTAAAATTTATTGAATTCAAAAAGAATTAATAGCAATAAACACATTTTATAAAACAGAATACGAAAGCAGAGGGGGAAGAAAAAAAAAAGAAAAAACAATTAGTTTAGGGAATTATTATGACCTGATTAAAATTTATTACTTTTAGCAGAAAAATATTATGAAATAAGATATGTTGTTGTTTCATATTAGTTTTCTTTGCAAATAACTCTTTAAACATAAGATATAAATTTACCCATCTGTCTTTTCTCCTTTAACTAATTTTTCTGCACAGGAAAATGCTCCTTTATGGAGCCAACTGTATGCATCAATTGCAACCGTGGCACCCGAAAAATCTTTAATATTGGCAGGTCGACATGAATTTTTGACAAACGGGAGTAATCCAGTAATACCCATTTTCTAAATTTAAAATTAAATTTTCGCGGGGCTTAGAGAGTCATTCTAAGTGGAATACAGGGCAAAGTTTCAGATGTTGGCGGAAAATAAACAAATAAGAAAAGAGAAATACAGTTGCAGTTACATAAATATGACATTATTTAAACAGTTTTATCCACACTGTATTGTTAAAAAAGGAGAATCTGATTGGTCAATTTTCTCTTGAAAATATTTTTATCCAATCAGGCTCTCAATCTCTCTTGACTGTGATTGTATTTGCGTGAATCAAAGACAGTGAGAATAGCTCTTAACTTAAAACATAGATAGGACGAGATAGAAAATTATATTATTAAAGCTTGGCATCATATTGAAATGTAAATAAACAAACAGCTCATTTCCCTGTCGTTCCCGGTAGTGCCTAGCAATAGGATGGGTGTACTTCCTTAGGAAACAGGATGACCCTTCAAGGCATGTTTTCAAGCATGCGCAGTTTACTAATCACAAGGAGTAAAGCCTCCTCCCTGTCCCTCATGCAGACGACTACGCTATAGAAAATAATGCGCTCATTTCAAGAATGGCGCACATTAATTTACATTTATCAAAAACAAATAAAAGATTACTTAAAGTGTATGTAACTATACTTCATTCAAAATATTTATTATCTGCCTTTTCACTAGAAATTTATATATCCTAAAGAATTTAATGATAATTTCTTTAAATTATTTAGTGAACGAAAATCTTTATTTGATGTGGTGATTACCAGAGGAAACTCGAATAGAGAATGGTTTTTAAATTCTAATATGTTTGTGCAATAGTAATAGTATTTGATGAGCATTTAATAAAATAGAAAAGGCAGCAATAAATATATCGAATAAAATATATTTACTACTCATAATATTGTGTTCCCTTTTGTTTACTCCTCAATAGTTTTTATTTTTTATTTTTTTTTTTTTATTAATTTTACTTCATAAAACTTTAAAATATGCAAAAATGATTCAAGTTGATGTTTTTTCAAATTTTTGCTTTAAACTTCATAAATGAAACTTGCATTTACAACATTAATTTCATGTAAAAGTAACATATTTTATTAATTAATACGAGTGATTTATATCTATATATGTATATGTCAAAATTTCTATTCGTTGATTTTTATTACTATTATAATTAACGCGACGTTCCTATTCCTTATTACTAAAAACATTCCAAAAAATTCAAATAAAATATAAATATTGAAAAAAAATACCTTTAAATTTTACCTTAATCTTAAAATATAGCTTCTTAAGAAAAATTTGAAACTTTAATTCAAGTACTTAAAAATGGCTCAATCTTCATAATGCATTTGTTTTTTACTCGAATTTATCAATTTCATTATATATATATATATTTTTTTTTTACTCTTTCATTCAGGTAATAAAAAAATATGTTACAATATAAAGATTATTTGAGTTAAACCGTATAAAACAGAGTATGTGCTAGTGTGCATTATATTTTTTTATTCTGTTAATAGATGGCTGCACCAGTTATTAAAAATAAATAATAATAGTTTCTTTTTAGTTAGTGGAGACGTATATCGTCAAAAGATGGCACTGAGATACATTGAAATTATACGTTTTGTCTAGTCTAGGACTGTCACATCTAGTGAGAGGGGAGGGAATGTTTCCCCCCATTTCTTACTCCTTTCTGAAGACTCAGCAAGGATAAGAATGATTTCTCCTACTATTTGTATCTAAATTTTTAGGATGTCTCTTTTCACATGCTCCTGTCCTTAGATTTTTTTTATTATTTTTCATTAATAAAAGCACTTGCATATTATCTTTTGGTTATAAAACTAATAGATAATGTAAAGGATCATTAACTGGAAAATGAGCCCTATATTAATTTAATTATTCTTTGTTTGTTATACATTTTTAATTAACATACATCAGAATTAGTCCACCCACAGCAAATGTTTGTTTTACATCAGTATATCCTAAATATTCATCGTAGAGATAAAATCTTTGGTTTTTTTTATTTAAGAAAATATTTCACAATTTTCTCCAATTGAAAGCATTTGATATTGCACGTAATACTTTCATTTATTATTTATTCATTTTTATTATTATTATTACATTCTTTCTTCTACTGAAATTCGATGAGTCGCGAAAAAATTTCTTAAAATAGTCTGTAGTGATTTTATTTCTATAATTTTATTTTTGCTTTTTATATTATAATACAATATAATATATTATAATAATGCAAACTAAAAAAAAAAAATATCAGATTCAGGAACTTCATAAATTTTTTGAAACTAGAGTACTCTTTGTAACTTTGACAGCAAAATGTATTTCAAGCTGTTAAAAATAAAAATATTGATATTATAACGTTTTATTTATTCATTTTTTATTTATTTTTTGATAAAAATCAACTGCACATATAATATTGAAATTTACTTTGATCTTGCTTGAAATATGGATAGTTTAAAGATACTTTCTGTTTCCCTAATCCCCCATCGAGAGAGAATCCTTAACCCTTTGGCGCATATGAAACAGTGATATATGTCAGCCGACGCCACTTTCCGTCATTATTAACAAATCAATGACGACAGTCGAAGAGCGACGCTGCCTCACTGATCCAGAGAGTATATGAAGACTTTACTTATAGATGTTTACAGCTAATCTTTTGTTACTTAATTGCTAGCCTGTTATCTTGTTATAAATATGTTTTGTTAGTTTATTAAATATACTTTTTAAGTTATCATGATTCTCCATTGGTCGTGAAAGATGCACACTGTTTAACAGGGACATCCTTTTATATATATTTTTTCTGACAGTCTAATTACTAATAGAAACATAGTTTTGTATTTTTTTTAAATATAAGAAACAGTCTAATAGTTACTAAAAAAATCTGTTAGATTATCGGAATTATATTTGTATTAAAATCCAAAAGAAAAGAAGTTTGAATTTTTTTTTCTTTATTTATATTCAAAAATGTATATATAATTAATTTGATCAATAATTAATTTTGGAAATTAAAGAAGTTTCAATGCTAAATTACTTATGTTTCCTTATGTTTAAATAATTACAAATAAGTGCACATTTGGAAAAATATTGTTTGGAAGTGCGCCGTCAGTCTATACTTGGCAAGGAACACTTGTGTCCTTTTCCACATTTATTTTCATAACCATAAATTATTATAATTCTAAATAGCATTAAGTTTTTTACTTATTTTGACTTAAATTGTTACAAAGTGATGAAAAATGTCTTGAATGAAAATTCTGCGTCAAAGGGTTCTACGATTCACCTGATTGTTATCTGCCGTGGAATATTATTTCTTTTGTATTTCTTTTGTTCTCTATTTTGTATTGTTTACAAAATTAAATAATATCTAAAATTTTATGATATCTTTGGAAAGTTCCAAAAAATATTTTTTCAATTTCATTATTATTCTTTAATAACTGGTTTGTTCAAATGTTTGTTCAATTACTATTATAAATGAAATCTGCAAATTTAAATATAAAACAGCAATGTGTATATAATAGAAAAACGTTTATTGAAACTGTATTTAAAAAGCTATTTATTTAGCCTTTTTAATGTAGGTGAATAAGCACAATAAATAAGTGCACTAAGCAAAATATTTATTACATAACAAGATATTGTTTTTCTTCAGTATTGTCAACAGAGGCTCGCGGGAGAGTAATTCCACGGCATTTTCAGTTAAAGATTATCCAATTTTAAATTTATGCAGTGAGGAAATCATTACTCTCATGATTATTATCTCCAGTATTTTCATTTTTATTTTCTTTATTTCAATCTGGTAAAAAATAATATTGCTCCCTGTTTTTTTTTTGTTTTTTTTGTTTTTTTTTTTTTTTGTTATCCACATGATATGTTATATATTGTACTTATAAAATGAATATCGAACTTTTCTTCATCTCAGAAAGCAATAAACTGCGTTATAGTAAAATAGGAAAATTTGCACATTTTAGTGAAATATTTCAGGAATATTCTGAAAGTGTTATTGAAGCGGAAATAAGTTTTATAAAAGTTATTTTAACTCAAAATTTATTTTTTTATTTACTTTAAAACGTGAAAATATTAGTTGCAAAATCATGAATATTTACAGCCACGAATTCAAGTTATTGAAGATATGTATTATATCTAACTTTGCTTAAATCAGTCAATTTTCAAATCTATTATTATTTTTAAATGGTTTATTTCCTCTTATGGCATTTTTTTTTTTTTTTAATTTTTTTGACTCATGAAATAAGCTAATCTTGTTAAAACCATAATTTTTGCAATCACAACCTTCTCTTATGTCTAAAGAATAAGAAAATTATGTATTGAATAAGACTAATAATAACTGCGAGAGCAATTAAAAGGGTTTTACGAGCAATAGCAAGCGCCTTATATTTTTGAAAGAAAAATTTCTCTTTTATATTCAATAAATTGAAATTGATTTAAAAAAAAACTCAGCTCATTAAAATTTGTTCACAAATTGTTGGAAAAAATCTCTAAATTAAATACACTAAAGACTAAAATGCACAATGAGCCCAGTAAAATTAGACATTTTCCTCAAAAATAAATTAATATCCAGGATTGCAGATGTAGTGAAAGTGACTTTTAGGGATGAATTGAATTTCTTCTAGACAAGCTACGTACAATTTTTCTCTTTTTTGACCAATTTATTACCATTTCCCTGACGATTTGCCAATCAGTTTAGTTGATAGTGTTTCATGCCCGAAAAGAACAATTTTGTATTCATACCTATTTACGCACCTGACATTCCCATTGATATTCTTTATGCTGAATAGAATGAGATAAAACAGGAATCCAATAGAGAAGTTATAAGGGTTTTGTGCACTTATTTTTATTCATGTATCTTACATTGCTTAATCTTAATCGTATTTAATGACAAGTATTTTTCTCTATGTATTTTTTCTCGGTTGTTTGAATGAGCTCAAAAAAGAATCAAAGGGGTTAGTATTTTAAAAGTTGCGATGTGTTTTTTTTTTCTTTTTGTATAAAATGTACTATTTTTTAATCGTATTTATAATGAAAAGAAACCTTTAAAACTTAATATGCCATTGACTCAAAATTCTATATCATTCAATTTAGGATGAGATATTACATAAGAAAATGTATCTTATATTTTCAGATGGGCCCCTACATAGCGCAACAAAAAGGGCATATAAGTACACATGAAAAGTAATACTTTTTATCCGTGAAAATACTTGCAACTTTTGAACTGTTCTTTCTATTGCCTGAATAGTTTCATTCGATTAAACATAAAAAGATAGATAGGAAACAAAACCTCACTTGTTTAGACAGTTATGCCAACTGCTTAAATCGCTACAAGTACAGAATTGTACTTTTTGTGCATGAAACCCTTTTGAGTTTAAGAGTATTAGTTCGATCATATTGGAGATTGGTCTCATTCAATTTAGCGTGAAAAAAATGCATCGGAAGCAAATGCCTTACTAGCCTATCAAGAAGAAATTTTATTCTCCCCTCTAATCATCCGGTTTTCCTCAGAAAAAGAGGGGAAAGCAGAGAGTAGAAAAAGGGATTTTTCAGGCATAATTTGTAATGACAAAACAAAATTGAAATACAAAATTTTAACCATTTATTTTATCATAACAACAACTATGACGAAACCACTCTTTGCTCCTAGGAATGGACTTAAAACCAGCACAGAAAATGTGATACCATCCTAAACACGAATCACATTGTAGAGAACATTGTGAATTAATGTCCATCTGGCAAAAGCCACAGCTCCACGAACAGGAAAGTGTTTTGGCTTTAACAAGGTTCTCAACAATAAGCCTTCTCAAAAAATTTTTTAACTATGTCCAAATCGACATTTTTGTCTAGTATGGCATTATTTACTCTTTCTGGGAAACATTCCAACTTTTCTTCCGGAATTATTTATTTTTCTGTTGTGGCTTTTTCTGCCACCTCTTTGTCGACCAACCATGATAAAATTATATTTTTTTGTACTGCTTTAGGTTTTTTAAAGAAGGCGATCTTATGTTTTTTCCTGTTTTTACTTAATCCTATAACTGTTTTTGTGAAACCTTTCGGTTTTCCTTTGACCGGGATTTTTTTAGGCAATCTTATCTTAACTTGTTTATCCTTACCTGTAAGAAAACATACAGACTTTAAATAATCAAATAATCTATTTTCAAATGCATGTGTAAGAATTATATCATAGTGGTGGGAAGAAAAAAAACAATAATTCGATTTAACTTATTTGTTTACACTAACAATTATGATTCTCACACAAAAAGAATTGTATTGAAATTGAGAATAGTTTTTGATGGTGTTATCGTTAAATTGCATCGTTTAATACATTATACAGGGTATCCCGTAAATGTAAAGACAAATTTCTAATGGCACTTCATAAATATTATGAATTGCATAGAAACTCTTGCCCGGAAGTATCAAAGCACGCCGCTAGGGTTGCTTTCCTATTCTGAGCTTATTGTTGGGATTGACTTTGAACGGTACTTTTATTTATCTAAGAAATTTTAATTTCTTTTACACTCTTTTAATAATTATTGTCAAAAATTTAAATGGACTTAAAAATGGTTGCTTTATCGTAATTAAATAATTTGCTGAGCTTTGGCGCTAAATCATTAAATTACTAAACTATTAAAATAAAATAAAATAATTTAAGAAAAAAATTAATTAATTAAAAAGCCGGAAAACAAAAAAAAAAACAAAAAAAAGGAAAATATCTGATCTCTTAATCAGCTCACATGATTATACGCCATGAAGGAATCACATGATCACATGGCCAAATATACGACTGTTTAACGGTACTTCATAAATTCAACTTTAGGAAAAACGGATATATAACTGCACAAAAATTTTAAATTATATCGCAAAAACTATTTAAAATTTGAAAAAGTGACGATTGTTTTTAAAATTACAAGGCTACGGAGTTGAACATTAGTAGTCGTAAACCCATGAAATTGGGTCGGCTGTTCAACGACGGTTATATAAAAAAAAAAAAAAAATAAAAAAAAAAAAGTCTCGTCGGGAAAATAGTCTGGTCACATTTTTTTCTAAATTATGTCAAAAATTCATTTGCAAATGCTTAATAAAATTTTTTGTAGTTGACTTTTTAGTTTTTATTTATTTATTCTTAAGAATTACAAAAATTAGTAAAATATATTGTAAATTCTATGTAATTGTAGTTTCACTGCACTACTCATAACTTTGCTCATACATTGTTAAACTAGAGACCGGATGCGATTAGACATGGTTGAAATTGAGGACTTTTCGTAGTCCCTTAATCCTTTCCCACAGACACATCTTCATTTTCTTGGAAACTTATCTTTCAAACTGCTTTTCTTCCTTCTGGAGAACTGAGAAAAGGACAATCACACCTCTTTTCTGGGGGAAAAACTGGCAAAAGCCTGAGGGATAGAAAGAGAAGCAGGTCCTCTTCTTTACGAATTCTTTTTTCTGTAATGTGTTCATCAATGGTTTATGGGATCACATAATTACTTTTTGAAATTTTCAAGCAAAATGAAAGCATAAGAATAAAAAAATAAAAAATTTAATTTTTACATCTTTTTTTTTTCTTTTTTCTTAATTCTTTTAAATGAGGAAAATCATTTACTTATTCGGATTCAAGGTTTATAATATTTTAATCAACGCAATAAATATGCAGTCGGAAAAAAAGAAAAACAGTGACCAAATAATTTTATTTTTAATCATTTTCTTAGTAATGAAAGATTGTTGATTGATTCAGAAAAACAATTAAATTGTTCGTATTCAATATCTTAAAATATATATTAATCAACATAACAGATTCTCATTGACTTATTTTATGTACAGTGTATGAAATGGAAAAAGGGAACACCTTGATTAACTTTTGATTTAATCATATTTTCACCTTCAAAGAGTCAATACCATATTTTAAGTTACGAAAATAAACAGAAAAGCGCATTCTGCTCTGGATAAACATCCAAGTTTGTCTAAAGTTTTAGGTTTTTAATTTTCAAAATGCGGAAATAGTCGCAATCTGGAAGATATGGTGGAAGATATGGCAAGGAGAGGGTTGGAAAGTTTGGGTCCTTTAATTTTAACTTAACTCCTCGATTATAGCCCATTATCTCGAGAACTTTTTTAGTGTATTGAAAAATGTTTGCATAAAATTACAAAAAACATTTTATATACAAATTTTTAAGCAAAAATAATTTTAAATAATTATTTTTTATTAGTTTATTAAATAATTAAAAAATATATTGAATTGTATGTTCTACATATTTTGACATCTTTTTAATTTCAAAATACAAACTTTCAGAGCAATCGATCTATTAGTTTGTGAGTTATCAAATTTTAAAAAAGTCAGTCAGCTTAAAATTACCTTCCATAAAATTATATAAAAGTTTGTATATCTTGCTATTTTATTTTATCCGTCGTTGAACAACCGACCCAATATTCGGGTTTACGACTACTAATGTTCAACTCCGTAGCCTTGTAATTTTGAACCAATCCAGAAGACAAGGGAACTCCTGGATAAGTACCCCCAGAGGTATTGATTTGTTATGGGAACATGGAGGACTTAACAGATTTAACGTGCATCAGTCACCATTTACTACATGGGGACTTCAAAAATCGGGATTCAGAATTTTTCCAACGCATATTATAAATATAAAAAATATTAAATATTTTATAACTATTTAAAACCATATTTTTTGCATGGCATTCCCTTTGGAAAAACTAATTTTTGCAATTGTATGAAAATTTTTTCGATTCAATCAAAACGCAAAACATTCTTGAGATATGACGAGGTTGAGATATTATCCTCATTAACAATGAGCTATTATTTCGAAGATATTACTATGCAATTACTATGAAATTAACAAAAGAGGCCAAAATGAAAGACGTTTTTATTTATTTATATCTGATATTAATATTGAAAGGGAACATCATTTCACCTTATTTTCCTCTTTCAATCATAATCGTTAAAATTATCAAAGCATATATACATGGATAACCACCAGCTAAATTACCTTTCTTTATAAAAAAGAAAAATTATTTTGCTATTACCAGCAATATTGACATATACTTCAAATGAATGTAAAATTGACCCACCGGAATAAATTTTAATCTTAAGTTCAGCTCCTCATGTTCTAGGACTCATTCTTAATGGTTCGAGAGGGTGACATCAAATATATTAATTAATTAGTCCAAACGATATTTTAAGTTAGGAAATAAGACACAATAACGTTATCCGATTAAACATACTTTTTTTTCGAAGGATTCGGATTTCTGACCTCCAAAATATAGTTCAATCTAGAAATATTGTTTTAATAGTTTTTTTCAGGAACGCGCTTGAAAGTTAGGACCCTTTAACGTTAACTTTAGTTTTTGCGTATTTCACTATATCCCAATTTTTTTTAAGCGAATTGAAAAAGTTTTGCATACAATTCCAATCAGATCAATCAATTCCTATTCGTTTTTCTAAAGATAATTTCATGCAAAATAAAACTTTTAGTAAACATTTATTATTACTTTATTTAAGGGAAGTCGAGAAACTTAAGAAATGTAAGTTGTACAATTTTTTCATTATTTGCAATTTTAAATGTCAAAATACAAAATTTAAGCAAAATCGGTCAAATAAGTCCTGAGAAATAAAAAAGAAACTCTTATTTTTCGAAATTTGGTCCCCTAACTTCTTAATTTTTAGTGTTCATTTTTTGTGACTTAAAATTCGTAACTATGAAATCAAAAGCAAATTTAAATCGTAGAGGAAAGAATGTTTCACGTCGTTATATGGTAAACAATAATTAATTAACTGTGTGAAAGGTTATCCGTTGCAGGTGTATGTCAATATGTAAAAAGCTTCTGCAGGGCGAGACAGAAATCTTGGTAGAAAGTGCGCTTTCAGCTTTGCAGAGAAACGAAAACATAGGCAGACAAACAGCAGCCATGAGTGGCAATTTTTTTTTAAAAATGTAAGTTAGCTAATATTCGTTTCTCGGACGCAAATTTAAAATTTGTAAATTGAAAAATAATTACAAATTTATGCTATAATTTTTTAATCTTATATTTTAAGCCGATGGACTTACTCTTTTTTTCAAATCGAGAAATTAGCATTTTGCCGGACATAGATGTTCACTTTAAAAGCATTTTTGAAAAGAAAAAGGAATCGCAAGGAGAAATTTTTAAAGTCTCATTGTATTTATTTACAATATATATTAACATCGAGTCCCCTGATTAAAATACCCCTTTTTTTGTCCGTAAAATTATACTACGTAACAATTAAAAAAAAATTCGAATTTTACAATTTTATGGGCATAACCATTTCGAAGTTCGTTCAAAACGGGGCATGATATCTTTAGATAGAATACGTGGATGCGAAAAATGTACTTAAAACTTTATTTACAAAACATTTAAATGATTCAAAAGCCAATCGATGCATATAAAAATAACATTTTATATCAAAATGTTCTTAAAATGTTTTGTTAAATGTGCACGAAATTTCAAATTATTATTAAGGAATAACTTTTGCGTTATGAGAGTAAGAAACGTAGAAATTTTTTGAAATAGCGGTTACTGCTACAACTATTTTTCTTTAGTACAGAAGTAATTTTTACGCTTACAATGTATGGTAAATTGCACCTTACAGGACAAAATACATCGATAACTGAAGAAAAAAAAATTAGATTTAAATTTACACACATTAAAAGGAATCTGCACATTATGGTATCAATATTAGTGATTTTAGATTCTTAGAAACACACTTGAAAAAATGATGAGAGAAAAAAATATAAAGTATAAAATTCGTTTTAATTTAAATATTTTGAATTAATTTGTTTTAACCCCCCCCCCCCTGTCGGGGGAGACTTGACCCCTCGTCGGGCCGAGTCAGGCGACATCCTTGATTTTATCGAAAATCTAAGAGATTTTTATCGTTCTTTCAACAGTTATTGCTAGGCTTCTCCACGGGGTTTCAAAAATCCTGATATTTTTATTCCCGCATTAAAACGACTTGGAACTTTTGATCGAATGAGGCATTTTAATCATTAATTTTAACGTGCTTTATTACTGCCAATTCTGTCGTCAATCCATGTTGTTTTACAATCTTTTTTTTCCTTTAAAATTGCCATTATTTCTCTTTTTCTTCTTCTTTTATACCTTGATTTTGATTTTTTTTAATATAATATTATTACAAAACGTGAAATTCGACTATAAGGTTTAATCCGTTTTTGATTTTTGTTGAGCTTAATTTCTAATTTTTGGTAGTTTTAAAAAATAATAAGAAATAGCTTTTAAGATTTAACTTTCATGAAATCTCTTATAATTCACTAATTAGCAATGTCCTAAGGTTAAGAATATATAGAACTTAATCTCAAATAAATATTGAATCTTATTTTGAGCTATAATGCGGTTTTTTTTTTTTTTTTTTTAAATCAATTTAGACCCCATACGATTTCTTTAATTAAAATATTTAATTTGCAGTTATGTTCTCAAATAATATTTATCTCTTTATTTTTTTCTTTCATTCAAGACATTACAGTTAATTGATTTTAAATTATACTTTTATGTTACTTGATGTGATTAAAAACCGTCACTTTTTTCCGATCTTTATATTTTTCGATAAATCTATCTATTTATGTATTTATTTTTGATAAAGAAAAAATGTCTTTACTTTGAAAAGTATTATTTTGGTTTACGTTAACGTTAATGTTTAAAGAATTTAATTTTATACAAATATATTACAAACGTAACTGATAAAAAAGAAAGAATTAGTTGAAGGAATTAAGATTATAAAAAAAGAATTATAATTCTTTAAAAGAATTTAATTTAATGGAAATTTATCACTAAGTTGACTGATAAAAAAAGCTATGAGCAAAACACTTATGTTTACATTAAAATTATAATAATTACCGTCATAATATCTAAATACTCTAAATATATATATATTCCTTCATTCAGAAATGTAGTGCACTCTACTAAATGAATTCAATACTGTTACTCAGTAACAATGCACTTTTCTAAATTCCGCCTTTTCATTGCGATTATTAATTCTTTGCTAATTCATATTAAAATAATTTATATTAAAATCTATAAATTTATATAAATTAGAAATTCCCGATTGTCTCTTCACAGTGTTCTTGTCTTATGCAATATTTTTCAAAAAACTTTGTTTAGTCTAAAATAGAGCGCATTTATAATTCTTGTGGGATGACGTGAGTCTATGCGTACCACTGCAAACGAAAAACATAATCAAATAATATTAATCCTCAGTCTTTATACCTGGATATAAATATATATGAAAAAAATACCTGTTAGAAAAGTAGATAAATTTTAAATTTTTTTCACATCAAAACTTTGAAATAATGATCAAAAAATATAACTGAAAACAAGAAAATATGGACAAAAGGGATTTTTTTTATCTGAAAATTAAAACTTAATGGAAAATTTATTTTTGATATAAATGTGGCATTAGTACAGGATGGATGTGAATGGAATTTCTGAAGTTGAAAACAAATTGTAAAATTTGTATTGGAAAAAAAAATATTTTAAAGATTACGTTGCAACTGAATTTTTAACTGTGTATGAATTAATCAATAATGTGTGAATAAAATGTGGAAAAAATTACAAACAACTATTAAATACAATCTTGTTTAAAGAATAAATGTGTAAGCCGAACAAGATTATTAACACAAGAAACTTAATATTGATATTTCAACGGTAACTCTGTACCCATTTTCGAACTTATTCTTACTGTTCATGTATTTCATTTCAATTTTCAAACTCAGCTGTTTACTTGAACAATAGCGCAAAAATCTTAAAAACTTTTTATCACAAAGCATATTTATAATGAAACTACATAAATTATTTATGCTATGCCTTGTGATTGCTTTTTTTAGGTGCACCACAATACTTTCATTTCTAATGCTTATAAATTTAATTTTTTTAAAACTCTTATCTGAAATATTTAGGATCCTCTCAATCATCTTATATAATTTACTGCTACACAAAAAAGAGCCTAATTGTTAAGTTTTTTGTTCATTCATATCCTTTCTCAAAAGTTGGGAAAGGAAGCATCAGTTAAAAGAAAAGTTTAGATAGTGGTGGTGCCATCTACAGAAGCGTTATTGAAATATAAGAATTTTTTAAAATGATATGTACTTTCTTTGTGTAAATTTGTAATTAAATACATTGAGTTAGGGATAAGAATGCAAAAATGATAGGTTTAAATTGATTCGAATTATGTAAGTCAATTTAATGCAAAAATTTTCTCATTTTGTCGATGATTTCAATCAAGATCTCTTTCGCATTGAAGTTAAAAATATTGGCCTGAAATTTTTTTAAGCTTTTGAATTCATCACTTTGTCATGAACTCATACCTTCCTCAAATATGGCTAAAAATGTACCTACACTCAATAAATAAGTACTTCAAATCTAACATTATTGCTTAGACTAATTGGGTAACATGCTTTATATTAGTCACACCAAATGCATCACATGTATGCTTGGGTCACATTTTATTGTGTATGTGAAATATTTCTTATGTATTTTTTATTAAGTAATCATGTGAAGACTTTATTGAATCAATGAAAAACGAGTGAAAAAACTATATTTACAAGATGACAGCGACCTTCTTGTAAATATATTTTATTCAATACATGAAATGCTGCCTTTTCTCAACATTGAATGATCGTTAAATAATGATTGTTTATATATATGCCTTTACCAACTATAAATAATTTATTCTGATTTCTGTTCACAATTGTTCCATCTAAACGTCTTAGTCACCAGTCACAGTATATTTAACATCAAATAAAGATAATAGGAAAGAAACTGAACATTGATTCTCGCAAAGCTTTTTATTTATTCAACGTTCATCAATTAATTAAAAAAGATGATTATTCAACTATTACGAAAATACAAATTTCAAATGAAAAGGCAGAAAATTAATACTTTGAATAAAATATAATTAAATACCCTTTTAATAATCTTTTATTATTTCTTGATAAGTTTTAATTTGTCGCATTCTTGAAATCAGTTCGCTATTTTCTGTTATGTAGTCGTCTGCAAGAAGAGCAAGGAGGAGGCATTACTCATTATGATTAGTAAACTGCGCATGCTTGAAAACATGCCTCGAAGGGTCATCCTGTTTCCTAAGGAAGCACACCCATCCTAATGCTAGACACTACCGTCGTTCCCTTGATCATGTCTATGTCTAACTAATTTTTTTTCCAATAAATTTATTTGTTACTTTAAAACTAAATTTTGTTCGATAGTTAAATTCTAATCTTATTGTTACTGATGTTAATTTGTATTTTAGCGTTATTGATTTGAATTCTGATCTAAACATTACTGTATATTCCAGTGAATTTAAGAGATCTTCAAACCTCTTAAGAAGTTTTTATGATATAAATGGTCTATAAAATGCATTCAATAATAAAAAAATGCGTTACTTCTCGGACATTATTTAGTTCAGCCTTGAAATCAGAAAATAAAATTATTAATTTGAAAACTAAAATTAATTTTTATAGTACTCTGCGAGGAAACTTTCAATCAATCTCTTCTAAAGATATCGATTTTTTTAATTCCTTACTTGGACCTACTGGAGTAATTCAAAATTCTGATGAATTAGTTGCATATAATACAGACTGGCTTCGAAGTCATCGTGGTAAACTTCATCCTATCTCATTATTTTATTGTTAACAGTTAAAATAATGATTTGATTTTAGTTTTTAAATCCTACTATCAGTGAGAGAATCATTTAAGGAACTGTCAGCTTAATCCACTTTCATAATGTGGGTATCAGCTGAATCTCACTTCAGTGTAAAACCATTGTTACCATGAAAACCTAATTTCTGAAGTTCAAACCAAGTTCTCCTGATATCAGGAGATATTGATAAAGTTAATTGCCATATATTGTAATCAATTTAAATATTTGGAAATGATTTATGAAATATTAATTTCTCATCCCAAAATAAAACCTACTTAGGATTTAAAAATTAAATCAAATTAGATTCATGCTGATTTTTTGTCTACCTAATGATTTATATGTTTTTAAATACTGTCTTAAAGTTTAAAAAGTATTAACGAACTATATATAAAACTTTTGAAATTTTAAGAACCTATATGTGAGTAAAGGCTGATTTAGTGTGTTTTTATTTCATAATATCATGCTATGATTTCTAATAGTTTTATCATTAAAAAAAAAAAAGATAAACCTTGTTATTGAATAGGATTATTTTATTATTTATTATATATGAAGAATAATCCAGCAGATTTACACTCATACATTGTTCAGATGAAAGCAAATAGGAATATAATGGAATTTTAGTCATAATATGATGATGTGGGAATAATAATATAAAAGAATTGGGAACGTATAACTAAGCATTTTCATTGCAGTATGATTTCATTACATCTTCACCGCTTTTTTGTATTCATTGTAAATGCACTGTTACACATTTTATAAAAATATAAATGAATAACAATTAAAGTTATTTATTTATTTACATTTATAAGGTGATATGTTTAATGCAACTTCCTTCATCTTAGGGTATTACTTTAGTTTCATATAGTAAATAGTCCTGGTTAACATGGGTAAGATTATTAATCACACATTTAATCAAACATATAATTAAATGCAGGTTAACAAATTATTAATTACGCATTTAATTATTTACATAATAAAATGTGTAAATAATAATCTGTTTAAAATTAAGCTTATTAGCTAAATGTGGAAGCCATTCCATCATAATGAAGCTATTCTGTAGACTTTAATTAAGAATATATTTCAATTGAATGAGGTATTTGAGGTTCTACTGTAAAAAATGCTACTTTTAAAAGTTTAAATTTTAGTTTCTCTAAAATTTCTAATTTTTTCCTTGAATAATAAAATAAGGTAACAAAATTTAGATGATAAAATATTGATGAAGTTTTTTTCAAATTCTCAATTTGTTTATTCTCGCAAATGTTAAATGTTTGAGCAATACAGAAAAATTTTTTTATCTGTTTAATTTCACTACTTTTAAAAACTAGCTAAATATGTTTTTTTTTTTTTTTTTCTTAAAGTTTTGATCATTATACATTGTACTTCTAAAAAAATGCATTGTACCTCTGAAATTTTTTTTTAATGCAAAACTATTAAAAATTTAATTTTTCTTTAAAAATAAAATGGATTTAGTGCCTTTTTTTCTGTTGGACAGATATGTGTATTACATAGTATAGTTAACTGCTATTGCTTTCTTTTTAGGCAGTTGAAAACAATGTATTTTTCTTTATATAGATAATGAGGAAACATGAAAAAAAATAGCAAAACAGGTAAATAAAATACAAAAATGAACAGACTATAGTTTCAGTTCTATAAAACAAGAATTCCCTAGCGTTCAAAGAAATAAAAAAACACTTTTTTTTTTTGGAGAATTCGTCTTTTTAAGCTAGAATGCCTGAGCCTAGGGTTCCCACATATCTTGAAATCTCCTTAATGTTACAAATATTTTCTTGTGTGTTTTTCTTTAAGAATTGCCTGTTAGAATTATGAATTAACAAAAATTTAAATAAATATAATCACAAATTTATAAATATATTATAATTTACTCACATTATAAAAAGTTTAAAATCTTGTAAATGAACAGCATGTAAATTTGAGGACCAATGGTGCCCCCAACAGTTCTGTGCCTAGGGCCTCCAGATTTCTGAATTACACCCTGTTTATTTGGTGCTTTCTAATATTGTATTGTTATTTTTTTTTAAATACACAGTGCAAAGTTTATCTTATCGTCATAATGAAACATGACTTTTTGATATTCCAATATCTTTTTAATGATTGTACAAAATTTTAATGGTTTCTAACTTAAGTCTTATTCTCAATATGTTCCTTTTATTTATTAGAGTAAAAGTCATTTGGGATGAAGGATAGTTAATAAAATTGAGATTTTATAATAAAAATTTATCAGTGTCCCCTTGTTATAAAAGACTTTACTTTTTAAACAAATTTATACTCACTAATAATGTCTTTCATTGTTTTAGGTTCTAGCACAGTAGTTCTTAGACCGAAACTTAGTGAAGAAATATCAGAAATCTTAAAGTATTGTAATGAACATAACTTAGCAGTTTGTCCTCAGGGTGGTAATACTGGTCTTGTAGGAGGAAGCATTCCTATATTTGATGAAATTGTTTTGTCCTTAAGTTTGATGAATAAAATCACCTGTTTTGATGATAATGCTGGTAAAATTCTTTTGATTTTGAAATAAATCTCACGCTTAAATATAAATATTTATCATTTATCCTCATCTTTATTTTTTCTTCTTGCATTCTCTAATACATGACTCTTGAATTAATGAATCCAATTCCAAATTGGGATTTTGGGTCCCTGAAAAACTTGTGCCTAAACTTAGATTTTTCTGCTTTGTAAAACATAAATTTGAGTAGATCTAATTTTTTTGTTTCTGATGCCTTCTCTAAAACTAGATTTCTTAACCTTTTAACATGAATCAGAAAACCATTTTTTTCAAAAAGTTATTTAATGGAGATAAAGTGCTTGACAGGAAAATTTTTGCAGAAATAACAAACTGTACTACTGTACAATAACAACTGTAATAATAAACTGTTTGTGATCCAAATTTGGATTTCAGGATTTTTAAAAACATGGGTTATAACATAATTATTTCTACACTTTAAAACATAATTTTATTAAAAAAAGCATACTGAAATTTTTTGAATTGCTGGAATTCTAATTTTTCTTTAGTTCTTTTACACGTATATAGATTTTTTTTCCTTAAAAATAAATTGATAAATATGCCATAGCTCATTAAAAAATACTGTAGTCATTAAAAAAATTTTCTTTGGTAATCTGAAATAAACATTTCATGTAAGAAGCGTTATATGTCTGTTTTTTCTTCCTATTTTTTCTTATCACTAACATGTTTTTAGAAATTTATAATATTAAAGTTAATTATTTTTAACATTCAAACATATAAAAATTGAATTCAGAAATTTTTTAAACCAAGCGTCTTATTTTGTAACTAAATATCTTACATAATATCTAAAAAGTATCATTCATGCACATTACATGATTCTTTTTAGAACTATATCTGAATATATTGACTACGACAACTAATTGTAGTTATTGAAATGTTTCATTAATTAAAGTATCATATTTGACTTATTTTGTTAAAATTTCAGGAATTAGCATCATATTTAAATAATTGCTTCTTAGGTGTTCTACAATGTCAAGCTGGATGTGTTCTTGAAAATTTAGAAAATTTTGTGAATGAGAAGGGTTACACTGTTCCGGTAGATTTAGGCGCTAAAGGAACTTGTCAAATTGGTGGAAATATCTCTACAAATGCTGGAGGTTTGAGATTTATTCGCTATGGCTCTCTACATGGAAATGTACTTGGCTTAAAAGTTGTAAGTTTATTATTATAAAATAAATCTTTTATTAGTTAGAGAAAAATTTTTCAGGAATTATTTGTATTATCTTTATTTATGGAAACTAGTTGGATAAAATTGTATTCATACTATCTCAAAAAGTTTTGAGAGAAGTAAGAAAAATTTTGTTTAAAGAATAATTATTCACTTTACAATATTTCTTTTCTGCCTGGAATTTGATCTTCTCACAGAATAGCTGATTATTTTATTTTAAATCTTATTTGAGTTTCTATCGATTTTTGAATGTACTTCTTTGAAAGTTAAGCAGTACTTTTTTATAAGATTTTGTATAACCTTTTGGTATAAACCTTTATTAGCAATATGAAGCTCTACAAAGTTTTATGCAAAGAAAAACAGAAACTTATATTAAAAAAAAAAATTTCTAAAGTTTTTTGTTGATTTTTTTTAAAATTTATTTATTTCTTATAAAACGCTTGTTAATACAATGTAGTAATGATATTTTTAATATGATTTTAGAATTTTCTGTAAAAAAGTCATGAAATTTTTAGTCCTGTTTATTTTATATAGGTTTTACCTAATGGTCAGATATTGGATTGTATGAATTCTATGCCAAAAAACAATACTGGTTATGATTTAAAGCACTTGTTTATTGGTTCTGAAGGAACACTTGGAATAATTACTGATGCTGCTATACTTTGTTATCCTAAAAGTCTTGAAACTTCTGTAGCTTTTTTGGGTGAGTTAATTATTTTCTCTTTTAGATTACTGAAATGAATTGGACTTTTATTGTTTATATTTCTTGATTTTTATAAATGTTATTTTTTTTAAGGTTACTATTATCCGTTGAGACACGTATTTCATGTTTTTACAAAAAATTCAAATGCTCTAAAACTATTTTTTTTTTAAATATGACGCTTAAAATTGTCTTCTAGTAAAAACAAAAATGCATTCTTGTCCTGCAAGACAAATAATCTGGTTTTTAATGTTTTTAGTCCTTTTGTTATTTCCAACTATAATGATCGGTAAGAGTTAGGAAAAAAATTTTAAATTTAATTTTCAATTTGTTATCCCTAAAGTGAATAGTTTTTTTTAAATTAATTTTTTACACATTATAAAAATATATACTGATATTAATGTAAATATACTCTATAAAAAATGTGGTATTCTGTTTTAGCCATTAATTTAGACTTTGTCAGATATGCGTGCATTTATCATAACCAGACTTAAGGTAATCTCAATTAAAAAAAACTTTGTCAATTTTAAAAATAACACTTTCTTTAACTATGAAAATTGAGTTTAACTATAAAATTTAAAAAACTTAACTTGCCATAAAATAAAACAAAAATAATTTTAAATTACATTTTAATTTAAAATCAATTTAAATTAATTAATTTAAACTAGTTAATTTGATTTAAAAATGCACATTATCATAACACTCAGATTGAGACCTACTAAAACTTGATAATGCACATAGTAATAATCCGGAAAATTGTTTATAAATGTTATGATACATAAAAATTTGTAAATACGTTTTAAGAAAAGAAAATTTAAAATTGAAATACTATGAATTAGTAGCTGAGATGTATTTTCATATTTTGCTTTAGTCTAAATATTAATTTATTATAAATTTAATATAATATTGCTAAGTTAAATTATGCTTAAATTTTACTACGTTATTTTGAAGATCATCATAGTTAATTTACTCACACTAAGTAATAGTATTTTCTATTATAAATAAATATATATATATATATATATATATATATATATATATATATATATATATATATATTAGTTATAGTATTACTCTGCTGCTTATTGTTTTTAAAGGAACTTTATTTATTTTAGGATGCAATTCATTTGACAATGTACTTGGCACTGCAAAAGTTATTAGGCAAAGGCTGGGAGAAATTCTATCATCACTTGAAATGTTAGACGATGAAGCTGCGGATACTGTTAGGGATAATTTGAAATTAACGGTCCCTATTGAGAGACACCCATTCTATGTTCTAGTTGAAATATCTGGTAAAGTATACTATTTTTAAAATCCTTGACCTTTAACCTGAATTGATATTTAATGGGTTTTCTCGCTAAATGTTAAAGTATACAAAACCTGAAATTTTTTTTTTTGAGCAAATGATTCCAAATTGTTTTTTGAATATTTTTTATAACTTACGCAGTGTTGCTGAAAAATGCTTTGATATACCATATTTTATTTGAAGAAATTTATAAATTAAGCACAGATACTTTTGACTATAAATTTTGGCAAAGCAACAGTTTATAACTTGGGAAAAAAATTAGAGCTATATTTTAAATAAATTATAAGAGAGTAGAATTTCAATATTTTAGGATTAGGAAAAATAACTCAAGTATATTTTTCTTTATTAATTATTTCAGCATTCAATGTTTTTATATCTTGCTATTCATTAATGATATCTTTAAATGACGGTGTGGACTACAATTTCTATGTCATAGATACATTATTATATTCGAATCTTGATCCATAATTCAGGTATCTTTTGTTTTTATGTATGGTCTTATTTTAACGGTCTGGTTACAAATGCTACTCCTATAATGTTAATAATGCTCGTTTAAATCATCATTTGAAACTGGAAGATTCCAAAGTCTATTGTTCAGAAAGACATTAGAAAAAGATACTGAAGTTATGTTACGATGTGAGAAGAGAGACAGTAATTCTTGGTGTTTATGATGAAGAAGAAAATGAATATTTGTTACAGTTGGGTTAATAGCACATTTGAAGTTTATGTGTCAGTTGATAAAAATTATGAAACCTATTGTGCTATTGCTTCAAGCTGTAGAAGTGCAAAGTGATACCAATGAAGACGCCGAACCAGAACCAACCAGTGTCATACTTTCCAGAAGGCCACAAAACCTATGAAACAATAGGTAATTTTTGTATTTCACAAACTTACAGTAAATCAAAAGCAATCTGTAACAAATGTTGAAAATTTATTGTTTCTGCTGAGAATTGGAGACTATGTTCAAACCAAAACTTCCAAATATTTTAAGGAAATAAATGTATTTTTTCATTTTTGTTTTGCATTGTAAATATTTTTTTATTAAGTGTATATTTTTTTAAAATTGATTTTTTTATATTTATTGTAAATTTATTAATGTTCAAAATTTCTATTCCTTTTCATATATTTTCATGTCATTATTTAATATTTTATATTGATCTGCATTCCTCGTTTTCCCATATCTGTTTTTCTCAATGAATTGTCCCATTATAAACGATTGATTAAGATTCTTCTTTATTTAGATTGTATGTACCCGTATTAAATGTATTAATTATTTATTATACCGAAATTTTGGTAATTAGTACTGGAAAAATGGAAATGGAAACCCCAGTTTCTCTTCCGTTCTTAAATTTTTTTTAGCTATCTAAATAATTTTAGCAACAAAACTATTCAATCTGTTCATAAATAGCTCTAAGAACTTCCTTTAAATAAAAAATGTATTTAAATAACAATTTTATTAAAACAAAATAATAAAAAGATTTATTCAATTTTTAATTTATTACTTGAAGTTTTATTAAACTTATATGTTTCTTTATTTTGAAAATCCATGTCTTACTCTCAAATGCTTAAAAAAATTAATTATTTTCATATTCTTGTTTTTAATTTCTAATTAGCTGATTGAATTACACAAATTAAGAGTGACAATTTTGATGAAAAAATTGTTTTGCATCTCTAATCTCGTTTAAATAAAGGAATGGAAATAATATGATTAAATTTATTTTTATGAAACCAACATACCATATAGTTTGTTAAGAATTATATGATATGCATCAATGAATCAAAATTCATTTAGACCAAACTTTTTTGGCTGAATCAAAAATATTTTTACTAATTAAATTGCTTCAGACATTACTAACAGCATAAATAATATATTTACTACCTAACTTTGTTTAAATAATAAATGTTATAAGTTTTTAAGTAAACAAACTTTTTTTAAAAATAATTTTATTACATACTATATCTGTACGGTTATTAGAAACAAAATCATTTGAAATTTTTCCATTATGTTGACTAAAATGCTCTTGCATAATGTTATTTAACTTGATTTTGATATTTTCTTGAAACAGAATTTAAATAAAAAAATTGTGCAACAAAGGTTATGTTAATGCCAGTATTATTAGTTATCATAAAGCCAAGTTCATTGAGAAATTATGAGAAATTTGCTGTATTTTTTCTATTTATGAAGAATGAAATTAACATAATTTTAATCTATGCACTATGTTCACTTATAATCAATTATAATATTTATGATGCAGATTTTATTTAAAAATCTAATTGTCACAAACTGTTGTATTGTTGTTAATTGTATATAATATTTTTCAACAGTGTTTTCATATGTTTTTTACTTTAAAAGATAATTGAAAAGTAATGAAAAAATAAAATTCCTCTTTAGAACTTTCAAAGCAATACCTTGAAAAATGATTTTGCTTTAGGGAAATTTCTCTATTTATGGTCATGTTTGCAGACTTGAAATGCTTTGAATTCAATTAAAAAAAAACCAATTTTAACAACTTTTTTTTTAAATAACTCTTGGTTCGGTTTACACTTATTCCTATTTTTAGTAAATTTGGAAAATTGAAAACATTTTTAAAAACTTTTAAGTTTTTGAAAGTTAACAAAAACCTGAGTAAATGTAAACGGCACCAAGAAGGACTTTAACAAAAAGTTTTAGAACTGTTTGATTTTTTTCAAGTGAATTCTTAAATATCTTTCAACTATTTAATATCACAGTATTTTTAAATCATAGAATCGCTCCTTATTACTTAGCAAACAGGTTACATGGCAAACTAACGCAAATCTGAAATGTGAGATCTCTTTTTTTTTAATAATCTGATATGTAGATGAGATAGAGGTTGCTGTTTTAATCTTTGTTTGTTGCTGTTTATATTTTTATGAAATATTTCCAAGAAAGCATTGTCTAAAAGGATTAAAATAAAAGAATATGTAAATCTTCTTATACTCAATTATAATAGGTAATATCTTGTATGATAAATTAACAACTACAACTCAACTAGTTGCCCCATGAGATGTTTAATTAGCATTTATCTCTCATGTTGTGAAGTTTATTAGTATTGTTAAGCCATAAATATTATTAGTATTGCTGTTTAGTTTATTTGTATTGTTTATTTGTATTGTTAAGCCATAAATAGAGAAGCATCATCAATAGGAAATTTTTCTTATCTAAAAATTAGAATCAGTAGAAAATGGTTTGAAAGATAGATTTAGAAATGAGTAAAGAAATCTATATACCTTTAAAATACTTTTAAAAAAAGATTTATTTATTGAAAAATGTAACTTAATTCTGAATAAACTTTTATCCTTAAAAAAATATTAATCTAATTTCATGCCAATATACTAACTCCCAACGATCATTAATATAAGAATAAATTTAATTAGACTAATTCTTTTTCAAAAAAGTTTAAAACTACTTATCATGTTTTTAACACAATTTTATTTTTCAGGTTCAAATCGTCAACATAATGAAGAAAAACTAAGTGAATGCTTGACGTATTTAATGGATCAGAACCTCGTTAATGATGGTACTGTTGCCTGTGATTTTAATCGTATCAAGGTAAGTGTTTGTTAATAATACATATTTCGTACAATTTAATAGAGTTTCTGTGAGAATTTTTAAAATTAAGAAATACTTAACATATTTGAGGAATCGGAGTCTTGTACAGAGTGGCTTCTAAATACTGTAACACTCTGAAAAATAAGAATTAATTTTAATTGTTTTGTAAAACAGTTGCTCTGTCACTATTCCTGTGAGTGGCACTTTCTATAAGTGCAAACAATTTTTGTTTAAAGCAAAATATTTAGAATCAGTTTAAAGAAAAAATTGAAATCATTGATGGTTAAACAGCTTTTTGATTGAGGATTTTCTGCAGGTAGAATCTTTAAACAAATGAAATCTCTTGGGTTTAATAGAACATTTATGTATCGAACTATAAATCGATAATTGGATACTAATAGCTGTAAAGATAGACCCAGGTCTGGTCGTCCACGCTTTGTTCCTACAAAGGAGCGCTTTAAAAGAATTGAAGGAGTGAAGAATTGATTTTAATGAAGTGAAGAGATACAAAGAAATCAACACCGTTCTGCTAAGAAAATATGGCTGCAGAAGAGAACGCGAGTGGGAGAACTATGCAAGTTATATTAAATGCAGACTTGGGGTTTTTGCCCTTATCTCAAAAGAAAAGTTCAAGGCTTAACAACTGCACAAAAATTAAAAAGGTTACAAAGATGTACTGCTGAACCAGCGCTGTAACAAAAGTTTTGACAGAATAATCTTTTCCGCTGAGAAAATATTTTGCTTAGAACAATGCTATAATGCTAAAAATAATGTTTTATATTCATTAACCTTCGATGATATACCCGAAAGTGGTCGAACTGTACAACTCTTTCAGAACAAGAAGTCTGTAATGTTTTGGCAGAAGTGTCAAATAACAGAAAATTTCCCTTGCAATTCATCGATAAGGGGTAAAAAAATCAATGCTGATTATTACAAAAAGGAAGTATTGGCTACACATTTATTGCCACATGCTGAAATATTGTATCTGAATATTTCAGCAAGGTACTGCACCATCGCGACTAGCTAATTCAACACAGGCTTGACTCCATGTCAATTGCTCAGAATTTAACAAGCAAGAAGATTGGCTCTCTTCTTCATCTGATCTAACACCTTTAGACTATTGTGTTTGGGGGATTCTAGGATCTAAAGTTAATGCTGAGCAGCACAAAGGTGTGGACTCTCTCACAGCTTTTTTATAGCGTGAATGGAACCTCTTAAAATGATTCGTGCCACCATTGGACAATAGCGTAAGAGGTTATCATTAGTAATTGATAAAGATGGTGGTCGATTCGAATAATTTAAGGTAAATTTTCTTTTATAGTGTTCATCATATTTGTGTATTTATCATTTTCTATTTAATATCTGTACAGTAAAATGATTTGATATTTGTATCAGTATTTTGTAGCCACCCTGTAAAGGTGATACCTGTAATTTTAATTCAATAAAGGTAAATATCTGTAAATGATGCGAAATTTATAGAATTGATAAATGCTTAGCATATTTAATACAGTCTTGGTTTTGATGGTACTGTTGTATGTGATTTCAATAATAGTAATGGAGCTATCGATAAATAATATAAAATTTACACAATTTTTAGAGTTTATAAAATTACTGAATGCTTATCATATTAGATACATCATAGTCTTGTTAATAATGGTACTGTTTCTTGTGATTTTAACCAAATTAAGGTGAAATAATCTAAAAAATGATGCAGGTTCATATAAAAATTCTTGAATCTTTTTAATTCAAGATTTTATTTAATTGAATTTAATTTAATTTAATTAAAGATCATATTGTTGGCTTTAATTTTAATCATTTGATGGGAAAGATAGGTAAATGACGTGGCATTTATTATAAATTCCTGTATTTGGCTATTCAAGGAATTTTGTTTACTGTTATTTGTTATTTTTAAAAATATTTGGACTATGTTTTAAAATTCATTGCTATGAAATGTGTGTAGGTTAACTAAATGTGCTCTCAAAATCATTATTTCTATGTATTTATTAAACTTTTTTATTCGTTTTTTTATGATTCATTAAAAAAAACTTTATTTTTTTTAATAATTTAGATGAAGGTTTGTAAATATATAAATTTGATAATGTGAAGTAATTTTCATAGAAAACTCATTCTGAATGGTGCTGTTTGAGAATAGTTGTTTGATAGTCTACAACATAGTTTCCACATATATAATTTATTTGAACCAAATATGGTATTTGTTGATTGATTTGTTTGAATTATGAATTATTTGAATAGAAATTTTTCTATAATTATGATTCATTGTAGAAAGCTCATTACTAAGTTATAATTTTTATTATAATTAAGATATAGATTAAGAATGTGGGGGGAATTGTAAATATGATGATATAGGTAAAAATATTTTTCATAAATTCAGTCTTTTGAATCATGTTTGTTTTTGGATGTTTGTGTGGTAGTCTTGAACGTAGTTGCCAAAAATGTCATTTATGATTGTTCGAATTAAAATTATATGATTGTAAATTCGTAAAAATTTTGGTGTTGTAAACTTTTTGTTTGATTTATTTTAATGCTCATGATCGTTTGTAAGTAAGGTATGAATGAAAGCTTTATACAATAACTGCTAGGCCTTATACTTTCAAAATTGTGTGTGCTATGACAGTTTAATGTGTACAAAAGCACTAAACAGGTTACACACGAGCAAACATTGCATTTATGAATTTTTTTTAATGAAACTGATTTTTTCTAAAAACTTTCTTTTGCAAAAATATTGTATAATATGTAAAAAAAAAATTTCTCATCATCTGATTTTTTAGTTTAGCTATTTATTAGTGGCAGCTACTGTATATAGCAAAAAGACTGATTTTTGTCCATTTGAAATCTTTTTAAGTTTTCAATTTGCGTAAATCAGTATTTTTCTGAAAGGTCAATTTGTTTATATCAAAATAAGCTTTTCCAATTTCAAGTAAAAATGTAAGTTTTACAATATTCTAAAACATTTCGTTTTGCTACAGGAAATGTTTCTTTTTTTACTCCCTTGAAATTAGGAAAACCTAATCCAATCTGAAACCAAATGATAAAATTCACAATTAAATTAAAAATCATTACTGGGCCTGTTTTGAGTAACGTAAAAAAATCACAATTATTAGTTCTATTTTAATCCCTATATCATCAGAATGTACCTTGAATGTGTTTCTGACAGTCACTTTTAACCTCCTATCAGTTTTTTTTGCAGACAAACAGATTTCAAAATTTTATCTTCTTTTTGTCATTTATGATGCAGCAATAACAATTTTAATTTTTCGATAGAGTTTTTCTTTCTGCTACTTTAGTTACATTAATTTTCCACCCATAATGATATACTTTTCAGCTTCATTTTTAACAAGGTTTTTTAAAATTGAGTTCTGCAGCATGAAACTTTTCAAAAGTGCTACAAATTTCTTCAACTTTTGAAATGTAAGCAATTGTTTGACTGAAAATTTTTCGAAGAATTCAGTTCATAGTTTCCACGTAGCGTCATTATTTTTATTTAATATTAATTATTTTGATCAATATTTTAAATAATTCTTTCAAAAAAAAAGAAAAAAACTACAAAGCTAAGAGTTAAAATCCCAAAAAAATGATCAAATCACGAGTTTTAGAAACTTAGGTAACAATCTTAATGAATCTGGATTGATCTTTCTGTTTAAAATGTACCAATCACATTCACTATATTTAAATAAATATTTCGCAAGAATTTTTATTTTGATGAGAAAGTTACTGTTAAAAATTGCAGCTGGCACTGCATAGAAAAATATTCTGTATTTAAAATTATTTGTTTATAAAAAAAGAGAATAGAGATTATATAACTCCACTCTTTTCTTAAAATTAAAAATCAGCAATTTTGTATTACTGTTTTCGAACTATAACATTAGAGTAATTTGAAGCATGCTCCAAAAAACTCCAAGTCATGTAACTTACCTGCTGATCACCTTCAATTTATTGATATCTTGTTTTAGATTACTTTTTATTAGATTGAGATATTGTGTTGTTTTTTAAAAGAAAAACAATTTGTATTATATTGCCTCTTAGGGTATCTGGGCAGTTCGAGAACGAATTGCGGAAGCTGCACTGCACGAAGGTTACTTCTATAGTTATGACCTGTCATTACCACACAAGGATTTCTATGAAATTGTGAAAGTGATGCGCAAACGTCTAGGTAAAAAGGTTACTCGTTGTGCAGCATGTGGCCATTTAGGGGATGGTAATGTTCATTTTATTGCTACTACGCGAGAATTTGATCCTGAAGTTCTTTATTTGATGGAGCCCTTCATATATAAATGGACTGCTGAAAGAAAAGGGAGCATAAGTGCCGAGCATTGTATTGGATATCAAAAAGCAAAATGTTTGTGTTTAAACCAAACGGACAACGCTATTGCCACCATGAAGTCACTAAAGAAATTATTTGATCCAAAAGGAATTCTAAATCCATATAAAGTACTTCCTTAGAGAAGATTTGGAACTGATGACAGTAATTGATTACCATATCATCAATAATAATTACTGAGTAGTATGTTATGTATAATCTTGATTACATTGTAATCAAGACCACTTAACATTATGATTATCGATAATTGTGTATTATTGCATGCTTTCAGGTACTTGTGACTATCAGATATTGATTGTGGGTAATCATGCCCAATCAACTTTTAATCGTTGGTATAATTACTTGGTATCTTGTAATCACAATTGCTAAAGATCATGATTACTTATGATCATTGATTTTAATTACTTATAATTGATTTTGATTACTTATTGTTTCTTTTGTGATTACAGGTAATTTTGATGATCTATAGTCACTAATTATGATTGCTTGCAGTCATGCTTACTTGTAATCGCAATTACTTATCATGATTACTTATAATCACTGATTTTGATTACTTTTAGTCATGTTTACCTGTAATTGTTTCTTTTTGTGATTAAAAGTAATTGTGGTTACCTGTAATCCCTAATAGTGGTTAATTGTCATGCTTACATGTAATTAATTACCTTTTGCCATACTCTTCTTTAGGTAATGTTTGAATCAAAAATTTTATGATATTGCTTATACTATGTTGTTTAGTTGTATATATTACTGAGTTAGATATGTTTGATACACGGTAACAAATTTTTCATATTTAAAACTACTTGACAATGTTATTGCCTGTTTAAAGTTAATTGGAAAGTTATTTTATCCAAAAAGTGCTAAAAACCTGTGTTATTCATGGGAGACACATAGGAAAAACTATATTTGGTAGGGGAATGTATTTACAAATTTCCGCAGGTATTGTATGTGAATTTTAAAAATAAATAATGTATGTGTTTTTCATACGTCATATTTATTATTTTTATTGTTGAATGTCTTATTACCAGAGCTTGATGCTTACAATACTGTTTATACAAATTTCTGGTTTTAAAACAAAATGTATTTTCTCATCAAAATTGATACTTTAAGTATTTTCAAAATATATATTTATCTGTTTATAAATTTCACATTTTTGAATTTTATACAAGAGGTTGTTGGTTTTGGATGTTTGTGTGGTAGTCTTGAACGTAGTTGCCAAAAATGTCATTTATGATTGTTCGAATTTAAATTATATGATTGTAAATTCGTCAACATTTTGGTGTTGTAAGTTTTTTGTTTGATTTATTTTAATGCTCATGATCGTTTGTAAGTAAGGTATGAATGAAAGCTTTTTACAATAACTGCTAGGCCTTATCCTTTCAATATTGTGTGTGCTATGACAGTTCAATGTGTACAAAAGCACTGAACGGGTTGCACACGAGAAAACATTGTTTGTGTGCCTTTCTCTATTGACCTACTTATTTGTTTTATACTATAGCTTCTATTTAAAATTATTTCTTTGTTTACATGTTTACTCTACGACGTTTTTAATTTATTGGCTTATGAAGTGGTAATTTATATGATTGCTACACTTTTAATTTATGAATTTTTTTAATGAAACTGATTTTTTCTAAAAACTTTTTTATGCAAAAATATTGTATAATAAGTAAGAAATTTTTTATCATTATCTGATTTTTTAGTTTAGCTATTTATTACTGTTTATTGCAAAAGGACTTATTTTTGTCTATTTGAAGTCTTTTTAAGTTTTCAATTTGTGTAAATCAGTATTTTTCTGAAAGGTCAATTTGTTTATATCAAAAGAAACTTTTCCAATTTCAAGTAAAAATGTAAGTTTTACAATATTCTGAAACGTTTCGTTTTGCTACAAGAAATATTTTTTTTACTCCCTTGGAATTAGGAAAACCTAATCCAATCTGAAACCAAATGATAACATTTACAATTAAATTAAAAAAAATTACTGGGCCTGTTTTGAGTAACATAAAAAAATCACAATTATTAGCTTTATTTTAATACATATATCATCAGAATGTATCTTGAATATGTTTCTGACAATCATTTTTAACCTCTTATAAGTTTTTTTTTGCTTTTTTTTTTTTTTTTTTTTTTTTTTTTTTTTTTTTTTTTTGCAAACAAACAGATTTCAAAATTTTATCTTCTTTTTGTCATTTATGATACAGCAATAACAATTTTAATTTTTCGATAGCGTTTTTCTTTCTTCTACTTTCGTTACATTAATTTTCTACCCATAATGGTATACTTTTCAACTTCATTTTTAACAAGGTTTTTTAAAATTGAGTTCTACAGCATGAAACTTTTCTAAAGTGCTACAAATACCTTCAACTTTTTAAATGTAAGCAATTGTTTGACTGAAAATTTTTCGAAGAATTTAGTTCATAGTTTCCACGTAGCGTCATTATTTTTATTTAATATTAATTATTTTGATCAATATTTTAAATAATTCTTTCAAAAGAAAAAAAACAAAAAAAAACTATAAAGCTGAGAGTTAAAATTCCAAAAATATGATGAAATATCAATTCACGAGTCTTAGAAACTTAGGTAACAATCTTAATGAATCTGGATTGATCTTTCTGTTTAAAATGTACCAGTCACATTCACCATATTTAAATAAATATTTTGTAAGAATTTTTATTTTGATGAGAAAGTTACTGTTAAAAATTGCAGCTCGCACTGCATTGAAAAATATTCTGTATTTAAAATTATTTGTTTATAAAAAAAGAGAATAGAGATTATATAACTCCACTCTTTTCTTAAAATTAAAAATCAGCAATTTTGTTTTACTGTTTTCGAACTATATAACATTAGAGTAATTTGAAGCATGCTCCAAAAAACTCCAAGTCATGTAACTTACCTGCTGATCACCTTCAATTTATTGATATCTTGTTTTAGATTACTTTTTATTAGATTGAGATATTGTGTTGTTTTTTAAAAGAAAAACAATTTGTATTATATTGCCTCTTAGGGTATCTGGGCAGTTCGAGAACGAATTTCGGAAGCTGCACTGCACGAAGGATACGTCTATAGTTATGACCTGTCATTACCACACAAGGATTTCTATGAGATTGTGAAAGTGATGCGCAAACGTCTAGGTAAAAAGGTTACTCGTTGTGCAGCATGCGGCCATTTAGGGGATGGTAATGTTCATTTTATTGCTACTACGCGAGAATTTGATCCTGAAGTTCTTTATTTAATGGAACCCTTCATATATAAATGGACTGCTGAAAGAAAAGGGAGCATAAGTGCCGAGCATGGTATTGGATATCAAAAAGCAAAATGTTTGTGTTTAAACCAAACGGACAACGCTATTGCCACCATGAAGTCACTAAAGAAATTATTTGATCCAAAAGGAATTCTAAATCCATATAAAGTACTTCCTTAGAGAAGATTTGGAACTGATGACAGTAATTGATTACCATATTATCAATAATAATTACTGAGTAATATGTTATGTATAATCTTGATTACATTGTAATCAAGATCACTTAACATTATGATTATCAATAATTGTGTATTATTGCATGCTTTCAGGTACTTGTGACTATTAGATGTTGATTATGGGTAATTATGTCCAATCAACTTTTAATCGTTGGTATAATTACTTGGTATCTTGTAATCACAATTGCTAAAGATCATGATTACTTATGATCATTGATTTTAATTAATTATAATTGATTTTGATTACTTATTATTTCTTTTGTGATTACAGGTAATTTTGATGATCTATAGTCACTAATTATGATTGCTTGCTGTTATGCTTACTTGTAATCGCAATTACTTATCATGATTACTTATAATCGCTGATTTTGATTACTTTTAGTCATGTTTACCTGTAATTGTTTCTTTTTGTGATTAAAAGTAATTGTGGTTACCTGTAATCACTAATTGTGGTTAATTGTCATGCTTACATGTAATTAATTACCTTTTGCCATACTCTTCTTTTGATAATGTTTGAATAAAAAATTTTATGATATTGCTTATACTATGTTATTAAGTGTATATATTATTGAGTTAGATATATTTGATAGATACATAGATAGTATTTGATACACGGAAACAAATTTTTCATATTGAAATCAACTTGGCAATGTTATTGCCTGTTTAAAGTCAATTGGAAAGTTATTTTATCCAAAAAGTGCTCAAAACCTGTGTTATTCATGGGAGACATATAGGAAAAACTATATTTGGTAGGGGAATGTATTTACAAATTTCCGCAGGTATTGTATGTGACTTTTAAAGATAAATAATGTATGTGTTTTTCATACGTCGTATTTATTATTTTTATTGTTGAATGTCTTATTACCAGAGCTTGATGCTTACAATACTGTTTATACAAATTTCTGGTTTTAAAACAAAATGTATTTTCTCATCAAAATTGATACTTTAAGTATTTTCAAAATATATATTTATCCATTTATAAATTTCACATTTTTGAATTTTATACAAGAGGTATGGGACCAAATACTGCAATTGTTAACGACTTAATAACTTATATTTTTAATGTTAATCATGTAAGCTTATTGTTTGTATAGTTGAATGCGTTGTGACTTCAGTGCCTGAACTTGATGTGTTCAATACTGTTTACACATATTTTGGGTTGTAAAATAAAATGTATTCTCTTTACTTGATTGATAGTATAATAAATATTTTATGTAAATTATATATGCGTATTATTTTTACAGTTGAGTGATTTATCATCAAAATGCCAATACTTGATGTATTCAGTACTGTTTGTACATATTTCTGTTTGTAAAATAAAACATTTTTTTTCTTCGTATGATTGACAGTGCAAATTTTTTTTTTTTAAAATAACTTACTTCACTAATACTTATAACTTATTTAATAATTTACATTTTTAGTGTAAATTATGTGAGCTTATTTGTATAGTTGAATGTTAATAGTACGAAATTTTAAAAAAATATTTTTTTTTTTCTATATTAGAGTCAACTGAGGTATAATAAAACTTTAAGCAAGATAAAAATGTATGTACATGAAAATGAGGCTATCTTTACAGTCTTGGCCTGTTATTCAAATAAGGCTTTCAACTATATATTCATTATTATATATTATTCATTGCTTAAAATTAATTAAACATCAGCTGCACCCCCAATTTTATTAGGGATCACCCTTAATTCAATTTTATTTTGAATAACTTTTTTTTTGTATTAAAATTTTATCTATTAATAATGTTGAAATTTATGCTGTTTGAAAGTTTCTTTATTTAATACTCAAAATTTTAAACTTATAATATTGTATTCCATCTTATATCATAATGATATAAGATGGAATTCTAAAATTCTAAAATTTTGTATTTGTTTTAAATGCATGCAAAAATAAAGTTAATTCATAAACAAAGCATACAAGTAAATATATTTTTAGTTTGCATTAATTTCTGCTGCAAAAAAGAAATTTTTAGAATTACATAAGTTAACAAACAAATTTTCAAACATAACAACTCAGAAACTATGTATTAAAGTATATAGGCTTTAAAGCTTAACCCCTTAACGATTGGTTAATTTTCAAGAAAACAGTCATAAAAGTGCCTATTTTGCCAAATACACATATTTGATTAGTGCTGACATCTAGTTTAAAATAAACTAACTATCTACAATTACCTTAAAAATATCCTGGTACTGCCATCTGGTGTGTAAAATGAGGAAGAAAATATTTTCCGGGCAAAAGAAATGAATTAGTTTTATTCTTATTGGCTCGTTACTACTGAACACTCCAGCCCAGAAATTTCACGGGAGCGAGAAATAGAGGGCGAAACCTCACCCCGTCATTTTCACGGGAGCGAGAAAGAAGTGGCTAAGAATCTGTAAAAACTACTTAAAAATCAGAAAATATTTTATTTCCAACTCTGTGTTACATATATATTTATGACAATTAAAAAAGTAGGCAGATGAAGATACTTTTATGAAAAAATGCTATTGCACATTTTTTTTCATTTTCATTACAGCTAAAATTGAAACAAAACTGTAATATTAAAAAATTTCATTTTTGGCCCTTCTATAGAATGTAGTGTTATTATTCCAAATAATTTTTTTCCTGGTTTTAAAAAAAGGTACAGTTGAGGGATTGTGTTTGCATAATTTTGTAATTGCTACCTTTTAAATATTAGAATATTTTTATTCATTGGCAGTAATATTGCAGCGATAGGAATAATAATTGTTTCAATCTGTTTTATATAATTTAGATATTGTAGTCAAAGTGTTTCAGTTTATAAAAGACTGTGCTTTTTAATTTGAGTTTATCCGCTTGGATTTTGAATTTACAAATGTAAAAATTCTAGAATTGTTTTAATGCTGAAAGTGATTTGAATTTTGAGAGATAAGAACCTGCTAGCTTAAAACATTTCAGAATTCAAGTAACCATTATCTTATTTACTTTAAAGGTTCTGAATTTTAAAGGATTTGAATTACACTTGAGAATTAAAAATATCAGTATTTTCTTTACTTAAAGTTTTTTTTTTGTTTGTTGTTTTTTAATTTTGAGAGATTTGAATTGAATTTGGAATTAGAAATTGAAATAGCCATTAATTTATGGTAATTATAAATTTACTCCACTTATGGTTTACTCTTAAATCTTATGTTTATTTTGGTCAGTAAATTAGTCAATTTATTGACCAAGTTTGTTGGCAAATTTATTGATCATTGGTTTTGACCAATGAATGGTGTTCAAACATTTCTCAAACCATTAGTTGAATATTGAAGGTCATGAATATTTTACATGAAAGTACAACTTTATATTTAATACGGCTTTCTAGCCTCACCAAGTCAGGGTATACTTGGGCATAAACTCGTTGCATGAAGGTTCTTAAAAAAGAAGAACCATAACACCCCGGAGTGATCAAATATCTAACTCAACATATGAGATGCAATAACAGCACATCAATTTACCATGGCTCCTGTAGCATGTTTGGAGGGAGGGTTGCTTTTTCATAGCTCTTTCATTAGATGGCAGGAATGTCATGTACAGTTTGTCTACGGTAAGAACTCCATCCACCACAAAGTCTGAGACCGTCTGCTGCTTGGGAAACAAGACTAGCGCATTTCAGGGAGGGTAGCTTCTCTTCATTCTAACACAATAGACCAGAGAAAAAGATTACCTTTCTCTAGCTGACCCGAACCAAAACTTGTCCCTAACAGTGACTCCACACTCCAACTTTAAATAGTTATATCTCGTTCCCTCAGTCACCGCCACAGGTTCAGACGATAGGCTGGGGGAGTTCTTACTTTGGAAAAACTATGATTTTGACCCCAGTCAGATGACGTAGACATCACATGAGCTGGCATCCCTCTCTCTAAACTTCCTCACCACATCCAACGAGAGAATTTTCAGCCACAACAGATTTAACATGCATCTTGTTGGGTATACAAGCCAGTTGTTTAGCCCAGTTTCTGGGATCGAACTCATCTCCCTCCTCACCACCATTCGGGATAGTGGCGCCTTAACCCTCAGCGCCACTGCAATAGCAGTACACAGTTCCATGGTTCATGAGGAGCATGGTTGTGAGCTTCATGCAATTCCATGAAATCTTAATTTCATGAAATTCGTCCATGAGGATCATTTATTAGGAAGACTGCAACATAGCTTGTTGTGTATATTAAAAGCATTCTGATTAAAAATAGTGTGATAGTAAGAGTGCTCGCCAATATCTAACTATGTATTTTTAAACATCAATACTTAGGTACCTTATCCTTTTTTTTTTAAAATCATATTTTTGTTATCATGTTGTTTATGTTATAGGGTATTTGGGCTGTCCGAGAAAGAATAACAGAGGCCCTCTTACAAGAAGGGTGTGGCTACAAATATGACATATCTCTACCCCACAAAGATTATTATGATATTGTGAAAGTGATGCGAGATCGTCTCGGCAAGAAAGTCACTCGCTGTGTGGCCTATGGACACTTAGGAGACGGTAATGTTCATTTTAATGCCACGACCCGGGAATTCGATCCAGAAGTCCTTTCTTTAATTGAACCGTTTATATATGAATGGACTGCCAAAAGAAAAGGAAGCATAAGTGCGGAGCATGGTATTGGATATAAGAAAACGAAGTATTTACACCTCAATAAAACAGACAATGCTATTGCTACTATGAAGTCTCTTAAAAAGTTATTTGATCCAAAAGGTGTACTTAATCCATATAAAGTGATTCCTTAAAATATTTTTAACTTAAATTTGTATATTACTTTTGTAATTACATTTGAAATTTTATCAACATTAATGTGTTGAGACTGTACTTAATATTTTTTATGTAAATTTTTTTCCAAAAAAAATTTTTCAGGCTTAAAAAAAAAAAAAAAAATGGATAATGCTGCTCTCTTGGTACCTGTTCTTTTATTAATGTAATGTATGTTATTTTTTACTAAAGTGCCAAAAACTGAAGTACTTATTACTGTTTTATACGTAATTTTGTTTGTAAAATAAATATGTTTATATTTGCAGTTGATATCGATAATAAAATATTGTTGAAAAAATGTGTTTTATATTTGCAGTTTATAATAAACATCGTTGCAAAAATATGTTTATATTTGCAGTTTATAATAAAACATTGTTGCAAAAATGTGTTTATATTTGCAATTTATAACAAAACATTGTTGCAAAAAATTTTTTATATTTGCAGTTTATAATAAAACATTGCTGCAAAAATGTGTTTATATTTGCAGTTTATAATAAAACATTGTTAAGAAAATGTGTTAGTTTGCTTTTAAATTTACCATGTCAGTATTTAAAAACGAATGATGATTCTTTTTTTTTTTTTAAAAAAAAGTTCTGTTTTATTAGTAGTACTGCAAATATCAATCATTATGCAAATATTATTAATATAGTTTACAGCAATCGTGTCTTTAGTGATGGAAGCATAAAACTTAAAACTAGGTACACATGTACCATTCGTATCAAATTTTAATTTTGGATGGAAGGCCATTTCAGATTTAGCCCATAACAATAATATCATACATTCAAAATTGTAGAGTCTTAAAATTTTATATGTTTTCTTTTTAAATTTCAATTCATGTCACTTGGGGAAATCAATGTCAATTACTCACTTCACTCCCCCACTATTACTTCTCAATTATTTTGAGATAAAGCAGATTGTAACATTAAAAGTATCATTTTTAATAAATATACGCCAGATTTCCTTAATAATATATATTTGTTTAAACCAAATTTATGGATTAATTAATGGTAAAGTATTTACATCTTTTTCTATAATAAGTCAAGTGATTACAGCAACAAAAAAAAGGAGTGTATCTTCAAAAAAATTAATTCCTAAGGTATTTTTTGACTAATTACTTTTATAAATGATGCATGAAAACTTCTTTCTTTTCTCCTCTGCACGCTTACCACTTTTTTTGGGGAAAGTTGGGTGATTTGATAGAGGGAATTTCTTCTAGACAGGCAAGTTAAGGCCTTGTTACCGATTTATTTTTTCACTCTGAAATGAATGAGATTAATACCGAAACAATCGAATTAAGGTTGTTTTTGGTCCAGAAGTTCAATTTATTAATATTCTCATTTTAAGCATTTTTTTTTTTTTCCTCAGTGAAATGAAAGGATAAGTTATGCAGGGTGCGTAGCGTTTTTAAAAAGTGCTTAAAGGTGCTTATTTTCTTTTTTTAAAAGCCCTTTAAGATGCTTTTTTCATTGGGTGTTTTTAAAAAGTGCTTAATTTCCCCCTTTTCTAAATGAGATTTTTCCTTTACCATGTTGATTTTCACTTCGAATTATGCTAAACGACACAGTTCACATTGTTCTATTCAACGTTTTCACAATTAATTCAACCCCAATCTATTTCGGCGTATTGTCAGTCCACAGCGTATGAAAACGCCATTCGTTTTACCCGATTCAAAATTTCATGATTTTTGACAATTGTCAAAACAATACCAAAATATATATATATATATATATATATTTTTTTTTTAAATTTTTTTTTTTTTTTTTTTTTTTTGATGACGGTTAAAACAAGATAAAATCATCAATTGTCAAAAACTTTCCAACCCTGCCTAATTAATGATATTCTTCTAAAGTGCTTAAAAATATTTTTTGAGTGCTTGAAAAGTGCTTACTTTTTGTTGAATAATTTGGCTACGCATCCTGTTATATAATGTTTCATATTTTATTTCCTCATTTTTCAGCTACATTTTAAAAAAATTTCTAATTTGAAATAATTATAAATTTACTTATAAAAAATTAGGGCGAAAGTGATAGTGCATGCCGAACACTGATAAACGGGCGTATATCCATCTCCCTCCTTACTGTATAGTTTGAAGCAGACGAGACCAAAAATTAACGATTATGCATTGTGTGGACAAAATAATGGACCCATGCAGCAGGAAGGGGCAAATAAACGTTAAAAATGCGTTCGTTCGGTATAAGGTTTTGGACTTAACGTCAAAATTACGTCAATTTCACGTGATGATTTTCACAGTTTCTTCATTCGTTAAAACGTATGCGTTAAAATGACGGTATTTTAACGCAATCAATTTTCCCTTTAAATATTTCGTTAAAACTTCGTACTAAAAATACGTTATTTTAACGTACTTATTTTACCCATTTTTCGACAGTTTTTTAAAGTCGTTTTATTAACGAAAAATTGAGGTTTTGTTGCATAGCTATATTTACGTTAATTTTTTGGGATAATACACGTAAATTTAATGATAAAAATGTTACAAACAAAAGAACCCGAGTCCTAGAATAATACATTCTTTTACAAGTCTTAAATTCAAATAAACTGAACATTGTGGATTTTTATTACAATTTTTATTTTATTTTTAAATTCTTATAATTATTTTGCTTATTTAAACTGGTTAAATAAATATTTGTTTGTTGATAATATTGAGTCTGCTCATTATCAGAAACTGACAAGGGAAGTATGAATTTTAATTCTTCTGAAACTAAACTAGATGAAATTAAAGAATTTCCAAAATACTGAATGAATTAAAAATTTGCTACAACTTGACATATAACAAACATATTAGCGTAGAAACATGTAACTTAAATGTAAATTATTCTCACGCTAATAAGAGTCGTGGTGTAGTGGTTAGAGCGTCCGACTTACAATGCTCAGATTGTTGGTTCGATCCCAATCTGGGACAGGGTCTAAAATTGCAAATTTACATTAATTATTTAAATATCAATGAATTAAAAAAGATGTTTTTTATCGTTAATTATGTAAGAATTTGTTCTTAATTTTTTATTTTGCAATTATCGCTCACTATATAAAGTTTTCCAAAAATAAAGTTTTTTATATTATTATATATATTTTTTTTACTTCAATCAACATAAATTAGAACGATTTCTTTGGTTTATTTTTTTAGCATTCATTTATTAAGTTTTTATTTTGAAATTGTCGCTTACCGCACATAAGTTTTTTCAAAATAATTATTAAGAAATTTACTACTTCTAAATTCCATTTTCTTACTGCAATGAGAGAAACATTTATGTTATTTTGAATTACTGATTTAATTTTTTTTTTTCGTCCAAAAACTTCAGAAATTGTAAAAATAAAATTAAAGTTTTTTGAAAAATTTATCAATCTTGATTCCTTAATGTATAAATTTAATATTGAAAAAAAAAAACATATATAAAAAGACAGGTTAAAAGGAAATTCTCATAATTAGTTTTCGTAATAAAATTTTAGTGTAGGAAGTTTTAAAATATTTGTTGTTATTAAAAGACGTTTATACAGAAAAAAAAAAATTATTAAGTTTTGTTTTGAACCTTGAATTTTATAATCTAGAAATTGTATAATTATAAAATCTTATTGCAATAAGTTAATTGTTTATGAAAATCATACATAATAAAAAATAATATAAATATATAAATTATAAAAAATAAAATAAAATAGCATAAATTATGAATAATAATTGTAAGTTTTGTTGTAATGTCGGAAAAATATATATATATTTTTTAATAAGTAATTAAAATATATTTTTTTAAAACTTTAGTGTTAAAAACTAATTAAGATTATTCTTTATTTCTTTGCAAAAGATTATTTGATTTCAATGAGTTTTTGTGTACATGAAATTGAAGTACGTAAATAAAAATTAAAGAAAAAAAATTATTACTTTTTAAAAGACTTAATTTTTCTTGGACATATTGTATTTAAAATTTTGCAAATGCCTGTAGGTGAATCGTATGCAGTGACAATGGTTGCTAAGTATATTACTTGATTTTTGAAAATGGTTGTTGCTGTTGTTCATTTACGTTTCACTAGATCTGCACAATGGGCTATTGGCGACGGTCTGGGAAACATCCCTGAGGATGATCCGAAGACATGCCATCACAATTTTGATCCTATGCAGAGGGGATGGCACCCCCGCTTCGATAGACCGACGACCTGAACGCGAAGTCGAGCACTTTACGGTAGAACAGTTTAACGAGGACCAATACCGCACACCCTCGGTCCATAAGCAGGCTGATCCAAGTGTTCACCCACTCGCTCACTGACCGCAGCCAGTGCTGCTTGACTTCATCGATCTGCTGGGAACCGTATCTTAACGATCAGTCCACTGCGGGACTTTTTGAAAGTGGTAGTACCCCTTAAAGCTGGTGGCACATAATGGTAGTGAACTGGAGCATTATACAAATGGTTACATCTAGTGGTTTCACTATAACGGAACAAATAATGAAATTATAAGGAAAAAAACTCACTGGTTGAGATTTTATTGCATGCGAATGAGAATCGGATTGGTGGAAAACAATTATCCGCGAAAAAACTCACCCATCAGGCTCTCGTTCGCACGAGAGAAAAAAAAATCGCAATCAATTTGATTGGCCCTCCATGTATATGCACTTCCTGTATGCTTCCTCACTCCTTTAGTCCCACAGTGGACTGATCGTTAAAACACGGTTCCCAGCAGATCACCGAAGTCAAGCATCACTGGCTGCGGTCAGTGTGCGTGTGGGTGAACACTTGGATCAGTCTACGTAGGGACCGAGGGTGTGCGGTATTGGTCCTCGTTAAACGGTGCTACCGTAAAGTGCTGACTTCACGCGCAGGTCGTCGGGGTACCGAAGCGGGGGTGCCATTCCTTGTGAGGCTGGATTTTGAAATCAATGACTTATTGTCGGAAGTATAACCATGAAGACCTAGCAAATGAACTTTCTCACGAGTGATATTCTTCAAAAAAAACACTTCTTTAGAAGTTGTATGTGGGCCATCAGTTACGGTTCTTTTTAATTTTTCTATATAGCACCTTTTGTTAACTAGTTCCCACGTTTACGAGTATGCCATCCTCGAGCACTTTTCGACCATCATCTTTCATTTCTGAATCTCACAGACCATTATCGATTTATCAAAATTTTCTTGCATTCTGACAACTGTGCGTTACTTGACATCTTGCATGCGACTTTTGACAATTTTAAAGTCTAAATAATAAATATTTACGTTTGTATGCTGTAACTCGCAGGAAAAGGAAGAATGAAACAGAAAAATTAATTTAATATTTCTTTCTCGTATTAGTTGATTGAATGCAGCATTTATTCTTTTGTCGATTTCAGGTAATCACGTGATCACAAGTAGCAAATGAAAAAATTAATAAAATTATATCCCTCACGAAATCAAAAAAAAAATATTAAAATAATAAAATATTCATTTTAAAATGCACCAAAAATTATTCAATAGAAATTTAAAGCAAAAAAAAAAAACATATTTTAGACATTTTTTTTATTAAAAGTTACGCAGAAAATTTCACCTACATTTTTTCTTTTATCTTTTTAATGGCGAAGACAGGGCATTTTTTAATTATATATACAACATGAATTTTTCAAACTCACTAACTTAGTTTCTACTTTTGCGAAATTCTTGGAAAAAAAGATTTCTAAAACTATTTAAAGATACAAGAAAATTTTTTAAGGAACGTTTTGAATTACTTATATTTATAAATGTTTTGGCGATCTAGGAAAACTACGAAGCTAAATTTGGCGATTTAATCTGGAGTTGGAATGAAGCAACCCCCCTTAGCGCTTTAAGATGGGCGGGAGAATTTCTTTTCATTTCCCGCTCGACTCTGTTAAAGTTCTACAGTTTTTATTTCTTTTTTAGAAATCTTCCATTGCGCTGAAAGTTCGTAAATTTTATTTATATAATTTATTCATTCTTTTCTATATTAATTTAATTTTTTATATTTTCAATGAGTGAAATTAACAAGGCGCGTCGACGCCTAAGGAAAGTTAAAAAACTCACTCAGGAATGTTTAAAGAAATGTTCTTCGAATGTAACTTTTGTTTCTTCTAATTATGTTAATTCTCATTCATCTTCCCTTCCATCTTCTATCTTACAGCCTATAAATGATTTCAATTGCATTGCTAGTGATAATTCTTCGATTTCGACGATTGTTCCATTTAATTCAATGGAATCCAATTTATCTTCTGATTCTGAATCTTTTCTCTCTGATTATTATTTATCCGCATCTGAGTATAATTCAAGTTTAGGGTCCGATGTGGATGAGGAAGTAAGTAGTGAGGTGAATTTAAAAGGTGAGTTACGGAATTGGGCTTTAAATTACAATCTGTCACTTGGTGCTTTAGGGGATTTGTTGAAAACATTGGGTAAATATCATGATTTACCTCGTGATGCCCGGACATTGTTATCAACTCCTTTAAATAATGTTGATGTGAAAAAAATTGGTGATGGTGAGTATTATCATTTTGGCTTGTTGAAGGGGCTTCATAGAAAAATTCTTGATGGCATTAAAACGGAGCACCATGATAATTTAGGAAATATTAAACTTTCCATTAAAACAAATATTGATGGTGTTCAGTTGTTTAGAAGTTCATCAAAACATTTCTGGCCCATAACAAGTATTTTGAAAGAATCAATTAATCTGAGTCCTTTTATTGTAGGTGTGTATTGTGGTACATCAAAACCAGGATCTGTTCACGAGTATTTATCATCTTTGATAGATGAAATGAATTCTCTTTCGGAAGGATTTTTAGTCCTAAATAAATCTTATATACTTGTTCTCACCGGACCATTTATCTGTGATCTTCCAGCTAAATCCTTCATTAAAGGCACAAAATACCATAATGCCTTTTATAGTTGTGATAAATGCACACAGAGAGGTGAATGGAAAGGTCGTGTTGTTTTTCCTCCTGATCTTCAGTATTCTTTGCGAACAGATTTTTCCTTTAGGCAATTATTGGATCCTAAACACCACAATATTTTTGATTCTCCTCTGTGTAATCTTCCAATTGATATGGTAAGACAATTTCCTTCAGATTATATGCACTCTGTGTGCTTGGGGGTTATGCGTCGTTTGCTATTTCATTGGAGCAAGAAAAGAGGAATAGCTCGTTTATCTCAGTCTTTAGTTGATTCTATGTCTAAAGTCTTGATTTCCTTAAGGGATTGCATCCCTGTTGAATTCAGTAGGAAGCCAAGATCACTTACTGAGTTAGATCGTTGGAAAGCTACTGAATTCAGATTATTTCTTTTATACATTGGGCCTTTTGTTTTAAAATCTTTTCTTTCATCTACTCATTATAAACATTTCTTGAAGCTTCATGTAGCAATAATTATTTTGTGCCGTGACAATGCTCTTCCTAAAGCAATTGATTATGCTAAGGAATTGCTACTTCAATTTGTAATAGATATTGAAGAGCTGTATGGTGTTGAAATGCTTGTTTCTAATGTTCATAATTTACTTCATCTGGCGGATGATGTTAAATCATACGGCTCCCTGGATAGGTTTAGTGCCTTTCCATTTGAGAGCTATATGTGTAAATTAAAGAGCTGGATTAGGTCACCTAACCGGCCCTTACAGCAGCTTGTTAGGAGATATTCTGAAGTCTCGAATGGTGACAGTACATCTGTAAGTACAGATAAAGTCGTACTGTCTGGAAAGCATGCTAATGGACCTACTTTAGATATCACCTGTGCTCAGTTTTCAAAAGTTTCTTGTAAAGACTATACATTACATATTAAATATTGTAACAATTGTGTAGTACTTAAAGATTTAACTGTTGTTCTTATTAACAATATTGTACAAATTGATAACATTATTTACATTATTGGCTGTGAATTTCTAAATCGAGGAGATTTTTTTACTGAGCCTTGCAACTCCTCTAAATTCCATATTTTTAAGGTAGATTCCCTCTCTGTTTATAATAGTAAGTGGAAATTTTCAGATATTAAATATAAATCAATTGCTTTAAAGTTAAACTCAGGATATGTAATTTATCCTTTAATTCATACTTAGATTTTAAAAAAAATGTATTTCTTTCAACATCTATTAAAATTGTGATAAAATTGTTCTTAAATTGTTAATGTTGATAAAATAGTGGATGCGACCCACATAAAGCATGGCCAAGTGGATGTGATTATATATATATAGTATCCTTTATATATATGTATAGTTATATATACATATAATATCCTTTTCTATCTATATGTATATAGTTATATATACATATAATATCCTTTTTATATATATATATAGTTATATATACATATAATATCCATTATATATATGTAAATAAATAAAGGATATGTAATTTATCCTTTGATTCCAACATAGATTTTTAAAAATTTTATTTCTTTCGTCATCTATTTAAATTGTGATAAAATTTTTGTTGAAATGTTATTAAATTGTTAATGTTGATAAGATAGTGGATGCGACCCACATAAAAAAGCATGGCCGAGTGGTTGTGATTATATATATATAGTATCCTTTATATATATGTATAGTTATATATATATATATATAGTGTCCGATATATATATATATATATATACATATATAAATATAGTTATATATACATATAATATCCTTTTTCATATATATGTATTTTATATATATGATTCATACTTAGATTTTTAAAAATTGTATTTCTTTCGACATCTATTTAAATTGTGATAAAATTGTTGTTGAATAAATTGTTAATGTTGATAAAATAGTGGATGCGACCCACATAATAAAGCGTGCCAAGTGGATGCGACCCACATAATAAAGCGTGCCAAGTGGATGCGACCCACATAATAAAGCGTGCCAAGTGGATGCAACCCACCTAAAAAAGCATGGAGTGCCATAAGGAGAAGGGTCCACGTCCCGTGCTCTGGATGGTTAATAAATGCCAACTGATGTCTCCTTTTTTTTTTTTTTTTTTTTAAAGAAAAACATTAGTTAAATGTGTAATTTTTAAATAATTATTTATCTTCTGTCCCAGCAATCCATGGGATGATATACTACTTTTGTTGTTTTTTTAATTCATGTTTTTTTTCCAAATACATGTTTACATGTTCTGACAGATTCTTTGTTGTGTAATTTTCCTTGAATTCACTTTCATAACTTTTCTTTAATAAAAGTCTGATAGGCATGTTGACATACCATTGAAAACATATGAGTTATTCCATCATCTGTTTCCATGCCTATTTAGAAATTATTTGATTGCATAATAATTGCCTTTCTGAATAAAAATTAGATTTTCAGGTAAGTGAAATCTTTGTTTCTTATTTATCTTTTTATGTAAACTTATCTTCTTTACTTATCCTACTTATCTTTTAAATCATATTTAATGCAATATAAATGCAGCTTATAATTGACGATATGGTAGAATTTTTAATCTCGTAAGAATAATTTTTAACAGTATATTGAGTAGTTAATTTGGAAAGCATGAAGTTTCGGTTTAAATTTATTGTCCATAGTAATTTGAAAATAGTTCAAGCTTACTCCTCTCCAGATATAAATAAAATGATTAATTATATAATTTACAATTAATTGCTGATATTTAATAACATTGTTAAATAATAAGCTAAAAAACAAAATCCCCACTCACAGTCATATTTGATTAAAATATAAAATGTTTCTATCGTGTTCTTTAAAAATTATGGTGTTCTTTCAAAAAATGAAGGAAAAAACATAATTTCTAGAGCGAATTATCTTTTAAGCTTCTCCGATTTCAGAATTTTTGTTATTATTATTTTTTTAATTTTATCAATTTAAAATTTTAGCTGAAGCAAGCCAGTCATTAGCGAAGTTTTTTATTTCGAAGTGAGAAAATCAGAAGTATTTCTTTCCGATGAACAAGAAAAGTATCTTTAGATTGTAATTCTGCAGAAATTTTTTTTCAGCTATTCAACTCTTTCTTTACTCTGTTTTTTGAATTTAAAATCTATAAATATGAAGATACAGAGTATAACAGTTTTGGTTATTCCTATTATTTCAATGAATTTTATTGTAATGATTTTTAAATTTAGTGTTTTGTTTTTGTCGGAGAAAATAGTAACTTCGTTAAGTCATGAATTTTAAATTCTAAAATGTAGCATATATTCTACCATAACCTATATTTAATAAATTCTAGTTGCTTTTGCATAATTAAGTTCCAAGAAAGTTATTTAGTGCACTCAAAATAAAACAGATATGCAAAGATAATACAAAATTTGTTTTATGTATAAATAGATGTATCACTACGCTGTCGTGGAATTTGAAGATGAGTTTTCCACAATGGATATAGTTGCAATTTCTTGGCTAATAGGGGATGGGAAAAGAACCTATTGGCCAAGAAAGGGTTGTTCTATGCATCAAAAGAGAAACACACCTCCCAGTCAGGATTGGGAGGTGTGCAAGGTCAAAAGAGTATTGAGCCGAGCTAGTAAGTTTTACTTTTTCTAGACTGTACTATACATTTTACTTTTATTCTTTGTGTGAAATTCCTTGAAGCCTAAAATTTTAATTAAACGATAATGTCGTATATGATCGATTTTTACTTCTAAATCCGAAACTGACTCTGTTTTCAGTTAATTTTGATGTTTAACGTGTTGATTTACATAAATTTCTAAATTAGACAAAGCAAAACAAACAAATAACCAAAGAAGAAAGATTGCAGTGAGTAATTTGAATGTATGTTATCTCGAATTATATTTTCTTGCTATTAGTCTCTACAATGCTTTGAATAGCGAGTTGAACTTACTGCTTTCTATGATGCAATTTTAGATTTCTAATCACGGTCAAATCTAATGGTATAAGGGATCGTCGTATAAACGATGCTCCGCTGTATATATATATATTATAGTTAAGCAGGGTTGAAATATATATTTCAACTCCTATTTAAGCTTCACAATAGAATGAAATATAATTAATATTCTTACCATTCCAATCTTAAATGTTTGTATCATGTACGACAATTATGACTTCATGATATTTTTTTAAAGCAACTTCTACTTAAATTTTATTTTTAAGAGAAATAAATGGTACCCCTTACATTTTTAGTAATATTAAAACATTTTGCTAAACAAAGATCTTTTCCATTAGTTTGTTTTGACGATAAATCATAATTAAGGAATTGGATACTTCAGTCAAAGCATAAAATATCTTTAAACTCTTGGAATTAAAGCATTATTTTTAAGGTAGTTTACTGTTTTATTTAACTTGATTTCTTTTTTTATTCGGTTTCAAACTTAGTTTAGTGCAGCGTAATAATTGTTAATTTTATTTGCTTACCCAGTTATGAAATACACATATCTTTAGCTTACGATGATAATAAGTCTTAAAACTATGACACTCATTAATTTTGAAGGTATTACTGTAATTGAAAGAATATTTAATTTTATTTGCAGTATCCTATTCGGAAGCTCGGCGTATGCTAATAAAGCTAGAAGAGACCTCAGACTATGTGCCTAGTGAGGAAGGTGGCAGAGGAAAGAAAAGGCGGTGTATCCCAGTTTATTCATCATCTGATGACGAGCTGCCTGCTGGAAAGAGGAGGCAGCAGAATTTGAGGCCGGAAGGCAACTCTCTGCTAGAGTGTATGCCTCCTCGACCTCCTAGCAGGCTCTTTGAGGATGATCCTCAGCTGGATATTCCGCCACCTCTGCCACATCAGAAGTAATAAATCTAATTCCAGTGACGGAAAATTCAGCATTGTCTGAGTATGCTTTGGTTAGCCGGCAAGAATTCGAAGGTAAGCAAACCGAATTTATTAAGATTTATTTTCAAATGTTTCTTTTTTTTTTAAATTGAGAGCCCTATGCCATAGCTGCCAACTCTACTGGATTTTCCAGTAGACTACTGGATTTTGCCAGTTTCTTCTGGTCTACTGGTTTAATTGAAATTCTCCTGGTTTTTGTATATTTTTGGAAATTCCCAAAAATTGAGGAAGATTCCTGAAAAAATCCCTATTGAAATAGAATTTTTGTACAGCTTATTGCTTGTTTGCTAGAATATATTTCAATAAGTATTATTATAGTAGAATGTCTTTAAATAGTATATTGAAGCGAACCTAATTTATAAAAATCAGTTCGAAATTTTTTTTCGTTCTAAAATGTTCAGTTCTCTTATTCAAATTAATTAAAAAAAAATCTTTAAACTATCTTTGAATTAAATGCATATTAATATTAGAAATTATGGGAAAAAAATAATGCATAACATTTCAAATATGTTTAATGTCAATCATAACTGGAAAATGTGCCAGATTTTCTATTTTGATGACTATAAAAATCCCCAAAATTTCCCTCGGAAATCAGAATATTAAAAATAAATTATAGTGTACCTTTCAAAATTACCTTTTTACATGTTTCTTTTTTAGTTTTTATATTTAAACATTTGGCTTTCAACTATTTTATGTTTTTTATTTCTAATAACAGATTATGAACAGTTATAGCAGAAAATAAAAAGAAAGAATACCAACTACAACAAAAAATGCTGAAACAGGAAACAGAGTTCATAAATCTACAGGGTATCTGCGCACCTGGAAAGTCTTGAATTTCAGTATTGAGCAAAATTTGTCATGATTTTAAATATTTAACAAAAAAAAAAAAAAAAAATCATGAAAAGTCATGATTTAGGTCACTGAAAATCTTATTTTTAAAATGGAATGTAACCTCCCACCTATTCATCTTTCAGCTATTTTATTATTTCAACTCTTTCATTACTCTGTTTTTGAAATTTAAAATCTATAAATAAAAAGATCCAGAGTATAACAGTTTTGGTTATACCTATTATTTCAATGAATGTTATAATACTTTTTTAATTTTATTGTTGTTATTTTGTCGGAGAAAATAGTAACTTTGTTCAGTCATGAAAAATTCTTGGAATTAATTTGAAATGGCATTCTTCCAGGACTGTTTTATATGTATATTTGCTGCTTATTGCTAATGCTCTTCAAAAAAAGTATTTCCATTGATGTCCTTCTGAAATTTTTCAAGGTTTTAGGAACAGTTAGTTCCCTTTTTGAGATCCAAGAATAATTGTGAATTATGACTAAAAAAATTCGCGATATTATCATTGGTTTTTTAGTTAGGATTACAATAAATTTTCTTGAACACAGTTGCTGCATATACTTCATAATTTTTAGTTTTTATCTTGATATGAATCATTTTATTATTCCAGCATTTAAAATGGAGCATTTTTCGATGCTAAATCGGATTCTTGTTGGCCAACAAAACATCGAGGCAATGCTGACAGACGTTAAACGTCAAACAGGCGCCCCATCTAGAGAGCCACTGCCAGAGGGAGCGCCTCAGTTGCCCCTAAAAACTGAGGCAGAAATATTTGGACTTGAGCAGTGGCTCTTGGATAAAATGAACAGATCCTCCCTCGTAAGTAAATAATTTACCTTACACTGTAAGTTTAATTTGTATAGAGAATTTGCATTTTCTACAAGAGTAAATATGCAATTTTTTGTAACATTTATTATGTATTTTTATAGGGTCAGTTAACAAAAGTAAAGGTTAAATAATTTTTTATTTTTTTTTCTTCAAAAAAAGAAATTAGAAATTTATTTTAATGAACCATTTGAGTAATTATATATATATATATATTAGATCCTTATAGAAGTACAGTAAAACCTCGCTGCAACAATATTTTGCGGACCAAATAAGAATATTGTTGTATCAGGGGCCCACATAATTCTGGGACACAATAAGATTTTTTGAAATTTAATGTTATATATTCATTAACTATAAATATATTTACATATTATCGAAAAAATTAACTTGCAAAGTGTTTATTACAGTTAAGCGTTAAAAACAAAGGATATGTTAATGAATTTTTTTACATTAAAAATAAGTACTATCTCGCTCGGCTTGTCATCTTCTATAGTCTTATCTTGTGGAATTCATGTTGCAAAAATCCTAAGACTACCTTTTAAGTGAATATATTGAAGCCGCAAACTAAATGTAAATAATTCCAGCTTGACATCGTTTTAATAGTGGTTGCCATGAAAATGCAGATGTATATAACTGAAAACTTTAAGTTTGTTAAATTTTCACTTAATTCTTAATTTGCATTCTGAAAAGTCTAAAATAATTTTAAATATCCCAATGCTGCAAATTTTTATTTGCAGAATGCTAATGCAATTATGCTAATTGAAAAGTATTAATTTTACACATTTCTAAATTTTTAAAATTTTAATTTCTTGAAAAAAAATTATTTGATTTAAATCAATGATTTTTTAAAAAAAAATATTAGTTGATCTCGTTGGAGCAGAAACCTTGCAGCATGAAAGATTTATGACCTCCACATATCTGACTTAGCAGATAATGTTTCATTTCTGATTCATAGGAGGAGGAAACAGGATAATCTCCTGAATGAGTGATATGAGACAATTTTTTGTCCTTTTGAAATTTTCTCCTAAAATGTATTGTAAAGACTGCAAATAGGGAAAATTTAATTTACATGTTTATAGATTTTTCTGAGATGCTCAAAAACTAATCCAATTTTTGGTAGCAAACTTTTTTTGTTGGCCTTATGTTTCCAAATTTTGCCTTGTCTATGTCAGTCTTGAAAAAAAACTCTCCTTACTATCCATCTGTTGCAGTGACTATTTACGAGATTTAATTATTTCGTGTAGAGGTGTGAGGTTACTGCTTGAGACAAGTTTTGACTTTGTCCAGCTAGAGAATGGGAATTAAGGAAGAGAATCCATCTTCTTTAAAAGAAAATAATAAATTTTATTTCCATATCAGTAGTTGGCTTTTGAATTTGTGACAAGGTCAGCTCTTTCTATAGACAAACTATGGTTAATTTTTTCTGAAATATTCAAAAACTAATCTAATTTTTGTTACAATATTTCTACTACAATAATAGTCTGTAAAATATATTTGTCAATCTTTATTTCAGATGAGTCATTTGGCCTTGATTGGCGGCAAAGACGTTGAGAAAGCGACACGGAATTTAATGGGGCTCATCTTCTCAAGAGATGTTGCCCCGTTATTAAATTGGGCTGGGAGAGGAGGGAAGATGGCTTTTTCCACCCTCCTGATTAAGGATGTTGTTGTTGGTAAGTTCCACTTATGATATTATGTATTGACTTTATATTATAGCTTCGAAAATAGTTGTTGGGGGCTTATTTTGTTTTTATTTAATTTATAAAAGATAATTTTGATAATTCATTATATCTAGATATATATTCAGATTTTAATAGACTGTCTCATTTTATGAAGGCTCTTCCGTGTTGTTGTTTTTTACATGACATGGAAAATCTGTCAAAAATTGTCGTCATCTAGGAAAAGTTCTTTTTTTTCATTGGAACACGTTAAATATTCAATCATGTAGAACATTTGGATTATATAGTACTATATTTACTAATACTAATGAATAAAAATCTAACAAAAATAATTGAAACTATTAATTGGTTTTTCAACAAGGTACTCTTAGTATTTAGAGAACAATACTATTTTAACTACTTAGTTTATATTGCTGGTAAGTCTGTAGTTTATATTGCTGGTAAGTCTGTACTCTTTTATGCCACAATTGAGACGGATTTTTTTGATTAAGTAAAACTAAAACTGTCACCTCATATATTAGTATTTTTTATTCAAGGTTAGAGAGATATTCTGGCAGCCCTTAGAAGATTTTTTATCTAAACAAAATTTTTATGTTAAAGGAGTTACTTTACAAAATTTTTCCTTGTTAAAAATATTTTGTTTGTCAACTTATTTATTTATTTGTTTGAATTTCCTTAGTTTGTAAGTAGGAACTTAAATTTAATTATTACTATTTAAATATATTTTGATTTCTATTATTTAAACAGACATGCTCATTCATTCAACAGTTGTGTAAAATGAAATAATTTTCTTTTGTTTTAATGGTTAACAATTTAATTTATCAATTAAATTTATAGATTTTGCCCATCACTTATAAATAATTTTTAAAAAGCTATAGGAAGATTCAAATACTTGAATAGCCTTGCTATTAAATCCAAATAGTAAATTTTGTATAAATTAATTTTTTTTATTGCTTTAGTTCTCAAGCACTTTAAAAACTATTTTGCCCAATCCACAAATGTTATGGGATATGCATGTGTGTATGAATACTCTCTCTCACACTCTTGATGTCTCTAAAACCTGTTATAATGAATTCTTTTTGAAATAAATAATTTTTTGGGAAAAATTGCAATGTATGATTATTGTAAACCAAAAATTTTCAATTTAATGCATAATTATTTTTGTATTACTTTTAGAAATCAAATTATCATTGTTGTATTTAGTCATTGTTGTACTTAGAGTCATTATAATTACATATATATTTGTGAGAAGTTATTCTTTATATTTTAAAACTATTATTTTTAGGGTAGTATGTTAGAATATATTTTTATTTGTTTTAGAACATATTTCGTTCTAAACTTGTTCTCTCAAACGCTTTACCGTCCCTTCAAATTTGATATATCAAGAGTATATTGCAAATATACTCTTGATATGTATGAGTCTTTTTAACGATATGAGTATGAAATTTTTAGCATGTTTTACGTCTAAAAAGAGCCGGCCGAGCTTGAATATAGTGCTTATAGAAATGTTAAAAGAAAAAATTTTAATAATGTAAATGTAAAAAACTTATTGCATGACGAGTCATCATAATAATCATAAGAATCATTAAAAAACTCCTCAAAATGATATAGCGATTGAATCTAAAATTCTAAGTGCCTATAAAGTCCATAGAATTGGCTAGTTTTTTTTTAATAATATCTAAGTGTTTTGAGCATTTTGATTTTCTTCCAGGTGCTGCTCTGCATTACAGTGCTAAGGAGCAGGCCAACACAATCAGCAGGGTGGAAGAAGCCATCAAGATATGGTTGAAGACAGCCAAATGTAGATTGCCAAAAACTAATGATGTATATAAAATGTAAAATAATGTAAATAAAATGTATAAATAAAAAATGTATATAAAAATTATTTTTATATTAATGGAGTAATTCTTATGTAAGATTTATTTCAGTATTTAAAAAAGTCTTAAGTTGATAGACTGCTTAACTAGTTGTGAAAACTTTTTTATTTTTAAATCTTAAATCAAGGTAAATCTGAAATTTTTTTTTTATTATAAACATTTAAAATTCTCTTGGTACCTAAGCAAAACATGGTGAAAGTAGCAACATAGCTGTAAACTGCCGAATTGAGTAAAATGAAGACTTGCATCAAATGAAATATATACTTTTTTCTTTTAGTTTAATATTTTTAATTGGTATGAATGATAAACATTAAATTATAACTCAGGTAGGAGTCTATAAAATCAAAATTGAGTGGTTTTTCTGCATAACAAATGCTAAATGCTGCAAATTTTTTGATGTGAAGTAATTTAATTAAGTTACCCTGGAAGCACTTTAAGGAATTAGTTATTCAGTTTAAAATATTGTGAATTTTCCAATTTTAGTAGTGTGTAAAGAGTAAACTAATGTAAAGAGAAAACTATAGGCATATTATCATGTGACGTAGAGAAAATTTATTAATTTTCTGGAATTTCTTTTGTAGGTACAAAAACAAATAAAATGTATATGCGATACAAATGGAAATGTGATTGATGTTAGCAACAGTAAGTAAAAAATATATGATTGATGTTAGCAGCAGTAAGTGAAAAATGTTTATATAATGGTAATTACTTATCATTTATAATGGTAATTACTGATAATTTAATATTACCTGCTACATGGTATAAATCTCCATGTAGCAGGTAGTATTAAAATGATATAAATCTCCATCGTTAAGAAAGCGTTAAAACCACGTTTAGCTTCATGGAACTAAAACGTAAATAAATCGTCAATAATATGTAATGAAATTTACGATGGTAATAATAAACGTTAAAAAAACGTGAATATTCATGGTGAAAAAGACGGATCTTATAAAACTGAAAATTCACGTTAAAAACTTAGTTAAAATAGCGTAAAAAATACGATAAAAAGGAAACAAACTTCGTTAAATTAACGTCAAAGATTGGTATCAAAATTCACCATAGTCAAACTAGAGGCAAAAAAGCGTCATTTTTGCGTTAAAAATAACCCAAATTTCAACGTTTATTTAACGGATTCGAGACTACCACTTGACACGTAAATAAAACGTTCGGTGGAAACGTTTTTTTGCTTTTAACCTTGTGGCATTATAACGTTATTTTCACGCAATTAATACTTATCTCTGCTGCATGGGGAAGCACTTCTATACTAATGCAATTTTTCATCTTTCTCAAGAAATATTAAAAGAATCATTTTGTAACTTCAGACATGTTTAGATCATGCGGTTTCTCATGCATTTCAACAAAGTTAAAGGCTTGAGGGAACAACAATAAATTACAAGCGGAAAATAACGTTTTTGAACACCCTATGCTAAAAAATGTAGTTATAGATATGAAACTTGTGACAGTTATTCAAGTTAATATATGCAATAATAGTATAAAATTTCGTAATTCTAGCTTACATATTTATGTGAACATGGTCATTTTTTTTATTTTTTTATAAAAAACTAATTTTGTTGTTTTATGTTTTGGTTTTTTGCTATTATATTTAATAAAATTAAAATTTAAAGAGCAATTTAAAATTAATTACAAATAGTATTTTGCTTTAAAATTTGAAAAAAATTTTTTTTTTTGAAAACTGTTTAATATATAAGTAAAGTAGTTCTTATATACTGCGCATGCGTGAAAAAAAAAAAATTTTTTTTTCATAATTTTTTAGCGATTTGTATTTGGCAATTAATAAAAAAAGTCCGATTTGGAATATCTTAAAAATTTAAAATGTTTCAAACAATTCTAAGCAGTGTTTGTACGATGTTAAAAGAAAAGTTAAATATACTATGTTAAAAGAAAGATTAGTTAAAAGAAATTATAAGGTGATTTCTACAAATATTATTTTGTATCATCAGACAAAATTCAATAACAAATGATAATACCTTACAATAAACATTCATTCACCAAAATGTGATTTAATAAGGAAAGAAAAGATACTTTTATGGGGAATGATCCCTAACAATGCCGTTATCTTTTTCAATAAATCTTGTTTAATAGTACAAAATAAAATATGTGGAAAACTCTTAATCATTTTGAGCTTTCCTTTAAAAAGTAGGAAAACTACTTAAAAAATTGCTTAAAACTTTTTAAATTTTTATTTACTTATTTAATATTGTTATATAAACAAGTGAAGTATTGTTCCTTACGTATCGAATCGAATGAGGCTTTATACAAGTTAACAGTACAAATAGTTCAAAATTTACATGAGTTTTTGAGCATAAAAAGTATTTCTTTTGGCACGTACTCATGTTCGCATTTTACATTGATTGCTATCCAGGAACTATCTAATCATGTAAAATAGATTTTCTGGCGTAATTTTTCATGTTACATTGAATAAATAATACATAACAGAACTTTAAAGATAAATAGTTAAGAAATTATAAGAGTTCTATGTACAAAGAATACAATTTTGTACTAGCACTTATTTAAGCATGTTGCATACAAGGAGAAGTGCGAGGTATCGTTTCTTATCTTTGCTTAATCGAATGACATCAAAAACGAATAAAAAGAACCGGCCTTTTAAGAGTTGAAATCGATATTTTGTATAAAAAGTACAATTTTTGAATTGCACTTATTAAAGAAAAAAAACACATCCTTACAATTTCAAATTTATTAAACTTATCAGTTCGAATTTAATCTGCCTCAATTCAGCAACCGAAAAATTCATCGAAAATTGTACCTTGCATGTTTACATAGCCACCACATAGCAAAGTAACAAGTATGCATGAATCACATAAAAAGTAGTGCTTTTCATGCATTAAAGCATTTGCATATTTTGAACTATTTCTTCTATTGACTCCTGTATAATCTCATTCGATTCAACGAGAAAAATTACACTGCAAACAGCGTCTCAATTTTTCTGATAGAAATATTAGATGAGTAAATAGTACAAATTTGTACTTTTTGAACATAAAACCTGAATTGCTGCTAAACTGATGTCATAAGATGCTGCTGATCATCTTAGGACTTTCCATTCAATTCAGCGTATATATATATATATATATATATATATATATATATATATATATATATATGTGTGTGTGTGTAATACAAAAATTATAATACTTTTGTATTAATAAAAGAATTAAAACTCTTTCGTTTTCATAAAATGTCTTTGTTAAAGAATAAGCGTAGAGAGATTCTATTTTGGGAATTCAAGGCTAATAACATACGATTGAGTTATTTTTAGAATCTCTCCCCCTTTTTACTTCCACATAAGGAAGCAGTAAATGATTTTCCTTAATGCGTAAGGATACAAGTATGTCAACGACTGTGCCTGTTTACTCCAATATGTGTTAGTATAAAATGCGAGAGCAATGGTTTTCGCATGTCCTTTTCCATCATGTTGTGATCCTGATAAGTTGTTCCGGAATTGACAGAAGTCTTGTCCACCCTCTCCCTTGTGGAGAGCGGGTGTGGACTGTTATCAATACCAACCTACCGTTAATAAACCAGTTTAGAACGTATGATGGCTTACGACTGCATTATTTAAGCTAACTATAACACTAATAAAAGGGATTTTAGCCCTTTTATTACAAGACGCCAGGATGGTTACTTGCTGAGGAAACCATTGTTATCTATTTTCCGGCTGACTACAACGTTGATAAATTCTCATCCCATCACCTACCGGAGTCGAAAAAAAAAAGTTGCCTCATCGGAGTCGAAAAAAAGAATGAAGGAAGGATTGATTTCACCACTCGATCGGTACCCGTACCTTCATCGCTGTGAGAATGCTGACGTTGGCTCGAGCTCGTCTCATGCCTCTCTGAAACCGTTTGATGTGTGCCCCATAGTGTTGATCGAGATGATCCTACAGTGTCCAATCTGGAAATGACCGATGACCCTACAATTCCGTAGTGCTCAAATTGTGAAAACAAAAGTGAATGTGCGCGATTTATATTAAATTGATAGAGAAGCTTTTGATCCTTTATTAAAAGTTCCTTTCATTAAAAAGCTGCTGTTAACACCAGTGATATGTGCGCGCGTGTAAAACCCCGAAGATTTATGTGAAAACAAAAGTGAATGTGCGCGTTAAAAACAAAAAAATGATTATATTTTTTGTTTCTCTTCAACATAAAAAGTCATGAAGGCCGAAAGAAAGTGTTAGCAAAAAAGAAAAGAAAATACTGTAGATACATATTTTTTTATCCTCTTATTTTTCTTTCTCACTAGTATAATCAAATATTTTAGTGATATTAGAGATGAGTAGTGTTTTAAAATTTTTATTTTGAATAATTGAATAAGAGAAAATTATTAAGAGTTAAAGTGCATTTCTTGTTTTTATATTGCTTTTTTCTTTATAAATTTCTAGTATGATATCTTGTTCTTTATAGTGCATTTAAAATGTTTTTAAAAGAAATAGATGTGATTCAAACGTCAATTAAATTTGCGACGGCTAACAAAATTCAAAATTTTTCAGAATTTCAAAAAAAAAAAAAAAAAAAAAAAAACAAATCTGAAAGAAATTTGTAATGCTTTTTCTTTTTCGGACTTGGTCAAAACTAAATATTCCTATTAAAAATGGGAAAAATTAAATGTTACCCAAACAAAAGGACATTTCACACTTAACAAAATTTGTGAGTTTCCCCTTATTACGATAGGCGAAATTGTTAACTCAGCTAAGTTTTTTATATTTGATACTGAGTTACTGTATGCTTTAGTAGGGTTGCAAACTTGCAAAGAATTTTGTTTGTTTATTGATTGTGTCGAGCCAGTTGTTACTCAATTTGGTATGAGATTGATCACCTCTGCTAATTCTAACAATGACAACTTATCTTTGCACATTAGACAGCAGAATTCTAAAAGTGTTAAGGTCAAAAATGGTGAAAAAAATAAAAGTTTAAGATGTTTCAATAAAAGTAAACATTTTGAAAAAATGGAAGTTTAAGATGTTTCAATAAAAGTAAACATTTTGAAAAAATGGAAGTTTAAGATGTTTCAATAAAAGTAAACATTTTGAAAAAATGGAAGTTTAAGATGTTTTAATAAAAGTAAACATTTTGAAAAAAAAAAATATTGTGAGGGGTAACAAAAATAAAAAGAACAGGAAAAATAGGAAAAAGAAAGAATGACCAAGAAGTTAATAACAAAAATAAAAAGAACAGGAAAAATGGGAAAAAGAAAGAATGTTCAAAAATTTCAAATGATTCTAAGATAGAACTAGGTAATGGGTGCATACATTATCAGGTCAGAATCGAAAAAAACAAAAAAAAAAAAAAACATTTTTTTTTGAAAATTTTAGTAGATTAGTTATGAAAATATGTTTCATTTTTCTTTATGTTTAGTGGCCTAAACAGATAAAGTGTATTATCATGTTTTTAGTGTTATTTTTGCATATAGTTGTTTTTTTTTAACAGATAATTGAAAAAATGTTATTTGTAGTAGTGAAAAGGAACAGTCGTACCAACATAAATTTTAAAAGTTCAGAGAATTCTAAATTTTATTATGATTTCTTTTTGGCTTGCCAAAAATCTTTTTTTTTGGGGGGATGTAATACAAAAATTATAATACTTTTGTATTAATAAAAGAATTAAAACTCTTTCGTTTTCATAAAATGTCTTTGTTAAAGAATAAGCGTAGAGAGATTCTATTTTGGGAATTCAAGGCTAATAACATACGATTGAGTTATTTTTAGAATCTCTCCCCCTTTTTACTTCCATATAAGGAAGCAGTAAATGATTTTCCTTAATGCGCAAGGATACAAGTATGTCAACGACTGTGCCTGTTTACTCCAATATGTGTTAGTATAAAATGCGAGAGCAATGGTTTTCGCATCATGTCCTTTCCATCATGTTGTGATCCTGATAAGTTGTTCCGGAATTGACAGAAGTCTTGTCCACCCTCTCCCTTGTGGAGAGCGGATGTGGACTGTTATAAATACCAACATACCGTTAATAAACCAGTTTAGAACGTATGATGGCTTACGACTGCATTATTTAAGCTAACTATAACACTAATAAAAGGGATTTTAGCCCTTTTATTACATATATATATATATATATATATATATATATATATATATATATATATATATATATATATATATATATATATATATATATATATATATATATAAGTTTAAAATGAAGATAAAACGAGGAAAAATTATAGACAAATGAAAAAAGGGAAAAAGAAAATTATTATTAATAATAATAAGAATAAAAAAAAAGTTAAAAAAAATAGAAAAAATCTTTTAAGAAATCCGGGGGAAAAAAATAAATAAAAAGATATAATCTTTTCATCAGCCCACACAATTATATCTGCAAAAAAGAGTGCTTTCTAATATTGTATTATTACAATACAATACAATATTAGTATACAATATTAGAAAGCACTCTTTTTTGCAGATATAATCGTGTGGGCTGATGTAAAGATTATATCTTTTTATTTAATTTTTTCCCCCGGATATTTTAAAAGATTTTTATTTTTATTTTTTTTTCTTCTTCTTCTTCTTCTTATTATTAAAAATTTTCTTTTTTCCTTTTTTCATTTGTCTGTAATTTTTCTTCGTTTTATCTTCATTTTAAACTTATTTTATGAGTTCTATTTACTTGCAGCTTATGCGCAATAAATAATACTTATTGTTTTTCTTAATTTTCTTCGTGTTATTTTGTATTTTTTTTATTATGCTATATATATATATATATATATATATATATATATATATATAAATGTTACCGGGCAAAGTATGAAATAAACGTCCTGATGAAACGTTATGTAAATTGAGTGCATGTTACTGTGAATGAGCGAAATCGGTGGTTGTTTACTTTCACCGGTGAATGTTAACAGTCACATAGTCGCTTTGGTGAATGTCCGAAATATTTATTTCATCCGATTTGATATTAATTTATTCGTGGATATAATTACATTTATTCGATATTTTAATACTTACTGACGATAGATTAGAAGAAACATCAGTGATTAGAAGAAACATCACACTTGACCTGAAAAAAAAACATCAGTGTAACGTATACCGGGTAATGGCGCTTAACTAGACCTAGTAATATATTTCGGACATTTACCTAAGGTCCAGTCATACTAGTTCTAGTTAAGTGCCATTGCCCGGTATACCCTACACTGATGTGTTTTTTAAGGTCAAGCGCCACTGCCCGGAATACCCTGATGCCCGGAATACCCTGAATACACTGATGTTTCTTCGAATCTATCGTCAGCAAGTATTAAAATATCGAATAAATGTAAAACTACCGATTTCGAACATTCACAGTAACATGCATTTCTCAAAAATAAAAATTTTATTCTGAAAAAATACTGACAGTGCCATTGCAAAACATTTATTCAAAATGAGGAAAGAAAATTAAGCCAGTTTCTCATTTCTCTATAGAATGCCTAGGAAATGGGTGAAATATAAATCATTTCATACTTTGCCGGTAATATATATATATATATATATATATATATATATATATATATATATATATAAAATATATATATGGGTGATTCTCACGAAATATGACAATTCACTGTCCCTTGCTCCCAGATCTAATACTATTATACTAAAAGAACTTTTTTTAAAAAAAATTTATAAATAGCATCGCTGTTAATATTTTAAAATGACTCTGCACTAGCAATGACTGTTTTGTATAGTTAAAAAATTTAATTTAACTTCGAAATGTCATTTTCCTGGCATGTCCCAAACAATGTTTCCAATAATAACTAGCTTCAAAACTTCCCCTAAATTTTATAATATCTAATTTTTTTTATCTCAACCTTTGTAATCATTTCTTGAATATACGCAGAGGGTATTATTTACAAAAACTTCGTTTAAAATAATTTTTGCTGTCAATAATTTGTTTGTCCCAAGAAAATCTGTCATTTTCCTGGCTACTTTTATTTAGTGGTTTATAACCAAATTATAATTAGAGCCAGCAATCAATATCTTATGTTAATAGATTGATTAGATACCCTCCAATATGAACATGTCTTGTTACATGAATAAGGAACCAATTTTCTGGTTCAAAATCTATTTCAAAAATTTTTTCAAGGTGAGTAGGCTTTTATGTTGTCATTTTCCTGGTTTCTTGAAATCATAAATAACATAAACTACATAGATTTATCTGAGTTATTTTAAGAAATCCTGTTGTTTTCTACAGAATATAACCGTCTTAGGCCAAAATATTGAATTTAAAGTAAAGTTATATGCTATGAAATGTCGAATTTGTCATTGTCCTAGCTGTCATTTTCCTGGTTTATGAATGACATGACATTGAAACAGTTACCAGAAATTTTTTTAAACAGTTGAATGTAAAGCAAATATTAACCTAATATCAAGTTTATGTAAGATTGTTATATGACTGAATGTAATCAAAGTTTTTTTTTTATTTAATGATAGATTACTACGCACAATTTTATTCTGTAGATATCAGCAACAAAAACATTTTTGATTCTTTCTACAGTGAATAAAATAATTAGTTTAGGCAATTCATGGTAATGGCTTAATATGACTCTTTTTTCAAATTTATAAGCAAATGTGTCATTTTTCTGGCATTCAAGATTTGGTGAATTTCTATTTTATTTTTTTTTTCTCGAGCAAATGTCAATAAACTACACTGCTGTCTTTAAGGTATTAATAAGTGTAACTAAAGAAGTATACAAAAAAAAATTTAGATTATTTTGAAGACTTTAAATTTGAAGACATTTTTTGGTGCGAATTGTCATGTTTCGTGAGAATCACCCATATATATATTTGGAAGCTGCTTGACTAATTATAAATAACTTATCTTTAATTAATTCATTAAGTTTGATTCAAATAAATATATAATTAATGAAATATGGCAAATACGAGTATTATTAAAAATAAAATAATACGTTATACACTTTTAATGCAACAATCTGCTAATCATCAAGAAACCAAAATTATTGAGAAGTAATAGTCAATGAGTCAGTACTAGGTCGATGACCGAAGCGAGCAGGGGACATATATTGCCCCAAGTGACACATAAAATGTATGAAGAAAAGACAGTTATATAAAACTTGTTAGATAAATAAATGTCAAAATGTGTATAAGATGTCCTAAAGTTCCAAAGCATTTAGTAGATGTTCCGTAATAGCCGCCTTTACTATACTAAATTTTTCGAATTCTTCTCAAAAATGAAGTGATAAAAGTATGCATAATAGTGGTCGCAAATTACTGAAAGGTACCAAAGCCAGTTTGATTGTCTGCTAAATCTTGGAGGTCAGCTAAATCTCTAATAATTACCTTCAACTCCTCTCTATTCTTTCAGCAATTTAACAGGTTTTTATTACTTTCATTTCAGTCTTTATCAGCATTGATTTGATAGATTCTAATAGCGTTTTTAAACATTCCTCCTTCAAACATTATTTCGTGACACTTGAGCATTTTTGTAAAGGATGCTAAAAATATATTAAGGTTGGTGGTTAAAGGAAACCCTTCAAAACTATGAGCTAAATTCCTTGTCTGTATACGTTGCACATTAATCATGATGTGAGGTGTTCCTACTTTGTGTTTTGAAATTGAAACGATGAACTTTGGTTCATTATGTACTTTATTAAAAAAAGTAAACTAATGTATATCTTAATAATTATCTATATGGGGAAAATTAAATTCCTCGTCCGTGCTCCGGATAGTAGCCTGCTCGCTATATTCCCACAACTTTCTTGCCATTTCACTATCCTGAGCTCTTGCAGATGGAACAATTCTCGTGCAGTTACTAAAATGAGATTTTATATATATATATATATATATATATATATATATATATATATATATATATATATATATATATATATATATATATATATATATATATATATATATATATATAATATATATATATATAAATATATATATATATATATATATATATATATATATATATATATATATATATATATATATATATATATATATATATATATAATATATATATATATAAATATATATATATATATATATATATATTTATATATATATATATATATATATATATATATATATATATATATATATATATATATATATATATATATATATATATATATATATATATATATATAATACACTTTTATCTTGAAAAGTAGTATCTACTATTTATTTTATAAATCTTAAAAATATAGGAAATGTGCATGGAAAGCAAGAATAGAGCAAAACATTATCCATTCACTACTACATACTACATGCATACATGAATCATACTACATACATTTTAAACTAAAAGAAGCTAAATTTATGATTAAAATTATCGCTGCATTAATTATTAAAGTAATATTAAACACGCATTACCACATGCATTCTCAAGTTTAATCGCTACTGATAAAATCCGTTAATTTTGTTTGAGTTTTTCGTTTGAAATGCAAAAAAAAAAAAAAAAAAAAAAAAAAGAAAGAAAAAAAAAAAAAAAAAAAAAAAAGGAAAGGGATTTTACTGCTTTCTCTAAAAGTTAAGTGGCTTCAAAAATCAATTGAAGGGCATTTCCCCCATAAAATGCGTTAACAAGTTTAAAGTATTCTGAAATTTTACGGAAATAGGGAAAGTGGATCTCAAAAAAAAAATGTTCGTTAAATAGAAGAAATAGAAGTTCGACTGTATATATATATATATATATATATATATATATATATATATATATATGTGTGTGTGTGTGTGTAATAAAAGGGCTAAAATCCCTTTTATTTGTGTTATAGATAGCTTAAATAATGCAGTCGTAAGCCATCATACGTTCTAAAATGGTTTATTAACGGTAGGTTGTTATTGATAACAGTCCACATCCGCTCTCCACAAGGGAGGGGATGGACAAGACTTCGGACAATTCTGGAACAACTTAATAGGATCAGAACATGATGAAAAGACATGCGAAAAGCATTGCTCTCGCTTTTATACTAACACAAAATTACTGTAATACAAAAATTATAATACTTTTGTATTAATAAAATAATTAAATCTCTTTCGTTTTCATAAAATGTCTTTGTTAAAGAATAAGCGTAGAGAGATTCTATTTCGGGAATTCAAGACTGATAAACATACGATTGAGTTATTTTTAGAATCTCTCCCCCCTTTCACTTCCCTATAAGGTAGCATGAAATGATTTTCCTTAATGCGTAAGGAAACAAGAATTTCAAAGACTGTGCCTTTTTACTCCAAACTGTGTTAGTATAAAAGCGAGAGCAATGCTTTTCGCATGTCTTTTCATCATGTTCTGATCCTATTAAGTTGTTCCAGAATTGTCCGAAGTCTTGCCCACCCTCTCCCTTGTGGAGAGCGGATGTGGACTGTTATCAATACCAACCTACTGTTAATAAACCATTTTAGAACGTATGATGGCTTACGACTGCATTATTTAAGCTATCTATAACACAAATAAAAGGGATTTCAGCCCTTTTATTACAAATATATATATATATATATATATATATAATAACAGAGCTTCATCCCTGTTATCAGTGGTGTATTTAGCTTTAATAATGCAGTCGTAAGCCATGTTACACACAAAAAACCTTTATTAATGGTAGTAGGCTGGTATCGATAACAGTCCACATCCGCTCTCCACAAGGGAGAGGATGGACAAGACTTCGGACAATTCTGGAACAAATTACCAGGATCACAACATGATGGAAAAGCCATGCGAAAAGCATTGCTCTCGCTTTTATACTAACACAGATTTGAGTAAACAGGCACAGTCGTTGACATTCTTGTATCCTTACGCATTAAGGAAAATCATTTCGTGCTTCCTTATATGGAAGTGAAAGGGGGAGAGATTCTAAAAATAACTCAATCGTATGTTTATCAGCCTTGAATTCCCAAAATAGAATCTCTCTACGCTTATTCTTTAACAAAGACATTTTATTAAAACGAAAGAGATTTAATTCTTTTATTAATACAAAAGTATTAATTTTTTGTATTACATATATATATATATATATATATATATATATATATATATATATATATATATATATATATAGCAACTTTTATAAAGCTGTGTTTTAGCATCGATTTTACCCATTTTTGAATGCCCATGATAAACTAATTTACTATTTTAATTTGTGCTACCAGCCATTAAGAATCTCAGAGCATAATTTTATCTAATAATTTTGTCTAATAGGGTGATTGAATTTCTTTTTTTTTTTTTTTCGTGTCAAATCCAAATATATTTTCATATACATTTATTAGAAATAAATAGCCCTTTAAAGGGTTAATATGCCACCAAAAGGGACTCTTTCTATGGTTGCCGTTGAGTATGTTTTTCAAAATGGCACTTCAAATGGAAATTTCTTCCATACGAAAAACTCATAACTATCTCCTAGTACCTTCATCCACTGCGATCCCTGAAATTTACTGTCTTGAGAAAATAAGCTAAAGTTGTAAAATTAAATACGATACTTCTCCTGGAAATCTCTAATCTTGCAAAAACTTAGAATCTACTTTCACTGAGCCCCTTAATTCTCATCTAACCCTAATATTGTCAGAACTTAGTTAACTTACCAATAATAAAACCCAGATTCTTTTTCCAACGATTCTTCAACAGCGCAATGGATGGTCGTCTGCGCACCTTGGTGAACATTCTTCCCGATAAGTTTAGAATATCCAAAGTAGATGTATGCAGCAATAATGTTCAATGAAGTGTACAAATGACGTGTAATATCAGTAAGAACGAAACCAGGATGAAGACAATATGTTGTAACACCTGTACCTGTAGTACATATCCAGTGATTTAATTCAAGAACAACCAAATTTAAAATTGCAAATATTGGAAGTATTATGGTCAAATTGAAATTTCTCGGGATGTAGTTCATTCATCCGAGAAATCCTAATTCTTCCAAAGACGTACGTCACTTAGAACTTTCTTCCACGAATCTTTTCAATTCTCATTTAACCCTAATATTCGTTCTAGAACGTCGTCAGATCATCATAAACTAACCAATAATAAAACCTTGATTCTTTAAGAGCACAGTAGATGGTCGTCGGCGCACCTAGGTGATCATTCTTCCTGATAAGTTTACTACATCCAGCGACGATGTACGCAGCAATTATGTTGAACGAAGTAAACAAATGTCGAAAAATATCAGTTTGAACAAAACCAGGATGCAGACAAAATGTTGTAACGCCTGTACCTGGAGTGCATATCTATTGGTTTAATGCAAGATCAACTAATTTTAAAATTAACTAAAATTTAAACTAAATTTTTAAATTTAATGAAAAAATATTTTGGATAGTTAGTTACATAAAGATTTCACAGGTGGCGCTAGCGGTTGAAATTCGTAATTGGATTAGCAGATTATTAAATCCAATCCATCCTATATTGTTAATGTTTTTACACTAGTTACCATTCATTTATGACTAGCGCTATGAATAATTTAATTTGTAAACCCATCTAACTTGAGCTGTAAACATAAAACCCTTTTTTTGAAATTTCTTTTAACTGATTTATGGCTCACTTCTAAAATTTAAAAATCTTAAAAATGGCGAAATTGCGTGTAAATTAAAATCCAATCTTATTAGTAATACTTCTTAAAATATCAAGTCTATTCACATATCCTAACATAACATAAGCTCAGCGATGCACCGGGAACTTACAAGATTCCGTTTCTCTTTCAGAATTTTATTATTGTTTACATTAATATCATCCATTACAGTGACCCTAGTTATATTCAAGACGAAAAATTTACTACCTCCAATGGCTTTCAAGTCAAGCTTTAGTTTTTTTGTTGTTGAAGAAAGTAAAGAAATTTTTTATGATTTGGTTGTTCCATCGCGCTAGAAAGAACTATTCTGATGGGGGTGTTAGCAACAATTTTGGATTCATTTTATCGATGATCAGAAGATAATATACACTCTACTCTATCATCGTAGTCAATGTCGTTTTAGTTACTTTATTTTATTTTTTATTTTATCTTATTATTTTTATTTTGTCTTATTTTTTTTTATTTTGTCTTACTTTTTTATTTTATCTTACGTTTCATCTTATTTTTTTCTTATTCTTTACTTTACCTAATTTTTTATCTTATTTTTATATTTTATCGTATTTTTTGTTTTTTTGTTTCATTTTGTTTTATCTTATTAATAAATTAGATAAAATAATAAATTTGTTTTATCTTATTAATATAATTATTTCATGATTTTTTGTTTCATTTTATTTTATCTTATTTTATCTTATTTACTTTATTTTATTTCATCTTATTTAATATTATTATTTTTTATTTTATCTTATTTTTTTATAATTTTTTATTTTATCCTACTTTATTTGATTTATCTTATTTTATTTCATCTTATTTTATTTTATTTTTTAGTTTACTGTTAACTCTTCAGGTTCCTTTATCTCAAATTTTCCAAAGACACAAAAGCAAACACGTAACTGAAGTATACCCTTAAAGTCACATGAGACCTTGTGAGGCCTGAAATTTATGTAATAAAGATAGTTGAATATCGTTTCTTGGTTACCTCAAATCGTAATAGAATTAATAGAATTTGTAATATGTAATAGAATTAATAAGTACTAGAATTTTGCTTCTAAAATAGAGTAGGTGGGAGCAGATGAAATCTAAAAATAAAATTATTTAAAAAATTTAAAAAGAAAATATCTTTTTTATGGTTTTACACGAAAAAGTAAGTAATAAATTATTGCGTGTCTTTTACAAAAATTGAGTTGATATAGTCTTAGTTAATTTTCCAGGCATTATGTTCATTTTGTATAAATTTAATCTTAAAATGTGTTGCTATAATTTCTAGTAAGTTTTTTTAAATTGAGTAGATGAAAAGTCGGTGGTTTATGTTGTGTTATTATTGCTGTGTGAAAAATCACCAATTTATAATACTACTTATTTTGAAAAAAATTCAAAAGAAATTATTGTAACACATTTTAAGATAAGCTTAATATAAAATGAACTGAGAATATATAAATTCGGTTTTTATAAGTTACACAATAATTCATTTTCTTACTTTTTCGTGCAAAACCATAAAAAGGTGTTTTTTGTATTTATTTTTTAATTATTTCATTCTTTTTCGCCTTAGGATTCGTTAAGTCTGCGAAAAAAGTTGCGTTATTTTTTTCTGAATGTTTTCTCATCTTTGTAAATATGGTATTGATAAAAAAAATTCGACTTAAGGGTGGATATATTTGTATTGCTTATAACTTAGAGAGAAAACTAGTATACTCTACTAAAAAATAGAGAAGATGTAGATGTAGTTAATTTACGTCGCACTAGAGCTGCACAATGGGCTATTGGCGACGGTCTGGGAAACATCCCTGAGGATGATCCGAAGACATGCCATCACAATTTTGATCCTCTGCAGTGGGGATGGCACCCCTGCTTCGGTAGCCCAACGACCTGCACGCGAAGTCGAGCACTTTACGGTAGAACAGTTTAACGAGGACCAATACCGCACACCCTCGGTCCCTACGCAGACTGATCCAAGTGGTCACCCACCCGCACACTGACCGCAGCCAGTGATGCTTGACTTCGGTGATCTGCTGGGAACCGTGTCTTAACAATCAGTCCACTGCGGGACAAATAATAGAGAAGAAATCCTTCTCTATTATTTAGTAGAGTTGATAGAGCAGATAACTAAAGATAGAAGTTTTTAAGTTTAGTATAGCAATTAAACTAACAGTTACATTAAAATATTAATTAAATTATAATACGAAAATATTATACCGTAACAATTAATACTTTCCTGGGATTTGGTGGAAATTTTAATTGACAATAAGTCACAATATAAATTGAAGTCGAGCTTGCAGGGAGGTCCGGAGTTCGAATAGAACTATCCACTCAGCAGCTTAAATGAATGCTATAAATTATGTACTGAAAGACATCATATTCCAGCAAAATAGGTAAAACTGAGAAATTTCCATTTCTTTTTTACTTATTGCCCTTCCCGGTAGTTTTACGTTATTAGATTAAAGAAGACAGTTAGGCAAAGACGGATAAAAATAATGAGTAAACACAAAAGATAAGTTGAAAAATGGAGTACCAGTAGTTTGACCAGAAAGTAGTCATAAGTTGTTTAAATAATATTTTGTGCACCATTAACCCTTACTAGCTAACAACTTAATTAAATACTCATTATATTTTCAACTCCGGTCATTTTGACCCGTGGGTAGCTATTAAGGATTAAATATATGTTATTTACTAAGCTTCAAATTACTTTTAAAAATCCTATTTTAAATTTATTTTGAATAATCGGGAGGAAATTGCAAGTGCAAAAGAAGAAAAAAAATTTTCTTTGTTGATGTTACTTATGCCACTTGCCAATATCAGCAAGCCTGCTTGAAACCAAGCGAATTTTTAAGACAGAGAGTGCTTTTCTTGTTTTCTAGTGGCGCCATCTATGGAAAAGAATACGACTTCTGCTACACACATGTTACACGATCAATCTCCAATTCAGTACCCCCTGAGGTATTGATTTGTTATGGGAACAAGGAGGACTTCGACAGACTTAAGGTGCACTAGTCACCATTTAACACACGGAAATTTTTCGGCTGGCGAAATTCGAACACAAGCTCTCTCGAATACGAACCTCCAACCAGCTATTCCTACTTCCTACCATACCAGGCTATCCCGGCTAAACCTTTCTTTAGTACTCAGAGGAACATTTAAAAAAAAAACAATTAATTGGTAATTATTTAAGCAAACATTTACAATTCTCAAGAACTGGGGGCCGGGATAGCCTGGTCGGTAGGGCGCTGGGCCCATGTCTAAGAGGTCGTGGGTTCGATCCTCGCCGGCCGAAGACTCCCCGTGTAGTAAATGGTGACTGATGCACGTTAAATCTGTCGAGTCTCAAAGTCCTCCATGTTCCCATAACAAATCAATACCTCTGGGGGTACTGATCCAGGAGTTTCCTTGTCTTCTGGATTGGTTCAAAATTACAAGGCTACGGAGTTGAATATTAGTAGTCGTAAACCCATGAAATTTGGTCGGCTGTTCAACGACGGTTATAAAATAAAATAAAAAAAATTCTCAAGAACTATTCCTTCAATTTTGTTTAAATTTTGGAATTTTTTTTCATTTAAAAGAGCAGGAATAATAATATGAGATAATAAAAAAAAAAGTTTAGAACTTACAGTTCAAAAACTTTTCGGATAATATCAAATTAAATAAAAAATTAGAGTAAATATTAAAAAAAATTTTTTTTAACGGAATTATTGTTGTAGTTATAGTTCATTTACGTCGCACTAGAGCTGCACAATGGGCTATTGGCAACGGTCTGGGAAACATCCTTGAGGATGATCCAAAGACATGCCATCGCAATTTTGATCCTCTTTGTTGTAATTATTAGCAAAATAAAGGTGACAGCTATTTTAAATTAGTATTTAATATGAACTTGGAAATAAAAAGAAAAGAACGATTAGAAAAAATAAACTCAGATATCCAAGAAAAGAAGTTGCCAGAGTACAAAGTGCAACTCTACAAGATAAATAAAAATAACGTGAGGCTCGCTGATAGCATGCTCGATTTATAACACTCTTCAGAGGGGATGGCACCCCCGCTTTCGGTAGCTCGACGACCTGCGCGCGAAGTCGAGTCAGTTTAACGAGGACCAATACCGCACACCCTCCGCAGGTTATTAATTTCAGAACTGGTCAAAGGAGTTGTGGGTTTCATAAATGTGAAGAAAACCGTGAAAAGTTGAATTGCATTAAGGGATCTAAGCTTTGGACCGCTCTTCTGACTAAATTAAAGGGACTATATTTTGAGGGCCAAGAATTTAAATCCGTGGTGGGTCTAGTTTCCTGATCCCTGTCCCGAGCTCAAACGTATCAAAAAGGTTTTACTTTTTTTCCCCCTTTATACTTATATGGCTTTTTCAGTATGCTCGATTGCAAGGACTATAGAATATTAAATGTTTTTTCCTAAAAGAGCTCTCTGCTTACTTATTTTGAAATTTTACACTTAATTATTTTGAAATTTGTTTCCCGCAAAATAGTTTACCTCCTAGTCTCTTTGCTAGTTCGCGTGTAAAGAATATATTAGCTAGCTTGCTTCTGCTGTATCCAGCAACTGGTCCATAGTTATGATCCATATTGATGTCATCTAAGTCTATTTCACCAACTATAAATAAAAGTAAAACCACAAGTTCATAGCAAGAAACGTAAATATAATTATAAAGCATCTTAATACAAACATTGCTAAAATTAAAATGATAACTAAAAGAGAATGAACACAAAATTAAATCAACAAAGCAATTTGATACTTATCGCATTCTATAAGGATAAAAAAAATTCAAAATTAAACTCAATGTTTGCTTCTTACCCCAGACTACTTGGTTTACAGACCAAATGGCTTACAACAGACCATTTAGATTACATCAACCGAACACTAATCCGAATCACTTGATTCGAATCAGTGATCTGTATCACTTGATTGAACCACTTGATTCGAAAAGCCAAATATTGATTTGAATCACTTGATTCGAATCACTGATCTAAATACTTAATTCAAACCAAGTTATTCAAGTCATCATTTGAATCAAGTTATTTGAATCAGTAATACGAATCAAAATATTCGAATCATTGGTTCAAATTAAGTAATTCTGATCACTTATTCGAATTACGTGATTAAGAGCACTAATTCGAATTAAACTGTTTCTGTCATTGATTGAATCCAGTGATTCGGATCAAGGATTCGAATCATGAGATTGGGATCTGTGATCCGAATCAAGGGATTTGGATGATTTTTTCGAGTCATGTGCTTTAGATCAGTGATTCTTATAGAGTGATTAAAAAAATTAAAGGAATCAGATGATTCAGAGCATTGATTGGAATCAAGTGATACTCATCCCTTATTCGAATCAAGTAGTTTAGATCACCTATTTGATTCAAGTGATTCAGATCACTTATTCGAAACCAGTGATTCGTATCACTTATTCAATTTAATTGATTGAGATCGCTAATTCGAATCAGGTTATTTGGACACTCCATCAATTCCATCAAAAAGATTTCAACGAAACCAAATGTTTCCCAATACTTGATTAAGACGTTCCCTTGTCTTCTGGATTGGGCTAAAAATTACAAGGCTGCGGAGTTAAACATTGGTAATAATAAACTCAAAACTGGGACGGCTCTGCAACAACGGTTATAAAATATGAAAAAAATAAAGGGTTAAAAAATTAAAGAAGATATAATTATCAAGAAAGACAACATTAGGAAAGAAAGCTGTTAGGCTTACTTGCGTGGAGAATAGAAGAGACATTAATAATTCTAGCTGGAGCAGAAGCTTTAAGACGTTCCAGTAAAAGGTTTGTCAACAAGAAATGCCCTAAATGATTCACACCAAATTGCATCTCGAATCCATCTTTGGTAAGGGATTTTGGACAGCTTGCTACTCCTGTCAATAACATAAACAATTACAATTAAAATGGGTGTTCCATATTTAAAAAAAAAATTAAAATAAATCTGGATTCAGTTATTGAATTTAGCTAGGGAATCTATTCTTTAAATTTCTATTACTATTGTATTGGTTTTGTGTGTATTGCTTAAGGTATTCAGCGATTGAATCCAGTGTTAAAAAATGCCTGCAGTTGGATAGTTAAAACATGAAAACTTAAACTTTAAACTTAATAATAAAACATTCGACACAGAGCTACTTTTCAAAAAGTAATTGATGTATAGATTTTAGTAGTTAGAACAGACCTCAAAAATGCAATGACTAACTTTATAAAGTAGCGATATTTGTATGACTAGTACTCTTTAAATTTTTTAGTCTGCATATTTAACCTCTTGCTATCTACCATTTAATAATATTCTTAAGTACTTATTTGTATCTTTTTTGTTCATTTTCGAGTCCTTTATAAACTTTTTATTAACAAATAATGTTTTTTCAAAAATGTAAAAAAAAATCTACATGTTTTTTTTTTTTTTTTTTTTTTTTTTTTGGAGGGGGGTTTAATTTTATGTATATTTCTGAAGTGGCTTCAGAAAAATTCTGGCAAGGCATGGATGTTCTTTCATTCTCTGTACTATCTGTCCTTACTGTGGGAGAAACGTTGGCCCACCTAATATGGTGCCCCAGAAAGAATGGCCAACAAATTTGCCTTGTAAATGCCCGAACTGACGAAATGTTAACACAGGTGGGCATTGGAAATAAAATAAATATTTCTGAAGTTATAGCATATTTATTCAAAGTTAATGAATAAATTTCAGGAAATAAAAATTTAATATTCATTTGTATAACAGTAGGAGTAAGAACATAATTTTTACCTGCATTATTAATCAGAATATGAATGTGTTTTTCCGTTTGTAATATCTGCTTTGCAAACTTACGAATCGAAGCAAAAGAAGACAAATCTAGCTGCCTTACATAAACTGCAGCTGAAGGCACTTTTTCTTTGATGTCTTGAGCTGCTTCCTCTCCTTTTCTTGTGTCACGACATGCAATAATCACTTTTGCACCTGAAATAATCAATGCTAGTCTCATTTATGCTTAAGAAGAAAGAAGCCGAATATTTTATTTTCTAGAAATTTTTTAATTTTATTTAGCTGCATTGTTGCAGTTGATTATTAACAAAACAATGATAACAAATGCTTGTTGAGCTTTTCAAATAAGTAACGTTACGAAAAAACTTTTCATAACAGTATTCCATTTTAAAAATGCAAACTTTTTTTACATTAGTTGTCCATTTAAAAAAATACTAACAAGTGTGCGAATGCTAACAAGTATCTAAACTGATATTTTATAAACTAATTTATAAAATTAATAATAATAAAAAAAAAACACTGAAAAAATGCCACACAACAAAATTACGTGTCATATACGGGGTATTTTAAAAGATCGGTGAATAAACGGATATTTCAATAGCCTTGAGGTTTAAACATTCAGCTCAGCTAAGTAAGTTAAAGGGTGAGAGGGACCTAAGAAGAGACAGCAAGTAGTGATGAGACGGGCTCAGCCATAACCACCTAGAGTAGAAGGCCTAGGAGCTTGTTTGTGACGTCACGATCAGAAGGTAGAAAAGAGCGTTGCTGTTTTCTCCCTTCAGAGCGATCAGAGGTGGTTGTGAAGATATGAGGATAGTAGATTCCTTATTAGTTTTATTCGATTTATTGTTTTTTCTTTCATTTTTAAAAGCTAAAAATAAGAATCGGAATTTTTTATGATCTGAATAATTGTGTATACATAATATTTGCCTTAAAATAATAAATTTAAAATGAACCAAAAGAAGAAAAAAATCATGATAAAGAATAAGTAAATTAACGCAGTAAGAAATTTCAGATTAGTATTTAAAGAATTTTTTTTTTTTTGTGGTTATTTTAAAAGATTTATCCAAACCTTTTTTTACGGATAAATTTCCATTTTAAACTATTTTAAGAGTAATCAATCATATTTAATAAATATCAATTGATTAAAAATAAAAATAATTTCCTCAGAATTGAAAATTAGTACTTAACATTACATTCATGGAAACAAAATGTAATTGGAAAGAACACTTAACATAAAATTCTATAAAAAAAGCATAAAAAGATTTATCCTTTATAAACCTTTGAAACATTTAAAGTAAATTTATATAATTATTCTGAAATTTTTTTATTTACTGCAGTAAACTGACAAATTAACACCTGTCCGTCTAATTTCTTTCTATGTTCTTTTGTTTAGCATGCATGTGATAAAAATGATTTAATGTGACATATTAAATAAGATTTAATGTGACATATTAATAAACATTACTTTGATGATATAGACTAGAACTTTATGAATGAGGTAATTAAGTATATGAAGATTAATTTTATCTTAAAGTATAAGTATGCTTTAATAATGACACAAACATATATATATATATAGAACAAAATCTTTATTTAAATCAGTAAGAAGAGAATATATATAAAAAAGAAAAAAACATTTTTAAAAATTTTATTTTAAAACATATATCATTAATTACATCATTACTTGCAATTTCAAGATCACTATACTTCTGAAGAAAACATTGTAATTGTCATATATTTTTAAATGACCAAACTTCCAAGCATTTTATTTTATCAGTATAATTTCAATATAATCATGGGTTCAAGTTGGTAAAAAGGCAAAGATTGAAAACTTTTTCTGAATAAACTTCCCAACATACCACTTCAACATACAAGACATATGCAAAATATCCAGAAAGCTCCACCATAATATATCAAATTTATATACTGAACAAAAAATATCTGTTCATCTCTTCCTTTAATAAAATAACAGGAACATAACCAGTATAAATAATGAATGCAATTTTTACTGATTAAATTATATCATCACTTGCGATTTCACGATTACTACACTTTTGAAGAAAACATACCGTAATTGTCATATATTTTTAAATGACCAAATTTCCAAACATTTTATTTTATCAATATAATTTCATTATAATCATTGGTGCAAATTGAGAAAAAGGCAAAGATTGAAAATTTTTTCTGAATAAACTTCCCAACATACCACTTCAACATACAAGACATATGCAAAATATCAAGAAAGCTCCACCATAATATATCAAATTTATATACTGAACAAAAGAAATCTGTTCATCTCTTCCTTTTATAAAATAACAAGATATGTACTTTCCCGTACTTTCATCAAAGTGGGAGGCCTCTCTTCTTATATCCTCTGGCCGAAAATGTTTTTCACATACCTATAATTAATAAAACATAATGAATATTCACAATATAATATAATTGAATTTATGTTTTTTTTTTCTTCTAAATTTTAATTGTTTTGTATTTTGATTATTATTATTATTATATATATATTTTTTTTTTTTTTGGTATTTATAACCAGAAGATTTCTTGAGTTTGAGCAACCGCGGATGCGCACAAGGCGGTTTTTTATTTATTTATCTTTTCAAAAATAACACTTTTGATGTTTGGTTGCTTTTTCATGTTTAATGATGTCTATTTGTTTACTAGATGTAACTATAATTAATTTATATGAAATAAGTGCCTAGTAATAAAAGGAAAGTTAAATAACACTTTGCTCCATTGCTTTTTTTTATGTTTAATGAGATCAATTTTTTTATTACATGCAAGTAGAATTAATTTATATCAAATAAATGCTTATTAATAAAATGAAAATTAAATTTCACTGAATTAATACAAGATATTATATACATTTCTCAAATTATTATTAGCAGTCGTTGCAGCACTTAAATAATTTATCGCTCGGAAAAAAAACAAAGGAAAAAAAAAGTTTAATTCAAAATGGAAATAAGGATGAGAATGATGCCATAATCCCCATCATCATTGAATAAAATAAAAGTATTAAATAATAAGAATTTATATGAAAATTGACATTTAAATTTAAAAATTATCAAAGACTTACCCTTGAGTGAGTAGTTATTTTGTAGTTTTCTCTAGGGATTTTCCGCAACCACAATTGCTGCAGTTCTGCGTCTTGAGGGAACCGGAACACTGAAACTTTATGGTTTTTATCATAGTTTCCTCGACACATGGGGACGCAACAGACATAAACCATGCTTGATTCCTGAAAAATAAATCGACATTAAGACTCATGGCTGTAACTAAAGTATTTATCAATACCTTAATTTGCAATTAGAATAATGAAAATCAAAAAAAAAAAAAAAAAAAAATTATTTCCCAAAAAATATGTTACAAAATATATTTCCTAGTTAACTAATTCTTAAATAAATTTTCTAAAGTTTTGGTTAATAAAAACAAAGTTCTGGTAAATGTAGTCAACAATCTCTAAAATAAGTGTTCAATTAAATAATTTATTGTCAAAAATTGTCTTTATTCAAAATACTTTTCTAAAAGTATTTTAACAACACACTAGAAGAACTATAAGTTAACAATGACACCAAACCTTGTAATAGCATTAGAAACTAATATTTTTATCCCCAAATGCTGGTACATTTAGAAATACTTCAATATTAAAATTATTCTCAAGCATATTAAATTTAAAATTCTAATAGCTAAATATAAATAAATGTAAATTGTATCAACATTCTTCAGATAAACACATCTGGTATTTTTGTACTAAAATGTACTTAAATTTAATTCCATTAGAGTTAAAAATAACTACTTTTCGACACTAAAACAGTTAAAAATTTCTTTGTAATGCTTGTTTATAATAATTAGTGAAAGGTAGTTTACAAATATTGCCAACATTAAACCAACTGGTAATTCAACATTTCAAATAATATATTTAAAAATATTTTTCTTAGTTTACAGATTCTTAAATAAATTTTCTAAAGTTTTGGTTCATAAAAACAAAGTTCTGCTAAATGTAGTCATCAATCTCTAAAATAAGTGTTCAATTAAGTAATTTATTCACTAAAATTTTCTTTATTTAAAATACTTTTTTTAAAGTATTTTAACAGCACATTAGAAGAATTATAAGTTAACAATGAAACCAAACCTTGATAAAGAATTAGAAACTAATATTTTTATCCCCGAACATTGGTACATTTAGAAATTCTTCAATATTAAAATTCTTCTCAGACATATTAAATTCTAATAGCTAAATATAAACAAATGTAACTTCTATCAGCATTCTTCAGATAAACACATATGATACTTTTTAACTAAAATTTGTTTAAATTTAATTTCATTAGAGTTAAAAATAACTACTTTTTAATACCAAAACAATATAAATTTCTTTGTAATTCTTGTTTATAATAATTAGTGAAAAGTAGTTATAAAATATTAGTAAAATTATACCAACTGCTAATTCTACATTACAAATTATTTGGTATTTTTTACCGAGAAAGATATATACAAATCTCTAATCTAACAATGTACAAAACATTAGAAACATCATATTAGTATTTCAAGAAATTGCATATTTTATTCTTACAAACACTAAAAAGTTTAACAGTAAAACATATTGTATTGTAACTAATATATTTTAATATGCCTTATATAAATGTATAATTCAAACATATTTTAACCGATTTATTGAAATGTATATTTTATAAACAATTCTAGGGCTATTTAAAAATCTTGAGCAGTCCATTTAAATCGCTTAGATTAATTTAAAATGCTTTATCTCATGAAGTATGAATATAAAATACAATCGAATGCTTTTGTAATTTTATATTTGAATACTAACTAAATTAAGTTATTTTATAATTCAAATGAAATTAGATCAGATAACACGTATAAATACATTAGATACTCAAATAACGTATCACAACATAACACCAATGCAAGTCAAATTATATACGTGCTTTCAATCCGATTTTAAACTTAATTTACAACATATTAGAGAAAAATATATTGAAATCAAACATAACACATTCATAAAAAAAAATAGTAAATTTTACTTACTTCTATATCTCTTTAAATCTTCGATAGAAAATCAAATTTTGTCGCAACATTCACTTGTAAACACTAGGTTTAAATGGCGTTCCTATGTTATAGCTACAGACGCTATTACCTTCTCCTCGTGACGTCACGGAGTTGAAATCGTTGAGCCAGCAGGCCTTCTTCTCTAGGGGGTTATGGCTCAGCCATAACCACCTAGAGTAGAAGGCCTAGGAGCTTGTTTGTGACGTCACGATCAGAAGGTAGAAAAGAGCGTTGCTGTTTTCTCCCTTCAGAGCGATCAGAGGTGGTTGTGAAGATATGAGGATAGTAGATTCCTTATTAGTTTTATTTGATTTATTGTTTTTTCTTTCCTTTTTAAAAGCTAAAAATAAGAATCGGAATTTTTTATGATCTGAATAATTGTGTATACATAATCTTTGCCTTAAAATAATAAATTTAAAATGAACCAAAAGAAGAAAAAAATCATGATAAAGAATAAGTAAATTAACGCAGTAAGAAATTTCAGATTAGTATTTAAAGATTTTTTTTTTTTTTTTTTGGTTATTTTCATAAGATTTATCCAAACCTTTTCTTACGGATAAATTTCCATTTTAAACTATTTTAAGAGTAATCAATCATATTTAATAAATATCAATTGATTAAAAATAAAAATAATTTCCTCAGAATTGAAAATTAGTACTTAACATTACATTCATGGAAACAAAATGTAATTGGAAAGAACACTTAACATAAAATTCTATAAAAAAAGCATAAAAAGATTTATCCTTTATAAACCTTTGAAACATTTAAAGTAAATTTATATAATTATTCTGAATTTTTTTTATTTACTGCAGTGAACTGACAAATTAACACCTGTCCGTCTAATTTCTTTCTATGTTCTTTTGTTTTGCATGCATGTGATAAAAATGATTTAATGTGACATATTAAATAAGCTGAATCATTACTTTGATGATATAGACTAGAACTTTATGAATGAGGTAATTAAGTATATGAAGATTAATTTTATCTGAAAGTATAAGTATGCTTTAATAATGACACAAACATATATATATATAGAACAAAATCTTTATTTAAATCAGTAAGAAGAGAATATATATAAAAAAGAAAAAAACATTTTTAAAAATTTTATTTTAAAACATATATCATTAATTATATCATTACTTGCAATTTCAAGATCACTATACTTCTGAAGAAAACATACCGTAATTGTCATATATTTTTAAATGACCAAATTTCCAAACATTTTATTTTATCAATATAATTTCATTATAATCATGGGTGCAAGCTGGGAAAAAGGCAGAGAATGAAAATTTTTTCTGAATAAACTTCCCAACATACCACTTCAACATACAAGACATATGCAAAATATCCAGAAAGCTGCACCATAATATATCAAATTTATATACTGAACAAAAAATATCTGTTCATCTCTTCCTTTAATAAAATAACAGGAACATAACCAGTATAAATAATGAATGCAATTTTTGCTGATTAAATTATATCATCACTTGCGATTTCACGATTACTACACTTTTGAAGAAAACATACCGTAATTGTCATATATTTTTAAATGACCAAATTTCCAAACATTTTATTTTATCAATATAATTTCATTATAATCATGGGTGCAAATTGGGAAAAAGGCAAAGATTGAAAATTTTTTCTGAATAAACTTCCCAACATACCACTTCAACATACAAGACATATGCAAAATATCAAGAAAGCTCCACCATAATATATCAAATTTATATACTGAACAAAAGAAATCTGTTCATCTCTTCCTTTTATAAAATAACAAGATATGTACTTTCCCGTACTTTCATCAAAGTGGGAGGCCTCTCTTCTTATATCCTCCGGCCGAAAATGTTTTTCACATACCTATAATTAATAAAACATAATGAATATTCACAATATAATATAATTGAATTTCTGTTTTTTTTTCTTCTAAATTTTAATTGTTTTGTATTTTGATTATTATTATTATTATAATTTTTTTTTTTTTTTTTTTTTTTTGGTATTTATAACCAGAAGATTTCTTGAGTTTGAGCAACCGCGGATGCGCACAAGGCGGTTTTTTATTTATTTATCTTTTCAAAAATAACACTTTTGATGTTTGGTTGCTTTTTCATGTTTAATGATGTCTATTTGTTTACTAGATGTAACTATAATTAATTTATATGAAATAAGTGCCTAGTAATAAAAGGAAAGTTAAATAACACTTTGTTCCATTGCTTTTTTTTATGTTTAATGAGATCAATTCTTTTATTACATGCAAGTAGAATTAATTTATATCAAATAAATGCTTATTAATAAAATGAAAATTAAATTTCACTGAATTAATACAAGATATTATATACATTTCTTAAATTATTATTAGCAGTCGTTGCAGCACTTAAATAATTTATCGCTCGGAAAAAAAACAAAGGAAAAAAATTTTTTAATTCAAAATGGAAATAAGGATGAGAATGCCATAATCCCCATCATCATTGAATAAAATAAAAGTATTAAATAATAAGAATTTATATGAAAATTGACATTTAAATTTAAAAATTATCAAAGACTTACCCTTGAGTGAGTAGTTATTTTGTAGTTTTCTCTAGGGATTTTCCGCAACCACAATTGCTGCAGTTCTGCGTCTTGAGGGAACCGGAACACTGAAACTTTATGGTTTTTATCATAGTTTCCTCGACACATGGGGACGCAACAGACATAAACCATGCTTGATTCCTGAAAAATAAATCGACATTAAGACTCATGGCTGTAACTAAAGTATTTATCAATACCTTAATTTGCAATTAGAATAATGAAAATCAAAAAAAAAAAATAAATAATAATAATTTTTCCCAAAAAATATGTTACAAAATATATTTCCAAGTTAACTAATTCTTAAATAAATTTTCTAAAGTTTTGGTTAATAAAAACAAAGTTCTGGTAAATGTAGTCAACAATCTCTAAAATAAGTGTTCAATTAAATAATTTATTGTCAAAAATTGTCTTTATTCAAAATACTTTTCTAAAAGTATTTTAACAACACACTAGAAGAACTATAAGTTAACAATGACACCAAACTTTGTAATAGCATTAGAAACTAATATTTTTATCCCCAAATGCTGGTACATTTAGAAATACTTCAATATTAAAATTATTCTCAAGCATATTAAATTTAAAATTCTAATAGCTAAATTTAAATAAATGTAAATTGTATCAACATTCTTCAGATAAACACATCTGGTATTTTTGTACTAAAATGTACTTAAATTTAATTCCATTAGAGTTAAAAATAACTACTTTTCGACACTAAAACAGTTAAAAATTTCTTTGTAATGCTTGTTTATAATAATTAGTGAAAGGTAGTTTACAAATATTGCCAACATTAAACCAACTGGTAATTCAACATTTCAAATAATATATTTAAAAATATTTTTCTTAGTTTACAGATTCTTAAATAAATTTTCTAAAGTTTTGGTTCATAAAAACAAAGTTCTGCTAAATGTAGTCATCAATCTCTAAAATAAGTGTTCAATTAAGTAATTTATTCACTAAAATTTTCTTTATTTAAAATACTTTTTTTAAAGTATTTTAACAGCACATTAGAAGAATTATAAGTTAACAATGAAACCAAACCTTGATAAAGAATTAGAAACTAATATTTTTATCCCCGAACATTGGTACATTTAGAAATTCTTCAATATTAAAATTCTTCTCAGACATATTAAATTCTAATAGCTAAATATAAACAAATGTAACTTCTATCAGCATTCTTCAGATAAACACATATGATACTTTTTAACTAAAATTTGTTTAAATTTAATTTCATTAGAGTTAAAAATAACTACTTTTTAATACCAAAACAATATAAATTTCTTTGTAATTCTTGTTTATAATAATTAGTGAAAAGTAGTTATAAAATATTAGTAAAATTATACCAACTGCTAATTCTACATTTCAAATTATTTGGTATTTTTTACCGAGAAAGATATATACAAATCTCTAATCTAACAATGTACAAAACATTAGAAACATCATATTAGTATTTCAAGAAATTGCATATCTTATTCTTACAAACACTAAAAAGTTTAACAGTAAAACATATTGTATTGTAACTAATATATTTTAATATGCCTTATATAAATGTATAATTCAAACATATTTTAACCGATTTATTGAAATGTATATTTTATAAACAATTCTAGGGCTATTTAAAAATCTTGAGCAGTCCATTTAAATCGCTTAGATTAATTTAAAATGCTTTATCTCATGAAGTATGAATATAAAATACAATCGAATGCTTTTGTAATTTTATATTTGAATACTAACTAAATTAAGTTATTTTATAATTCAAATGAAAATAGATCAGATAACACGTATAAATACATTAGATACTCAAATAACGTATCACAACATAACACCAATGCAAGTCAAATTATATACGTGCTTTCAATCCGATTTTAAACTTAATTTACAACATATTAGAGAAAAATATATTGAAATCAAACATAACACATTCATAAAAAAAAATAGTAAATTTTACTTACTTCTATATCTCTTTAAATCTTCGATAGAAAATCAAATTTTGTCGCAACATTCACTTGTAAACACTAGGTTTAAATGGCGTTCCTATGTTATAGCTACAGACGCTATTACCTTCTCCTCGTGACGTCACGGAGTTGAAATCGTTGAGCCAGCAGGCCTTCTTCTCTAGGGGGTTATGGCTCAGCCCGGGTCAACCGCAGTGTCAGGCTCACTCACAGAAAAAGTTTTCAACAACAAAACAAAAGTTTTTTTACAAATAAAAAGTTTTTCGACTATTAGTAAATCATATAATAAAAATAATAAATGATTAATAAAAATAATTTTTTGTTTAGAATTATGTTTGGAAAAATGAATTTTAAAACTCAGTGATAAAACTTTCTGATGTGCTTAAAAAATTCTTCAGATACGGCGAAATACGTAAAAGTCAAATTAACATTAAGGTATCCATATTTTGGACCTTTCTGACCAAATTATTAGTACAATATTTCCCAGTCGAGAAAAAGATCCGTCAAAAAAAAAAAAAAAAAAGTGGTTTGTTTATTCAGATAAAGGATTCTGCCTGGATTTTATTGCTTAAAGCATTATTTGCTCTGATTAACTAGCATATTTGAGGTCACCATGTCGGTCCTTTAAAATTGAGTCGTAGTACGCGAAAATCTGCATCAAAAATCAAAAATTATGCATGGTGATTCATTTATTTTTTTACGCAGTGAACATTGAATTTACCTTTATTTAAAAGGATGATATATCGCGGGTGAATCTTTTCATGGTAAATTCTTTTTGGCATTTTCAAACTTAAAATATTCGTGAAATTTCCGCTGGTATTTTAAAATTTAAAGTTTAGAGAAAATTGAGCTCAGTTGTACCTAGAGTAGGTATTGAAGCTTCAAATGCTGAAAAAAATGTTTTTAAAATATCAAAATGTTAATATTTTACGGTAAGATAGCTTTCCGACGGCGTAATTTTTAGTAACAATGCCATTATTTATTTGAATTTTTTTTATCTGCCTTTGAAACTTCATGATTTACTCAATTTTCCCTGGGCTCACTTTTTCCATATTTTAAAACTTACTTATGAAGGTGAAATAAAAGTTACCATGAAAGATTTCTCTCGTAGTATAGCGTCCTGTTAACGAGTATGAATCTTTGTAATCTTTCACCAAATTTTCGCTGAAGTTCGGGTGATTTTTGCTGCTTTTCAATTGGTGAACAGACATCCGAATTTTACAATTGCAGAGAATATTCCTAGATGTTCAAATTTTATCCTCTTTCTAAATTCAGATTAACTTTTATCAATTTTGTTAGCTTGTGATGCTTATTTTAAATTTCTAATTTAGTATTGAGCTGTTATTTGTAAAATACACTGATTAAATGCACGTTAGTTCACAATTCAAATGTCTAAATTTGAATAATGACATGTGTTTTCTCATACCTCTTTTGGAGAGACCCAAAGCTGTTTCTTTTCCAATACCAGTATTTCCACCTGTGATTATAACAGTTTTGTTTTGCAAGGAAGCCTTACTTTGGCATGTATTAGTGACAAATAAGTCCTTTAAATAAACCAAAACACTGTAGACAGCTGCGGAAAAAAATGTGAATTTAAATGATATTTTGTAACAATTTAATAAAGAATATCTTACTATAATGTTAAAATTGAATGAAGTGATCCTCAGTCAGACTAGATGCATGAGCAATTTGGGAAAATTGTAAACTTACAGTAATTAGGCCATCTTAATAATTTTTTACAACGCGCTCATGTTTTGTTTTTACACGCAAAACTTGAATGAAATGATGGAAATTATTATTTTTTTTTACTACTAATAAAAATTAATTAATTAGTTTTCATTACTTATTATCAATAAAAATTAAATAATTAATTTTTATTACTTATTACTTAAATGAATTAATTAGCATTATTTTTTAAATGGTTACAATTATTTATTTGAAATTAATTAATTTATCGTCGTTATTTATTATTAATAAAAATAATTAATTAACTAAACTAATTAATTAATTAAAATTTATTAATAATGTAATGAGGGAAATTTTATTAATACTTTCATAATTATTAAGTTAGCAAAAAAATCTTTCTCTTTTTAAAAAAAAAAAAGTTTTAAAAAGAATTTTTTTAAAATATTATTTTTATACTAGCTAGTGTTCATAATGTTGATAATTTAAAACTATTTCTTTCAGAATATTTTTCATTTGAAGTGATTCTTGAAGTATGAAATAATTGGGAGAAAAGTTCTATGGAGTTATGATTGAGTTGGCCGGCTAAATTACAAATTAATCGCCGATTACTTTTAAAATGAGAACTTATGACACAAAATACAGCATTTCGTTATCATCTTCAATAAATTATTAATATACTAGGGGGATAAGCCCCCTGTTCGCTGCCGCTCACCAACCCCGATGATTGCTTCGCAATAATTGTCTTTTCTTGGCAGAAAATAGTTTTTCTACATAAGTTAAAATTATTTACTTAACATATATGTACTAAAAGGAATTCTGCTTGCTTACTCTTGTGCCTCTACTTCCCACGTCCAAATATTTCTATTTAATATTATTAACATTTATAAACATTATAAACATTATAAACATTATAAACTAATATATTGTATTATAAACATTTGGATCTCTTGGTGAACGGAATTGATTTTTCGAAGTATTCCGTTTTCGAAGTATTCTCATTTTTTAAAATAACATTTATATTCTTATAACATTATATTGATGATTATATTACAAATTTGATGAGTTCACAACCATAATTTAATATTCTCGCTAATGATAGCAGTACCGGAAAATAAGTTTAAATTAGGGATACTAAAATATTTAAAGAAAAACAATACCTTTACGACTATTGTTAATTTTATGCTGATGGCAACCAAAACAATATGGAAATGAATGAGGAAAAACTGGATCCTACCACGTGATTTTCCGGCCAATAAAAATGCGCAGACAACAATGGAAAACGGTATCAGACCATTATGATTTTATATTATATTAGCTACTTCTTTCATACTGTCACGTGATACCTTAGATTTCATTGGCTGGTGCGACACCATCATTAGATTTTTATATATATTAATATATATCTACAGGATCCTTGATAAAAAATTATATCATATTGGAAGTTTCAAATTAATAATTGAAGTGAAAAAAAATCATAATAAAAATCTTCCAAATCAATGAAGATGATTAAGTCAAGAAATAAAATATTATATATTCCTTTCTACTTCCAAAGGCGCCGCCGGATTTGGAAGTCGCGGGAGGTCGCTGTGACTTCCCGAAAATTTTCCTTATTCGACAAGTTTCATTCTTATAACTGCTAACAGCTATTTTTAAAACAGCTATTAACTATATTCCTTTTCCAGAGTTAACTATATTCCTTTCTTGGAACAAAATTTTATCTTTGGTGATCTACTGGAAAGCGTGCGATCAGTCCACTGTGGGATGCTTCCCAAATGAAGTATTCCCCTTCAGATCTATGTCCAAATTGAGAAAGTAGTCTCTCAAATAAGATTCCAAGCTGCAAAGTATCAAAATTGTGATGGCATGTCTTCGAATCACCCTTAGGGATGCTTCTCGGACCATCACCAATAGCCCATTGTGCAACGCTAGTACGGCGTATATAAGGTACCTACTACGCAAACAGTCACTATTTATTTATTTATTATTTTTTTTATTTATTTATTTTTTGGTGTGGTTATAACCGTTATTAAATAGCCGACCCACTTTTGAATTTAACCATTAAACAGCCGACCCACTGAGAATGACAAACTTTATAGAATGTTCAACTTACTCCGATGAACCCTATCTAGAAGACAAGGAGGCTCCAGGATATAGTATTGTTAGAAATTTGTCTTCGTGGAGGACTATAATGGAACTTTGAGGGAACTTATCCGCATTAGCATTACTTGAAGAGAAAAGCCACGAAAACCTCCCACCCTTAACCTGACAACAAGGGGACTCTAGTCCATGATCCGTCTACCACTGAAGATGTTTTACGTCAGCACTGTAGTCGGTGCGTGCCGGGTGTGGAATTCGTATCAACCAGCCTTCGCTAGGATTTGAACCCCGGTTACTTCATTGGGAGACGAGCGCTCTATCACCTAAGCTCTATCACCGGATCAAAGGAAGTCTCTGAGCCCAAGATCACTGATGTCGTTTTATATGCATTCGGAATCAGAGGCCGGAACTAACATGGTACATTTAACAAAAAATACAGAATAGGATGGTTTGATATTGGGATGAAAGTGATTTAAAGGAGGATGAATAAAGATAAACAAATTTAACAGTTTATGTGCAAAAAAGATGAAACAAAACTGACAACGAAAGGACAGAACTGAAAGGACAGAGAGAATAGCATTTGTTATCCTTTAGTGTGACATCATGTTTGGCTACTACGTCATGATTTAGGAAAAGGGCGTGATGGGAAAAGAGATACTCTATTGGCTGATTAAGCTGTAGGCGTTTTCTAATAGAAAATTTTAGAACGAATTTAATACCCACGCTGCACTACTGCAGTCGCTACGTAGTTTACGCAATACTTAAAAAAAAAAATAAAAAAAATAAAAAAAAAATTAGAGATTAGAGCGATACAAAAAAACCACTAGTTTTGTTACGATTTTTGGCTACTACTTTTAACAAAAGGTTCAAATGCAACTAATTTTTCCAATCTGATTTTTGCAAACCTCTCACGAGTGCTTCAATGGAAAATATTTTGCTCCTTAACTCTCTATATAGATCATTCTTAGAGAACTATCATTCTTAGAAGAAATTAAAGAGAATAGAAGAAATTGTCAAATGCTTTAAACAAGCATTTGACAAAATCATAAATATTTGATAACTTTCTATAATTTCTTGAATTAAATATTCACTGCCGCATGCGAATGAGGCATAATACAGAATGCAAATGAGGTATAAAATGTCGAATGTTGAATGAAAAAATCGTAAAAAATGGTTTAGAATAATAAATTATCTCATGCAGACAAGAATGAAATAATTTTTGATAATTTAAGTTTAAATAAGCCCTTTATTATTCTGAAGAATTTGTTTACGATTAAATCTTCGATTCCTTAACTTTTTTGATAAATTTTGCGCAGGAGTATAAATTAAATCTTTACGGCCAAATCCAGTTCTTTAAAGTAGAGACTTTATTTCGAAAGTAGTTTGCAATCATTACATTTCAAAATAAGTAGCTGTTGTTAACGAAATATGTAATAAAGTAATTGAAATTCTAAAAAAAAACATAGTTTTTCCAGTCACTGTAATAAATGAATGCATAAAGATTTTTAACAAAAACATGATGGATACAATTTTAATTCCATCATTAAAATGACGGAATTTAAAAGTGTAGGAACTTGATCGAATAACTGTAAATAAAAATATTACTTTAATAATAATAAAAAACCGTTTTAATTTAAAAATTCTGGTATATCGATGCAGTTTAATTTTTAATTCATGAGATAAGTAAAAAAAAATGTATTTTTGCTCTAGTTTAAAAGATTGAAGAATACGAAAATTTAATGACGACAATTAAAATTATTATGAATTTGAATTTTAAATTTAACAATTAGCGCTGTTTTCTGGAAAGTCAACCGTAACCTGTTTTAAATAAATTACAGAATTTGAAATATTTTGAATTCGATTCATTTTATATTAAATATGATATGAAAATCATAAAAAAATACGTTTAAATTAAATTCATAGTTTGCATTAATTTTTTAGTGGTTCCTTAAGAAACATTTTGTTGATATTTTTCGAAGTAAAAAAGAATTTAAAATAAATAAAATATGTATAAATAATTTAAAAAAATTTTAAATTTAAAATTTGTTACATAGATTTTTTATTAGTTTTTACAATATCAATTAAGTTATTTTTTATTAGTTTTACATACAGTCACAATTAGTTAATTCTATCTCATTTATAATGCCGAAAAGTTGATTCATTAAAATGATCAAATTGAATGATTAGTTTCACACACGTGCATAATCCAATCACATTTAATCTCTCCAATACTGAAAACCTTAAAAATGATTCATAAAATGATGAAATTTACACGAAAATAAAATCTGGTAAAATTACGTGCTGTATGGTAATGACATTTCCGAAAAAAACAACAACAACATAATTCTAGTTATAAAAACCAAAATATACCGTATTTAAACTATTCATTCGGTAATATTTAAGCTGACATGATAAAGGTTTACCGTATATTCTTGTTTTCAAAATTGTAATTCATATCATCACATATTTAGTAAAATATACAAAACTCAGAAATAAATGTAACCAAATAAATGTTTTTTTTTTTTTTTTTTTTTTTTTTTTTTTTTTTTTTTATCTCATATAGTCAGAAACGTGGTAAATTTCACCACAATCTGGTAGATTTGACAGTACTTTTTTTCCTCTGAGTAAAATAAATAATATAGATTTTTCATTAGTTTAACATACATGATTTATTCAATAATATTTAATTTATCAAATAGTAAAAGTCTTAAAAATACTTCATGAAAATGATAACATTTTAGATAAATAATAGAAACTTTTTATTAGTATCACTATATGCCTCATTCAAACGGATATGATCTCTCAAATAGTAAAGAGCCTTAAAAAGGATTATATTTAAGATGAACAAAATCGATTTTTGTATTAGTTTCACGTACAAACTTCATTCAGTTATATTTATAGTCTTAAAAATAGTAAAAATCTTAAAAGTTTCCAATAGTAAAAGTCTTTAAAAATAATTACATTTACTATGAGTGATTCAGATTTTTATTAGTTTTCGCGCGTATTTCATTCAATCACATTTGATCTCTCAAATAATAAAGAGCCTTAAAAAGGATTATATTTAAGATAAATAAAATCGATTTTTGTATTAGTTTCACGTACAAACTTCATTGAGTTATATTTATAGTCTTAAAAATAGTAAAAATCTTAAAAGTTTTCAATAGTAAAAGTCTTTTAAAATAATTAAATTTACTATGAGTAATTCAGATTTTTATTAGTTTTCCCGCGTATTTCATTCAATCACATTTGATCTCTCAAATAATAAAGAGCCTTAAAAAGGATTATATTTAAGATAAATAAAATCGATTTTTGTATTAGTTTCACGTACAAACTTCATTGAGTTATATTTATAGTCTTAAAAATAGTAAAATCTTAAAAGTTTCCAATAGTAAAAGTCTTTAAAAATAATTAAATTTACTATGAGTAATTCAGATTTTTATTAGTTTTCCCGCGTATTTCATTCAATCACATTTGATCTCTCAAATAGTAAAGAGCCTTAAAAAGGATTATATTTAAGATAAATAAAATCGATTTTTGTATTAGTTTCACGTACAAACTTCATTGAGTTATATTTATAGTCTTAAAAATAGTAAAAATTTTAAAAGTTTCCAATAGTAAAAGTCTTTAAAAATAATTAAATTTACTATGAGTAATTCAGATTTTTATTAGTTTTCCCGCGTATTTCATTCAATCACATTTGATCTCTCAAATAGTAAAGAGCCTTAAAAAGGATTATATTTAAGATAAATAAAATCGATTTTTGTATTAGTTTCACGTACAAACTTCATTGAGTTATATTTATAGTCTTAAAAATAGTAAAAATCTTAAAAGTTTCCAATAGTAAAAGTCTTTAAAAATAATTAAATTTACTATGAGTAATTCAGATTTTTATTAGTTTTCCCGCGTATTTCATTCAATCACATTTGATCTCTCAAATAGTAAAGAGCCTTAAAAAGGATTATATTTAAGATAAATAAAATCGATTTTTGTATTAGTTTCACGTACAAACTTCATTGAGTTATATTTATAGTCTTAAAAATAGTAAAAATCTTAAAAGTTTCCAATAGTATGAGTTTTTAAAAATAATTAAATTTACTATGAATAATACAGATTTTTATTAGTTTTCCCGCGTATTTCATTCAATCACATTTGATCTCTCAAATAGTAAAGAACCTTAAAAAAGATTATATTTAAGATAATTAAAATCGATTTTTGTATTAGTTTCACGTACAAACTTCATTCAGTTATATTTATAGTCTTAAAAATAGTACAACTCTTAAAAGTTTCCGATAGTAAAAGTATTAAAACTATTAAATTTAAGATGAATAATACAGATTTTTATTAGTTTTCTGCTCGTGTGTCATTCAATAACATTTAATCTCTCCAATAATGAAAGTTATTAGAAAACAAGTAATATTAAAAAAATAATAATAGTAATTCCTACTTAGGTCAACAAACAAAAATTTTATTTTAGTTACTTTTTATTAGTTAGTATTAGTTTTATTAGTTTAGTTATTTTATAAACATAGGGGGCGTTGTTGTAGGAAACGAATACCTGCGATTTCTATATGATCAGTCATTCAGTTTCTCGGGAGATGTCTTTAATGTTTGTCTAGCATTGTAACGTTCCTTCCTTCTTGTGGCTTATTAAATTTAAAAAAGAAAAATGTTTGTTATTCCTTCTTATGCAAACGAAGACAAAATGGTATCTCTTTTTTTTTTTTTTCCAGAGAAGGTACATTCAAATCACATCGGAAAAATATTTGTAAATAAACAGAAAAAAATATGTATCTTCATATTAGAGTTAAAACCTAATGCCTGAGAAATAGTTTTACTAAATTTAATGATATAACATGAAAGGCTTTTTTAAACTTTACATTCCATAGTTTTAAGAATCATATTACTTCATTAAAATAAGCAAAAAGTATACATGAGCCTCATAATTTTATATAATTTAAGTTTGTAAAAAAAGTTTTTTGACAACAATTTTTATCAAAAAATTTTAAGTTTCAATAAAAATCCTTATTTAGAAACTAAAAAACGTAAAATAAAGAATGCTTATAAAATAAAAGAAAAACAATTCTAAAACTTCCTCACATTAAAATGAAAAACTTTCATTTTTTTTTTTGTTTTTTATTCATAATCGGACGCAGAAAACCATTCTATAGAAAATTATCATCAAATAATCCTGGATATCATATTTTGGATTCCTTGTTGCCTTGTTGTTCGCTGATTTTTGACGCCATTTTTTAGTGCTACGAAAATGCGTCTTTGGGATTTGCCAAAAACAGAACAAGATGCAATTTTATTTTTTCAGGAGCGAAATATTTTACCAAAAAATTGAAATGTACCAATTCCATGAAACTTTATCTTGGTAAACGTACGTTTTGGAAATGTTATTTCATTTGGAATCTTATTTATTAGAGTCCATATGGCGACAGCATCAGGTGAAAGAAAATAGAGATTGTTTTGAATCTATGTTGAACTCTATATCGGTCAATTTTCCACCGAAATCTGATTGACTACTTTGATTTTAAATAAAGTGTTTTGAATTTTGAAAGTGTTTTGATTTTAAATAGTTTTATTTTATGATTTGTCGCAAAAATTTTTGGTGTAGATTGGCGACACTTAAAAACCGCCAAATCTGTAGCTGAGGTGGCGTTAATAAATAAGTACCGAATTTTTATTCCATACTTTTCTGAATCATATTACCTCAAGCATAAGAATATTCAAGAAGAATACATAAACACGTAATGTAATACCATTTAATTTTTCAAAAAAAGTATTTTGACAACAAATTTCATCAAAAAATTATAAACTAAAAAACGTAACATAAAGAATTCTTAGGATAAAAAACCGATTTGAAAAATTCCTCATATTGAAATAAAAAAATTTCATTTTGTTTCTTTTTTTTATTCTTATAGTTCTTAATCAGACGTAAAAATCCATTCTGTAGAGAACTATCATCAAAAAAGAAAAAAAATTATTTACAAGCAATTTTTTTACTATAAAAATCATAACACTCACCTTCTTTATAAATCCGGAGAATTCCAAATGAAATGTTCTTCGTTTGAAAATTTTATTTTCAAATAATATATGCATAGATCATCCCTTCATTACTTTTAGATAACATACCACACAGCAAAATTTTATAATTGTATGATCTCGATATGAATTTCAATATGTAACTTGTAAACAGAATAACTGAATTCTAGTTGAAATTATTCTTTCAAAGCTAAAAAATACTTACCAAAAAAAACGATAAAAATGTATTAATAATCTGTAGAAATGATACTATTTCAAGTAATTCGGATGATTCCTTATTATTGTTTTCCGAATTGTATAGATACAGAAATATATCTATTCTATAAAGAAGAATATTCTATAACAGGGTTTTCCAACTTACATGAGGGCGGGGACCGCAATTAAAAACACTAGTCAAATGGTGGGCAGCAACTTTATCAAAATTTTGTATAGGACTCTTTTATGATTAAAGGAACATTAAATATAACTGTCAGACTTTTATCAAGTTGTACAAAACAAAAGTTTCGAATTACAAATTAAAATAAGAATTAGATTTTTACCTGAGAAATAATTTTTTTTTTTGCACCGTTGGTATGTTAAATTTCACAGAAACGAGGAAATTATTATTTTTTTTAAACGAAAGAAAACTATTTTAAACTCATCTAGATTTTTTACGAAAATTGTTCGCCTCCTGTAATGTTGCTCGCCTCCGTGACTTTGGTTCACAGGTGCCCACTGGGTAATGATAAATGAGCAACACTTCCGGCATCTTCCTAGGCGAAGAACGAAAGTTCAGTGCCTGCCGTTATTTTAAAAAAAAAAAATTTAAACATTTAAATGTGCGCAATAAACTATTTTTTGTTCAAATAAAGCTATAAGTTAGAAATTATCACTGATGTTATTTTTAAAATATGTGAAAACTGAATCGTTCATAGTAAAATTTAAAACAGTTACTAACGCTTAACCAATCAGAAAATTCCCTTTCGTTTTTTGCTCATCCCTGTTTAATATTTGAAAAAGCTGTATTAACATCAAGTGTCATCCACTACGAATTTAAAAAAAATGCATTCGATTTTGAATGGATGAATAAAAAGTATTTTATTAAAGATTGAAATTTTGAACAAGATAAAAGGAGAGTGTGAACTAATAGTAGGAATTACATAAGGAGACAATTACTTACTCGACATTCTTACTTCATCGAGCATAGAATAGCAATTCTTATAAGAAAATTTTCATGTATTAAACATTTGCCGCAAAACCTATTGATAACATCTAGATATATACACAGGTGCCGTGACATCGCTAAATACTTTCAGTTCTTGTGGAAAAAGGATTATCTGTTTTCAAGGAAAAGACAGAATAGAAAAAATATTTAACCCTAGAATATTTAACATAGAAAATATTTAACCCTAATAAATGTTTTCATTCCACAGTTGCGTAATAAGCAACTATCGAAAAATACCTCTCACTTTGTGGCAGAAGAAAATTAAAGTAAACAATAAAAAATATATATATTTTTACCAACGTAAGAATTGTATTTTTAATAATTTCTTTCGTCAGGTAAAAATTTGCATTCTTCGTAAATGACTGAATGAAGTAAACAAACGAGACAAATTTTACATAATCCGAGGCATTTGTAAATCATTACACAATAGAAATATAGTTGCCTTTAAATAGTCTGGCGCAGTTTTTCGTTGTTGTCGGTGCATTTTTATTGGCCGGAAAATAACAAGGTATGATCCTGTATTTCCTCATCGACTTAAATTTTTGCATTTTTTAAGTTGTCATCCGTATAAAATAAGTCATTGAGGCCAATTGAGTCTGCAAGTCATTGAGATATTGTTTTTTCCTATAAAATATATTTTATACCTAATTTTAAGGTAATTATCTGTAATATTTATTTTTATTATTCTGTTGCTAGTATTCCTTTTTTGATTTTGATTCCTTTCTAAACTAAAGGATTAAAATTAAAAGAGTTGCTTATTTTATTATAGCATAATTCTATAATTAATTTCTTTTCCTATGTATATTTTTGGATAAATTTTTTTAAATCGATGTTTAAACTTAGTAACCATTATTATTTTATCGTGGAAATTACTATAATATCCTATTATAAGCTACTATATATCCTATTATAAGATTGTTAATCTTATAATATCCTATTATAAGATTAACAACCTAACGATCAGTTTCACGCGTAATGTGATGTATGCATAAACTATAGATAATAGATATTAATTTATGATTGTGAACTCATCATGTTTTCTTTAGCAATAAACCTTTAATTTTAAATGTTATTTAAAAAATGACTACTGAGCGAAACTACTTGCGTTCACAAATATATTTTAGTATAATCCTAAGAGAAGTGTTTGGACCTGTAAAATGTAAGCGAACACAGTTATTTTTAATACATATATATGCCACTTTTGTGGAAAAAACTGGCAGACTGTGTAACGGTACTTTTTATAATAAATTTTTGCGGATCAAAAATCTGATATAGTGTAATTTTTACAGTAATATTTACTGTAAAATCACTGAATCATATTAATTAAAAAAATATTACTGTATAAACTACGATATTGGATTTTACATTAAAAATTGATTTTATGGTAAAATAGATTTTTTCGGATGCTGCCCTCAGAATGCCAGTACTTTTTACCCTGGAATTTCTTATTGGTAAGAAACAACAATTACTAAGAAGCAATCATCTGGTTTGGTAAGCGGAAGAGAACAGGGGACTTGTTTCCCCTAGCTCATGTAAATTTTTATTCATCTTTAACAATGCTTGCTGTAACACATAAAAAAAACCCCTTTAAATATGAGTTACTGATTATTCATATTAAAAACAATGTACAGTGCGTCAAGAAAGAAAAGATAAGGGATCACCCTGATTAATTTTTGATTTAATAACGATTTAATAATGATCTAAAACGTTTTAGGACTCAATCTTAATGGTTACAGAGAATAACTTCAGATATTCTAATTAATAAGTGTAGACGATATTTTAAGCAACGAAATCAGAGATGAAAAAAAAAATTTTTTATCTGAACTTATATGCCGTTTTTCAACGGATTCGGCTTTCTGTCCCCCAAATAATATGGTCCCCACAGTTTGGTCTGCTTAATGCTAAGTAAACTTTTTGCGTATTTTACCATACGTCAAGAATTTTTTAAGCGAAACGAAAAACTTTTGCACACAATTATAAAATTCGTTTATCCAAAGAAAATTCCACATAAAATTTTTTTTTGTAAATATTTATGTCAAAATACAAAATTTGAGCGAAATTGGTTAAATGGTTTCTAAGGAATCAAATTTTAAAGAAGTCGTATATTTAAAATTCAATTTCTCAGGAACCATTGAACTGTTTTGGCTCAAATTTCATATTTTCCCATGTAAAAATTACGTACTTTGAAATAACGCAGAAAATTTTATACCTTACAATTCAATTCTTTTCGACTATTTTTTATAAAATGTTGAAAATTAATAAATATTTGCTAAACTTTATTTTTTGCATAGTCTTTGGATGAAAGCATTTTATAATTGTGTACAAATTTTTTTCAATTCGCTTAAAAAGTTCTCGAGATATGTCAAAATATGCAAAAAGTAAAATTAACGCTACGAGGTTCGAACTTCGGATCACTATCTCCTGACCAAACTAAGGAGACCATATTTCTCATATTGCGGTTATCCCCTATATTTTGAGGGTCAAAAAGCCTAATCCATTTAAAAAAAAGTATTTTTGCACAGAGGAAGTACGTTTTTGTGTCTGATTTCTTAACTTAAAATATCGTCTGCACTAATTAATTAGCATAATTGAGGTTACCCACTCAAACCATTAACAATGGTCCTAGAACGTGAAGATTCGATCATTAGATCAAAGTTGTTTAGGGTTTTCCGTGTTTTTTTTCTTTTTTTTTTTTAATATTTTTAAAAAAAAAATTTTACGCATTTTACATGTTCTAATAATAGTTTATTTTATTTATACCTGTTTAGCATGATCTTAAAGAAAAAATAACAAATTGCTAGTATTTTTTTAAACGCATGTGAAATTAAATGAACCCAATGAAATGTGTTAAATTGAAATCAAAATATTTTTTTATTCAATATTGCAACAAATGCACAAAGAACACATTTATTTTTGTTATTTGAAAAGTAAGTGTGCTAGTTTATAAACTATTTTGAAAATTGACCTATTTTAAGTTGAAGTTGGCTAGCAAGATTAACGCTTGAAAATGATTGCATTATCGCAAAACTTTAAATCGTTATTCGTGCAATTATTATGCAATTAGTTTAACGTTTATTAGTTTAACGAAATTAATCATGCAATTAGTTTAACGTTAAAGCATACGTGTTATAAACCTCATCCCCTGTATTTTTAGTGTATACGGGAAATACTAGATGAACTTGTGGCGTAACTACCACTATAAATATTAAATACCAATTCACTAGTATATAAGACATGTTAACTTGATTCTAATTTTATGGACGTGTTTTTGTTTGCTCTTCACGATCCATGCCTTTACTGTTTGTCTAAGATAGGTACTCTGACCGCCACTAAGTCTGCGGCAGTCTGGTGCTATGGAAACAAGAAGAGGGCATTTTAGGGAGGGTAGCTTCGATGAAGAGGTCTCCTTTTCTCTCGCCGAAACCAGTCCTGAAAAGGGACCCCGCACCCCTACTTGAAATAATCATACCTTGTTAACATAGTCACCGCCACAGCTCCAGACAAATGTCTGGCAGAGTACCTATCTTCGACAAACAGTACGTATAATAGCACGCGGCGGAAAGGTGCTCCCTTCCGGCCGCAAACCAGTTCAGCCCTTGGATCTTTTTTCTATGCTCGACGAGCGGTTCCGGCCGCAAAAATATCCTTTGGGAAATTATTACAGGTATTTCCTAGAACAATATTCAACAACTGATGTCAAGGAACTCCGCAGCATTCGAGATACCTACGAAAAGACTTTTGAACTCACAAAAGACGATTATCACTATCATCTCTACCGCTCAATGAGAAGTGCTGTCAGAGACATTGAAAATCATAACTGGAGAATGGAGAAGGAGAGAAAGAGAAGGTCTCTACTGTTGTAGAGCCTGCTAACACCAAAACAGAAGAAAAACCAGAGATCACCCCTGAATGCAGTGTTGAAGCAAATGAAAATCCATCTAATTTACCGACTAAAATGGATACTACAGAAATTCCTGATCTCCCTGAGAAAAGAAATAAGAAAAAGAGAAAAAAGTAGAAAACAAGTGTCAACCAGGCGACACTTCCCGACATAGTAACAGAAGGCGAGCCCACCCTAGTTCCAGCTCCCGCCATCCCAGCGGACCCAGTACCGGCAGAGAGTGAGGAGGTTGCCGTTCCGGTAGACACCATCTCAACTTTGGACACTCCTCCAAACAAAAAACTGAAAACCCTCATCTGAGGCTTGAATATTGATACAGATATTCTCGAATTAGAGAAATATCTCAAAGAATTCAGACTTCTCCCGGAAAAGATAGTGCAGCTCAAGAGAAGAAGTTGGGTGGAGCTTAGGCCCCTCCCACTATTCCTCATCATCCAATGGGATTCAAGCAAGAGCCGAAATATCTACAACATTAGATCTATCCTTGAGAGACCAGTTCAAATCCAACGTTTCAGAGGCGGACGATTTCAAGTCCAATGCTACAAATGTCAGAAATATGGACACAGTCAGGGCACCTGTACAGCCACTGTTCCCGCCTGCATGAAATCTGCCAAAGACCACTATTCGTACGAGTGTACGAAGCCAATTACTGAACCAGCAACCTGCATCAACTGTAAAGGTGAGCACCCAGCCTGTTTTTCGGGCTGCGGTGCAAGACCCAGGAAGTTCCCTAAAGAAAGAAAAGCCAAGAATGCCACTGACTCTGCGACCAGATTTCTCAGACTCTTCCAAGAAATGAAGGAACTTTTTAAGGACGAAGAGCTTGTTAAGCTACTTCGCTCCATCCTCCCTGAGTCACAGAACTAATGTGGATTTCCACTGCTCTCAAGTCATCTTCCTACATGACCTCCACAGCTTAATGCTGTGATGAACTTTTTCATATATTTCATCTTGAAATTTATGCCTACTCAATTTAGGACTTTTAGTTTCGATGGATCGGTAAGTGGCGCTTCGCGCCAAAAGCCGAGATTGCACCTATTTCAAACGTTCCAACTTGATTCTATCTTGAGGTACCTTCTGATAGATGAAGGTTGACATGGTCGATATTTAAATCCCCACATTGGTGACCTGCGGACGTGATAAGAACTTGCCAATATCGATGGATGATCCACATTAAACAGTTGATTTGCTTAAAAATATAATGCTCAAAGAAAGAAAAAAAAATCCGGTGAAGTGAAAAAAGTCTCCCGGTTAATAAACAAAAAAAAAAAAAAGAAAAAAGAAAAAAAAAAAAACAAGAAAAAAAAAAGGAGCGAAATGCTACAAACAAAAAAATGAAGAAGAAGAAAAAAACAATGAGCGAAATGTCATCATCAAAAATATATATATATATATATATATAATGAGCAAAATGATATAAATAAAGGAGGAGAAAAAAAATAGCATGAATCAACTAGTGGTATTCATTCATCGAATTCTATCACAGATAAAATTCCGGAAGGGGAGTAATGTGGCGGAGTAATGGGAGTAACTATAAATATTAAATACCAATTTGTGGGGATTTAATTTATCGACAATGTCAACCTTCATCTATCAAAAGGTACCTCAAGATAGAATCAAGTTAACATGTCTTATATACAAGTGAATTGGTGGCGAATAATATCTGTGGCGAATTAAATCATCGCCAAGCCAACAACAATAATAATGCTACCGTAGAGCAGAGGAGCAGAACGTCATGAGCAGTGTGGCAGCCGGTGATAGCTGATTGCGCTAATAGTTTTCTAAAACATGGTGAACAGCGCTGATAGCATCTTATCCCCCTTTAAAAAAGGTTGGTGGACTGCGCTCAAGGCAACCCTTATGACCATCCCTCCTACTTCATTCATGCAGTAAAACAATTTCTGATAAAAGCTTAGTCTCGCCAATATTGTTCGCCAGAAGCTACTGTGCTGTGGGGGGGGGGGATTTGTCAATAAGTTTTCCTCCATCTTTTGGTAATTTTCACTTAAAAGGAATTTTTTATAGGTTTGCAAATTTTGATACTTCTGTAATTTTGAAATGCAAACTATATTTAAACTATGAAAAAAATTTGTTTTTAGTTCAATTTAAGGTGACATGGGGCTTTCAAAGTTTCGAAAATCGGTCAAAATTTTAATTAAACTAATGCAATTTTTTCAAAAATATTGGTTAAAAAGTTTAAAAAATATATATATTTGTTGCCCACTTGTCGTTTTAAGTTGGTTAAAAAGTAAAAGTTCAGGGTGCAGTATCAAGCTTTAATTAAATTGAAAAAACCTTACTTAAATATTTAATAATTTGAGTTTATTTAATAATTTAAATAATTTTTTACGTGCAATTTTTGAAAATATTTAATAATTTGAATTTTAAACCAGTTTTAACAAATCTATCTTAACCAAACTTTTGCATATCATTTTAAAAAAAATATATAAACATAAAATGTTTGAATTAACAGTTTTAACAGTTCATGTACTAAAGAGTTTATGACTTCAACTCAGACCAGAAGCCGTGGTTAGCAATCATTATATTTTCTTTTGCAACAAAATCGGACATATTTGATTTAAATTGGATTTTTTTATTAGAATAAAATTAATTGGATTTTTTAAAATTTACCATACAAAGCATCTGATTCAATATTTTGATAATACTATTATTGTTTAAAATAATAAAAGTAAAATAGTTAATATTTTTTACTAAAAATGGATAACATTATTATATTATTTCATACTAATCACTGCGTTAAAAAAAAATAGTAGTTACATTTTACAGGTTCAACTAGATGATAATTGTTAAAAATCGGGTGACAGTTTGTCAACTAGACATCTAATGAAAAGTAAATTAGTTTAGATAAGAAAACATTACTGAAAAAAAAAAAATTACGTCATTCTGATTTGAGGAAGTCTTAATACAACGGTAGTCAACGGTAACTCTATATTCAATAAGATATAAAAGCATTGCATTTTAATTAGCAAAAAACTAAATGGGTGTAATTGAAATATGTTTTTTGCCAGAAAATTATCTTAAATATATTAAATGGAAAATTACTATTTAAACGTTTCATATCACTCTTATTTAAGTGTACTCTATTTTGAAACATAATAACTTACATGCATGTCCCTTTCGACATTTCTTACTAAAAAAAACTTTCAATTCAAATCAAATTTCTCAGTAAAAAATACTTTAAATTATATTTTTTTCAATTAATATTTTTTAATCATTTTGCAGAAACTATTGATTTATTTTTAAAACAAAAAATAATCACTATTGATTTTCATCAATGCATTTTATAATGAAAGGGATAACATAGTGATTTCAATGCAAATGCCTTTTATTATTCCGTAGTAAAAAAAATCGCTTCCCTAATAAACATACATTATCAATTAAATCAGACTTTTAAAAATTCATACATTTAAGAATGTATTCATTAATTATACTGTATGACAATATTTAAAACTTAAATTAATAATTGTTTCTCTAAATTAATTCATAATTAATGTTATAAAAATTATGTTTGTTATAGTTAATGTTTTTTTTTTTTTTTTGAAAATTAAACTGATTTAAATTAGGTAGTGATTTCTTTAAAAAAATTAAAGGATTTCTTCAGAATTTAATTCATGCCTAAATCAAGTGATTTAAATTATTCCAACCCTGACAGAAGCAATCAGAAACTTAGAAATCTAGTATATATTTTTTGATTTTTGTAATGGAAGGATCTAACTTGCCGCTTAGTTGCCGCATGTGAGTTGCCGCTTAGTATTTAAATGAAAATGAGGATTCTAGTAAATTAAGATTGTATAACTTAATCTCGTCTTAATTAAGCAAATTAATTAATTTGTTTTACACATTATACAATAATGAAGTTTTTAAAAAACTAAAATTATATTTTAATGATATTCAGCTTACCCTTCGTATGATAAACACAATACTATAAAAAAAGTTACACATTCATAGTTTTATATTGTAAAAAATTTAAATATTCACCTAATTGAATTTGGTCTTGAAATTTTTTATTTACTGATGATTAGTTATTTTCAACTTTTCTTTTGAGTTGACTCAGTATTTTTCTCTCTCCTTGTCGTGGAACACTGTGTGTTGCTGGCGCAGGAGGAGTTCTGAAATTTGGATATCGACTACAAAAAGCATTTTTAACCCCCTTTTCTAAAAATCGTTTACAAAATTTATTAGTAAGTTCGGGAGAGATTTTGAAAAATTATTTTTTCGCATTAGTTTGAGATTAGTCATTGTTATAACTGAAACTGCAGATGATTCTGTTTATGATTATATTGCACATTCTTTAATGCTATTTTTTACAATCATCACTGCGGACAGCATGTGAATCGGTGATACGTCACTGATTTAGTCTTTTTAAAGTTATCTGAAACCCCAAGATTATTTCGTTTATAATAATGGCTTTAAAACGCATTTCCATAGAGCTAAATGATTTAAAATCAGCAACGGTAATTGAAAAAAAAAATAAGATATGTTCAAGCAAGCAAAATCAATAGAGAAAAGATACTGATTCATTAATGGAAGCCATAAACAAATTGCCATGTATTATTGTCACCTGTAATGCTTAATTAAATTCGGTAATTAGCTCTTCTGGTATTATGTCAATTGGTGCTGTTTTCCATAGGTACTATGGTTCAAATCTAATATCATAAAGACATCTGCAAGTACTATAAATAAATAAAAAATGTCGGCACATGTCTTTTAGTTTTATTTCATTTTGTAATGTTGAGTAGAGCTATGGATAGTCTGTTAAAATGTTCGAATCCAACTTTAATTCCGGATTTTCATGTTGACTTCACTCCAATCAACAAACGAAATTAAAATTATCACTTAATTCTAGGGAAGAATTCATTGTTACAGAATCACCTTTTATAATTTTTTTGTAATATAACTTAATACTATTTAACTAATTTGAATGCTAATAAAAAAAAACCTCTATCTTTAATTTTTTTTATTCACTAAGTTGATAATTGAGCCGATCAGCAGATTAACATAAGCTTTACTCTAAATAACTAAAAAAAATTTAGATATTATAGTAGCTTCAAATTTATATTTATATTTAGAGCAGAAAATGATTTTTATTCAAATTCTGATCATTAGGATTTAGATGTAGCTTGTTGGCTGAATTCCCACAACTTTCTTGCCATTTCATCATCCTGAGCTCTTGCAGATGGCTCGATTCTGGTGCAGTTACTGAAATTAGACAATAAAAAAAAACTACAAATGATTTGTACAAATAATATACATTTAGGATAGAAAGTTTTGACTTGTAATTCAGTTAATAGCGAATATTCCCTGGCGAATTGACAGAGCTGAATAAAATTCAATACAGATTTACTTTAAAACTTTCGAAACGAAAATGTGTTCCCATATGGACAGAATCTTTTGTGACTGTATCGTAACTTTTTCAGACAAAATTTCTTTTAGTGTGAAAAAAAAAAAACATTCTGACTACAGATATTCTTATTAAATTTTACGGGTAAAACTTGTTCTTGTAGAGTTAAAAACCGTTGAGATTACTGATTTACTTTGTGACTTTTAAAGAGAAAATTGCTCTTTCATGGTATAAAACCGTAATGTCTTCGGATTTACTTAATAAGTTTTACGGTTTTGCACAACCGACGCAGTTTAAAATTTTGTATTTCGTTTGGATTTTTTTTTCCTTTTGCAGTATTTTGTTTGTTGAATAAGAATAAATCACCAAAAAACACTTCTACTTCTATTCACCAACTAAAAAGCTTATGGAGAGTGAGTGGTGTTACAATTAAATAAAATAACTTATATTACTTGCTTATTATCAATAAATGCAATACAAATTTTATCACAAGAAAAGAAGCATTTTAATAATCTTCATTCTATTATTGCATTGCCACTCACTGAGTTGAAAATTTTTAAAATTAAAATAAAATAAAATAAATCATACTTATGTCTATCATACATTATCTTTTCTCGAGGAAAAGACAGAGTATAAAAATAAAAAATATTTATTCCGAATAAATGTTTTCATTCCACGGGTGCAACTATCGAAGAATATATATATATATATATATATATATATATATATATATATATATATATATATATATATATATATATATATATATATATATATATATATATATATATATATATATATATATATATATATATATATATATATATATATAAATATATATATATAGACCAAATTAAGAATTCGTGATCACAAAGCTTGAGTACGCCGTCTAGCGGGAGCCTGAAAATATCAGGCATTTGTTTAATATGTTTTCATTTAGTTCCATCAGAATCTTAGGCAGAATCATTCCATCAGAATCATTCCGATTTCGGGATCGCATACTGTTGCAGATGTGTGTATTACGGTAAAATAAATTTTTTTCAGTCTTCAGTTCATTACAAATTAAAGTGAAGTCAACACTTCTTTCTTCATTCCAATGAATAATTCAGAACGTACAGAACTGCAATAGTTATAGAATATTCTTCTCCTTTATAGAATAGTATATATTTCTGTATCTATAAAATTCGGAAAACAACAATAAAGAATCATCCGAATTACTTGAAATAGTATCATTTCTGCAGATTATTAATACATTTTTATCGTTTTTTTTTTTAGTAAGTATTTTTTAGCTTTGAAAGAATAATTTCAACTAGAATTCAGCTATTCTGTTTTTAAGCTACATATTAAAATTCATACAATACAATCATACATACTTACAATTCTAAAATTTTATTGAGTGGTATGTCATCGTAAAGTAATGAAGGGATAATCTATGTATTTATTATTTGAAAATAAAATTTTCAAGCGAAGAACATTTCATTTGGAATTCTCCGGATGTATAAGGCGGATGAGTGTTATGATTTTTATAATAAAAAATTTGCTTGTAAATAATTTTTTTTCTTATTTGATGATAGTTCTCAACAGAATAGTTTTTTAAGTCTGATTAAGAACTATAAGAATAAAAAAAAAGAAACAATATGAAAGTTTTTCATTTCAATGTGAGGAATTTTTAAAATCGTTTTTTTATCTTAAGAATTCTTTATTTTACGTTTTTTAGTTTGTATTTTTTTGATAAAAATTGTTTTTCTTTCCAATGCCCGCCTGGGCAATGACCTACGTCATACAGGCGTCTGAAGGGCAGATTTGTTGACCACTCTTTCAGGGGCACCATATTAGGTGGGCCAACGTTGCTCCCACAGTAAGGACAGATAGTACAGAGAATGAAAGAACATCCATGTCTTGCCCGGAATATGAACCCAGAACCTTTCTCATGCAAGGGCAGCTCCCTAACCCCCACACAGGCCAGTCGGCATGAAAATTTTTGTCAAAATACTTTTTTTGAAAAATTAAATGGTACAACATTATGTGTTCATGTATACTTCTTGCATATTCTAATGTTTGAAGTAATATGATTCAGAAAAGTATGGAATAAAAATTCGGTACTTACGTATTAACGCCACTACAGATTTGGCGGATTTTAAGTGCCCCCAATCTATACCTAAAACTTTTGCGACAAATCATAAAATAAAACACTTTATTTAAAATCAAAACACTTTCAAAATTTGAAAGTCTTTATTTAAAATCAAAGTAGTCAATCGATGGAAAATAGGCCGATATAGAGTTTAACATCGATTCAAAACAATCTCTATTTTCTTTCACCTGATGCTGTCGCCATATGAACTCTAGTAAATAAGATTCCAAATGAAATAACATTTCCAAAACGTACGTTTAACAAGATAAAGTTTCGTGTCATTGGTACATTTTCGTTTTTTTTTTTTTTTTTTTTTTTTTTTTTTGTTAATATTTCGCTCCTGAAAAAATAAAATTGCATCTTGTTCTGTTTTTGGTAAATCCGAAAGATGCATTTTCGTAGCACTAAGAAATGGCGTCAAAAATCAACAAACAACATGGCAGCAAGGAATACAAAAGATGATATCCAGGATTATTTGATGATAATTTTCTATAGAATGGTTTTCTATGTTCGACTATGAATAATAATACCAAAACAAAAAACATGAAATTTTTTTTTCTATTTTAATGTTAGGAATTTTTATAATTGACTTTTTGTTTTGTTTCGTAAGCATTCCTTATTTTACGCTTTTTAGTTTCTAATTAATGACTTTTATTGAAGCTTAAATTTTAAATTTTTCCGATGTGTTTTGATGTTCCTTCTCTAGAAAAAAAAAAAAAAAAAAAGACACCATTTTGTTTTCGTTTGCATAAGAAAGAATATCAAGCATTTTTCTTTTTTAAATTTAATAAGCCACAATAAGGAAGGAACGTTACAATGCTACACGCTACATTAAAGATGTCTCCAGAATAACTGAATGACTGTTCATATGGAAATCACAGGTATTCGTCTCATACAACTACGTCCCCTATGGTTCGTTGCGATCGCTAATTGAGTCTGCAAGTCATTGAGATATTGTTTTTTCCTATAAAATATATTTTATACCTAAATTTAAGGTAATTATCTGTAATATTTATTTTTATAATTCTATTCCTAGTATTCCTTTTTTGATTTTGATTCTTTTCTAAACTAAACGTTTAAAATTAAAAGAGTTGTTTATTTCATAATAACATAATTCTATAATTAATTTTTTTCCTATATATATATTTGGATAAACTCTTTTTAAATCGATGTTTAAACATATTAACCATTATTATTTTATCGCAAAAATTATTGTAACATCCTATTATAAATTACAGTGAAAGAGCTCTATTAAAAAATTAACAATCTAACTATCAGTTTCATGCACAATGTGATGCATGGATAAACTGTATATCATAGATATTAATTTATGGTTGTGTACTCACCAAGTTTTCTTTAGCAATAAACCTTTAATTTTAAATGTTATTTAAAAACTGACTACTAAGCGAAACTACTTGTGTTCATAAGTATATTTAAGTATAATCCTAAGAAAAGTTTTTGGACCTGGAAAGCGTAAGCGAACACAGTTATTTTTAATACATATATATGTAGACAATTTCAACTCTTGTCGAAAAAACAGGCATTCTGCATAACGGTACTTTTTATAATAAATTTTTGCGGGACAAAAATCTGATATACTGTAATTTTCACATTAATATTTACGGTAAAATCACTGAAGCACTGTAATTAAATAAATATTACTGTATAAAGTACGGTGTAAAGTTTTACAATAAAAATTGATTTTATGGTAAAATAGATTTTTTCCAGATGCTGCACTCAGAATTTTCCGGATGCTGCACTGGAATTTCTTATAGGTAAGGGACAACAATTACTGAGAAGCAATCATCTGGTTTGGTAGGCGGAAACGAGCAGGGGGCTTGCTCCCCCTAGTATTTCATGTATATTTTATTCATTTTTGACAATTCATAATAGATTCATGATAACATAGAATTCATAAAAATTTGTATAATGGTGCCAAACATAGCACAGTGGCCGGGATAGCCTGGTCGGTAGGGCGCTGGGCCCATGTCCAAGAGGTCGTGGGTTCGATCCTCGCCGACCGAAGACTCCCCGTGTAGTAAATGGTGACTGATGCACGTTAAATCTGAGAAGTCTCAAAGTCCTCCATGTTCCCATAACAAATCAATACCTCTGGGGGTACTGATCCAGGAGTTTCCTTGTCTTCTGGATTGGTTCTAAATTACAAGGCTACGGAGTTGAACATTAGTAGTCGTAAACCCATGAAATTGGGTCGGCTGTTCAACGACGGTTATAAAAAAAAAATATCAGTTACTGACTATTCATATTAGAAACAATGTGCAGTGCGTCAAAAAAGAAAAGAAAAACGGACCACCCTGAATAATTTTTGATATAATCACGATCTAATAATGAGCAAAAACGTTTTCGAACTTTATTTTAGTGGTTCGAGAAAGCAACTTCAAATATGTTAATTAATTGATGCAGACGTTATTTTAAGCTACGAAATCAGATACAAAAAAAATACTTTCTCTGAAAAAACATACCTTTCTTTCCACGGATTCGGATTTCTGACCCCCAAATACAGAGGTAGCTGCAATCTGGGTAATAGGGTCCCCATAGTTTGAATACCTTCATGTCATTTTAAATTTTTGCGTATTTTGCCATATCTGAAGAGATTTTTAAGCGAAATCTTTCCATACAATTATAAAATTCCTTTATCCAAAGAAAATCCCACACAAAAAAAAAATTCCGTAAATATTTATTTATTTTTATTTTATTAAATAACAGTCGAAATAATTTTAAATTCTAAGGTACACAGTTTTATGCGGTCAATTTACACAAAAAATGTCAATATTACATCTTTACAACTTTAGTTTATATAATATAAGATGTTTAACCTATTTGGATTGAGAAAACTGTGTATGAAATAATAGCACAATCTATTAACAATAATTTTAGGTAAATAATCATTAATATCATGAATCATTAAGTAAAAAGTCAAAAAGTTTTTAAGAGCATCTACAACTCATATTTCGTTTTTCCAAATAAGTAATTTGTACATCTATGAGGATTTAAAAAATTTCAAATATTAGTTTAATAACTAAAAATATTTTTAAAAATTTATAGCAGCTTTAAATTTATATTACATAGAGTAGGATATGATTTTTATTGGAATTCTGAACATCAGGATTTAGACGTAGCGTTTTGGCTAAATTCCCACAAATTTCTTGCCATTTCATTATCCTGAGCTCTTGCAGATGGCTCGATTCTGGTGCAGTTACTGAAATTAGACAATAAAAAAACATTTCAAATGGTTTGTACAAATAATATGCATTTAGGGTGGAAAGTTTTGACTTGTAATTCAGTTAACAGCGAACATTCCCTGGCGAATCCACAGAGCTGAATAAAATCCAGCGCATATTTGCTTTAAAACTTTCGCAACGAAAATGTGTTCCCGGAAAGAAAATTTTTTGTGACAAAAGATTTACATCGAAACTTTTTCCGAAAAAAATTTATTTTAGCATGAAAAAAAAACATTCCGACTACGTATATTCATCTTAATTTTTACGGGAAAGACTTGTTCTTGTAGAGTACATAACCGCTGAGATTACTGTTTTTTTTTTTTTTTTTTTTTTTGTGACTTTGAAGGAAAAAAATTGTTCTTATGTGGTATAAAACCGTTGAGGCTTCGGATTTACTTAGTAAGTTGTACTGTTTCGCACAACCGACGCAGTTGCCAATTCAAAACTTAAAATTTTGTTTGGATTTTTGTCCTTTTGCAGTATTTTGTTTGTTGAGATTTGTTAAGTGTTTACTGTTCTTTCATTTCCTTTAAGGAACAGAAAGAAGTACAGAGAAAATATATTTCCTTCCATTGAAATAATATCGAGCATTCTCTTAGTGTTCCATGGTACAGAGTAGTAGCGTCTGGGGACAAACTCTATTTTTGCGCCCTCTTACATTATGGTGCAAACTTATGGGATCACTTTAAAATATTAATGTAACACTCTTCGCACTTCGCATTGGATTGTGAAATTTTACATAGAATAAGATTTTTTTAAACTTTATATAAAATATTTTTTACAACAATGTAACTTGATAATTTAATTAATTTTTGATTCAGTTTAAAATTTAACAGTGTATATATGTTACTAATGTAGTTTCTATTCCACTAAGATGTTTTAGATCGCGTTTGATGTGCTTGTTTGAATGATAAGCGTTAATTCTAAGACCGTTTTTTGTTTACTAATTTGTTATAAAAATAATTGAAATTTTTTTTTTTTTTTGAGTAAAACAAACTACTTTGATAGTAATTGGCATCCTCTTAAATTAATCGGTAAATCAGATAAAAAGTTTTTTTTTTATATAAAAATGTGGTGCCCTATATTTCAAAATGGAACTGGTTACACTTAAAATAAAAAACAGCTTATTGTGGAATTTATTTTCAATAATTTTGCATAAATTTTACACCTGGGGTTAAATGCTTGATCTTGCCCTTCTAGCTAGATCACTGCAGGAATTTGCATTCGCATTTGAAAGTATGGCCAAAATGATAAAGCTAGTTATTATTCGAAGCAGCTAATAGTAGTTAGTCATTATTGATAATGGCTAGATTAAAAAAAACAAACGCTGCCTTGGACCATAAGACGTGATTTTTATGAATGCTCGGCCACATTGCATCCATTGTCGGATCAGCAAAGATTTGAACCATTCTGATTCGAAATATTAGTTGTGTTTGAACCTTGTTTTCTTTATAAAACTAACGTTAAAAGTAGTTACCCGGAAAGTATAGTTGCCAGCTTACAAACTACTGTTTTTTTTTCAAGGTTCTCACTACCTGCAAAAAATAAACGACTTGGGAAAAATAAGATTTTTCAAGACTACTGAAAACTGTTTAGATGTATCTTTCATTTGTGAATTACGAAATTGTTCCAGATTTTTTTTTTGTATTCATATATATTTCCGGTAAATTAAATATTTATTGATAGCTTAAAATATCTAGACACATCTCATGTTTGTAACCACTTTAAAAAATTTCCAGAGCGCGGGAACCCTGTTTTTGTATTACACTATTCACTATACTACTTCATTTAAAAAGTATTACACTACAAACTACGAAAAAAAAGTAGCGACTACTGTAGTTTCGCTACTTCTGACTACTGGAAAAACCACACGCTATACAAATAACTGTTGCAAAAATACAGGAATACCAAGTCGTAGAATACATACCAATAATAGTATCCAGACTGATTCTCTAATGACTCCTCAACAGCGCAGTAGATGGATGTCTGAGCACCATTGCAAGCATTCTTCCAGAACAGTTTACTACATCCTTCATAAAATTGTCCATAGAATTTGTTCAAAGAAGTTTCTATATTTCGCCCAATGCTTGTATAAACAGCACCGGGGTGGAGACAATATGTCGTTACGCCTGTACCTGCAACATAAATCGCAGGGTATTAGTAAAGTTGTAAATAATTTCAAAATCTCTAAAGAAAGTAAAGTTAAAAAAATATATGCACATTAGTGGTCACAAATGCATACTTAAGTTGGAAAGAACGTAAGTATTTTTAAATTTGGATAAACTGTCATTGCCTGTAGCAACTATGGTCAATAGCTCTGTTTTACAGGGATTTATTTTTTAACGGCCACGAAATTTTGACCCCCCGTCAAACCACGTGAATAGCACACGAGTTGGTACACCTTTTCTCAGAACGTCCACACCATAATCAACTAGGGGTCTTTAGGCCTGTTTACACGGTCCAAGTTCTCGAATCCGAGAAATTGGACGGATTTCTCTGTCCAAGAAATTGGATGATTCGTTGACACTATCCAACTTCTTGAATGTCACTGATTCGTTGAAAGAAAAACTTGCGCATGCGCATTGTTCATATTCAACATTATGAAATAATAATTACATAAGTTTAAAATTACTAAATAAATTCAAATAAAATCATAATAACACAAATAAACCGCAACAGATCAATTTATTTGAACTAAAATATATGAAAACAGACAGCAAAATGACATAATTTGCTGCCTGCTTGTTGACGTCACAAAACCTAAGACGCTGATTGGTTAAGGGAGAAAAAACTTGGATGGAAAGTAGAACATGCTCTACTATCGTCCAAGAAGTTGGATCAAGTTCTTGGATGCTTGTTTACACGATCCAAGCTCAAAGCAAAACAAGTTTCCATCAATATCAATCAATCTCTGCCCAAGAAATTGGATCGTCTAAACAGGCCTTTTCAGCCATGCCAGATTTAATGTGTATACAAGCCAGTTGTTTATTTTGCTCTCAACCAATGGCGTGGAAGACGCTAGTTGCGCTTTAAGCTACCATGGAGATTAATCAGAGCAAAGCAGGCAATAAAATAATTTTTATAAAATTTGTCCTAGAATAAAGCTTAAAGGTATTTTCTGACGCATTTCAGTCTTACGGTACAATAGAACAAGGTTTTCACGAATTTAATCTCTCACTTGTTTCTATTGGTCTTCTAAAATGTTTTTCGTTTGATGGTCAACGTTTGGAAACATTTAACTTTTTTTTCTTAATTATGAATATACGTACTCCAATGTGCATATATTTTTCAGTTTAATTCTTTTCAATAATAAGTAGGGTGGTCAATACAGAACATCCTGTTCATCTCTGCATAAAGTGTTTATTTATTTAAAAACGGCACAACTATTTAAAATACACTAATTAATGAAGTTATTTATGATCTTACATATAATTATTAGTTTAAAACGTTATTTAGATAAAAATGTTTTTTTTTTACCTTCTAATCTTTTTGCTAGTTCACGTGTAAACAGAATATTTGCCAACTTGCTTCGACAATATGCAGCCACTGGTTTAATATTATGATCCATATTGTTGTCATTGAAATTTATTTTTCCTTCTTTAAACAAAAGTTAAAACACAATTATAATAAGAAACACTTTTAAAAGAACTTAAATACATTTCTCAAAAGTTTACAAAAATTATTACATTCTATAAAAAAATAATAAATATTTAATCCCGACAAATAAAGTATCATGATTATTGGGGGGATCACTAAATTAATCCAATATTCACAAATAATTACAATCCTAATGATAGGGTGATTATTTTTATAACTAAAATTTCATTTTTTGTTTTTATCCATACACTCACATTTTATTAAAAGGCCTTTGTTCTAACTTTCTTTGCAACATCGCAACACACTCTTGATTTTCAGAAAATCTGTTTCTGTTTCCTTTTTTTTTGTTCGGACAAGATTTCCTATGTTTCTTGAAAGAAATACAAGTTAAATAAATTTAAAATTATTAAGTTATAATATTAAGTTAGGGAAGAAACATTAAAATGAAATATTTCTACTTTCTTCTCTCTAGTATCTATCCACTCTTCTCTCAAGTATCTATCTACTCTTCTCTTTAGAATAAACTGGGAAATCTAAGTAATTAATTGAATACATGCAAATTAAACTAACTAAATCGTGTTACATGAAAAACAATTTTACCATTTTTACAAAAGAATGAATTATTTCAAAATTAGTTAAGTGCATAAATTATATACTTAATATATTATCTCAGACTTAGGTAACGCTTAGGCATGCAACAGACCCAATAGCGAAAAAATAAGTACAGGAACGAAGGTAGAGGTTAAAGCAATACAATTGGAAAACCACCGGCATGGCACTCATCATTGCAAATCGATTTAAATTACTTCACAGACAAGCTGGCATTCAACAAATGTAGTACCTTTTAAGCCGTCACTAAAGAGAGAACCCTGGTATAGTTTGCCGAAAATAAGAACTTCCCCAGACATTCGCCTGGACCTGTGGCGGTGACTATGGCAACGAGGCATGACTATTTCAGGTAGGGGTGCGGGGTCACTGTTTTGGAGTGCTTTCTGCTCGTGTCGGCGCGAGAAAGGGAACCTCTTTCTTCGATCTATTGTGTTAGTCCTAGAGTGAAGCTACCCTCCCTAAAATGTGCCATTATTGTTTTCATAGCACCAGACGGCCTCAGCCTTTGTGGCGGGAAGAGTTCTTTATCTTAGACAAACTATAGTCTTAAACAGTGGCAACTCAACAGGAAAGGAGGTACTCAAAAAATATATAATGATAGTTCTCAGTCATTAACTATATAGCTTCTTGTACAGATTGATTTCTACCTCAATAATATTACTATTTTGATATAAAAATACGCTATTTGACGTGATATATGGAATTTTTGCGATAAGCATACAAGTATTTTGCTCGTGTCTTTAATTACAATTTATTCTTTTTTTTTTTCCCGATAATTAAATACGATTAAGGCCGGTATGGTACATATCGATAAAATATATGGTATATATCGGCATGGTATATCATCACACACATAGTCAGTTTTATCATTTGGGCATTAAAAGATCAGCTGAATTATTAATTATGTAATATCATTTTGACAATATTATCTTTGTAATAAGCGTTTATGAAATAAGGTAAATAATTGTAATTTTGATTATGGAGCTTAATTTATCTTAAAAGTGATTTATTTGTTTTAGAGTTATCATGTCAAGTTTTCGACACCGAGTAAAGGTAAATTTTACTCAAAATCAGCTCATACGAGCAAAATTATTATTATTATTACTTTTTTCTTTACTTTAAGAACTATAAGGATTCAAAAATAAAGGTTCATTTTTTTTAACCAATCTCTATGCAAATAAAAAAAAAAAAATTCAATTATCTTGATGACTAGAAAAATTACGATATATGTAGACATAAAAACTAAACTCCTTGTTTTTAACACTGATTTGTGTAAAGAAAAAAAGTTACTTTCGAGTTTAAAAAAAGACATTCTGAAAAGCACAAATTGAGGTAATACAGAGATAAGTACTAAATTCTATATAGTAATACTCCTTAGTATTGTTTCAATATAGGTAATTTATAATTTTTTTCTGGACTTTTCACTAGATAACAGAATAATACTCAATACACAAAAGATGAAAATTATTATGTTTTGTTTTTACAAAATTACTCTCCTTAATGCTTTAAAAATGTGACTTATCATGATATTGATTCAATTCGGAAGCAAAACTGTTAGGCTTACTTATGTGAAGAATGGAAGACACATTGACTATTCTCGCTGGAGCAGAAGCTTTAAGACGTTCCAGTAAAAGGTTTGTCAACAGGAAATGTCCTAAATGATTCACACCAAATTGCATCTCGAATCCATCTTCGGTAAGGGATTGTGGACTGCCTGCTACTCCTGTAAAAAACATAAACATTTAGAATTAAAATGGGTGGTCCATATTTTAAAAAAAAATCTGGATTCAGTAATTGAATTTAGCTGTTGCACTGGTGCTTTAAATATCCATAGTAGTGTACATTTTAAAATGTTCCAAGTGAGAAAATATTGTTTAAAAATGTTAAGATTACTTGAAAAATCAAAATCAATTGCAGTTAAAAAAATAAAGAGGGAAAATTTTAAAATTATTAAAATATATAAATAAAAATACCAACAACAAAAAAAAATCTCGCTTTCGGATTGATAACGCTACTATTCTTCCTGAATGCTGGACTCAATAACAATTTCAATGTTTTGTGGAAATGAAGATAACTCATCGTTGAAAAGAAATTGGGATGCGACTATTCATGTAAACTTGACATCAAGTCAAAAAGTTTTAAATTTCCTATGAAGTTACGAACTTCTTAGTGAAGCCATAGAAAAATTGAAGGAAAAAAAATCTTCCCTGAATGTAAATGCTACTAATGTTCCTGAATGAAACAGTAACAATAACAGTCTCAATATTTTCCATAAAATAATTTCCATAACATAATCAATTATCTTTCTTGATTATTGCTATTCGTTGAATGAAAATTGGGTTGTGACAATTGATGTCAACTTACAATGTTCTGTCTTGATAATTGCTATTCGTTGAAGGAAAATTGGGTTGTGACAATTGTTGCAAACTTACAATGTTCTGTCTTGATTATTGCTATTCGTTGAATGAAAATTAGGTTGTGACAATTGATGTAAACTTACAATGTTCTGTCAATTCAATTTCAATGTTTTGTGGAAATGAAGATAACTCATCGTTGAAAAGAAATTGGGATGCGACTATTCATGTAAACTTGACATCAAGTCAAAAAGTTTTAAATTTCCTATGAAGTTACGAACTTCTTAGTGAAGCCATAGAAAAATTGAAGGAAAAAAAATCTTCCCTGAATGTAAATGCTACTAATGTTCCTGAATGAAACAGTAACAATAACAGTCTCAATATTTTCCATAAAATAATTTCCATAACATGATCAATTATCTTTCTTGATTATTGCTATTCGTTGAATGAAAATTGGGTTGTGACAATTGTTGCAAACTTACAATGTTCTGTCTTGATTATTGCTATTCGTTGAATGAAAATTAGGTTGTGACAATTGATGTAAACTTACAATGTTCTGTCTTGATTATTGCTATTCCTTGAAAGAAAATTGAGTTGTGACCATTGTTGCAAACTTACAATTTTCTGTCTTGATTATTGCTATTCGTTGAATGAAAATTGGGTTGTGACAATTGATGTAAACTTACAATGTTCTGTCTTGATAATTGCTATTCCTTGAAAGAAAATTGAGTTGCGACAATTATTGTAAACTTACAATGTTCTGTCTTGATAATTACTAGTCGTTGAAGGAAAATTGGGTTGCGACAATTATTGTAAACTTACAATGTTCTGTCTTGATAATTGCTATTCGTTGAAGGAAAATTGAGTTGTGACAATTATTGTAAACTTACAATGTTCTGTCTTGATAATTACTAGTCGTTGAAGGAAAATTGGGTTGTGACAATTATTGTAAACTTGCAATGTTCTGTCTTGATAATTACTAGTCGTTGAAGGAAAATTGGGTTGCGACAATTATTGTAAACTTACAATGTTCTGTCTTGATAATAGTTATTCGTTGAAGGAAAATTGAGTTGTGACAATTGATAGAAACTTACAATGTTCAGTCTTGATAATTGCTATTCGTTGAAGGAAAATTGGGTAGCGACAATTATTGTAAACTTACAATGTTCTGTCTTGATAATTACTAGTCGTTGAAGGAAAATTGGGTTGCGACAATTATTGTAAACTTACAATGTTCTGTCTTGATAATTATTATTCGTTGAAGGAAAATTGGGTTGTGACAATTGTTGTAAACTTACAATGTTCTGTCTAGATAATTGTTATTCGTTGAAAGAAAATTGAGTTGTGACAATTGATGGAAACTTAACATCAATGCAAATATAGATCTAATTTTTCCAAGGAGTTGAAAATTCCTTTCAAAGTAGAAGTAAAAAGAAGTTATTGTAAGAAGTTGCGAATTTCGAAATAGAGCCATCAAAAACTTTGAAGTTATTTATTCACAATTATCTGAAAAATGCGAGTAATTAAACTTAATTTAATAGCCAGTTGAAGTGAAATTTTAGAACTACTTTACAAAAAGTAATTGATGTATAAATTTCATATTACATTGTCCGTTGTGACTTGTCATTCGAGCAGACAATGTAATTTTTAGAAAAATTAATAAGTTTCTAGCTTTTTCTTTCTCTCCCCCCCCCCCTAAAAAAAGCTAATGATCAAAGCATTTTTTTTAATTTTTATTTTAGTAGTAAAAGTAGACCCTAAAAATACAATTAACTTTGCAAAACTTCATAAAACAACTAACTTTATAAAATAGCGATATTTGTAAGGGCTTGCACTTTTACATTTTTTAGCCAACACCTTTAACATTATTTTAATCTGCTATTCACCATACTCAATATTTGCTCCCCATGCTATTTACCATATTCTAGTACTCTGTAACCTTTTTAAAGATATATGTTTTTTATTCCTTTTTTTCTAAAAAGCGGGCACTAAGCTTTCGTTCTTTGCCTATGTCGGAAGTGTTGCTCGTTTATCGTTACTCAGTAAGCACCTGTGAACCAAAGTTACGGAGACGAGTAACATTACCCACGCCACACTGCCACAAATACCCGTTCATAGGGTGGATCACATTCACACATCACAGAACAGAAGACAAAACACAGAGAAACATCTACGCCCTGAGGTCAGAGACGCTAAACACCCGGTCACCTAGCCGGCGTAAAGATAAACGTGTGACACTTTTTCAAAAAAGTGAGAAAAAATCTACATGTTTTTTTTTTGGGGGGGGGGGATTTTTCTGTATTATATATATTGCTGAAGTGCAGCATATGCAATGAGTAAATTTCATTAAATAAAAATCGAATATTCATTCGTATTACAGCAGGGGGAAAACACAATTCTTTACCTGCGTTATTAATCAGAATATGAATCCGTTGTTCCGTTTGTAGTATCTTCTCAGTAAACTTTCGAATTGAAGCAAAAGAAGACAAATCTAGCTGCTCTACTTGAACTGCAGCTGAGGGCTCTTTTTCTTTGATGTCTTGAGCCGCTTCTTCGCCTTTCTTTGTGTCACGACATGCAATAATCACTCTTGCACCTGAAAGTGTCAGCGTTATATATGCTCGAAAGAAAAGCATCCAAATATTTCATTTTCTAAAAGTATTTTTATTTCATTTGGCAGTATTGTTACATTTAATATTATCAAAACATTATAGCAATTACTAATTGAGCTTTTCAAATAAATGACCATATAAGAAGAAACTTTAGGCGATAGCATTCCATTTTAAAGAATGCTAAATTTTCATAATAATATTCTATTTTTAAAAAAAAGCGGACAAGTATATTGATGCTGACAAGTATCTAAAATGATATTTTGTAAACTATTTTATAAGAATCCGAAAGACATAAAAAATGTAACACAACAAAATTACGAGTCATTTAAGAGGTATTTTAAAAAGGTCGGGTGAAGGAACAGATATTTCAATAACTGTGCGTATTAAAAATTCGACTAGGTACATGCGCAGGGGGGAGAAGGACCTAAGAGTCAGCAAGTTGTAAATATCGAAAGAAATTGATTCAATATAAATCCACGGTTAGCCAAAAAGCGTATCTAGGGTAACTCGTGTCCATTTACTGATAAACATGGAGTTACAAATTTGATTAACGGCTAAAGAAGAGCGTGCAATGTTTGCACTGGGGAGTAGCAAATGCATTTACTTGTTTAAACGAATGGTGGAATGGTCTCGGGTGGGTTACTCATGTATTAGTTACAGCTCGACCCTCAAAAAATATGTGAGGTTCGACAATGTAATGGTGCTGTTGCAGGATCTTCAATGGACATCGGAGGAATTGAGGATTAGCAATGACAGACGGTGATAAACGAATGTTTTTTTTCTTTCTTTCATTTTGTATTATGTGTGATCTCTATGCTTTGACTGATGTTATATAAGGCCAACATACTCATTTAAGCAACTTTATTAATGGCTGTTATTATGCATAAATGTACGACTTCTTTAAACACAGATTTTTCAGGAACTATTTGACTAATTTCGTTCATATTTTGTATTTTGTCTTCTAAATATACATTTTTTTACAATGGAGTAGAAATTTGTATACCTTATAATTAAAAAATTTTTCGACTACTATTAAATAAATAAAATAACAAAAAGAAATAAATAATTATTAGAAATTATTTTTGCATGAAATTATCAAATTTTCTAATTTTGTGCAAAAAATTTTCAGTTCACTTAAAGAATTCTATAGATATGGCGAAAGGTTAAATTAACAATAAAGTATACATATTTTGGACCTCTTTCGCCACCAAACTATTTGGACCATATTTCGCAGATTGCTGTATTTAGAGAGTCAGGAATAAAATATGTCAAGAAAAAGGTATGTTTAATCAAAGAAATGTTTGTGTCTGCTTCTGTAACTTAAAATATTGCTTGCTCTATTTGAAGTCATCCCCTCGAACAATTAAAATTGAGTCCTAGTACGTGAAAATCTGATCATTTGATCAAAAGTTATTCAGCATTATTAATTTTTTTTTCGCGCTGTGCATCGAATTTATCACTTTGAGCACCTCCTGAGTTCATACACTTGTTAAAAAGATGGTATGAGCGAGTGAAACTTTTCATGGCAAATTCTAGTTTAAAATTTAAAGTTTTGAGAAAATTGAGCTCAGGTGTACCTAGAGTAAATAATATAGTTTCATAAACTGAAAAAATATTTTCAAACTATCAAAATGTTAATGAATTATTGATAGATATTGATTGTAATAAGATAATTTTCAATTCCTAAGTTGTGCTTCCATAATTTGTTAGAAATTCTTTTTTCAGTCTTTGAAACGTCATGGCTCACTCCAAGTTTACAGGGACTCACTTTTTCTATACTGAAAATTTTAAAGAACCTACGAAGGAGAACGAAAATTTTTCACTAAAGAAATTCTTCATCGGAATAACGTCTTTATAAGTCTCTGTAATTCCCCACCAAATTTTTGCTGAAGTTCAGGTGTTCTTGCTGCTCCTCAATTGATGAACAGACATTAGAATTTTGAATTATAGTATACTCGATAGTAAAAAAAATCTTCTTTTTAAGTTCAGATTCATTTTTATCAATTTCGTTAGCGTGTGATGCCTATTCTATTTTTTTTTAAAATTTTATTATAGAGTTTTTTTTTTTTTTAAATTTAAAATGCATTGATTAAATGCAGTTAGTTCACAATTCAAATGCATAAATTTGAATAATGATATGTGTTTTCTCATACCTCTTTTGGAGAGACCTAAAGCGGTTTCTTTCCCAATACCAGTATTTCCACCTGTGATTATAACAGTTTTGTTTTGCAAGGAAGCCTTACTTTGGCATGTATTAGTGACAAATAAGTCCTTTAAATAAACCAAAACACTGTAGACAGCTGCGGAAAAAAATGTGAATTTAAATGTGTAACAATTTAATAAAGAATATCTTACAATAATGTTAAAATTGAACGAAGTGATAACATATCAAAGTATTTTTATTGGATAAGCAAATTTCATGATGACCTCAGTCAGACTAGATGAATGAGTAATTTTGGAAAGTTTACAGACAAATGGTGATTAGACCACCTTAATGATTTTTTGCAACGCATTTGTGTTTTGTTTTCTCACGCAAAATTAAAAATGAAATTATGTAAATGATTTTGTTTTATTATTTATTAAATATAAAAATTAATTATTCAGTTTTCATTGACTTATTATCAATAAAAAATAATTAATCAAATTTAATTTTTTATTAATAGTAAATTAATTATAATTTTAATAAAAAATTTATGAATTAATTTGATTTTTTTTTACTATTAAACATTAACTAATTTTCATTATTTAAAATTAATAAAAATTAATTAACTAATTTAAAACTTCAAATTAATAATTTTTAGAAGAAAAAAAAAACCTCTTAACAAAATCTTTCGAACCATTGTTGAGAAAGTTAATTTGAAAAATTGTTTACTCCTATCATCTTCCGCCAAACAAACCAGAGTATTATCTTACAACATGAACTTAAATGTGACAACCACAATGTCGTTGTTAAATCCAAAAGGGTGCTATTATTGATTTTTTATTTCGCTCAAAATTATTAGTAATTAATAACATTTCTTAGGTGTGGGATATTTTTTTTTAAATAAAATTTTTCAACTCATTTTTAGCTTGTACATAAGCTCATCTCAAGCTTTTTTTAAAAAATATTTTCATTTAGCTTGGTAAACAAAGCAATATCAATGTGTTATACTGATATATAGTTTGTCTACGGTAAAAACTCCCCTCGCCGCATCTGAGGCCGTCTGTTTGTGGAAACAAGAATAGCGCATTTCAGGGAGGATAGCTTCTCTTCACTCTAACACAATAACCGAAGAAAAAGATTCCCTTTCTCTCGCCGACTCGAGTCAAAACCTGTCCTAAACAATGACTCCATACCCCTACTTGAAATAGTTATACCTCGTTACCATAGTCACCGCCACGGGTCCAGACGAATGGCTAGGGGAGTTCTTACTTTCGACAAACTATAATAAATAATTACTTCCTTATTGGTGAAATATCTAATAGATCGGTGGTTTGAAACTTGTATAGTCGCTCTACTAGTATAGAAGTGGTGTAGTAGCGTAGTGAGTCGTGCGATGCAAAAAAAGTAGTTTGTAGCGTTTTTTTGACAACTACTTTTAACGTTTTTTTTTTAATAAAGAAACAAGCTTCAAACGTAACGAGGTTTTCGTATCTGATCAGTAGAAATCTTCGTGAGTCTGTCAATGGACACAATGAGAATGCCTCTGTGGCCGAGAGTTAATAAGAATTGCATCTTGGTAGAGCAGCAAATTTTTCTCGTTAATCTAGACATCATAATGACTAATGCTTAGACCAGCCATTACGAATAACAGTTAATTTATGAATGAGGCCATACCTTCAAATGCAAATATACACTCATGAAACTCTAGGATACCAAATAAAATGTTAGTTCAATGGAAGAGAACCTATATTTTCTCTAGTTTTCGATCAAGAAGTGGTGGTTTAGGGCAGTGTTCCCCAACCCCCGGTCCGTGGAACAAATGTTACTGGGCCGCCCATTTCATTTAAACTGAATTTAAATTCCTAGGTTTATACAACAAATTAAAAATATCCGTGTTCCATTAAAATTTTATTTAAAAAAAGGGGGCCCCGAAGGTAATGACATAAATTTTTTAATGTTTGTAATGTATCATTGTCACCGATTACCCCTAGATGGAACCGTTTCATTGCAAAGAAACAAGCTCAGGGTTCTCATTGATTTAACGTTCTAGTAAGTTAAAATATTAAATTACTTTATATTTATTTTTTGGTGTAACTGTGTTTTATGTTGAAGGCATGTTTAAATATAATTAAATTACAATTAATAAATCAAAATAATCTAAAATATAAACAATCAACGCCCCCCCCCCGTGGTCGGCGGTAAAATTATCAAACGTTGACAGGTCCGCGGTAATAAAAAGGTTGGGGAACACTGGTTTGGGGGATAGAGCGCTTGCCTCCAAATGAGGTGAACCGGGTTCGAATCCCGGCAATGGCAGGTTGATTCGAATTCCGCACCCGACTTGCTCCGACCACAGTAGGGACGAAAAATATCTCTAGTGGAGGCGGATCCTGAGTTAGAGTCCCCTAGTCTTCAGGCTAACCGTGGGAGTTTTACGTGGTCTTCCTCTCCATGTAAGGCACATGCGGGTTAGTTCCATCAAATAGTCCTCCACGAAGGCGAAGTTTCCCCAATACTTGATCCAGGAGTTCCCTTGTCATCTGGATTGGGTTCAAAATTACAAGGCAACGGAGTTTAACATTAGTAGCCGTAAACCCTAAATTGGGTTAGATGTTCAACGACGGTTACAAAATAAAATTTTATTTTCGATCAACTTTATTTCCTAGAGGGGAAAAAAAAAGAGCATTATGCTCTTAAATCGCAAAAATTTGATAATTTAGCATCATTTCTAAAATTGAATTTTTGCTGTCAAGAAGTTGAAGATTAAAAGAACAATTTCGTAACATATTAGTTTAGAATAACAAACTGGTTCATGTAAACATAAATAAACATTTATTAGTAATTTCTCACGTTTAAGTAATTAGTTTCACGTACAAGATTCATTTAATCACGTTCAACCTCTCCAATAATGAAAGTCTTTAGCAAAATATAGATAGACACTTACTTGTCATTCTTATTTCATCAAAACATAGAATAACAATTCTTATAAGAAAAAGTTCAAGTCCAAAAACCAATTGATATCATTTAGAAATGTACAAAGTCGCCGTGAGATCGCTGAGTATTTATTAAGTAAATCTCTAAGTACGATCGCTTCCTTTTTACATAATTTTACATAAAAAGGATAATATTTTTTAATACTATGCTATCTCAAGGAAAAGATAGAATGTAAAAAAATATTTTAAGTCTGATAAATGAAAGCAACTATCGAAGAAAACCTATAATTTTTGATGCTGTTAGTTAATTATTCTGTTTTGATACATTAGTTACGTAATTTTTTTTTTTTAATAAATAAAGGGAATTAAATAGTCACTGTCTTCCATTGTTGTCTTTGCATATTTATTGGCCAAAAAATAACATGGTATGATCCTGTATTTCCTCCTCGTATTAAGTTTTTACAATTTTTTAGTTGTCATTTGCATAAAATAATAAAAGTCATTGAGGTATTATTTTCATATGAAATATATTTTATCCCTAATTTAAAGGCAATTATCTGTAATATTTATTTTTATTATTCTATTGCCATTATTCTGTTTTTTTATTTATTCTGATTCCTGTCTAAATTAAGAGTTTAAAACTGAAAGAGTATGTAACGTGATTTTATGATTATTACCTTATCATTCTACATTTTAGGATATATTTATTTAAATCGATGTTTAAACTTATTAACCGTGTTACAAATATTATTTTATCGTACAAATTACTACAATATACTATTACAAAGTTTAGTTCGAGAGAATAGTTAAAAACCTAACAATCAGTTTCATGCTCAATGTAATGCATGCATAAATTATATAATAAATCAGTCTGTTTGATATAAGAAAATGTTCAATTACAGTTGTGATCTCATCTAATTCGATTTGACAAAAATATTTTAATTTTAAATGTTATTTTAAAAAACGATTGCTGTTTTTTTGCGAAACTAGCATTTATTATTCAGTATTTTTCCACAACAGATGCATAAAAATACATTTATTTTTGTTAGTTAAAAAGCAAGTGTGATAATTTACAAACTATTTTGAAAACTGACCTATTTTGATTTATTAATTGATTTATTTTAAGCCTATTATTAATTTATTATTTATGAAATTTCTTATTTATATTGTAACTTGAACCATAATACAGTGAACGTTACAGAAACTTAAACGCAGTGTCAAATTGATCCGGGTTTCCAGTCAATTTAAACCGTAATATCGTGTTAAAAAAGGATTACATTTCACATTGATATCTTTCATCTGAAAACCTTATTGAGGTTGCAGCATTTATCTATCATCACCTTCAACCATAATACAATGAAAGGTACAGAAACTTTAATATGGTGTTAACTATTATACAGTGAGTTATTATACAGTAAAAGTTTCAGAAGCTTCGTTGATTGCCAAATAAAATTGAAAAGTGCTTATCCCATGTAATTTCCTTTCTCGATAGTGACTCGCCTTTCTTGATAGCGTTCGTCAGATTTCGATTGCCTCTTTCTTTCTCTTAAATAATATTTGCAACCGATCACGAGTATACTCTACTCTATGTTTTAAGCTACATTTAAAATAGATGATAAAATAAATTATATAAAAATAAACACGCGTACTATGAGCACGATAACTTACTTCTCATGTGGCAGGGTGGCGCAGTTGGTTTGTCGTCGGCCTTCTGAGCCAAAGTCTGCGGGTTCGATGCCCGGCCCAGACACCGGATTTTGTGCATGCAGAATATCCTCAGCGGCCATGTCGTATGATTATGCGGCATGTAAAAGATCCCTGGAGTGCCTTATTGGCTCTTGGCATTTCCGGCAGAATAAAATTCCTAGTGCACTTTAGCATCCAAATAGAGTCTCGGTGCTGCCATCTAGTGTGGCAGAAACTAGACGTCCAAATTAACATGGCCAACGGTATCTCACCCATTGTGGTGGTCCTGAAAAAGTGGATACCACTTCTGGAGAACGCACTAGGTCTGCTCATCGGGAAGACAGATTGTGCAGCTCATAGGAAATTAAAAAAAAAACTTACTTCTCATTTTAATTAAATATTTAAACTATTTTCACTAAGTGATGCAGTTTTTAAACGTAAGACTTTTTTTAAAAAAAATCCTACGTATCCTGTGCAAATACGAAAAACACTATGTAAAACGTTATTTAATATCCCTCACAAAGAATTCCACCCGTACTCTTACTAAAGCCGAAACCAGTTTTCATTAGGATTTTCAGAAAAATACAATTTGCGTAAATGTAAAATAATATCAAAATTAAAAGAAACGGTTTTTTGATAATTTTAATTGGTGTTTTCTTTTAGCCAAAGGCAATTAAATTTTTTATCTTATTAAACTTCAGGGGAAAAAAAAGAAAAATAGAGACAAGTTCTTTACATTGAGTTATAAGTACTAAATATTGACTGAAATCCGATTGAAACTCGTATCAGTAGAGCAGATTTGTTTGCCACTTTTTCAGGAATAGGGGATAGTGAGGTCAATTGTAACAGAGCAAAAATTTCGAGTGTCGGGTTCTAGATTTGGTTCCTAGGTGGCGCACAAGGTGTATTTAATAAATATACATGGTTGCAGTATGCCCTGCTGGCAACCATTTTTATCTATTTTTGAAAGAGTTACATCACAAAAGATATTTTCACGCTAAGTAAGTACTTTTTTTGGTATTAGAATATTATATTGTAACAAAGTAATTTTGTTTAAACAAATAAAAATTATTAACCAAATATGTGAGTGGACACCTTAATTAACATTTCAAAAAAAAGAAGAATAGTTTTGTTAATTAACTAGCATTGTTTTTAACAAATGAAGGTGAAATGGCGTCTTGGGGACGATTGTAACAATAAGTAAAGGGACGAATGTAACAGCTGAAAATAAATAATCTTATGTTTACAAACCATTACTTTAACCAACTCTTTAAGAACCACCAATAGTTTCCTATATCATTTGTAGTATGTCGCATGTGCATTATTTTATTTGTCACCTTTCACAGCATAATTTAAAATTTTTAACCCCTTAAAGTTAAAAGTTTAACCCTTTAGGTCTCTGCTCTATATTATTTTTACTCCTAAAATATCACTACTATTTTGATCAATAGAAAATATATCACAACTATGATAAAATGTATAATTAATTATGTTTTAGTTGAATTTATGAACTGTTACAATTGACACCGTAAGTGGGGACAATTGTAACAAGTGCACGACTGTCAAAAATTGTTAATAACTAATATAATAACATTTAAAATAAGGTATTTTTTTTTTTCTAGTAGAGGATAGTCTACTTTACTCGTCTGTCAATTAATACTAATAATATATTGGATTTCTTGTTAGTTAAACATAAGTAAAAAATGTTACAATTGACCCCACTCTCCCCTACCCATTTTAATTGGGCCAACGTTGCTCCCACAGTAAGGACAAATAGTACAGAGAATTAAAGAACATCCGTGCCTTGTCCGGGATTCGAACACAGACCTTCTGATGTAACGTCACCTCCTTGACCACTTCACTTTCCGGTCGGCTCATCTTAAATGTATGGCTGTAAATTTTATTGGTTTTAGTTATTCGTAACCCTCAGAAAAGTTAGTTGAACATTAGATTATAATATCGGTTTCTCGACCCCTAATACAGTACAAATTCCTTGAAACAGGAATTTGCTGGGATTAAATTGAACCATGTTTCCATTCAGGTTGAACCAGCATATATTGGAATCAATCTTAAATTTTATAATCACCAAGAAATAAATTTTAATTCAAACACAGCAGTTATCACGTTTTTGTTTCTTTACTGATATTATATAATACATTATTAATGAAGTCTTCTTCTTCGTTTGAAAAACTAGTTACACATCTGCGCATAAAAATGCCTATATTACATCTTTACAACTTCAGTTTATGTAATATAAGAGGCTGAAATATTTATTTCAACATATTTAAGCTGAAAAAACTGTGTATGAAATACAGTACTGGCTTTAAATAATTTAAAGTAGATAATTATTATCATCAAAAACTGTTAAGAAGTTAAGAAATTAAGTGTATCTACCTTCCATGTTTAAGTTTTTCAAATATGTTATCTGTACAGCTTTATGTGTTTCAGAATTTAAACAAATTTTATTTCGTAAGTTTAATGCTAATTTTTTTTTAAAGACAATATAGCAGCTTCAATTTACAGTCATATTGAGTAGAAAATTATTCTTATTCGAATTCTGATCATTAGGTTTTAGATGTAGCTTGTTCGCTGAATTCCCACAACTTTCTTGCCATTTCATCATCCTGAGCTCTTGCAGATGGCTCTATTCTGGTGCAGTTACTGAAATCAGACAATAAAAAAAAACACTACAAATGATTTGTAAAAATAATATACATTCAGGACAAAAAGTTTTAACTTGTAATTCAGTTCAAAAATTGCAAAATATATTTAAATTTATTGTATTGTAAAACTAAACATGAATATAGTTTTTTGTTAAAACTAAAGCAATATACTTAAAATTAACATACCTTCGAACCATTACGATTGAGTCTTAGTACATTTAAGTTCGATCATTAGATGAAAAGTTATTCAGGGTGATTAGTTTTTTCTCTGTGCACTGTATATAATAAATATTTTCAGAATTCTATTTTAAAGAGAGTAGCACTATTTATACAAAGATAGACTTACCATCCTAAATCGGGCGAAGTGACCCGATAGCAAATTTAGGTTGATGAGCGGGCCGTTCAACAGTTAATAATATTTTTTATTATTTTTATTTTTTATCTTGAGTCTGTTAGTTTGTTAATGTGTGAAATATTATTTGGTGATGAAATTCCTGCACCGTTTAAAAACTTGTATTGGTTTCTGGTACAATGTTACTGTTCAAATTTAAGCCAACTACCTAGTATGGATAAGGGTAAAATTTAGATTGACGATACATTCTATTTTAGGATAGAATGATGATACTAATCCCGCTTTTGGCGGTGAGAAAACGATTTAAATTTTTTATTACCAATCAGTTCAGTGCTCCAGTTAAAATTTGAACTTTATAACTTGTCAGAAAGTATGGTTGAAGAAAAATTCAATTTGGGAATAAAATGACGATACATTTTGCTTGTAGCGGTCAGGAAATGATTTGAACTTGCATTGTCACCAGACACGGAGAGTTCTTAAAGAGCTTTTAAAATAGCCAGTGGTTTTTCGCAACTTATTCAATGGAGATGTAGTGCGTTAACAACTGTGAGGGATAATAGAAATTAACGCGCTATTATTGCACACAATACTTCACACCAAGCTGTTTGCTTTCATTATTTATCTTAGCCTTAATATACATTTCAGTATGCGAAACAATATCAAATCTGAATATTTCATTATTTCCAGATAAAAAAAAATTATACTCAAATAAATTTTTAATAATATTGTGATGTTGTTCATAACACATTCAATAAATAATGAAGATAGGCTGGATTCACAAAATGTAGAAATTTAATAACAAAATGACATTTGATTACAGTCTTTGTTAATTGAGCATGAAAATTACACTGACTGGGAGCAACAACTTGTTTTTCTTAAAAAAGAATCATCATTCAATCGAATGTATATATGTATATATATATATATATATATATATATATATATATATATATATATATATATATATATATATATATATATATATATATGAGCAAAAAAATTGAGAAAAAATGGATGAAAAAAAATATTAAAAATCCGGAAAACAAAATAAAGAAAGGATATAATTTCTTCATCAGCTCACACGATTATATCCGCAAAAAGGAGTGCTTTCTAATATTGTATTAATATAGCCAAAGCAAAATATATCAATACAATAGTGTGAGGAGCACTCAAAAAATTGAAACAAAATTAGAACACATTAAGTGAAGAATAAACAAATATATCAAGCAAAAAACAGAAAATAAAATGTAAAGAGATTATAGAACAGTACACGAGAGGAAATCTGCATAGTGAGGAGCGAATTTAAATGAACTTACTCGTACCAGCAACTTTCAAGAATGATTTAAAATATTTACGTAATAAGATTGCCAGATTACAAACTATGAAAACAGAAGCATAAATAAAGTGATATCTTATGGCACGTTTTTACTACAATACTGAAGCGCGTCAAAGTTGTTAGTTACCTTGGATGGGCCCGAAAAGGGATGTGCCCAAGGTAATTTAAAGTTTGTAGATTTCCTTATGTATATATATATATATATATATATATATATATATATATATATATATATATATATATATATATATATATATATATATATATATACATATATATATATACATTATAAATATTTAAATTAATATTCATTTGTTTTCTTACTGATCTTAAAATGCCTTATGTTAGTGTTCATTATGCACAACGGATTGAGTTGAAACAAATTTATTGAGTTCAAAATGTCAACAGTTTCTTGTTTATCATGTAAATAATTATATTAACTGAATGCATTTAATAATTGTTATTCATATTTAAGTGCTCAAAATATTTTGCACCAAAATTCTTACTGTGAATGCAATTTATTTAAGCTTTAATGTAATATTATTTGCCATAAGAGAGTCTTTCCCTACAGAAATAAAACATTTTACTTTTTGTTTACATTATCACTCAAAAAATAAATAAATATATAAAAATAACATACTTGAAATATTGAATTGTAAATATCATACATGCATAAAAACAATTAAAATAAAAATATATTTATAATAATAAAAAAAAATATTCTACTCTATTGACATCTTAAATATTCTATTTAATGACTTAGAATAAAATACAGAGAGAGAGAGAGAGAGAGTAAAAAAAAAATGCATTAACAAAATGTTACTGACCTTACAACAGGAAAAAGTTTTAAAAAAATGTTATGTAAGTATCCTTCCTTGACAGTTCAAAATATAATTTGAAACAATTCTATTTCTTAAGTTAGAATTAAATTTATTACTTCTATTATTCACCCAGACATTTTTATCCTCCTCTTTTTAATGTCCTTTCTTTTTATTCATTTATAATAATGTATCAATTTGCGTTTTAAAAATTCTTCCATGGTTATTATCTAGCATTTGAATCGAATAAGTTACATCAGTATGTTTTTTGATTAGCTTAAAAGGAACCGTAATTTTTTATATTTTATTTTTCAATATGGTTTCTGTTTTGTTTACATTAAGCATCTGAGATATTTTATAAGTTTTATCATCTATTATGTTTACAAAAAGAATCTCCTCCAAGCAATGACTTTTATCAAATTGTTGTACTTGTATATAGGGATTAAAAGTATAAAAGTTAATGACGAATTTCTACCAAAATGTAACATATTAGGTGAAAATCCTGTTGTGCTATGTTTGTTGTTGTTGTTTCTTATGCTACTTACCACATGGGCAAGCCTGCTGGTGAAACCGAGCAGTATTAAAGCAAGTGTGCGTTTCCTATTATTTCAGTGGCGCCATCTTATGGCCAAGAATCCGACTTCAGCCACGCACACGTCACACATACGTCACACCCGTTTAAAGGGCGGACCCATTCATAAATCCATTCATCCACAGATCGTAGTTTTGACCTAAATCAGAGAACGATCGATCTCCAAACCAGTACCCCTAGAAGTATTGATTTGTTATGGGAACATGGAGGACTTTTTGCGACTCGACAGATTTAACGTGCATCAGTCACTTTACTACACGGGGAGTCTTCGGCCGACGGGGTTCGAACCCACGAACTCTCGGACATGGGCCTAGCGCCCTACCGACCAGGCTATCCCGGCCAATGTGCTATGTTTGGCACCATTATACAAATTTTTATGAATCCTTGCTGTATTTTTAAATTGAATTTTATCTCTCTTAAAAGAATTTATAGTTGGTTTTATGCTAGCAGTAATTCTTTCACTTACAGTATAAGCCGCCTTATGTGCACAAGTGGTGTGATTCATTTTAATTCTCAAGATTTTTAAAGAAGTATTCAAATATTTCTGATGTAAATTGAGCATCGAAGTCCGTTAAGATCATATCAGGTCTGCCATAAATGCAAATATATGTTAAAAAAAAAACAGCGTCAGTAGTTATTTTGGCTAACGTAGAAAGTTCTGAATGTTTGCTGAAATGATCAATAAGAGTCAGAACGGACTAGGACCAGCTGTGTCTACAGAAACAAATTCAGATGTTCTTTTTAGAATAAACTTATTATGTAAAGGAGCTTGAGGTGTTTTGTAATGTTTATTTAAATACAGTAGAACCTGTTTTTGTGCGGTGGATAGGGACCGCATAAAAAAAATCGCTCAAAAAAAAAAAAAAAAAATTGCAAATTTTATAAATTCTTACATATAATAGACAAGTTTGTACGATATACTACCTAAAACTTTTTTTATGCGGTGGAGAGGGACCGCATAAAAAAAGTCGAACTTAGAAAATACATCAATGATTTATGAAATAGATGAGAGAATGCTTTCAATTAAATGAAATATTTAAATTAGACCTAAAGAAATTGTAAAAATATTTAATTTTTCATTGTACATATACCTGGAGAAGTTTTCAAATTAAACATTAAATAGTGAAATTGTCTGTCTTTTTACTTTCTTTTGGCTATAATTATTCATTTTAAGGGAGTACTTATGTCTAAAAATAAAATAAAAGTCATTAAAACTACATATAAATAGAAACAAAAGTAACTAATTTATTTATCTTTAATCTCACTATAAAATGAATCCTTAATCACGTGAATCGTGTATAAAACTCTGAATACGAAGCGCATACTGTTCGCGCGTCGAGCGACAATATGTACGTAACTGACTCTGCCTTGTCTGGAGATTGTTTAAAATAAATGAACAGAGCATCGCGAAGTCCAGATACATCGTTGTCAAGGAGGCCACATAATCAGAGTTCGTCCACAACATGTATATGTACATTGATAGGAAACATTAAACTGGTGCTAACGCCGCTAAGATTCATATACCGCACAAAAAAAAATCGCACAAAAATAAAATCGCACAAAACCAATCGAACAAAAACAAAATCGCATAAAAAAGGACCGCACAAAAACAGTTTTTACTGTACATTTGGGACAAGATTTAACAAAATTTTCTATATCAGAATACAAGACATACCAAATATCTACATTTCACATGCATATTAAGGATACATATTAAGGATTTTGGAGCAGAAATAATTCTCTATATATTCCAATTATTCTCAATATATATCTATTATTCTCAATATTAATAATTTTGTATCAGAATCAATAAAGTGATGTTGATTAGATATATTGAATTGTTTATTTTCAATGCTAATATGAATTTCCTTAATATTTTTATCTTATTTTTGTTTCTGTAAGAATGTATCGTTAGCAATTTTCAGAAGGTTATGCTTGTTTACAATGGTATTGTTTTTAATAATTTTGTTCTTCGTCGTTAGAGTTTCTGGCAAAAGGAAGTATTCCTCATTTATTTAAAGAAGTTATTGATTATTAGGTATATCATGTTAGGATGGTTCCTGTCCTAATCGACTAAAAAAATCTGATGAAATATTTTGAACTCCAGAAAAGTGTATAAAAGTAAAAGAATTTCCGCTTAGTTGGAGTAACCAACTTGTTAAGTCCAAGGAAAAAGTTTAGTTAGAATGTTTTAGGGGTTTACTACCAGATAAAATAATAAAAAGTCTATTGTGAAGATAATGTTTAAGAGCCAAAACAAATTTTATCATTACCACTAATTCAATTTTAATTGCAGGATATTTTCTTTCTGCCTTCTTAAGTGCTTTTAATATAGGAATTAGAAAAGTATGATACAAATGGAAAATATGCAATATAAAAACTATGATACATGATAATTGAATATTGTAATTTGAAAAATATGAACCATCTGTATTTAAAATAAAGTCTTTTTCCCATTGAGTCTTATGATTGGTTTATTGAAAGATACTTTTTTGTAGAAAATTAAAAATATTTTGATGTTCCTCAATCCATTAGAATTTAACTTTAGGGGAGATCAAATCAATTAACGGTTAAATTTGTTTATCATAGCATGGAATTCAATTTCTATAATATCCGCAAACGTTAATTAATTTCTCAAATTTTCTCTTAGTTTTAGGAGTACGAAACGTTGCAATTTTAACTATATTTGATTGAATGGGTACAACGTTTTGTTTTCATATTTTTCAATCCTAAATAATCTATTTATTTAAGGTAAAATTTTCATTAAGTTAGTGAGAGAGTTATATTATATTTAATTAAAATAGAAATAAGATATTTTAATATTTCTATAGTTTTTTCAAAAGAATTACTTGCAATTCCTAAATCATCTTGATACGCGCATATTCCTTCCAGTTGAGTTTTCTCAATTATTGAATTCATAAGAATCGCTGTTTTTAAACCGAAAACTAATATTTTATTTTTAAATGTGTCCCAAGGGGTTGTAAATGCCAGTTTATTTCGGTATTTTTCAGGAAAGTTGAGCAAGTTGGAAAGGTCGAGGCAGCAGAAGAAGCGGTAATTAGAGTAATTTAAAGTGATATTTTGAATCTTAGGAAATACGTAAGTCCAATGTTTAGCGATGCTATCAATTAATTACAAGTTGAAAGCCAACAGGTATTACTTTATCTATATATCTGAGCGTTTTTAAAGATTTTGAAATGACTTGATAATTTTCTAACAATAATTGTATGTAATAATAATTGCATAATAATAACTGTCTTTGTTTTTGATTCATTGAAATGACCTAGTTGAAAATCCCCTTCCTGTAATTCACTTTTTTCTTTAAATCTATTACATCTCTTGCTGGTACAATTACATTTTAAAATTCCTCTCTTTTAGTTTTATCTTTTTCTTCGTTTTCAACACTATAATCAATAAAATTGAATTTTTAATAGTCAATTAATTTTTTAATAGTTTCATGGTTTGGTAAAATCAAATCTAACTACGGATTTTCTTGGTAATCTTTGCGGCGAAAACTTGTTCTTCTATTCTAAAAAAAAAGAACCATTAAGACTAATGATTTACTTTATGACTTTTTTGGAAAAAAAAGTGTGATTGTATGGTAAAAAACTATTGAGGCTACGGACTGACCAACGGAAAGACCATCTCAACTAACTGTTCAAAATCATAAATTTTGCGGGCTTAAGAATCACCAAAGCACGCTCCGTCTCCGAAGCCTAACATTCATCAGAAGTAAAGCTTATAGGGAGTGTTTGGTGCTCGAACCTAGGTTTAATCAATTATGATTATATGTACAGTCCGCAAAAAAAATAAAAAAAACAAATCACCCTGAATAACTTTCGTTCTAATGATGGGATTTTCACGAACTAAGTGTCAATCTTAATGGTTCCTCGCAAGTTTATCATATTTTAATATTAATCGCCCCATTTAATTATTTCTTTACTGTCGCCAAATTATTTTTTCAAAAATAATTTATTTTAATTTTTCTCAGCTTCTAATAAATAAAAACAGTTGAAACTTTAGATTTTTCAATTGAAAAACATGTAGATTAATATGGTATAAAAAAATTCATACCTTAGAATTCAAAATTTTTTCATCCTCAATTTAATTAAATAATAAAAAATAATTAATAATTATTAAAAATTATTTTTTTCATGAAATTATCTTTGGGTAAATGAGTTTTATAAGTGGGTGCAATTTTCTTTGAATTGCTTTATTAGTTTTAAAAATATGACTGAAAATATATGTTTATTCAGAGAAAGTACGTTTTTGTGACTGATTCCGTAACTTAATTAATAGTTAACACTAATTAATTAGCATATTTGACGTCAACCCCTGGAACCATAAGATTGACACTTAGTTCGTGAAAATCCGATCAGAAGGAAAGTTATTCAGGGTGATTCGTTTTTTTTTCTTTTTTTTTTGCCGACTGTACACGAGCATATCGGTCGCGATAATATACTAAAACTTACTAAACGAGCAAAAAAAAAAAAAATAAAATAAAATAAAGCTTAGTTTGGAGAACATATTATCCCCTACTTTATTGCATGGCATTGCCAAAATACACAAATAATAACTATTGCAAAACTGCAAGAATTAGAAAAATAAGAAACCGTACCAATAATAGTATCCAGACTGATTTTCTAATGACTCTTCAACAGCGCAGTAGATGGATGTCTGAGCACCTTTGTGAGCGTTCTTCCAGAACAGTTTACTACATCCTTCATAAAAGTGTCCGATGAATTTGTTAATCGAAGTGTTCAAATGGCGCCCAAGGCCTGTATGAACAGCACCGGGGTGGAGACAATATGTCGTTACGCCTGTACCTGCAACATAAATTACAGAGTATTTATAGAGTGGTAAATAATTTAAAAATCCCTAAAGAAAAAAGAGTTTAAAAAATATATGCACAATAGTGGTCACAAATACATACTTAAGTTAGAAAGAACATAAGTGTTTTTAAATTTGGACAAACTGTCATTGTCTGCAACAACTATGGTCAAGCACTTAGCTCCGTTTTACAGGGCTTTATTTTTTAACGGCCATTCTCCGAAATTTTGAACCCCGTTAAACGACGAGAATAGCACCTGAGTTGGTACCCCTCCCTTCGGTACTTTAGCATCACAGCCACAGAGGGGACTTTCAGCCACCAATGCGCATATTGCTGCATATACTGGCCGGTTGCATATTTTGCTAACTACCAATGGCGTGAGAGATGCTAGATGTGTTCCAAACACTCATGAAGTTAATCGTAGCAAAGCAGGGATTAAAATAATCTAAAAACAGTTATTTGAAAATAAAGCTAACAGGTATTTCCCAACGCATAGCAGTCTTACAAGACAAATGAACAAGGATTTGAGAAATTTAATATCTTCCTTGTTTTTCCTCACCTTTTAAAATTAGTGATCCCCGTTTAGAAACATTCAGTTAGGTTTTTTTCTTCCTGAATTAAGAATTTATGACCCCTAGCAGGGCTCGAAAAACCGCTCGTCCGCCCGTCCTCGGCGGTTAAAAATTCCCCGCGGACAACATATTTCTCGAATCCGACGTCCGCGCGCATGGTCATTTTTCCGTTAATGTTCGTGATACATTTTCAATTTTTGTTATCTTGCAAGAGTCTAGCGCCTCACTTCTAAAATGACCCTCTAATCTAGAAATACAGCAACATACTGCACATGGTGGAATTGATGTTTTCTCTGTCTGGGAGTACTGCAGCGGTTGAAAGAGGCTTTTCAGCAATGAACTTACAAAAACGCATTACGTACTGGTCTTAAACAAGAAGCGTTAAACGCAATTATGAACATCTACCTAAATGGAAAACCCCTTTCAGATTTCTGAGCATAAACCTCTGTAAATCATTGGCTTGATTGTGGAACTGGTAAACGTCATATTTGATTCATTTAAAAAAACGCAACACTCTCGGATAAATTGACTTTCCAGATAACTTGACCTTTGTAATTTAAATTATTTCATAAAATAAATACTAGGTTTTACGATTAGTAACCTAGTATTTCCTTTATTACTGTATAATGTAAACCTAGTATTTGTAATCCTAGTAACTACTAATTCATTGTGCAATTTATATAAATGTTTGTAATAAATATGAGAAAATTATATTTTTATTTATTCAGAAGCTACGTTTTAGTTTCAAAGGGGGACGGGTAAAAGTTTTGAGTTTTTTCGAGCCCTGCCCTAATGTATAAGTATTTTCCTATTTTTTTCAAGAATAATTAAGGTGGTCATTACAGAACGTCTCGTCATCTCAGCATAAAGTTATTATTTTATTTTTTTAAAAGAAATTCAACTATTCAAAATATACCAATTATTGAAATTATTTATGATGTTATTATTAGTTGTATGAATTATTAGTATGAATATTATTAGTATGAGTATGCTATTATTAGTACGAATTTAATACAAATCATTTTACCTTCTAATCTCTTTGCTAGCTCACGGGTAAACAGTATATTTGCCAGCTTGCTTCGACAATAAGCAGCCAATGGTTCATAATTTCGATCTAGGTTGATGTCATTGAAATTTATCTTTCCATCTTTAAACAAAAATTAAAACACAATATGATTAGAAACACATTATAAAAACTTGGGTAACTTTTCAGAAAATTTACAATAATCATTACATTCTAACATTACAGGCTAACTGGTCTTCATTAAAAATACCTTTTATTTAAAACAGCCAGTCTTCATTGGCTTTTAAAAGCATTATTATTCACGTATTTAAATTAATTTTATTAATGACTATTCAGTAAAATAACTTAAGACATGTTATTAAAACAAGTTATTTTAGTTTTATTTTCTCTTAAGGGCATTTGTTCCATAAATAGATAAAATGCTATTTTAGTTTTCACGGTAAAAAAACCTCTCTATATTTTCTTAGAAATCAAACATTTTTGTCTGAAATTATTTTAAACAAATTTTTTTTTTCAATCATATTCTTATTCATCCCAATCAGTGGCGTAGAGTTGGGGGGGGGGGCAAACCCCCTCCGAAATTGAGCATTACTTGATTAATGAACTATTGTACGGTAAGTAGGATGTAGGTATAAAATATCTTCATAATTCATTTTCTGTAATTTAAACGTTATATATATATATATATATGTACAGAGAGAGAGAGAGCTATAGATAAAGATATATATATTAGAAGGAGTTAACCGATAACCTTCCTGGAGCATATATTCAAACTACACCATACTAATTCCAACTGTACTTTCAATTGATTCCGAATAATTACTTTTTTTTAAATTGTTCTAAATCTTTTATATCTTAAACCTTTTTTTTATCAAACTGTGCGTGATTTGTCAGAAATAATTATTATATTTTTTTAAATAGTTCGATAGATGGTAATTATGGTTGATTTTGTATTATTCGTATACTTATGCTGCATTAAATAAGTTGATTTCTAACTGTATATTGTTTTTAATGCTTCCAGGGTTAAAGCTGTTACTTCTAACTGTTACGAAAATTCAAAAGTTGCAGCTCTGAATTGTTCCTAACATACAATGTAGTAATTAGTTAGCAATTTTATATCCTTTTTATATTATTACAGTTTTGGAAAAATATTAGTTCTAATAAAAATCGCCTTTCTTAATTTTAACCGATCTTTTTTATGCGGGTTAGAAAAAAACGACGATTTTTTTTGGATTGGCTGAAATCCCACAACCCTATGATTATTTGGGTGATCTTTGAATTACTTCAATACTCACGAACAATTATAATCTTAATAACAAGTGATTAAAATTTATTTTTATTAAAAAAAATTTTAATTTTTGCTTTTTTTTCACGCGCATTTTATAAGTAGGTTTTTTGTTTTAATTTTGGTTGCAACTTTGCAACTTATTCAGTTTGGGTTTCCACTTTTTGCTTGAACCAACTTTTTCCTGTATATCTTAAAAGAGTTTGAAGTTAAATAAATTTGAAATTATGAAGTTAGAAAAATTAGGGGGGAAAAATGAAATGAAATATTTTAACATTCTTCTCTCCTGAATTTACCTACTCTTATCATTAAATTGAACTGGAAAATCTAATGAAGCAATAAAGAAAACAATGGAAATAAAAATAAAAAATATGACCACCGAAGCCGACGTCTGGAAAATCTAAGTAATTCATAGAATGTATGTAAACTAAACTAACTATTTTGTACAACATTTAAATCAATTAAACCATTTTTACAAAAGAGTAATTTAATTGCGTATTTTCAACTCAAAAAGAAGTGAAGTAATTATGCCTAACCATACGATTTAAATCAGATTTAATTGGATACCTGTAAGAAGCAACGTCATGCGTGTGTGTCGAACCTGATTGGCTTCTGCATCAACAAATGCCACAATTTCCTTATGATGACGTCACCTGCACGTATCCAATTTCAAAAACTAATTAAGTATACAGATTATAAATTTAAGATTTTATCTTAAGCATATGTAATTCTTCATACTAATTCTCTAATACTAATTAAGCAAATGTAATAAACTGTATGCATGCATCAGACCTAATATCAAAATTTTATAATTTTATATGAAAATACACTATTTGTTGTATGATTTTAATAAAATTTTTGCGATAACTTTTCAAGCATTTTACTCGTCTCTTTAGTTATCACTTATTCTTTTTCTTAACGATTAGCAATTATGATTAAGGTTTGAATGGTATTAATCGATTAAAAAAATGGATGTCTCATACACATAATCACTTTTATTATTTGGCCATTAAAAGACCATCTGAGTTATTAATTATGTAATATCATTTCAACATTATTATTATTATTTTAATAAGGTTTTATTAAAAAAAAGTAAATGATTGTAATCTTGATTATGGATAATTTATCTTAAGACTGCCAATTTTTCAGAGTAATCATGTAAAGTTTCTCTTGGCACGTAACTGTTAAATTTACTCGAAATTCGTTCATAAGAGCAAAATTAGTATTATTATTCTTTTTTTACTTGTTTTGGAAATTATAAGGATTTCAACATTAATTCTCATTTCCTTTCAATAAAACACAATGTTTATGCTGTAAATAAAATAAAATGAAATCAGTTTGATTACAAGAAATATTACGATATACGGAATCAAAATAACTAAGCTGTAGGCTAATCGTTAAGTTTTAAATTCTATATAGTGCAGCTTCTCTGCATTGTTTCCAAATAAGTATTGTATAATTTTGCCGAATATCCGCTAGATAACAGAAGAATACACAAAAAAATCTTAATGCTGACATTAAAATCATTGTGGGTTTTCTTTACCAAACTACTCTCCATAACAGTTTAAAAATGTGACTTGTCATTGTATTAATTCAATTATTAAACAAAGATGTTATATTTACATATGTGAGCAATTGAAGACACATTGACTATTCTCGCTGGAGCAGAAGCTTTAAGACGTTCCAGTAAAAGATTTGTCAACAGGAAATGTCCTAAATGATTCACACCAAATTGCATCTCGAATCCATCTTCAGTAAGGGATTTTGGACAACTTGCTACGCCTTTCAGTAATATAAACATTAACAATTAAAACGACAATATATTAACATTAACAATTAAACATAAACATAAGCAATTAAAGCAAGAATTTAATTTTTTAAATTTGATTTATAAATACATCAGTTATAATAGGCTTTTAAATTTTTCCCTCACAAAGTAGGTAAATAAGTCAACATTTTTTGTTTAAAAATTCTGAACAATTTACTTTAAGAAAAGGGAACTAAATAATTCCAATTATACTTCTTACGTGAAAACAAATTCAATTTAAGTTATAAACTGCAGAACAAAACTTAATAATAAAAATACTAAAAATATAATTATAAATTGATAATAAAATACATTAAATCACAATTTAATAAATTTCGTCAGTCAAGTGACAATAGTTATTGAGGAATAATTAGTTCAGTTAAATATTTAGTTAAATTTAAAGATACTTTAAAAATCTAATTTATTAGCATTTTTCATTGTTTAAACTTACTTGAAAACATTTTTAAAGATCACTGTTTAGTCAACTGTAGTCCAAAAAAACTTGATGAAAAGCGATTTAAAAAAAAATAAAATTCTTTCGCATTTATTTTGCCTTTGATTTTTTTAAAATCCAATCCAAACTTTATACATTATTTTAGCACCAATAGATTATTGCCTTGTGATATAATCTGTTTTGGTACTTTTCGGTTATCCAGGCGCAGGAAAAATACATCCGCCAACTTTTTTTTTTAATTTTGTTTATTTTTTAAATAAAATAAAAAATAAAATAATTTTTTTTTTTTTTTTACAAAAATAGTTGATTTTTTCTGCGCTCTAGTTCTTTTATTTTTAGCACATTAAATTGTGGGACAAAAATTTCCACTTCGCGATATTTTTAAAGAAACCCCCTTATAAAACCTCATTATTTTATATTATTATACGTTTTATAACTATATTTGATTTTATAACTATATTTTATTTTATAACTATATTTTATTTTATAACTATAATTATTATAGATTTTATAACTATTTTGGCAATTTAGAGCAAACAAGACACCATATTTTCACAACAAACAAGCCATATTAAATTCAAAATAACTATTTTGTAAAAATCAAAAATTCAAAATAACTATTTTGTAAAAATCAAAAAAACTATAAAAAAATCATGTTTTTTTGAAAATTTAATTACATTGTAACGTTGCAAACAAACGTTCTTGCTCAAAATTAACGAGATCTAATTAAAATAGTTTAAGCGCAGCAACACCAAGCTTGAAGTTAATCAAGATAAACAAATTTAAATTTCTGTATTACAATATCGAATAAGACGTAATTCTTCACCTGCGTTATTAATCAGAATATGAATGCGTTGTTCCGTTTGTAATATATTCTCTGCAAACTTCCGAATTGAAGCAAAAGAAGACAAATCTAGCTGCCTTACTTGAACTGCAGCTGAGGGCTCTTTTTCTTTGATGTCTTGAGCTGCTTCTTCACCTTTTTTCGTGTCACGACATGCAATAATCACTTTTGCACCTGAAATAATTAATGCCAGTCTTATTTACGCTTTAGGTGAAGAAACTAATAGGAGAATGTGTTGAAACTGGAACTAATTTTAACTTTCAATTTTTTAGATACCAAAAATGATAATTTAAATAACTTATAAATTTTACATTATACCTTTGCCTATTAATATAATTTGTTTTGTGAATGAATATTGTCATGCACACCAAATATTTTATAGGGTAAGAAAAATCAATCGAAAATGGTGCTATATTTTAAACCAAAGAGTTCAGTATCCTCATAGAAAAGGAACTAGGTACCGGTCCTAGGTACAGCCCTCTCTCATATCTTTTTGTAGGTGTTACTTGTTGTTCTAGTACCTAAATTTTTATACTTTTCTATGCTTATACTTTTTATGAAAGAATAGAATGTTTTTAAGTCAGGAAACAAAATTATTTTACTGCATGCTAATAATACAGAATGTCCCAACCAAGTGAAGTCACCTTGATTTTTCGCCATAAGTATACACAAAGAAATTTAATGAAATACAAACATATGTATTATACAAATCTATACCCAAACACATGTTTGCACTTGCTGCTCCACGTGCATAGGGAAAGGGAAAAACATAGAATAAGTAAAAAAAGAGCAAGTGTCCCATCAAAATAAAGCCACTCCTGATTATAGCCAAAATATTTACCATACTTCTTAACTGACGTTAAATATATAGTTTTGAATGTCATTGACAAATCCAAGGAGAGCAATAGTTTTAATATTATGTCAAGTTTTAATGACGGCAGTTTTCGATTCTGCCACAAACTGATACTACTTTTTTTTATCTATATAGTCTTACTAAGGATAGTTCTTCACGTTTTTGAGGGGTTTGAGGTTATTATAGATGGGGCAAGTCGTTCATGACTTGAAACCTAGTTTTCACAAACCACAACTTTAAAGATTTTGCCGCTTGAATGAAAGCTTTCTTTTGCTGAAAAAGGAAAATTATCGACCCTAAGTCTCTCTTTAAATTCCAATAAATGAGCTTACAATAAGCATTTTTTTGATAATCAATAACCTTCTTGTGCTCTAGGGGAAAGGTCACGTTGAGTTCACCACTATAGCCTTGCCACAGCATTTATGAGCATCCGAATTGCTGTTTATTTGTAGAAGATATTCTCGTTTTTCTTCTCAACTACTGTTTAGTTTTATATGTATCACAAGACATTTGCAATACAAAACAAATTAGCAGTAGTCTATGTTGAAAGCTATCCACAAGTAACTGAGAGTAGAAAATAAAAGAACTACGATGACTCGGTAAGTTTTGTGTGTTATTGCAATGTTATGAGAAAAAAAAGAGGACTTCTCCATTATACATCAAGGTAGAGGCTTACAAAAAAAAACTCATTTTTTATTATTTTTTTGCAACATTTATTTTCATTAGCATAAAGAAAAGAAAAAAAGTACGGTTCCCACATGGTGAATCAGCACTCATTTTTCTTGGAAATTCAAATTCATTTTCTGCTTATTTTTGATTTTTTATATAAGAACCTAAAATATATTTTTTGCATTTCTTATATCCAAACACCTACTTGATATAATAGATATTAAAAGAGATTTTAAAAGACATGACCATACATTTAAATCATAAACTTAATACATACCTCTTTTTGCGAGATCCAAAGCTGTTTCTTTTCCTATGCCAGCATTACCACCGGTGATGATGACTATTTTATTTTGAAAAGAAGCGGTACTTTGGTATATTTTACTGTTAAAAAAGTCCTTTAAATAAACCAGGACGCGGTTAGAACCTGTGAAAAAAGTTGTCATTTAAATTTATCTTTTACGCAGCAAAAAAAAAAAAAAAAAAAAAAAATGAACATAGTACAAGCATACTAATTTGACATCAAATTCAAAGTGCTAAGTATTTGTATGCAAATACATAAACCAATTTGAAATATGCACTTAGAGAACACTATAGCTAGCTATAGTTCTTTTTTTAATAACAACATTGACGAAAAAGAACAGGAGAGCAGAGAAAGATCGCTCATTTAATTTTATAAAGCAAAATATTTGAATGAGAATACCTAAGCAAACTTTGAATATCCATTTGGAGAATACTATAGCTAGCTATAGTTCTTTTTTTAATAACAACATTGACGAAAAAGAACAAGAGAGCAGAGAAAGATCGTTCATTTAATTTTATAAAGCAAAATATTTGAATGAGAATACCTAAGCAAACTTTGAATATCCATTTAGAGAATACTATATCTAGCTATAGTTCTTTTTTTAATAACAACATTGACGAAAAAGAACAGGAGAGCAGAGAAAGATCGCTCATTTAATTTTATAAAGCAAAATATTTGAATGAGAATACCTAAGCAAACTTTGAATATCCATTTAGAGAATACTATAGCTAGCTATAGTTATTTTTTTAATAACAACATTGACGAAAAAGAACAGCAGAGCAGAGAAAGATCGTTCATTTAATTTTATAAAGCAAAATATTTGAATGAGAATACCTAAGCAAACTTTGAATATCCATTTAGAGAATACTATAGCTAGCTATAGTTCTTTTTTTAATAACAACATTGACGAAAAAGAACAGGAGAGCAGAGAAAGATCGTTCATTTAATTTTATAAAGCAAAATATTTGAATGAAAATACCTAAGCAAACTTTGAATATCCATTTAGAGAATACTATAGCTAGCTATAGTTCTTTTTTTAATAACAACATTGACGAAAAAGAACAGGAGAGCAGAGAAAGATCGTTCATTTAATTTTATAAAGCAAAATATTTGAATGAGAATACCTAAGCAAATGTTGAATATCCACTTAGAGAATACTAGAGCTAGTTATTGTTCTTTCGTTTACCATCAACTAGCTGAAAACCCGTTCTTTCCACCGGGTGAATAAAAGAATAAGCAAAGAATCAATAAATCGCTACTGAGAAACATTACGAAATCATGTTCAGAACTGGAGTATTAATGAATCAGAGAAAATAGCAACAAAAAAAAAAACAAAAAAAATGGTTGCATCAATATGGGTATGTATAATGTAGACGATCCTGTTTTTGCCTTCAGTTAAATCTTAAAATAAGTTATCATATCAGTTTTTAGTATGCTTGCTGGATTTTTATTTCAATTAGTTCTTATGCGCAATAACTTGCAACAAACGAAAATTGCAAAAAATTTTATTTAAAAATAAAGCTAGACAGGAAAATTTACGATTACTTATTTTTCTGTTGGCTATTTTTTTCAGAGTAAACAGTTAATAATTAGTGGTATCAACAGCCAGTTATGATTTTTAACTTTTGTGCAATTTTTTATTGTAAAAAATACATTCATTTTTTTATTAGTGGTACACAGCGTTACGAAAAATTTAGAAAGGGTACACAAAAGTCATAAGTTTGGGAAACACTGTTCTAGGCAAATGATTATCTTTACTCCATTACTTTTGTTTTCTCGTGCATAGCATATTTTGTTTTCATTTCAAAATTAATATATTACCTAAATTAATTAAGAATCACACAATAATAATATGGTCAATAATAATATAGTGATTTTTTACGTTTCTTCTCAACACACTAACATTAATTTTGCCTTTAAACTTATAAATATATTTTTCTATTGAATTATCGTTTATTTTAAATAAATCATGTTTTAGAAACCAGTTTCTATTCAATTATCGTTTATTTTAAATAAATATTTTTTTTGGAAACCAGTTTCTATTCAATTATCGTTTATTTTAAATAAATAATGTTTTAGAAACCAGTTTCTATTAAATTATCGTTTATTTTAAATAAATAATGTTTTAGAAACCAGTTTCTATTCAATTATCGTTTATTTTAAATAAATAATGTTTTAGAAACGAGTTTTAAGAAAATTATTAACGATTTAAAAAAAAGCGCATGGTATCATACAACTTTAAAAGTATACATTTGGTGAAGTAAGCCACGCGTGCTATCGCGTAATGTTGTTTATTGAATTTAAATAGCGATATAAAAAAAATGAAGTATTTAAATACGTGCAATAAACTATTTTTTGATCAAACAGAGCTATAAAATAGTAATAAAATCTCTGATATTATCTTTAAAGTAAGTGTGATAAATTGAATAATCTAGAGTTAAATTTAAAACAATGGCAAACGCTTAGCCAATCAGAAAATTCCTTTTCGTTTTTCGATCATCCTACTCGAATGGTTCGTTGTAGAATGTTCTAATGTCGACAGTGCTTCAAACTATCTGTATGCCAAGTTTCATCAATTTTGACTAAATGATTTGGGAGTCTATAAAGAACACACTTACCCACAAAACCACACACCCACATTCATGTATAGATAATGATGAAAAAGGACACGGGAGTAGAGATAGATAGTTCATATTAATTTTATGAAGCAAAGTATTTGGATGAGAATATATAAAGTAAAGTATTTGGATGAGAATACCTAAAAAAATTTTAATTATCTACTTCGAGAATACTACAACTGACTATAGTTGTTTTTTGTCACCATTATTGACGAAAAAGAATACGGGAGCAGAGATAGATTGTTCATATTAATTTTATAATGCTAAGTATTTGTATGCGAATACTTAAAGCAACTGTAAGTATCCACTTTAAGAATTCTGAAGCTAACTATAGTGTTTATTCATCATATTTAGTCGAACTCGCTTATAACGAACACGAATGCACTGCAATATTAGCTCGTTACAACCGAGTGCTCATAAAAAAGTTCTTCGAATTGTTTTCTTTTCTTTTCGTTGTATTATCGTTCTTCAGATAAGACTCGTGGCCTAAAAAACATTGTCCAGATCATTCTTAGATTCGTCGATCCGAAAAACATCAAAAGGGTATTTTTCCAAGAAGGCTATGTCGGAGAGAGTAAATCTAGTAGGAATAATACGAATCACAAAAAATTGCAGGCTAATACCGGGGTGCTCTCGTATAAAGCGAGCTATATTCTTTAGTTAGTACTAATCAAATATTTCCGATTTCTTCGTTGAATCCGGATTTCCGTTAAATTAGGGCTCGTTTTTAGTTGGTGCGACACTACACAACGCGGAAAAGACACAGGTGCATAAACAAATCGTTCATATTAAAAAATTTTGGATAAAGCATTCAAAATAAAGTGAATATTTAATAATATTAAAATTAACCGTACATTTTTATTGCTTAATCATTATTTATGCAGATTTCATTTTGAAAAATACTGTACGAAATTTACCAAAATAATCGCAGTTATGATAAAAGAAATGAAAAGCATAATTTTACCTGCCGGACGGTTCGTGGAAGAATCACTCATTTCTAACTCGCTCTGACGATGGAATGACGTTTATCAGAACTCAACTTCTTGTTTACTTTGAAACACGACCCCCCTCTGGACACCTTAATTTATTATTCCCGGGCGTCAGGTTCCCCTCCGGAATCTTATTTCCTTCGAAATCTTATCCTAATTTGTCGTCTGTCTTGGCTTTTTAAATGGCTGGCATAAAGCAATACAATATTATCGCAAATATGCTACCCAATATTGGTCACAAATTTTATGATAAAAATAGCTATGCGATAATAACTAATACCCATTAATAAATAGTGTTTTATTATCAAAATAAATAAATAATTTAATTTTACAATAACTCTGCAAGTTCATTATAATGCTGTTCATGCATGTTTTAAATGTTTATTTTTGAATACATTTTCATTTAAAATTAACATTAAAATAGTAATCGTTGAAAAGATTCCGGTATCGTTTTCTAATTCATCCAAAATTGAAAAAAAAAAAAAAAAAAAACTATTGCGTAATTTCTTATTTTTGTATTTTGATACATTACTAAATTCAATAAATCTTGTTGGTTTCCGAAATTATAATTGAAAAAGTGTTGTGATTAATTCAAAAATTAAGTATACAGGAAATTCCACAGTAAAGTCAATCAGATGACCAAAATTAAAAACTATATATTTTAAAGCGAAAAAGGTATTTTTTTCAAGGGAAAAACTGTGGATTTGGAAATAATAACTTTTAACTTGTAATTATTAGTTTTCAATAAGCTATTCGTTGATAAATGAAGGGGTACATCATTTGAAATTTTTAAACCACGGTAAATGAGTCCCTAAAAAGGACAGTTTTTTTGAAAATCTTACACTAATAATAGGAAATGGAATAAATAATAAGTAAAGTAAATTGTATCAAAACAGGTTATCTTGCACAAATCTGTTGAAACATTTCACATTTTAATTTACAAAAAAAATTCTTAAGATGCACTTTTACATCCGACACCAAAATACATAATTATTTTTACTTTGACGCTGAAATTTAACACGATAAAATTATTTTTTCCGTTTAAAGCAAGATTCTAAGTCTCATTTGTATAATCGATTTTGATATTCAAAATAATAAATATTTTTTCGTAAATTAATTATTTTTAATTTTTACGACCGATACTATTTGTCTGGCTCTATTTGTGCCCTACACTGCTTTCTTTCTTTTTTTTTTTTTTTTTTTTTTTTTTCCTTACACTTATTTTTATCTATTTCTATCTCATATTTTGCTTTTTGAAAATGAAGTTAAATATGAATAGAAACCATCCAAATATTTTTTTAGTTAATTTAGAACAAAGTATTTTACCCCAGTAACCTAATAAAATCTACTTAACTAAAAGTTGAAGTTATTTAGATTAGTAACTTAAAATTGATCAAAGAGATTTTTTTATATTTATTTATAAATAGAGATTTTTTTATATTTATTTATAAATAGAGATTTTTTTATATTTATTTATAAATAGAGATTTTTTTATATTTATTTATAAATAGAGATTTTTTTATATTTATTTTATTTTGTTTTATTTATTTATTTTTATTTCTTTATTTTGAGGAAAGCTTCTCAATTTTAATTTTTTGAACAACTCAGTTTCAGTTCGAGCATTTTAAATCAAATTTTTTTGCTTAGAACATAATAAAAAGTACATATTTAGAGCAAAATTCTTTTTTTTTTCAGAATATTCTGTGGCTATTTATTTTTTGTATTTGCTTTTTGTGAAAAGAATTCAGAACCATATTCAGAAACCGTTCCTGAGTTTATGCACATGCTTAAACTTGGTTAATATGAATATTTACTAAAGGATTGCCATAGGCATTCATATGAAATTACCAAACCTTGCTAATACAAGCAAAGGAGTTAGGGCTTACAGCACTGGGGATTCAATTCAGTTTTTACACCCTATGGTGGGAGGTTTTCGTGGTTTTCCTCTCCATGTAACGCAAATATGGATTAGTTCCATCAAAAGTCCTCCACAAAGGCAAATTTTTCCCAATACTTAATCTAGGAGTTCCCTTTTCTTCTCGATCGGTTTCAAAATTACAAGGCTACGGAGTTGAACATTACAGTCTGGCCAGCCAATTTATATGCGAATACCTTTGATGTTGAGATAAACTAAAAATTTTACAGTGCATGCATGTCGCATTTTTTATTTACTTGTTCACTGATATGGTTTTGTTTATTTATTCATTCATTTTTTGTTTGCTTAATGACAACACAAATTTTCAAGCGCATTCGAATCAATTTAATGACTTCATTTCAAAAACATTTTGTTTTTGAAATGACACTGCAAAACACACACATTTTTAGTAATATATTCTCATTTTCTAACATTTGTTATTTTGTCATGACATAATTTTACATAACTTTTAGCGCGATGACTATAGTTCAGTACTTAAAAATGTATTGAGTTTACTTCAACAACAAAACTGGGGCGACTATACACCAAAATTTTTCACATTGTATGAAATAGTAGTATTAAAAAATTTTCACCTTTTTTTTTTTGTCTTATTTAATTATTCAATAGTTATTAGTTTACGTATTTACCTTAAAAGGCTAAAAACTGTGAAATTTATAATTTTGTGAGGCCCCATTTACAATAGCCTCTACCCGATTTTCAATTACATTTGTTTTCATTTTATTCTTTAATACCAGCAACAGACCAGAAACCTTACAAATGTTGAAAAGAAGGAGAAAATAACGAGAAAATAAAAACATAAATTGCTTGTGTCTGCCATTCTCTGATAAATATCTAACAGGTTTCGAGACACAAAATTTAATTTCGTTTCTGAAATATGATTTATTGTTTATTTTCTTTTTACTTTTTACAGTTGATAAATATGATTTAGAAATATATTGCTAGCGAAGAATTAGCTCTAGAGATGCATTAAATAAAGTTTATACAAAAATGTTTTTCAATTTATAAGAAAATTATAATAATAAATATTAAGTTTAGTAAGTTTCATGTTTTAATTTTTTATTTAAAAATCATGAGAAAAATTTGTAAAGATAACTGTCAAAAATATTTTCTATCTAGCAAGCACGTATTAAGTTTTTTTTTTTTTTTCGGGAACACTTTTGACCTTTTACGGAAAATCAAGTCATTTATTCAGGTTGATGTGTGGGGTTGTGCTATCAACAATGTCAACTATCATCTACCAAAAGATACCTTAAGACAGAATCCAGTTAACATCTCTTATATACTAGCGAATGGGAATTTAATAATTGTAGTAGTAGTTACGCTTCAATACTCCCCCATCAGAAGTTTTATCTGTGATAGAAATTGATGAATGGATATCACTAGTTAATTCATTGCTGTTTTGCGAGAGGAAGGGAGAGCTGTATTAAGATCATCGGACTTTGAGTACTAATAGTGAGAGCTGCATAAAATCACAGTAGTGAGCGTGGTCGCTCCTGTGCTGCAATTAGCAGTCGAGTGTTCAAAATTCCGTTGTGAGAGATATCACAAATAGCAAGTTATTTGTTCACTGCTCTCCTTCCATCAAACTAGACAGGTTCAAACTGAAGTGGGAGTTTCAGTGGGTGAAAGCGTGTTCAGGTCACGTCCGGGTCACCAATGCGGGGTTTGGGCAGCCGCTATGTCAAGTGTCTTTTATTAAAATGTACCTCAAGACAGAATCCAGTTAACATGTTTATATACTAGTAAATAGGAATTTAATAATTGTAGTGGTAGTTACGCTACAGTAGAACACTATACTACGTAACAATTTTTTTCCGGTTTTCACGCAATATAATATAATCATCTCTAGATATATTGAATAATGTATTAGAGCTTGTAAATAACTTTACTTTCTATGAGAATTTATAAACTAAGGAAATTTATTCAAATGGAAGCCCAAAACTATTGTGATCTAAAAATATTCATTATCAACTAGCACTGTTGATTTATAACGCACTCAACCTATGCATTTCTCGAACTTCTTCGATTTAAACAGGAGAGCGGATGATAGAATCTGTTAAAATGAATTTTTTTTTTTTTTTTTTTTTTTTTTTTGATGGTAGAAATTAGAAATAATCTTGTTTTCAAACAAAATGGTTCATAATTTGGCTTGAGTAGAAATGGAAACAGTTTTCATGGATAAATTATCAGTAATGGTTACATTCAACTGTTCTTTAAAATATTTAAACAAAATGTAAAAGAAATGTATTTGGAATGAAATAATAAACAGATTAAAGTAAATCTCAAAAATCTTACTCAGATTTCTGGTGAAAGACATTAATGATATAATATTCTAAATGCTAAAAATAAAAAGAGGTACTAAACAAGTTCTAAAATGCTGTTATTAAGCTCAAACAATGTTGCCATAAAGAATCACGTATTCTGATTTCGATAAAAAATAATATTTTCTATCAAATTAATATTTTCTATAAGAAATATGTTAAAGTTAGCCTTTTACAAATAACTGTTAAAAAATTAATTATACTTCAAAAATCTTAGAATGCTCCATTTATATATATATAAAAAAAAATTCTGCAAACGATTTGTATAAATTTCTCATTTATAAAATCGTTTTTACAGAATAGCTATTTATAGAATCGTTTTCACTGTGATAACGATGTTTTAAAATAATACGTGGCACCACTAATTAAATCATGCCATGCAGAAAAAGCCAGCTTATTTTTGCCTAGCGACTTTTTTTATTTTGCTGTTTTAATTTTAAGCGTATTAAAAATTTTAGAAAAATTATTAACTTTTAATAACTTGGTACCTTTTCTGCTAACTTGTGTTCAAAGACTTTCTAATACAATATTTTTAAATCGAAAATAAATATGCTGTCTTCAATATCTAACATCCGCAGTTTTTTATCTGATATTTAAAGTTTAACTAACGTGTTTATATTTATCAGTATATTAAGTTATTCAACTACTGTAGTTTAATTCAAGTGGTTTCGAGCAAATCAGTGTTTTCCGCTATATTTATGCGAAAATATAGTTTACTGAAATTGGTCAAAACATTTATACGAACTCTATCTAAAAGTTTTTAAACATTTTTCTCACATTCCTTACTCTATAAAAGAAAATCCGTGAAGTTTATGGGATCATACTGTAAGCTGGTGTGTCAGTGTAAACCCGTTTATTTCACAGAAAAATACTGTTATTCAAAAACAGATGCTCACTTTTTTTTCAGCAGTATGTATTTTAACAAATAAACGCTGTGTTAAGTGTGTTAGTTTATAGAATTTTTTGCATAGAACAAAAAATTCTATAAACTAACTATGTCATCAAGTTGGTCGATACGAGCGGGGAGCAGTATTTGTACGACGAGTCGAAGCTGGGATTTGAACCTGGACTACCTGATTAGGAGGCGAGCGCTCTGTCCTCTGAACTACCTCAGGTCTATAGTGTCTTAGTATGAAGAAAAATCTTAAAGTGTTTATATCTTAAAGGTCTTACTTATTGAAATAATATTTAAGTGTAAAAGAATTTAAAACTATAGTGGCCCTCCGTATAAAAATGTCTGACAACTTGACTTACCAGAATATTATATCTAAATAAATATAAAAAACAGGTAGAGTATCAACTTGACAATGAAATCGAATCGCAGTTTTATTTTTACGATGCTCAAAACCATAAAATAATTGCTGAAAAATAAGCGCTAGTAGAGAAAATAAACGTAAAATGATTTGAAAAAAGCTTAAGTTATCGTAGTTACCCTAGACTGAATGGCAAAAACTAAAATTTGAACTGGCGGTTTTATTCCGTTTATAACTAGAATGAAAAACAAAAAAAAATTGTTTTGCCAACAATACAGCTTTAAACCATCAAATGTACAGAGAAAGCTTTTAAGAAGAAAGGGAATTTTTTTACAGCTATTAGAACAACATTTCAAAAAAATCACTGCAAGAAAATAATCTGGGAGCTTTCAGTAATAACAAAAATGTTAGCAAAAATCTATTTTATCGATTAGTTGAATGTGAACTAGGGTTAAAAACTTGAAAACAAGTATTTTAAAACTAATTCGAATTCGAGGACAGCAAGACACCAGGATTCTTAAACCAAAATAGCGGTAAAAAAAAGTACATAGTTTAATTTCATTTGTTTACTTTTTGTTAGACACAAAAATGTTCAATAATTCTTAAGCTTCCTCTTATAATCGTATTATCACTTTATAATAGGATTAATAATAAAAAAATATAGAAGTTTAGTTAAATTTAAAATTCAGTTATTCTTTTATAATATAATATTTATTGTTGAATAAAAAATAAAATAAAAATAAACATTTTATGATGAATTTTGGAGGAAAAAAACATTATTGAAATATGTAAATAATTAAGTACATAAAATTATTACATTAATTTGAATGATATTCAATTTTATAAAAAAAATATTGCTAAAGCTTTATGTTAAAAGTCTACTTAAAAATATGTATGTGTTTTCTATTATACTTTGATAATTTTTTAATTGGGAAATACATTGAATTTTATATATTTGCAGATTTTGTACCTTATTCTGATTTAGCAATTTTTTTTAGGTTAAAATATTAACAATTGCGATTAATTTAAGTACAAAAATCAAGCAAATCGATGTAATTTAATGCTTCTATAGACACGTTATAAAAATTTTGAATAAAAGAAAACTAAAATTACTGTTAAAAAAAACTAAAATTCAAATAAATTGAATAAACAAAGCATATATTAGAAAATCATATAACATAGCTTTGTTTTTAAAAAATACATTTGAACAATAAATTTTCTTTCTTTTACTGACTCCTCCAAAACGATTATCTTTAATTTTTAGTTGTGAAATATAAAATTAATTGATTTAACCCGTACGTGAAAAATTCAACAAACAAGCAATAACATTAAAAATCTGATACCTTACGGTAGTAAATCCAAATAATATCAAAGAAATAAAAAATAAAAAACGTAGAAATAACAAACATGCACATTAAAATTCAAAATTTTGTCAAAACATTTGCATTCTTTATAGAAAATGGATATTTGGGTAGAAAATGAACATTTTTAGAAACTATCAGAAAATAGTTTCACCTTCGAATCAAGAGAATATTTCATCATATACGTGGTTAAATAATGCTTCATTCAATCTCGTTTAATCCCGACAATAGTAAAACGCATTAACAAAATATAAGAAGTCAAATAGCTCACTTTTCGGATGCATTCTCTTTTCTTTGACGCTTTGGACAACAATGATTACAATACGAGACATCTTTTTGGATTATTTCCAACAGGATCGTCCTCAGTTAATGTCATAACAGTTTTTTTTTTTTTTTTTTTTTTTTTTTTTTTGAAAAACACATTTGTATTAACTGTTATGATTTTATACAAAAAACCGTACTTAACATTTTTAATTTTTAAAATATAATCAACATTAGTGGCATAAAGTTTTCTTTATCATTTTTAAAAAGTGATTTATTTAAAATAAACAAACAACTCTTATATGAAATATATTCTTTCTTTAATCAAGTGTTTTTTTACAGTTATTTGCTAAAAATTCATTATTTAAACGTAATGCATTTTCAGAAATTGTTTATTTAAAATAAATAAATAAAACTATCAGCAAAAAGACGTCTTTTTATCATATGTTCTCTTATATTTCTATTTTAACATTTTTCTTTCATCTTTTTTTATATTTTTTCTTGTCAGAAATTTAGTATCATACGTTGTCTTAAAATGTAATGATTGCGTCATATTTGTCATAAAATTATTTTTATAATTTAAATTGTTGAAAGAGATGAAATAAACTCTCATTGAATTACGAAAAAGTAATGTTTAACATTTAGAATTTTCATAAAAAAAAAAAAAAAAAAACTAATTTTTCACAATGTTTCAATTTAATTATGAACAAAAATACACGAAGTTCCTTTTTTCTTCTTTTATTTGTTACCAAGATAATACTAAAAAAATTTTTTTTTTTTTTCATTTTAAAAACGAACTGTATTAGTTAATGCAAATTTCATTTCTTAATTTTTACTTATCCTTTAATACTTGAACAAAAATAAATTTAAAAGCAAAATTTCGACTTATATTTTTATTATTTGTACAATATTTTTTTTTTCTTTCCTTTTTTTTTTAAAAAAAAAATCTTACCTTTTCTTCCGGAAAATAAAACCATATTCCCGTGAAATGCTTTGAGGTATTCTGTGAATGTACAGAAATTTCAAATCCCCAGGGTCGTAAACAGGTGGGAATCGATCGAACTTCATTAAGGGGCAGCGATCGATCAACGAAAGATCAAGGCCTCCTAAAGATTTCTACGTATCTTTGGTCACACCCGACTCTGGTTCAATAATGCAAGAAAAAAAAACTGAGGCAGGAACCTAAAATTTATTAAACTTCAAAATATTTTTGGCACATTGTTTTTCTTGTTTTGTTTATTTAAATTACGCCTCAATGCACATCAGCTGCATAATGTATAAAATTATGACGAAAAATAAATTCTAAGCATATAACGAGTTAAAATATTAGCTTTGACAATGAAATTTCGGTAAAATTACCGTACTGTATGGTAATGACATTTCTGATTTTTTTAAAAAAAATCATAATTTTGATAATTTAAGTCATTTTATTTGGTAATTTTTCCGTTCATATGGTTCACCGACAATTCTGGCTTTCAAACGACGTTTAGTAAAAAATAAGAAATCGAAAAGTAAATTTAAACAAATAAATGCTTTTTATGCCGGTTCTATGGGATCTTAGTAAAGTTACGCAATCTTACCACATTATTTTATCGCATATTATAAAGACCAAATTCTATTTTAAAAACCAAATTATAAAAACCAAATATATTATAAAAACCAAATTTTTACCTAAATCATTACCAATGCGCTTCGGTAAAAATTATCGAACTTTTTTGTTGTTACCGTAGAGCCAGAAGCATTGTAAATCTCACCATATTCCGGTAGTTTAGAGCACAATTTCTTCTCAGTGTATTAAAAATTTAACGCATTATTATACAAACAATTATGAGCCAAATACTTTGCAAATTAATTATTGTAAAAATGTAATGTTTAGTAGTATACTCGTATTACATTCGCTCACCCAATTTTATTTTATTTTATAACCGTCGTTGAACAGCCGACCCAATTTCATGGGTTTACGATTACTAATGTTCAACTCCGTAGCCTTGTAATTTTGAACCAATCCAGAAGACAAGGAAACTCCTGGATCAGTACCCCCAGAGATATTGATTTGTTATGGGAACATGGAGAACTTTGAGACTCGACAGATTTAACGTGCATCAGTCACCATTTACAACACGGGGAGTCTTCGGCTGGCGAGAATCGAAACCACGACCTCTTGGACATGGGCCCAGCGCCCTACCGACCAGGCTATCCCGGCCTTCGCTCACCTAATTGTTGTAAATTAAATGAAGGAATTATGATAAAAATTAAATTAATAAGAAGGGAAAGGTCTCACTTTTTAAAATTTATATTAGAAGATGCACGTTAAATCTGTCGAGTCGCAAAAGTCCTCCATGTTCCCATAACAAATCAATACCTCTGAGGGTACTGGATTGGAGATCGATCGTTCTCTGATTCAGGTCAAAATTACGATCTGTGGATGAATGAATGGGTCCACCGCCACCCTATAAACGGGTGCGACGTATGTGTGACGTGTGTGTGGCTCAAGTCGGATTCTTGGCCACTGAAATAACAAGAAACGCACACTCTGCCTTAAATTCGCTCGGTTTACCAAGCAGGCTTGCCCGTGTGGAAAGTAGCATCAGAAACAACAACAAGAAGATAGTAGTTATTAAGATGCTCATTATTATTATATCTAATACATATATGATCGGTGTAAATCATTAGAGATTGTCAAAATTCGTCAGACTCAAAAACACTGGGGTATTATCTCAAAAAATAAAAATGTTAACGAATCTACAAAATTTAGAAAAAGTCCATGAGACACCAAAACAAAATAGTACTGAGGCATTTTAAATACGTAAACTTATAATTAACGTTTTAAACCAAAGTTTTTGTGGACAATTATACTACAAAAAATATATAAAACGTGAGAAGTATTGACTAAAAATAATACACTTCAATGATAACTTTAAAAACTTGACTAAGGTGATTTTTTTTTAAAACCAAAACCATGCTCCCACTACAGAAAATGGAAAGCTTCTGTTTTCTCACAGCTCGGAAATAGGTAATCAAGACTGATACTTCAATTATATTTTCTAAAAATTATCAATGTAAGGGATTTTGAGGTCGTTGATTAAGAATTTAAGGTTAGAATTTCAATATTTAATAAAATGGTGGCGTTTAAATGCCAAAAACTAAAAGTCTAACATTAAACATAAATATCACTCCAAAAAATTTTATATTTTACTTTTGGGATATTGGAGGATTGATAATGGAAAACTTGTTATCTCCACATGAGGTATAGGGCTAAGCAGATATATGGACAGATAGAGACATGGGGATAATGTGTTGTAACTCTGGATTTGCTTCTCAAGGGTATAGTTGGGATGATTTCATTTAAATGGAAGACTATGTACAGCCTCATAGAGCTTATCTGATCGACGATATCCTAGAAAGTGAAAATATTCGCAGTCAGTCTCCAGATCTTAATCTCGTACAGCAGGTCCTAGGGAGGGCAACTGGAACTCACAATTCCTCCCTAAAATGCATATAGGACCAGAAACTGAATGAGTGAGATCTATAATCGCAACTTCTAAACTACACTAATCCCTATATGAAATTACTTAGTGTGACTTACATAGTAAGAAAAAGCCATACTGCTTATTGAACCTTTTTTTAATTTTTTTCATGTAGTCACTATTTCTTATCTTCTGACTCCCAAGAGTGTTGAGCAAGATCATACATGCATATTATAAATGTAAAATAGTTATTTTATTTTTATTACATCAACCTATGTTCCTACCGAATTTCTCTAAAATCTGTCTAGTAGTTTTAAATGATCTGCTAATCCTCTTAACTTGGAACACCAGTGTAAGTTCAGAAATTTCTTTGAGCAGATTGATTTTTAATTTCTGACAAAATTTGGAGCTAAGTGTACGGTTTTCGTGCTCCAAATCCTTCCAAAATGTTATGTTTAAAGCAGCAATAAGAAGCAAGTAAACGGCTGTATTTATGTTACAAGGAGAAATTTTTTTGTTGTTAAAATACTGTACTGTATGGTAATGATATTAATTAATTTATTTCTGAAAAAAGTACAATATTTAAACTACTCATTTGATCATTTGTCCGTTCACATGGTAACGATTTATTTAAAATTCTGGTTTTCAAAATTATAGTTCTTATTACCACACATTTAGTTAAAAATACAAAGCTGAAAAGTAAATCTAACTGAGTAAATAGTTTTTATGTCATGCTTTAAAGGAACATGATAAAAAATTTACCAAATTTTATCACATATTATGAAATAATACTTTATTGTTAATTTTACCAAAGCTATTCGGTAAAAAAATACCGCCTTCCTATAGAGTCAGAAAACAATAAATTTTACTATTATCTTTTGACCATACTTTTTTTCTCAGTGTATAAATTACAAATAATTTCATGGTGACCATAAGAGTGAGGTTGTCTTTTAATTAAAGCAACGTTTTTTTTTTTAAAATAAATATTTATAATTATATTATAGATTATAAAATGAGCCGTTACTTTTGAATGAGAAATAATTCCACTTGGTAAGTGGTATAAGTCTGAAGTTATTAAAGGTAAGTGTTAGAATGAATTTATAAGTATTGGCGAAGATTAATCAATCTGACTGGTGTTTTTAACACAATCATTTGATGAAAAATCAAACTGCAGCAATGATTATTAAAATCCTAAAAATAAAAAAAAATTTTTAACTCCAAACTTGTTTGGCTTTAAAAAAAATGTTGGTCTATTTATGTTGACAAAAATTATTTTAAATCAGATTTATTTTTGCTTGAATATTCAGACAAAAATATATATATATGTAAGAACTGATAAGCAACAGATAAAACCAATGAATTCCGTCTGAGATATTATGATATCTCCCTCTTATCATCAATAATAAGAACATAAATGCCGGATTATCAATTTTGCTTTTGCTGATGAGTTTACGTCAAGAGATCGTTGATCCATTTATGCATTTTAACTTATACCAATTGACATTGGGCTTACTGGTTTACTCATTGGAACCTAATATTCTTGATATCAATTCTAAGTAAAGTATCAATGTTACTCTTGACTGTGGTACTTTAACCCGTTAAAAAATAGTACCAAGGTCGGCTTTTTATCTAAGATTGTTGCTTTTAATATATTTCATTCCTTGAATTACGCATACGTATTAGAAATTAGTTAGTTACAGAGCATTAAAAATGAAAATCGGAAATGTTTTCATTACGGGTGCAAATAGAGGTATTGGATATGAATTTGTGCGACAGTTAATATTGAGAGAAGATCCACCAAAAGTTATATTTGCTACCTATAGGAGTGGTAGCACTGTTCTGGTAAATATTATTTTTAGAATTAATTATACTGATTATTATTTGTAGATCTGAATGTTTGCGTTTTTGATATTTTAAGCGCAAAATCTCAAAAAACTGAAAATACTCTTAGTTTTTGTAACAGCTAACGTCATTAATAATGATAACATTAAAAAAATTACTCAAGGGTTTTTCTATAAACTTTAAAAAATGTATCCAAGCTACCTATCCTCTTTGCGTCAGCTGACACATAAGGCCACAAGTCTCTTTTTTTCAGGCACCCCTGTCTTGAGCAATTCCTCTTGCCTCCTTCCATCCATTTAATTTTGCTTTGGTGATGGTATCATTGTTAAGTAAGCATCTTTTTCATTTTCCAACAGGTGCCCAAGTAAGTACGACGTTAACTGGGTTATGCCGTAAGTCCAGACCATCTTCTCCATCTTCTCTTTAAATTTTCCTCATGAATGCATGCTATTTTTGCTTTTGTTAGTAGATCTTCATTTGAAATAGTTTAAGGCCAGATGATTCTTAAAATAATTCTTAAGCATTTATCTGGAATTTTTGCAGTTTCTTTTAACCCCTTCCTTCTCGCTCCCGTGAAAATGACGGGTTAAGATTTCGTTCGTTATTTCTCGCTCCCGTGATATTGACGGGATGGAAACTAATTCATTTTTTTGCCCGGAAAACATTTTATTTCTCATTTTATACACCAGATAGCAGTACCAGGATATTTTTAAGGTAATTATAGATAGTTAGTTTATTTTAAACCAGATGCCAGCACTAAAGTCAGCTAATCAGCACTAATCAAATGCGTGTATTTGTGATATGTTATTTGTAATCTTAGCAAAGTTACCTAGTTAGGCTCTTTGTGAATACACCTGGTTTTTGCTCAAGTTAAAATTTGTTTTTTAACCCCTTCCTTCTCGCTCCCGTGAAAATGACAGGTTGAGATTTCGTTCGTTATTTCTCGCTCCCGTGATATTGATGGGCTGGAAACTAATTCATTTTTTTTTTCTGCCTGGAAAACATTTTATTTCTCATTTTACACACCAGATAGCAGTACCAGGATATTTTTAAAACACATATTTTTAAAATTTTCCTTGCTTGCTGGAAAAAAACATTAAGTCATAGTAACACTGAATGTTGGCTTTTCCTAAAATTTAATTTTATTAAAATTTCAAGTTAAAAACAAATCAAAAATTAAAAATGAATATATATATTGTTCATACACATAGTTTCATATAATTTTCAGGGATAAAAAAATAGACACTTTTATGACCGTTTTCTTGAAAATTCTTGATCATTAAGGGGTTAATTACAGTTTTGTAGAGGTTCCAAAATTCAGCACCACACAGAAGTAAGAAGCGAACAATAGCTTTTAAAGCACTTAATTTCGTGATGATTTTTAAATTTGAAACTGTTCAAAAATTTGTAAGGCTTCTGAAACAATTTCTAGTTTTTATGATTTTTTTTTTTTTTAAATTTATTATTAAAACTTCCATATTTGTTTTGCTAACTTTAACAAACTATTCATAATTTTTCTTTTATTTAATTAAAAATGCTTCATTTGCAGGATTTAAAAGCATTGCAGGATAATGCAGTTAGGACTAAACTTATTCTTATAAAAATGGGTAAGTGTTAAAACTATTTAAAACTGATTTTGCGTTAAAACGATTAGAGACTGATTTTTACGTAGGGGGTGAGATAACTATCCGATTGTGTGTTTCGCAATCCACAATAAAATTTTGTCATAATTTGCTTTCCTAATGTGTTACTTAATTGTATTTTGGAAATAAAATATTTGATAATAAAATAAAATTCTGACACATTTGATATAACATTGTATATTACATATAAATATTCTCTTTTATTCTTTTCTTAGACCAACACTAACATTTTATGGTATATACTTTTGATATAATAACTTTGTTTTTCTTAATGCAGTACTTAATTGCATTTTTAAATGGAATTAAAATTTTTTGATTATAATAATTTTAAAAATATTGAAAAACATTAAAACACCTACAAAATCTTTTTATTTTATTATTTTTATGTTCAAATGTCTTACTTTTTTCTCTCTATATTAAAAAATCGTAAGGGCTGACCCCCATGTTTTGAGAGTAGTGTTAAGACTGGAAAACCTGAAATTATTAAGTTGTGTTGAGAAATATACAGGAATTACGATTTAATTAAAAAATAACAATGCTTAAAGAATTACTAACTATTAAACTTGTTGGAACGTTTTACAGGCCGCAGGATAATGTCTCTACAGAAATAAAATAATATTGAGAGTACCACGTTTGTTTATAAACTTAACCAAGTTTCTTTCTTTTATTTCTTCAAAATTCCAATTTGTTCGAACTCTATTGCAATTTTAGGTACTTTTTGTGAATTTTTTCTCACTTTCCTGCTTTACGTTACATTTTGCTTTGTTGCTCAATATATATATATATATATATATATATATATATATATATATATATATATGTAATACAAAAATTAATACTTTTGTATTAATAAAAGAATTAAATCTCTTTCGTTTTAATAAAATGTCTTTGTTAAAGAATAAGCGTAGAGAGATTCTATTTTGGGAATTCAAGGCTGATAAACATACGATTGAGTTATTTTTAGAATCTCTCCCCCTTTCACTTCCATATAAGGAAGCATGAAATGATTTTCCCTAATGCGTAAGGATACAAGAATGTCAGAGACAGTGCCTTTTTACTACAAAATGTGTTAGTATAAAAGCGAGAGCAATGCTTACCAGCCTACTACCATTAATAAAGATTTTTTGAGTGTAACATGGCTTACGACTGCATTATTAAAGCTAAATACACCACTGATAACAGGGATGAAGCTCTGTTATTATATATATATATATATATATATATATATATATATATATATATATATATATATATATATATATATATATATACGCATACATGTTGTCAGATATAAATCTTAACATTTATATTATAATTTAAAAATAAATAAAAAATTTATAACAACGATACCAACCATTTCTTATTTGAATTTTTATAAATTTTGTCAACAAATAAAATTACTTCTCATTTATTTTTTCTTATTGAGTCATACTACGTTCTGTGTTCTTAAGTTTAGTTTAAGTTCTTCTTTTCAGGTTCAGATGATTGTTTTACAAATAATGCTAATTGTCCATTTCGCTTCGATTAACATGTTAACAAAATGCTCTAAGATAAAGCTGAAATAATTGTATGTTTTGAAACATAAATGTTTTGTTTTCTTGGAAAAAAATAAACAATTATAAATAAGAATCAATTAAGGGGGTTGGCGTGAGGTGTGAGTGGAGTCTCCTAGTTGCATAATTATTCTGCAATAAATTTAAATTTGTATTCTTTTACCTGTTTTATTATGTTTAGTAATTAGATATTTACCTTATAAAGTTGTTTATATAGTTTATCCACTTCTCTCAAACTTTTGTCCCCCAATCTACCTTTTCGAACTATATTGAAATTTGATATATTTTTTACCCTACTCAGACAAACTACAATTAAGGCTGATTAAAATTTGAACCAAATGCAATGCCATTATTCAAGATTTAATCACGTGAAAATAATCTATTTTCAAATTTACGCTGATATTTTGTTTGTGACAAGTACAATGACATTGCCCTGTCAAGTACCACGAAATCTAGGCACAAATTCTTCATGAAAAATTATGTCAACTATTATTTAGCGTAATACTAATGAGTTAACTTTTTTTTAATAATATTTTTACATCTCAAATAATTTATCAAAAAATTTTCACTTTAGATGTAAACGTGCCGGAAGAAATTGACGTTGCCAAAAAGATTGTTGAAGCTAACACTGGGGATGAGGGTCTGCATCTACTTATAAACAACGCAGGTATATTTGAAATCCTTCCATTAGAACAAATGACAGCCGAAAACCTGGAGAAACATTTCAAGACAAATACCGTAGGCCCCATGATGCTGTCTAAGGTAATAACAAAACATTGAATGTGATAATGACAAATTTCCTTGTGCCGTAATAATCAACCACCCTAGAAATATATATTTTGGATCTTTGTACAAGAAACGCACATTGGGAATCGAAGTGCTGAAGAAAAACAAATAATGATTTATTTTTAAGGTTGATCAAAGTAAAGGAGAGTTTAAAATAATAAAATTTTCTTTATTTGTCTTGAGAGATAGGAACGAGGTCGTCTTTTACATTGTAATCCTCGCTTGTCAGTGACGACAAAAATGCTCCAGTTGAAGTCTCTGAACGTCAGGGGCGGATAACCCATTAGGCCATGGCCTGGGGCTCCCAATGATTAGGGGCCCCCTTAAAAAAAAATTTTGAGAATAAATTTTAAAAAATTAAGAAAAACAATGATTTAAAAAAAAAAATCAATTTCAAATATATATCAATAAAATACGATAATTTTTTTAGTTCTAATTTAACAAAATAAAATAAAATTTAATTTATTATTATTTATTTTAATTTTAAATATGCTTTCTTAAATGAAAAGATACATAAATACTTTTATATTTGAATAAATAAAAAATATGCGAGAAAAAAATTTAATTTAAGGGCCCCAAAAATTTGAATTGCCTTGGGCCAAAGAATATGGGCCCCGCGTACGCTTAATCCGCCCCAGCTGAACGTAAAAATAAAATTATACTCGTAAAACTATCATGACCATAAAAATACAGGCCTGAGTGTAAATTTTGTCTCGTAAAATAATAAGGCCATTAATAACAGTTATCTTCAATTTAGGCCTTAACGTTATTTGGAATTGAAGTGATTTGTTTGCAAATGATAAGGGAGATAGTGATTAGGGAGAACAGTAATGTAGTGCTGCCATCTGTTGAGGAGTAAGGGAATTGCCTATTCGTGATCACTAACGTGAAGGAGTTGCGAAACAGTCGTTCTTTATGGACGGCTAGGAATAAATTCTAGAGTTTTAGCTCCGTATCTAGGTGTTGTAACAACCATGGGAAACGATGTAGAGCTCGACTAGGATGAGTTTCAAACTTTTATTTCACTACTTTTTATTTAAAAAAAAAAAAGAAAAAAGAACTGGCAGTATAAATTAGCGGCGGTCAATTCAACAAGTTTTGCTAAGTAAGTTCATTACAATAACGGGCATTGGACTTTTTTCTTCTTTTTTTTTAAAAAAAAGGATGGAGCAGTCCGCATATGCAAATGGACAATTTTATTAAGATTGCTGGAGTTCGTTACATTTATGGGCACTGAGCTTTTATCTCAACGAAGGGAGCTTGCCATATAAATTAACGGTTAACTTTCCAAATTTTACAGAAATTTCTTCGAGTTCGTTTGGTTTCATTCTCAAAAAAAGAAAAAAAAAAAAAAAAAAAAAAAACATACTTTTTATGTTTTGATCAGTTTTATTATACCTTCTTTTCTCTGATCAACCACATTAAAGTTTCACCTTTCATTAATTTTCACCTAAAAATTAATTTATGGCACTTAAAGTGCATTGTTTTCCATTGCATAGATTAAAAAATGTATGTATTTAGAGTGGTCATTACGAAACATTTTGTATTTGTACGTAATTTTTATACCACATTATTAGTTTATACTCAGATAATTATTATTTCTGTTTAAATATTAAATTATAAAAACTGATGAATAATTTTAAAATACTAAGTCAAGTTATGAATGTTTAATTAAATTCGTAAAATTAGAAGAAAAAAAATTAACTGTATTTTGATTAAATCTGATTTTCGAAAATTACTCTTATGGTTTGGGAAGTCTATAATAATAATTTGTAGTATAATAATTACTACAGCATTAATAATCATTATTAATTACATTTAACAATGTCTAAGGTTACTTAAACCAAGTTCAGAAGTCTTTTTTGTGAGATTTAGTAAACAAGTTTCAATTTTTCATACAACAACGCTCCTCATGCATATAGTAATTTTTAGATTACTTTCTAAATTTGTATTCGAATGTATATTTGAGCTTTATCGTATTTAAATTTTGATTTTTTAAAACCTAAAAAGCAAAATCGAACTGTTAAAAGTTAATTTCAAACTTCAGTTAGAAATCGTTATATTATTACCTTCGATATTAATTAAAGTAAATGATTTTCAACTATTCGCCTAATACTTCGTAAATTAATTTTAGATTTCTCTCTGTAAAGCATAAAACAAACTAAAAGTATACTATTTAGAGTAACAATTATTTACAAATAAATGCAGCTTCGCTCAACAATAAGTAACATTTTAATTTCCTAAAAACTATATATTTATATCTAACCTAAAGAATATGTTATTATCTGTTGTATAGCAATATATTCTTATCGGTTATATTGAAATAATATATTATTTATTATTGTATTTCAACAATGTGCTATTATTTGTTAAATCTGCATATATTTATTGTTTAGTTTTAACAGTATATTATTTTCTGTTTCATCCAAACAATATGTTATTAACTTTATTTATAATCAAATTATTATTTGTTGTATCTAAACAATCTATTTTTATTTGTTTGATCTAAATACTGCATTATTACTTGATATGCATAAACAATAGATTATCTTTTATATTCTAGCAATATATTATTAACTGTCATGTCCGTAAAATATTTGTAATTTATATCTTTTTATAGAATGCAGATATATCTGAAAATCTAAACAATAAGTATATGCTCAATAATAATATTATCTCTTATACTTGATTAATATATAATTATAGCTTAACGATATAATTATTAGCAATCAAATCAAAATAATTTGTAATTGTCTGATATATCTAAGTAATACATCGATATCTGTTATCTGAACAATATACTGTTATGTGTTATTCTTAAACATTGTATTTTTACAGGTGATGCAACCCTTCCTAGAGAAAGCAGTATTAAAAAATGACGGATATAAAGTAGTCTTGCTCAGCATATCTTCTTTATTAGGAAGCATTACAAACACAGGAAATAATTTCTTCGATCTTAATGTACCCTCTTATAAAATAAGCAAGGTGTGTTTGATTAGTTAACATACAATTTATATTAGTCATAATCATAACATTAAATCTTTATAAAAAAAAAAAAACAATAATACAACATATCTTTAATCTTTCTTATGTAGTATTGTTTCCAGGCAATACATCATCAAAGATTCTCTTACCATTTATAATTGAAAAAAATTTTTTCCACAATTTTCTGATGCGTTTCCTATTTTTATCTTTTAAATGCCAATAAATGTTTGTGTTTAAGAGGGCATTTTTTTTTTTTTTTCTTAAGTGCACTTTTATGTCATTGTTTCAGAAGAATATTTTTTTATTTGAAAACATTTAATTTCATTACTGAAAACATGAACTTTTAGCTACAGTCAAAACATAAACTTTTAGCTACAGTCAAAACGTAAATTTTTGAATTCATTAAAAAATATGAATTTTCGAATTCATTTTTCTCAGAAACTATTCGACCGATTACGCTCAAATTTTGCATTTCTGCAAAACTCAAAAAGAAAATTTTTTTGTCTTGTAATTTAAAATGTGATAAACATTATCAAATTATAAATAGTATAATTATTTTTCATGTGATAAGTTATTACTAAAAGTTATATAGCATGAAATTATCATAATAAGAAAATTGTAAAATTAAAAGAAAATGTCTTTAGATCCACAACTAAACTGAGAGTTCCATATTTGCTAGCTTGCAGCTTAATTTTCAGAGGACTAAAAATTAGAACCAATCGGAATTTACTTATTAAAAAAAATGTGATTTCGGGAACAAAAACTATGATGCACCATGGTTTGAAATGATTAAATTAACATAGTTTTAAAAGCAACATTTAAACAAAAAATTTTGAAAATTTCTCTTTGGAAATATCAAATCTGTCCTTTACCTTAATGAAGTCATAACATTCTTCTATTCCAACAAATTAATAAAGCAAACTCGTTTTCTTTTCTTCTTTTCTTTAAGTAAATTTCTTCCTTTTTAATGTCTATAAAGAATTCAGTTGATCATTTAGCACAATTTTGCAAAACTTAGCGAAACACTTAGCAAAACTATGAAAATTCATATATAATACAGATGTAGACAAGCAAAACATTTTCAAAATGACAAGTTTAGGAATAATTCTAACCAAATAACTTGTTTAACCAAATAAAAGATAGACATGGAGAAAAAATGTGGAAAAGAACCACTCACTGTTTAAATGGATATATATATATATATATATATATATATATATATATATATATATATATATATATATATATGTAGGGGTTTGTGCAGCATAAGTTGAAATAACGACGATGATATAACATTTGAAACTTAACATTTAATAGAAATAAAAGGAAATAGATATTTAACAGTGAGTGACATGATACGGGAGGGCTGCCTTCACGCAGTGGTCTCCGAATCGCATGTGAATAAGATATTAAAATGTTCTATGGAAGAAGTTCAGAGTTAGTTATAAATTCGGGAATTTCCCTTCGGGACTTCCCCGTCAGGTCTGGCTGGCGCCTCTCAACAACAAAGAGGATGATGCAATGTTCGCAGTTATTACACTATGGTATTGAAACAACAGCTCTACATATATATATATATTAATAGATTATTATTCTGTTGTTTCTAATGACATTTGGACAAGCTAAGTTCGTCTACGTCGTTTTTTGCGAATTAAGGGAGGAAGGTGCGTATTCAGTTTGATAAGAGAGCACCGCAAGGGTGAAAGCACGTCTTAGCTGCTCAAAACTCCACGGAGAATTGTTAGCACCACTCATTCGTGAGTCCACTTTCTCAATTTAGACATAGATCTGAAGGGGTAAAAAAATTTCAACAGATCCCTGTAATCATGATACTGTTCAACAACCGAATACGAACGATTCCACAGATTTTACGAGCTCGTTCATCGCGCATGTACTCAATAGGGTTCAGCGAAGTCGAGGACTGGACCCCGGCCCCTCTGGACCGGACTCCATTTCTCTAATCACTGGGCTACCACGACCAACAGATTATTCTGATTTTTATGAGTAATACTCGTATATGTTACAATATAGATTTGTAACCTTTTCAATGAAAAGATGATGATTGCATTTGGAACATTAAAATGCGTAATTTATAAATTATCAACAACTATAGATGAAATGAAATTTTAAATAAATTTATCACAGCAAAGACAATTACTGATCATTTTGAAATTTACTAGAAATATTTGGTTAATAGTCCGGAGTTTAATCCCTAATCGCGGCTTCAAATCTGTACAGCTTCAGATCGAAGGGTACCAGCTTATCTGCGAAATACAGGCGGCCTGTGCGCAATGCTGACTACATTGCCGCTACTCGTCTAGAAATATGGTGCAAAAATCTTTCATCCTTTTAGCCGAAAATTGACTATTGCGGTACTGCTTTAAATTTACTTTTTTTTATATAACAAATGAGTATATAATTTTGCATATTCTTTGAGTTGTACCAGGATATTCTCCTGCACTTTTGAATTGCATTTCATTATTCTTATTTATTCTTCTTATTATTATTTCAAATTTTAGGCTGCTTTGAACATGGCAATGAAAATTTCAGCATCAACTCTAAAAGACAAAGGCATACTGGTTGTGATGATAAACCCTGGTTGGGTTAAAACAGACATGGGCAACAGAGATTTAGCAGAAATAACACCGGAAGAAAGCATCTCCGCAATGCTTAAGACTTTAGAGCAAATTAATAGTGACCATCATGGAGCCTTCATAGACCGATTTGGAAAACCAATTCCTTTTTGATTACCAATTATAAAAGATCAGTTTTTTTTTTGTTTTTTTTAGAAAATGATTTATGTGTAGATTTTAATATATTTCTCGTTAAGTTTATAAATAAAATTGCAAAATTATACAACATTCATTGGATATGAATCGACCAAAGAACACAACTAATAGACATTTTGTATACATACACTATAGACTTTATATATTATTATAAATGTTGTTGAGTTGTTTTCTTTTTACAAGTATCACGAAAATAATTCTTACAATCATGACGTCATTTAAAACTAATGCGACAGTATATTTCATCAGCTGTGCTATATTACATATAGCCCTATTTTCACAACTAGATAAATAAAAATTAACTTCAATTCGTAGTTGGTTTTATTGTAGTAAATTAAAAGCCAACTAATCCTGGGATATAGCAATTTAGCTGTATTTGACGTATAAAAAAGTATTACATAGCTATTGTTTTTAAAATACTATGCATCAATTTTCTATGCATCAATATTTGCTAAAAATATATAATAAATTAATTTGAATGCTTACAAATGTTATTTAAAATTTTATCTCAATAACTAAAATTGCTTAACTCTTTGATAGCCTATGATTTTCAGAGCATAAAACGCAGAAAATAGTGAAAAAAATTCATTTAAATAAATTGTTCGACTCCAGCCAAAGTAAAAAAATTTTTACAATTGGGTACTTGCAACTCGAGATGAAATGAAGTGAATATGATTAACCATGTGATTTAAATCTGATTTAAATGGAAACCTGCAAGCGACGTCACGAGTGTGTGTCGAACCTAATTGGCTTCTGAATCGAGAAATGCCACGATTTATCTACGATGACGATACTTGCAGGTACCCAATTCAGATTTATTTGTTGTTTTATTTCTAAAACAGTTTCCTTCTCTTCAAAGTGTTTAAGTCATGGGCCATCATAAGTGCAATGTTTTTGAAAATGACCCAAACAGAACATGATTGTCACAAAATCATTAATGTCAATAGCAATTACAAAGTCACAAAGAGTAGTTATTTATATTACAATTATTATATATTTTAAAGTTACAAATATATATTACGAAACTAGAAATTAAATAGTTTTAAACCACGAGAGATAGCCTGGCAATACGAGCCGAGTAAAGTTATAGCCAACTAAACAAATTCAAATAAGGAATACTAATAATAATAAGGCATATTAATTTCCTACAAATGCTATGGATTTAAAACTACAGAATACGTATTAGGGAGACCAGAAAGTAATGTCGTTTCGTCGCATTAAATATTCGTTCGTCTTAAAAACCAATTCATTTTTTTCGATCCATTTCAAATCATTTTCTATCCAGCATTGAAAGGTTGGTTGTTGCTAACGAGGGCAAATACGCTATTGATTAAAAATAAAATCTCGATAACAAATATCAAATGCACCGAAACGACATTACTTTCCCGTCCCCCTAATATATGAACATTTTTATCTCATATTGAGATTCAATACATGTCAATTGTGTAGAATCAATCTTAATAGTTTGAGGGCCAAATCTTAAATAGGTGCAGAAGATATTTTAAGTTAAGAAATCAGACACAAAACGTACTTCTGTGAAGAAACCTACATTTTTTTTCAATGGATTTTAATCTTTAACCCCAGTATATGAAAGCAGAGTAAATTTAATCCCAATCAGAAACATGTTGTTCCTATAGTATCTGGATAATATGGACCAAGTAATATTTGTAAATGCCAGAAAATATCTGAAGAAAATGGTACTAATGTTTTAAACAGGAAAAAGATCGAAAGTTTGATTCCCCCAATGTTAATTTCACTTTCCGCATAATTCGCCATTTCAAAAAAATAGTATTTTTAAATTATCATTTAAAATTAAGTATATTAAATCGACGTAAAAATTTGAATACCTTACTATTTAAATTTTTTTCGATCATTAATAAATTAAATAGCAAAGAATGATAAATAAATATAAAAAAATATTTTTTAAATAGGATCTTTGGATAAACGACTTAAGAAATTGCGTGCAAGACCCTTTTTGAAGCTTTTCATCGATTTCGAAAGGCGAAGTGAAATTAACATAACAAAATGTTCAACGGCATTCCCCAAATTATTGAGATTATATTTTCCAGATTGTGGCTATAACCTCACCTCAATATTAAGGATTAAAAATTCGAAATTTGTCGAATCAAATATATAATTATTCAGAGAAAATTAAAGTATGTTTCTGTGTCTGATGTATAAAATATCGTTTTAAATACCTTAAAATATCGTTTGCACTAATTAATTAGCATATTTGAGGTCAGTTTTGTCCTCGTACGCGAAAATCCGATCCTTAAATCAAAATGTATTCAAGAAGTTCCGTTTTTTACCCTGCATTGTACAGAAAATAATATCAACTATAAAACCAATATCGATTAATAAAAGCAAATTTTTATAGACATATTTTAAGGATATTAATGTGTTAATTACTTTAACTTTTTCGTTAAATAACGTGGAAAATATGCGATAAATTGAGTAAAAGATCGAACCACTTTTGTAAACAAGAACTGTTAACAATTGGTAAAATATAAAGAGCTAAAGAGCCGAAATTGTATTTTTCACAATGCATACTTTAAATATGCTAATTAATTAGTGTTGCAAGTAGCGATATCGGACATGATAGCGTACTTTCTTTGAATAAAAATTTCTCTTATTTTGGCGGATTTGGATTTTTGACTCTCAAAATATGGGAGGGAGGAAGTTGTCACTTGAAAAATATAGTTCCAACAGTTACAGTTAATTCTGGAGAACGGTCGAAAGGTTGGCCTCTAATATTAATTATTTTTACTCTGTACATTTGTAGTTTGCACCGAGAGTTTGAATAGAGTCCGAGAGAAAAGAAAAATTAAAAAATGAGATGTCTTTTACGTTTTTAACCTTTAAGAATTATGCAAGAGCTTTTGTTCATATTTTTGATTTAACCTTTTAAATTTGCATTATTTGAGAAGAAGTAAAACTTTTTAGAATTAAACTCTTTTTCTTTATCATTCTTTAAAAAAAAAAGTTAAAAATTATCTTTTTTATCAAATATCGTTTGTGTAAATGATTTTTATAAATGATCGTAAGAGTATTTTTAACTTACGGAATTAGATAAGAGTAAATAAGCAACGTTAGTTTTAAAAATATGACGAATAATATAATAGAATGAATCTGTAATAAAAAGAAAAAAATACTTAGCTAATGATAAACATTGCTATTCACATATGCTGCGACAGTACCGCCCCAGGTTTCAAACCCGCGCTCTTGGGATTAGCAGTTTATCGCTTCATACCGTACCACGGCACCACAGTTAGCTGGCTGATTAACGGGATTCAAGCTATTAAGTCATTTCCGAAAATTTGCATAGAGTGCACATGCACAATAGGACCCAATTATGCCCTATTGTCAGACCCCTAATTCGTCAGTGATTTTGTGGCTCAGTGTGGTAACGTAATACGTTATCACAATTATTAAAGGTTAATACTAGAAGAGGTTATGGGAAATGGTTCATATATTCTAACAATATTTACCTTGTGTGTATGTTTAGAACATGAGCTACATGGAAGTAATAATTAGACCCGATAATAGAGACATTACGCATTCCTTAACATATTTAAAGTGTATTCTTCAAAGCATTAAAATTGCATTTTAGTACGTGATAATCCAATAATTAGATCAAAAGTTATTTAAGATGATGCCATTTTGTTCTTTGCCTATTTCTCAATGAACGCAGAGTATTTTCCTCCGATTTTTTCTGATTCGTTTATCAGTTAGATGAGATCAATAAAAAATGAATACGAACTCGAGCGTTTATTTTATTTTAAGTAAGAAAAAAACAGAAATTCTTTTCATTCGCCAGCAAAATAAAAAAAGTAGCTATATTATATACAAGAAAATTAAAAAAAGCGGTCAAAACTTTTCTATCCAATAACGCGACCTTCGCTCTTACGGCAGCACTTCCGTATTTCCAAGGACGAAACTGTTTGCGAACGTGCTAGTCATTCTACGTTCTTCAGTTGCTGTTGAATTCAGCAACATTGAGGACGCCAGGTATGAAATATAAGAATATTTTTATTACCGGCGCAAATAAAGGAATTGGCTATGAATTCGTACGGCAATTCATATCCAACGATGACCCGCCGAGCATTATTTTCGCCACGTATCGTAATGCTAGCACACTACAGGTAATTTGTTTCTACTTTTCATTATTTTTGTTATTAAAGATAAATTCGTCATGCTTTATTTTTGGCAATTAGCACTACCAGCCACACCTGTCTAATTTTATTTATCTGTATGATTATGCATTATTATTATTCAATAGTTCAACTCATGAGTTTAGCCCTTAAAACTAACAATTTTGAATCTAAATTAGTGGGATATTGAACTCAAGAAAATATAATAATAAACTAAGTTTGTTTTCATTAAAAACAAATCTAGTATTTATTTATTTTTAGTGTTAATTTAATTTTAAGCAAACTGTATATTTTAATATTATGCAATTATTTCAACCAGGATCTTAAAACTCTACAAGAGAAATCCGAAAAAACAAATGTAGTCTTGATAAAAATGGGTAAGTATTATTTATTTTTATCATTAATATTTTAAAGATAAGTTTTCAATTTTTTCCTCTGCTTGATAAGAAAAATATTTTTATATTGTTTCAGAATTAGAACGCTAATTTTCTCTGAGATTTTAAACATTCATTATTTAATGTGCTTTACTATTAGGTACTTAGTGAATTATTTTCAGTAAATTTAGGTTAAATATGTATTTATTTATTTTAAAGAAGTTATTACGCTAGTTAAATCACGATATGCATAAAAGGCTTCAATAGTGCCAACTACTTTTCGAACTGTTTCCAACTTTTGTTATTTTGAGAAAAAAATTATTTTCATGGACTAGAGCAGCGGTTCCCAAAAGGTGTTCCCCGGAACCTTAGAGTTCTGTAGATAGGACACTACGGTTCCGTGAATAAAGATTTTTCAATATTTTTTTTTTTTTTTATCAATAACGACTTTTGAAACTTTTAACTGTGTTTGCATACAGTCAATAATCTATTTTTTTTAATCTAATATTTCGACTTATTTTATGATAATATATTTAAGTAAAATGTAAAATGCCAATAAAAAGAAATAGCAAAATTTAAAAATATATTACATTTTCAACAACAATATATTTAATATAAGGATTGTTCAGTTTATAAACTTTTCGCCGATAGATGGCGTTGTTTTCAATTTCAATGGAAAAACTAGCAGCAAGAAGATCACAGATAAGCCCATTTTGATATCACTTCAAAAACTTACCTTACCAATCGAAACAAGGATATTTATTTATAAATAATTGGATCAGTAATTCTCATCGCACTTAACAATTCAAAATGAGATACACCAATTCAGGAATAAAGAATTTATTTTCCTCTTCTCTGATAACCACTCTAATAATTTAAAATAATTCTTTTTTAAATTCAATAATTTTTATACCATAATGTAAGCAATGCTTGCGTATATTCTCACCATTATTTATTATTATTTTTTTTTTACTTATTTAATTTACTCTAATCATGAATTCTACCAAAAAAAAAAAAAAAAATGCGCAAAACTTTTACTATTTACTGAAAACAATTAGATTTTCACGCATTTGCTTTTAAAATATTATTTATATTATTTTTATCCCATTATATTAGGAACATAAAATATTTTAAAAATAGTATAATGTAACACTCAAAATAACACAAAAAGCGAGATATTTTAAGTCCTATATTAGACGTAACAAATGTTAGTACAAAATTTAAACTTCGAAATTAAAAATCGTGAGTGTACAGCCAAAAGTAATCGGATTTTTTAATATTTTATTCGTATTTTTCGATCTGTCTTGATTCAGTATTGTTTATTGAGCTGGGCCTTATTTCCTAGGAAAAGGTAGCTGGTGTTTAAGCGATTTAGCTACATTACTTCATTTCTAACAATTATTTACTTTGTCACCTTTGAATATATTTATTTACGAACTATTATTAATTCAAATACACAATTTTTTTTATCATTTAAAAGTTATCTAAATTTAAGGTGTGATTTGTTAGAAAACTAATGATATACTGTCTTCAGAAGAAAATGTCTGTTTAATTTCTGGCTTATTTTAAAAATCTAAAAACTCAGTGTTTCAAATTTTTAAGACCAACTTATGGTTTACATACATTTTCCTCACTTAAGTACGTTGTTGTCGTAGATAATTAGTATTTTTCATTTGTGTATTTTATTGAATTAATTTAGATGTCAATGATCCGGAAGAAATTGAAATTGCCAGACAGATTGTCGAAGCGAACGTTGGCGAAGAAGGCCTACACTTGCTCATCAATAATGCTGGAATTAATGAAAAGCTTCCCATTGATCAAGTCACAATTGAAAATATAGAAAAACATATTAAGACAAACGCTATTGCACCAATGATGATTACTATGGTAAATGAGCATTTAAAATTTTTGTAACTCTGCAACAGCATGCCAGAAAAAAATAGAATAATTTTATCAAATCATGAGATTTTCACAAACTAAGTTTAAGGGGCCGGGATAGCCTGGTTGGTATGGCACTGGGTCCATGTCCAAGAACTCGTGGGGTTCAATTCCCACCGGCCGAAGACTCCACTTGTAGTAAATGGGTGACTAATGCACGTTAAATCTGTCGAGTCACAAAGTCCTCCCTGCTCCCATAACAAATTATACTTCTGGGGGTACTGACCAAGGAGTTTCCTTGTCTTCTGGATTGGTTCACATTAGTTACGGAGTTGAGTCGTAAACCCAAACAATGGATTGGCTGTTCAACAACAATCATTTTATATATATATATATACTACCGGTCAAAAATTTGCGAAAATTTTGAAATCTACAAAGAAAAGGTCTAAATTCAAATGTTCATAGAACTGCGAAAATTCATTCAAATTGCATGAAAATTTGATATGTTCTAAAGTGAACCCTCTACAGTTAGTTACATATAATCAAATTGCAATACTTTGTTTTTTGCGAACTGAATCCAGCTTTTCATCATGTGTTGTTTTTGTGGTGAAAAAATTTGTTAAGTTTGAACACTTGCCAAACTTGCAAAAAAAAAAAAAAATTGTACTTTCTGTTAATGGAAAATAGTTATTTGAACCGTTTTATGTAAGCCCTCAAAATTTCAGATCGATTTGATTTTTTTTGATGAAGTTATAGAATTTTGAAAAGCATGTGTACTTTTCTCGATTTTTGAGCATTCCACATATGCAGTCTTTTGGTCATCTTCTACCAAAGAACTTTTTAATTTTAATGTTTTCTATATTTTCAAATAATTAATAGTTATTATAAAACAAATATTCTTATTCATTTTTGTAATTATTAGTGTTTATATTTATTGTTTCTATTTATTGCCTATATGTATTAGTTTTGTTGTGATATTTTTACTTTACATTAAATTAAAATAAAAAGTTTTATCAATAATTTCGTAAATAATTCTAAAAAAATAGTAACAATAGCATAAAAAATTTGCATTTTTACTAAACTATTTTATTTACAACAGGTCAAATATTTAACATATTCTTATTCGTATTTTGTAATTAAATAAATTAACATTTAAATCTTAGATTCCTCGAACCATCCACCTTTTGCTTTTATTATAGCCTTACATATGCGTGGCATTCGTTCTAACAAACCATTAATCACTTCAAGTGAGATAGAGTTCCATTCCTGTTGTAAAATGTCCCATAACTGATTTCGATTCGAAATATCAGAGCATCGAATTTGTCGATTACTTTTAACTCAAGTGGGCTTCTAGACATCACTGATAATAGAACCTCAGCCGTAACTACTGCGCTATCGCAGCCGAATCAAATAACTTGGTACACTTTATTGTTTTTACTCATAATAAATACATTTTCCTCAGAAGTTAATTCAAAATTTGTATTGAAATCAATTATTAGTTAGAATCATTTTCAAACAAATAATGATTTGTGTGTCTTATTTTGACATTTTCGCAGGTTGGTTATATGATGTTATAAATCTTTATTTTTAAAATGTATAGTTATTCAAAAATCTTTCAAAATTTTCTCTTCAAAAATTAGGATTTTTTAAAGGATTTTTTTCAGACTAATTTTGAACTCATTTTCAAATGCATTCTGTTGACTTGCCGGATTTTAGCCAAACCAAACCAAAAAAAAAAAAAGAAAAAAAAAAGAAACTTTTCTTCTTCTTTTTTTTACTTTTACTTTTAAATCAATTAAAAAAGACCGGCTAAAATGAAAATATCCATCTTTTATTAGAACTAATATGTTTCAAAAACTGTAATAGTATAAAAGGTACATAAAATTGAGAATTATTTACTACATTGATATGATAGTATGTTCGGAATAATATGAAGCCGCAATTTTGTACTTTCGAAACAGCTTGACTACAATCAGAAATCAATTCAGAATTAAAACATGATGAAATAAGTTTAGAAGAATTTCAGACTAAATTTGTAGCGCAGTAAATAAATTATTAAAATTAATAAAATTTTATCTATTAATGGAATAAATACACTTTCGAGGTAGTAAAATTAATATCATAACATATTTTACTTATGTTATTTCACTGAAAATTAATTAGCCTTTAAGAAAATTAATTTAAGTAGTTTAATTTTGAGTAATAAAACATTAAAAATTTCATGAAGACCGGCTTTATAAAATAAAAGCTGTCTTTGAAATAATAACTACCCGGCCTGGCTTTTTTGCAACCTTCATATAATAACGTGGGATATTCTAGGGTGTAGCTTTTGTCCCAATTTCGAAGTTAACCTCACTATTGTCATGTTATAAAGAACATCTCATTTTTCTGAAGAGTTATTTTTAGCAATCTGAACTATGTGCAAGTCAAACTAAGCAATGAGATATAATTTCGGCTAAATCTATTCTATGTTTAATTCAAATTATAACTTTATGGATATTAAGGCAACTTACTTAAAAAATGTAAGAATTCTTTGCAACAAATTATATATTGTCGCATATTATTTGAAACAGAGATTTTTTTTACACTTCAGGTGATGCGCCCATTGTTAGAGAAATCAGCTTTTCAAGAAGATGGCCATAGAGCGGCGATCCTCAACATTTCTTCCACGTTGGGAAGTATAGAATTGACGGGAACAACATGTTACAGTTGGTTTGAACCGATGGTACCAGCTTACAAAATGAGCAAGGTAAAAATAAAAAACAAATAATATTTTATTGTACATTAATTAGATATTCTACACTTGGAAATTTCGTTTTAATTTTATTTCTATACAATTAAATGATTATGTTCATTACTTGTGTAGATTTCTTTTCAATTGAAATTTGCTTTGATTACGCAATCAATACACAAATATTTGTTTTCATTTTTCTTTTAAGTATGAAACACGAATATTCATTAAATTTCTTATTTTCATTGCTGCTATATATGACAGACGAACACGTTCTGTGCTGTACACACTGTAAAAAAAAAAAAAAAAAAAAAAGGATTGCTTAAAAGTGAGCAAAAATGTGTCAAAATAGCTCCGAAGCAAGTTATAATCGAATTTGAAAACCCCTGATTTTTAAAATTGAAACAGCATATACTCAGTTTCGAGCAAAATGCATGTGGAGGGAGAAATATGTGAGAAAGATGTTCGTTGGTTGCCAGTATGGATTCGAACCAAGGACCTTCCGGTTCGTTATAGGATGCTCTACCATTGTTACACACTCCAGTCCAACATGAATAAGGAAGCTATATATAGTGGCCGCCGTAATGCCGCATGATGACATTTCATTCGCTAAATTTTTTTTTAAATGTAGCGTAATAAGAAAAAAGTGAAATTGAAACTTACTAAGCCAGCCATTTTTTCCTGATTGCAATTCTTTGCACCATCGAAATTGATAATTAGTGTCCACATTTTGTGTGCAGCGAAAAATATCACTGTTTTCCACTCAATAAACGTTGATCTTATTTAGTCGAAAATTTCTGCATTCTTTTTTAATATGACATTTGTTATCATTATTTTCCCAGTAACTTGTGTAGTTTACAAAACAGCTAAAAATGTTGGTAATTATTTCAGGCTGCTTTGAACATGGCGATGAGAGTTAGTTCAATGACTTTAAAAGAGAAAGGCATTCTGGTCGTCATGATGTGCCCTGGCTGGGTCAAGACAGACTTGGGCAACAAAGAAAAAGCCGAGTTAACACCAGAAGAAAGCATATCAGCTATGATCAAAACTATCGGAGAGTTAAACGCAGATCACCATGGAACTTTCATAGACAGATTCGGAAAACCAATACCATTTTAAACAAATCACTTCCCAAAATAATGAACAATTTGGTACCAAAAGTGCTAAGACATATCATTTATGAAGATTTTTTACAATAAAATCATTATTACTTTAGTCTGCATGCTAATTTTTATATATTTTTATTGACGGCCATTAAGGCAGAGGGGGTGTTATTGTTCTTGTTTTCCAGTGGCACCATCTATGTCCAAGAATTCGTCTTCTGCCACACCCGTTTATAGGATGGACACATTCATACATCCATTCATTCATCCACAGATCGTAATTTTGACCTGAACCAGAGAACGATCAATCTCCAATTCAGTACCCCCAGAATAATTTGTTATGGAAACTTGGAGGACTTTTTGACCCGACAGATTTAACGTGCAACAGGCACTTTTCTACACTGGGATTCTTCGGCCAGCTGGGTTCGAACTCCCGTACTCACGAATGAGAGTCCAATGGCCTACCAAAAAGGCTTTCCCGGCCCCAGTTTTGAGGTTTATATATAATTATTAATATACAGGATGTTCCGTAAAACACCAACTTTAATTCATATTCGTAGAATTATCGCCTAAAATAAAGTCAAAATGTTATTCGCCCATTATTAGTATTTACGCAATGAAAATAGAAGGGAAAAAAACGTTTGATTGTCTTTTTAATAGAGCGATTTTGCACAGCGATTGCCTTATGTTAAGCGTCCCGCTTTTTACCGCTTAGGGAGTCTGTGATTTGTAGGAAATTTTCGTGTATGCGCTGTGATGCTCAAATAGCATTAATGTCAGAATTTGTGGAAACCACAATCATGCATAATTTCCCTATTGTTTCGAATAATTACCCTTCAACTCCTCTCTATTTCATTTCGGAAAACAATCATGGTTAAATGTTTTGATAGCGTTTTTAATTTTTCCTCGCTTAAATATTAGTTTGCAACCCTTATTTTTTATACTTTATGACTTCATTTCAAATCATGCATATTATGGACGGTTAACGGAACACCCCGTACATTTCAGTCTCACAATAGACCGAAATTAGCGTTTTTTCAATAAAAATTTGTATTACAATTATTTATAAAAAGTACGGACTTTTAAATGTAAAAACGAACACAATTTAGTGAGCAAACGATTTATAAATAACGCATTTTTTTAATTACTTTCTATTTTTAATTTTGAACATATTTTTCTGTTGAAGGAAGTAAAATAGGTTTTCTTTTTTGAATCGCAAATCACTCTACATCACTAAACAAAAACTTTCAAAATTTTAACTTTTGTTTATTATTTCACTTTAAATTTTATGTCTAACTTAAGTCCGTTTTAGACAGCCTCCTGTCCTGTTGCCTAATGCAAGATAAAATATGTCATTTTAGTTCTATGTCGAAGTGTTCTATGAAAACAGAGTTTTCTTGGGAATCGGGAGATGTAATAAAATAATCTCACTTCGAATAAAAAATTTAGTTTTTTTTTTAAAATTATTATTTAAAATGATGCCATATTTTTTAAAAAAAAAATTTCTTTTAATATGTATTATCTGTTTTGTCTGTTTCGAATTAAAAAATAAGTTATTGGTCATATTTATAAAGCTTTTGTTGTTGCTTTTAAAGTTGATTTTTGTTCATTTGCGCAGCATTTTAAAATAGTAACTCCTTATAAAACATCTTTTTAAAATTTTGTTTAATCATATTTTCATCAGAATGTTAATGTTGATAATTGCCTATATTTATCAAGATTACTTTCTCCTTACCAGCTAATCTATTAAATATGCAAAAAAATTTGTCTGCTTCGTTTTGGTGGTGCAATTTTATATTTTGAATATAATTTTAAAGAATCACAGAACAGTCGCCAAATGAGAGATAACGAACATTAGTTGGAAGCTTCCCTTTTAAGAAACTTAAAAACATACCATAATACCATAAAGGGCTGGTTCACTCCTTTGAAGAAACTCTCGCCGCGCCAATCCTCCGATTTTCTCTAGTGACGTCACTTTGGCGCAAAGCTCGCACTTTTACTTCAAGAACAGAACGTTCGGCCTTACTAGCTCTAACTGATATTGGAGCATTTCTTTTTGTGACATATTCTAAGACATTTGTTATTTTCTATAATGACTTTCCTCAGTTTTTGCAGTTAATTTACAAAAATTTAAAACTATTAACGAAATGCCAGTTTGAGTGATTGCAACTTACAAAAATTCTGATAGAAAAACAAAAGGAAAAAATATAATTTTCTGCGTGTTCCCTAAAGTAAATGAACAACTATGTAAAGAATGGATTCCGAAATGACACAGTTAATATAAAACAGCAATACGTTTTTTTCTATCGTTAAGAACCTTTATAAAAATTCGTTATCTAAATAGAAATCGCCTCGTTACTTCAAAAAGAAAGGCAGGTGAAAAAAAATTAAAAATTGGATAAAGTCAAAGAAAATTAAAACGTAAGTAAAAAGTATAAATAAAATATATATAGTTGAAATTCTCCTAATTTCATAACATATTTTTTAATGTAGTTATTCTAAATTTTTATAATTTTTTTTAAGAATTAAGTTCTCTTAAATTTAAATATCTATAAATTATATCATCTTAAATTTAAATATCTATAAACAATTGTAAAATTTCTAATGTCATTATGAACCTAAATTATTATTTTGTTTTAGTAATTAGCGTTTAAGGTTGATGTTTCCTAATGATTAAGTATGAACAAATTGCTATTAACGGCATATTTTAAAATCAGGGATTCTAAAATTAACTCAACTTATAGTTATAAAATAATATGTAGATAAAAAAGTGTCGATATATGCTTTCATTTTTCTTAATAATTAAAGTTAAAACTGAACTTTTTAAAATAAAGTATTTATAGTTTCATTTTCGCCAACTAGTAAAATATTTTAATAAGTTTAAAATGGTATTTTTTGTAATGTAATGGCCAAGAAAGTTTTTTTGAACTATGTTTATGAACGGAAATAATGTGTTAATTACGTAAAGTTTGAAAGCTAATAACCAGAAAAAGTCTAACTTATTTTTACAAAGAGAAAGATGAAAAGTTATCATAATATCTTTGCTTGCTATCTCCGAGATCTGTGGACACAGTGATGTCATGAAGAGGGAAATCGTTGCTTCAGCTCTAAGAGCGGAGTGAACTAGCCCTTCTATTCTCTCTAGCCCTGAATACCATAATTTTAATATATAAATACCATAATTTAATACGATTTCTCATTACAATTCTAATTCAGCTATTAAAATTATCAAAAGACATTTTTCTTCTATTAGGAACAAAATATGCTAAATTATCAACTTCTTATTTATGAAAATATTGTTTTCGAAACACTGAAACTTTATGACAACTTTCTTTTGATTTATTATTATTATTGCAATAAATACGTTTCGATTAAATTCTTCATTCTATAACTGTTTACATTTCTAAAATTGTTCACATTTTCCATGAATGTTAAAAAGTGGCGAGCAAAATATTTTAGTTTGGCTATTATCTTTGAAACTGAAATTTCATATCCTGCTTTACAGATGGCATGGCAGAGTAGTATTTGTTATTTTCTAAACTAAAAAATTATTCATAAAAATAGAAAGAAAAATCATCTAAATTGGAGAGTGGTTGCATTTAAGGTACCTTCTTTGTTTGTGTTAGGGTTTAATGCATTACGTAATTTTATTGTTGCCTCAACTTAATTTTAAAGATGGATATTACTTAGGCATTACTTTAATCAAAATTTTTCAAGAATATCTAGTCCTTACAATCCAAGGAAATTAAAGAGAGAGAGAGAGACTGCATTCATGACCAAATTAGCCCACCTGACGCTACAACTTTAACATTAGATGGTTTTATCCATAAAAAAAAACCTTCCACGTATATATTTCTGTTTTGATAAATCATGAAAGATAAAAAGGGATAACGAATTTTTTTTTAATTTTATGTAATTAATTTCTCTTAAAATAGACATATGAGATAAATTTTCTCATAAACTATCCCTGTAAGTTCTTGTTAGTTGTGATAGTTATGGACATATCAATTCTCTTAAAATAGGAGAAAGATCATAAAGCAACTTACGGCACCATTTTTAATTTTGAAAAAGAGCTGTCTTCATTTTTCAGGACAACTACGACTCCAGATATTTTTATCAAAATTCCAAAAAGATTATTTTATTGCTTAGTGCAATAAATAGAAACCTTTCATATCAAAAAGTAACATTGATAAAGTTTCGATTTAATAAAGAACAATAAGTAAAATTTTAAAAATAATTAAAGGAAAAAAAAAGAATCTTCAGATGTCGATATTTTATCTATGTTGGCATAACAATAAATATTGAAATTTCCTATCAAGAATTATCTAAAAACTGGAAAATCATTTACTGTTACAGATAAAGTAACGTAGCACAAAGGAAGTATTAAAATATGACTCCAAAATAATTCTGTGTTTATATAATTACTGACCTTCGGCTTGCGAACGATTACTCCAAGGTTAAAAATACAGATGATAAACGCCTATATCATTCTACGAGTGTTTAGTTGAACTGCTTCTCTTGAATTGAAACGAGCTTTGGAAGAATAAGTTGTTTTAAAATGAAATTTAAGAATATTTTTATAACTGGTGCCAATCGAGGTATTGGTTATGAATTTGCTCGGCAATTCGTATCCAGTAGTGATCCACCACATGTTATTTTTGCCACCTATCGGAGTGCCACTACGCTGCAGGTAATTTTTTTAAATTATCGTTTTCTTCTAATTTGTCGGAAATATAAATACGTTATATTCATACTTTTTAAAAGAAATGTGAGTAAATTAGCTTTAAAATTTTTCACTACTTACAAACTTTTTCTGCAAAACTATTTATTCCGCATAAAGGGTTTATTATATATGTTATTTTTTAAATCATTAAAATGTTTAATTAGCACTATTTATAAAATCGTTCGTAAAATATGTGTTATTTTTCTTCAAATTTGAATACTAATTTTTTTAATAAATTGTACACGTGAATTAAATCATTATCACAGTAAATTTAAAAAGGAAAATAATGTTACGTCAGCCATTTAAAAATAACGTTAAACACTGAAACTTATTTTTGCACATTAATTGTAGAAAAAAGAATCAAAAATAAATTTGACTGTATTTTAATTCTGTGCAAGATAAAATTTAGAACGTATTTTGCTTTTTGTAGAGATCCTCGAACTTAATATATCTGGTGAAAGACGGGCGTAAAAGTGACTTAAATACAGGGTTACGCATAATTCCTTCCGGGGTTTCGAAGCGTTATAGTAAAAAAACGAAGATGAATATGGCAAAAAAGAACATATGAAATTGTTCCGAAAGTATTCAAGCTTCAATTTAAGCAGTTGCCGGTAGAGGGCAGTAAGATGTACCATTGAAGCCAGTTGTAGTAAAAATAAGGTTGTAGTAAACAGAGGGAATTATGAATGACCCTGTATGTCTCAGAATAGAATATTTGTTTTAAGAAATTAAAACATAAACTCGTAATATTTGCTATTACATTTTGATAATATAATTCAAAGACCTCATTGAATCATAAAATTTGGTTTGTTTAACAATATTTAAAAGAAGAAAAAAAAACATTTTTATACAAATTGTAAATATAATTCAGAGACCTCATTGAATCATAAAATTTGGTTTGTTTAACAATATTTAAAAAAAAAAAAAAAACATTTTTATACAAATTGTAAATTTGCACACTCAATAAATATATAAGGAAAAAATGGGTGATAAGCTATTAAAATAAATAAATACTTTGCTAATTAATTTACTTTTTAAAAAATAATAATAAAAAGAAGACGGAAAAAAATAGAATCACTATAAATATTTTTAGGAGATAGTAAACTTTATTAAACATTTTAAAAAAAATATGAATTCGAGAAAATTTAATAGTTTTGTTCTATAACATTTTCTTGCATGACGATTGTTGATTAAAAAACGTTGTTTCAAAAGGAGCGATTCAATTTCTATGAAAAGTTCATTATTGTGTAAATCATAAAAATCAGTTTCTTAAAATTTAGAATACTTTGTTTTTTATCAGGAACTAAAAGACTTACAGGAGGCATCCAAGAAAACTAAAGTTGTCTTAATTAAAATGGGTAGGTGTTCTTTTATAAAAAAAAAAAAAATATTCCTTATCTCTATGTATTGTTCATTTTATCTGTATATTTATCTATATTGTTCGTTTTATGATTAATTGTAAACGTTATAGAAGTTATATAAGAAAGATCATATATTTAAAATTAAAAAATTATTTTTTAACATATTATTTTCTTTATAGTATTTAACAATTTTTATATTTTATATGAAAAGTACGTTCTAGTTTATAGAATCCAAATTTTTGTTCATTTCAGTAATTATTTCGCTCGATTTTCTTAGTTACTATGTGTAAAAAAAAAATCAACTATTTATCATTAATATTTTAATATTTTTTTCCAATCCTTCTGAAAAAACTTATTTGATTCATGAGTTACAATTTTAATAGCGGTAACACCCAAAATTTGATATCATAAATTTTACGTTTCATTTTGTTTTTTTAAAAGTATATATTATACAAAACAATAGCCCAAAACGATTTTTTTTTTATTTAATTTATTTTACAAGATATTAACAATAAAATTTTAAAGCTCTGTTGAATTAAAAAATAAATATTTAAGGATAGAATGAATGGATTTTAAAAAAATATATCTCATTTTACGCGGAAATAATTGAAGTTTTTGATAAAATAATTATAATAAAACAAATGTTTAAAAAATTTCATTTTTATTGCAAAATTAAGTTGTAAAATTAAAAACAAAAATGTTGTTAATGTCGTACAAAGTTCAAACAAAACCCATTTAAAAGTAAATTTTATTCTGAACAAAATGACTTTTCAAAAAAAAAAAAAAATGGATTTCAATTCCATAAAAAGGTTATAGCTTTTTTCACGAAACGCTGCACCGCGGCGCCCTCTGTGGTCAGCGCTGATTACCTTATGCGCTGCCCACCAGAATTATAGGTGGGATAGAATTTGATAAACGAATACCACTAGTTGATCCATTGCTGTTTTGTGAGAAGACGGAGAGAGCTATATTAAGATCGCCGCATTTTTTGCTGATCGTGAGAGCTGTATTAAGTTCGCGGTCGCTCCTGTGTTGCCCTTAGCAGTCGAGTGTAAACTTTGTGTGTGGTCGAGACTGAGTCGCAATAGAGCTAGGAGGTGGACAATCTCTCAGTCAACTATTCAATGTGGACCACCCATCGAAGTAGGAGTGTTTAAAACGAAGTGGGCGTTACAGTTAAGGTAGGCGTGTTTACATCTTAGTAATGATTTTAGTAAAATTAACAATAAAATATGGTTTTATAATATACAATAAAATCTGGCCAATGTGGCATAATTGGGTAATTCCATCAAAATACCTTAGAGCAGTGTTTCCCAAAGTGTGGTACGCGTACCCCCAGGGGTACGGGTACAGTTTCGCTGGGGTACGCGTTCTTATGCGAAATATCTTGCAACAAACGAAAATTTAAAAGAATTTTATTTAAAAACAAAGCTAGCCATGAAAATTTACGATAACGTATTTTTCTATTAGCTATTTTTTGCAGAGTTAACACTTAGTAATTAGTGGTGTCAACAGCCAGTTGTGATTTTTAACTTTTGTGAAATTTTTTATAGTAAAAAATACATTGATTTTTTATTAGTGGTACGCAGCGTTTCGAAAAATTTTGAAAGGGTACACAAAAGTCATAAGTTTGGGAAACACTGCCTTAGAGCATGGCAATAAACCATTTATTCTGGAAAATTTACTTTTCAGTTTTGTATTTTTTACTATACGAACTATAATTTTGAGAACAAGGATTTCCGGTAAACCGTTACGTACCATATCAACAGAAAAATTGCCAAGTGAATGATTTAAATTCTGTATATTTTAGTTTCATTAACAACTTTTTAAAAAAAATTCATTATCATATAGTTCAGTAATTTTACCAGAATTTTTTTCTCCATGTGGGTCTGTTAGGATGTTATTCTGCTGACGGAGGTGACCAATAGTCCACTAGTACGAACTAGTACACTGTAAAAAAAGTTCTAATCGAATTACAGTATAAAGTACCGACACTTTAAAAACATCATCCATAAAATCCATTTTACTGTAAAATATTATACCGTAAATTTACAGTAATATTTATTGTACTAGAGTGATTCAGTGACTTTTTAGTTATTATTTATGTAAAAATTACGGTATATCACATTTTTGCTTCCGTAACATACTCCGGTAAAAACGAATTTTACGGTGAAAAGTACCGCCACCCTGAGTATCTGTACTTTTTCCCATAATTTTATCTAGAATTTTTTACAGTGAATGCTTGTTTTATCATTCTGGATGAGCAGGTATTATCTTTCACTAACCTCTTCCTGATGAAGTATGATATTGATACCCATATTTTTCAAGATGATAACAGATAAGTTAATCAAACCTGAAGATAAGGCTGTGGATTATATAAAACTTAATCAACTGAGTCGAGCCCCATAGAAAATCTGTGGATAAGTCAAAACAGTGAGGAAAAAAAAAATCGTTTTCTTTTTTAATTTTCTTCCTCGTCTGCATTGGTAAATTTGAGTGATGAGACCCTCAGCCAGTGATATAAACTGGAGGCGACGTAAATGTAATTCCTTGTGAATTGCTGTGTACACTTTCTAATCGAATTTAGGTGCTCATCAAATCTTGAGGCGTAGTTACTTAATGCTCTTTTTCTCTAGGGAATTTTTTGCCCGGTGATCATATCCCTATATTAAAATATAAAATAAATAAATAAATAAAAGCCTTTATTAAATCTTTCTTCCCCAAAACATACAGATGTCACTGATCCAGAAGAAATAGAAGTTGCTAGACAGATCGTTGAAACTAATGTTGGGGATGAAGGTCTCGATCTACTCATCAATAATGCCGGCATTTGTCAAGTCACTCCCTACGACAAAATCACCGTTGAAAGCTTGGAAAAACATTTCAAAACCAATGCTGTAGCTCCTTTGTTGATTACAAAGGTAAATTTTATTATTCGTTTGTAAAATTTACAAAATTAACATTTTAATGCTGCATTATTATATTTGTACTAAGGGACCCAGTGGGTCATTTTAACAAAATGTCGGTAATTTTGACAGCACTTACTAAATGTAAGATAACACTGTTATGTTTGATAATCTCTATTTTATTTTTCCGTAGTGGGCTGAGCCTCAGACGCTTGCACCTTCGTTATAATAATTGATTTGAAAAAAAAAACAATATTTGGGGATGCTAAATCTAATAATTTCACCGAAGTCAAGCATCACTGGTGAGCGGGTATGTGACCGCTTTGATCAGCCTGCGAAGGGTCCGAAATTGCACAGTATCGGTTCTTGTTGAACTGTTCTACAGTAAAGTGTTTGACTTCGCGCACAGGTCGTCGGGCTACCAGAGCAGGGGAGTGATCCCCTCTGCAGCGGATCAAAATTATGATGGTATATCATCGGATCAACCTCAGGGATGTTCCCCAGATCGTCGCCAATAGTCTATATTAGAGCCGTGATGGCTCAGGGGATAGATCGTTCGCCTTCCAATGAGGCGATCCGGGATGGAATCGGCTGGTCGATACGAATTCCGCACCCGGCCAACACCTCCTAGACGAAGGAAGGCCTCAGCACGGATAAATTTAGTAGTCCGATATGACGAAGTTAACTGCGCAGTTGGTGAAAAATAAGAAAGATGTCACTACGTTCGGGATACTAAGCTGCGCAGTGGTTGAAAATACGAAATATGTCATTGCGTTTGGACTACTAAAGGATATTTATGGTAACCCGTGCTGAGGCCTACTCTTTCTAGGAGGTGTTGACCCGGCTCGCACAGACCACACTGTTGACGTAAAATATCATTGGTAGACAGATCATGGGTAAGAGTCCCCTTGCCTTCAGTCTAATAACAGTGGGAGATTTTCGAGTTTTTCCTTTCCATCCCACGCAAATATGGGAAGTCTTCCACGAAGGCTAATTTCTCCCGCTACTTGATCTAGCAGTTCACTTGTCTTCTGGATTATGTTCAAAATTACAAGGCTAAGAGATTAAACATTTGTAGTCGTAAACTCAAAATTCGGATTGGCTGTTCAACGACTGTTATAAAATAAAATGTTCCATATTGTAATTCTAGTGCGACGTAAATAAAATACTACTATTACTATGGTCCCTGCACGCTTGGCTCACATCACTTGATTGCTCTGTAATAAATTTTTTGTTTCACTATAAACAAATTGTTACATTAAAATTAAAAGTATTTCACCAGAAAGATCTCAAAATGTTTTGTTGTATTAACGCAGGTATAGTTTTTAAAATTTAGTTACAAAATCTTTTAAGATAAAATTTAAACTCAACCATTTTGCCTCGGTTATTAGAGCAATTTCATGTATAAATTTGCTTTTTAAATTCCTATTCGATTGTTTGTGACGATCAAAATTTGTTAAATTTTTTTAGCTAATGAGTATATTAAATAATAGTGCAAAAAGGTTAACTCTAATTGCTGAATATGTTTTCCAATTTTGTATTCATTATTTTAAATGTTGATATTGACTTATTACGATTTAATATGAAGCTTATTATATAAGCAAGTATAGTTTATTTTCTATTTAATAATTGTAAAAAAAAAATTAATAAGTTAGATACCGTTTTATGAAATAATGCGTAATTATAGGATTGCTCTGCAATAAAGGGATATCGCTTCAATTTGGAGTAATGATCAAAATCAAAAACCTAAAATATCAGTGAATAACACCGAAAAGGATTTGTAAATAAATATTTCAGGCAAATACCTTTTTAATAGCTACTATAATATTCACATGAATAGTAGTAGAAAAATAGGAAATTATTTATTTTTTTATTACTCCATATTTTGTTTAAATGTCAACCTTAGAGAGATATTTATTGATTTTTCATAATTTAAGGACAAAAAGAAATCGATACAAAAAAAAGAACTAAAGAATGTGGAAAGCATAGCATTATTTATAAAGTTCCATTATAAATGCCCTTATGTTTCTAGAATCCTCGTTAAAAAGGATTTTTAAAGAGCATGCTCATTACGAGTTAAAAATTAATATTTAAGCTAGGAAAAAACAAAAACTATATCGAAATCTAAAGAAAAACTATTAACATGGGCGAGACTAAAATAACATAAAATACATCAGTGTGAGGACACAGAGTATAGTTGAAAAGTGATTACTAGAAATACCTTCAATTTTCAAAGAACAATCAAGCACGTTATGATTTTCTTTGCAGCCTCTTTTCCCTATAGCGACTTGTCAAATTTTGATAGTGTTTTTTATTTTTCTTCGCTTAAATTGGAATTCCAATATGTATACTTTTTCTCTCCATTTCAGACAAAAAAAACAAAAACAAAAAAAGAAAAGAGCATAAAGGGCGGCATTACGGTACACTCTATAAATTTGTAAGAAATAAAAAAAGTAAAGTAAAAAACCGTAAATAAGAGTAGGAGAAAAAAAAATTAAGTTAATCCTCTGTCAATCACAGTAAGAAGGAATTCAAGTGTTGTAGAAATAAAATTTTAAATTTCAATACCGATTAAGAATTTGGCTGAATTTGAAGTCAAAAGTCAAACAATACATGCATTGGTGTATAAATTTCGGTTAATACTTATTTGCTGTAACACCTCCTTGCACTATATACATATTATATTTAATAAAAAATCCTCTGCATTTCTCATTATATGTTACGAAATAGAGGCAACAACTTATTTCATATTAAAAAAAAAACAACATAAAACTGCTTTATTTTGTATTAAAAATATAGCCGAATTTAATTGTTTCGATGTGTGAGAAGATTTTCACATTTTTTACTTGTTGTTTTGCATTACAGATTTTTTTAAATTTTGCTACGGTTTACATCGATTAATCGTGTTTAATAATAGCAACATGTAATCAAATGTAATACTTGAAAAAATATGTCTTACAAGCATCTTTATAATTAATTTTAATTTTTAGGCATTGACTCCGCTACTGGAAAAAGCAGCTGTTCAACAAAATGGTTATAAAGCAGCTGTTCTCAATATTTCTGCCGCACTTGGAAGCATGGGATTGACGGGAACTATTCCTTTTGAAGTCAATGTCTCTACCTACAAGATAAGCAAGGTTTTAAATTTCATTCATATTTTTTATATTAGAAGAATTTATTTATTTATTGAATGTATACGCCGCAGTGCTCACTATCTAAAAATAGTTTTGGAAGTAAAAGTTTGGAAATTCATTCATATTTTTTATATTAGAAGAATTTATTTATTTATGGAATTCATAAGTCACAATGCTCACTATCGAAAAATAGTATTTACACGCTTAATTATACAACTAGAATTTGATCTACACAGCATGCTCTTTTTAAATTAATTCAAAAGGAAACGTAAAAGAAAAATCAAATTTAGAGAAATATTCATTATTTAAGTACTGAAGTTGAGTTGTAATAAATAAATTAACATGTGCTATAGATTCAAGGATGTCACAATTATAAACGTCGAGGATAAAAAAGATGTCAAAAAAAGCGGGGGTTAAAAAAAAAAAAGTTATCCTAAGAAAAAAGGAGATGGTTCATTTTGAAAGAAAAAGTCTAAATTAAATGAAATTTTTTAAAAAAATTGTAGCACATTTTGTTATAACGCAATAAGCTTCAAAGTGCAGAAATATATATATGCATATATATATGTATATATATATATATATATATATATATATATATATATATATATAGTTTGTAATTTGTTTGCAAATGTAATCATTTGGCTTCATGCTAAATGAGTTAAAATTTCGTTTAATATATTGTTTAAAAATTTATTAAAGCGTTAGGATTGGAGAAGAGTTTAAAGAATTAGAATGTTTAAATATAGTCGTGCTGTGCCTCCGGTTTGGACACCATTAAAGTTTATAAGTGATACAAGATAACTTTAAAAGGTGACTAAGTTGATCGTCAAATGTGGCTAGCACATGCATAGATTTTGACTTTTTACGACGCCGGTGTATTCAGTCTACAAACACTTACTTAAAAAAAATATTAGAAATCACTAGAATTGTATAAATATTTTCTTCTAAACGTCCCATTCTTTTGTAACCCCCACTTTAGACAAATGGAGATGAAGTATATTTATTTAGAATGAACTAACTGTATGCGGTAGAAATAGCTAAACCATCTATCGAACTAAGAGCTACTAGTAGCTCGCAATGACATTTTCGGTAGATAGTATCACGCTTAGTTTCTCCACTGCGTAAATGTAAGATTAAATATATAAGAGAGTTTTTCTTCTTCTTCAAGTTGGTAGTTTTTTGGTTGGTGGCTCACATTTAAGAACTGTATTAGCTATCAAAATCGGCTATAGGTGGCATATAGCAGATTTTTTTACCTATGGCAACATCAGGCATGCTTTCAACATAAGCATCTGGTTAGTCAAAGGAGTTGAAAGTACGTTAACTTATGTCTTGATTTTCAAATCGATTAAAAAATTTTAAGCTTGGGAACTATTTGGAATTCAAAACTTCATAAAACATAATGCTTAAGGTAAGCATCGTGGAATTTTTAAAATAAATTTTTGACAATCTAAATGTGAAAAATGTTATGGAAGGGGGAAACATCGTAATACATTCTCATACAACTGAGCAGAGGAAAACAAGAAACTGATCTTCTTCCCAAATGGCGTTTTCGAGTGTTCGAATGGTAGCTCAAAAGATTGACAATTACTGATCTATGCTCACAGTTGCTAATGTGATATTTGACATAAAAACTGAAATTTTCCAACTCATAAGTAGTTAGATTCCAAATATGCATCAGTAATATGTATTCTTAATTATCTATAGTTGAATTAAAATTTAAAAGGGAAAAAAAGAAGAGCTCGCAATAATCACACATTCTTATATTCCTTCCAGGCTGCTTTCAATATGGCGATGAGAGTTAGTTCTTTGCCCTTAAAGGAGAAAGGTATTCTCATAGTGATTATGTGTCCTGGCTGGGTCAAGACAGACATGGGCAACAAAGATATGGCAGAATTAACGCCAGAAGAAAGCATTTCAGCCATGATCAAAACAATTGAAAGTGTGACTGAAAAGGATCACGGGACTTTTGTTGACAGATTTGGAAAAACAATACCGTTTTAAAAAAAATCATCATCTGGAACTGAAGATAATTTAATTAATGTCAGTTGAAGGCAATTGGCAAGAGTAAAATTTTCGGTTTCGAATAGTACTGTTTATAATAAAATATTTCGAATGCCTGTAGTTCTTTCTTTCATGTAACTTCTGATTTAATGATCGGATTTTCACGTAATAAAACTTAATCTTAATGGGAGGGAATGACCTTAAGTACGTTAATTTATAAGGGCAGACGATATTTTAAGTTACGAAATCAGACACAAATATATACTTTCTCTGAATAGATTTTTTCTCTCGTCGGATTCCGATTTCTGACCCTCAAAATATATGGTTCCGATAGTTCGATCAGAAGAGCGGTCTAAAGTTTGGACCCCTTAATGCTAAATTTATTTTTTGCGTATTTCGTAATATCTCACAAAACCACTCTTTTCTTACACTATCGTAAAATTCATTTATCCAAAAAAAATAAAAATAAATAAATAAATAAAAATTCCCTGCAAAATATAATTTTTAATAATTATTCATTATTTAATTAATAATAGTCAAAAAAAAATTTGAAATTGTTATGCATACAAATTTTAACATCATTTTAAAAAATGTTGTTTTAGAGGAAAAATACAAAATGTGAACGAAATCGGTCGAAAATTTCCTCGAAATTTTTAAGAGAAATCGAATTATGACTTTTTTAACATTCAATTTCTTGGAAATTACATTTATTAAAGTGAAGTAAAAATTTGCAAACCTTACAATTCAAAAATTTTTCGACTATTATTAAAAAAATACTTTTTTGCATGGAATTGTCTTTGGATAAACAAAATTTATATTTATTGGCAAAAAAATTTAGAATTTGCTCAAAAATTTCTCGATCTATGGCGAAATACACAAAAAGTAAAATTAAGAAAAAGAGGTCTAGACTTTGAACCGCTCCCCTGATCAAACTATTGGGACCATATGTCCTAGATTCGATCCTACTCTCTATATTTTAGGGGTCAAAAATTCCAATCCTTTAAAACAAAAGTATATTAAGTACGTGTTTGTATCTAATTTCATAACCTAAAATATTGTGAGCACTAACTAATTAGCATATTTGAGGTCATCCCCTGAAATTATTAAGTTTGAGTCTCAGTAAGCGAAAATCTGATTAGATCAAAAGCTATTCAACGTGTTTCGTTTATTTTATTATTATTATTATTTTTTTTTTGCGTACTGATAAGTGAATGGGTTCCCAACTGATGATCTGGGGAAATTTCTGCAGCTTTAAGATTTATATCAAAAACCAAATATATTATCATCAATTTGCAGTAAAGGAAGAAGTGATAAAGATATGCGTGAGCATGGACAGCTTTAAAAATGCAATTGTTCTCAATTAACGTTTAGGAGGGCATCAATGGGGAAAAACTGGCAAGGATGGGGAAAATCGAGGAATAATGTCAACCGCATTTGTTAAGTCGCCTAGGAATTTGATAAAATTTCCCTAAAACACTGGATTTATCTGCTACGAAAAATTAAAAACAAATAAATTACTATGAAATATAAAGAATAATGTTTGAAATGAAATAAGAAAGAAAATTGAATTAGAAGTTAGAACTTGCTTGTGAATTACTTTTTTTCAACAAAACAAGTGTTACTCCTGTTCCAAAGTCCCAATTGGAGAAAAAAAAACTATATATATATATACATACATATATATATATATATATATATATATATATATATATATATATATATATATAGATAGATATATATATATATATATATACAGAGAGAGAGAGAGGGAGAATAATTTGATAAAATTCTCCAAGAACACTTATTCATCATCAACGAAAAAAGTAAAAAGAAATCAATTACTATAAAGCATAAAATCCAAGAGAATAACACACTGAAATAAGTAAATAAATCGATTTAGAACATAACATCTTTTCTGTGAAATACTGTTTCACAAAACAAGCATATTCCTGTCCCATTTGGAAAAAAAATATATAATATACAGAGCAATTTGATAAAATTTCCCTACAACACAGGATTAATCTATGATTTAAAAAAAAAAATAGAAACCAAATAAATTACTTTGAAACATAAAAGTTATTTATTTATTATTGAAAACAATGAAAGTTCATTTCAACAAAACATATCTCAAATAACACCTTAAAAAATGGTGAAACAGTAAATAAATTTTAGTAGTATTAATTACTTTAGGTATGAAGTGACTTAGAATTAGAACACATCTTAAAATTCAATGCTATTAAAAAAAGCAAATGAATTTATATTTTATGTAGTTGATCACACAGTTGTATTTATAAATGTTTTTTTTTTATTTTCTTTGTTCTGAGGCAGTATAAAATACGTGGCAGTTTTATACAACATCACCTTGAGAACGTAAAAGTCTAGTATAAAAAAAAAATAATGATAAGTTAAATAAGTTCAACACGGAAATGACAATTGGTAAAATTTTGTACCATTTCGGGATTTCGTCACTGATAACGTCTACAGTTTTCAGGTGTATCTCGTAAAACTTTACGACTATCAATTATTTATAGGCGTTATTAACTTTTTCTTCTAAACGTGCTTACCATAATAATAATTAATGTAGTGTAATAAGTTAATACAAAAAAATGATAATATCGAGTTATTTTATATTCACTATTTTGTATAAAGAAAGAAGCTTAAATTAATATTATATTCTTACAATTCCAGTCAATATATGCTGTGAATTACTTAATATTTTCTTCAGTTTCAGTCTTTAATACTTTCTTTGAAATAAAAATGTTTTATTAAAAATGAAAAAAAAAAAAAAAAGAATTTATGCATTGTTTCCTTATTTTAATATTCAGAACCATCGCTCGATTTTTCGGGGTCCTGGGCAAAACAATCCTCTAGGAAAATAAAGCACAGAGCTCACATTTTTGCTTATAATACTAAAATTGAGATTTTCTTTTTAAAACTTCGGGTCTACATCAAAACAATTTAAAAAATTTTTAATCAAATTTTATGCTCTCGTTTCATTTTTATATTTTATCTGCATATTTGTGACCGAAGTTCGGCATTAAAGGTCGCTTCATAATAATCTTTAGTTATTGAAAAAGTGAAGTATTTTCACTACAGCCGGTTGTGGGCCAGGAGAATCATGGAAATTAAGACTGCAAGTGATTCAATGACATGACTGACGCGACGCGGTCAGCACTGCACACAAGCAGCCTTTACTGCTCAAGCAAACTGGTAACCATCAATCCGAAAATTGGGTGAGCTTCAAACCGACACTGATGATCGAACCCCGGTCAATGACAGCTCAAAGTCTTTAACCACTAAGCCAGTATAGTTCCTCAAATTGTTTAAATAAGTTTAATTTCCTAACTTAATAATCTTTATTTATATGAAGTTTTTATTCTTATTTTTTATATGGGTACCTTAGAACTATAAAGATTACTGCCTTTTCTTTGCCCACATGATAAAATAGAAAAGGTTTGTAAGTTTCAAGAAAAAAGTAAATTACCAAAAAAAAAAAAAAAAAATATCAATTAGAATTATTAAAAACGGGGGCAGATGCTATGCTTGTGTCACCCTTTCAAAGGTTTAGTTAATAATCATTCTCAAATTAGAAGAAATTTTTAAAAACCTGTATCAGTATTTTAGAAAAACTTATCAATGGTACATATTTATCATTCTAGACAGGATATTATTTTTGTCATTTCCGTGTTAAAACTTAACACTGAAACAAACATGTTTTTAATAGTAGGAAATATTTACAAAAATTATAAGGTTTTGCATATTATTCATACAAACTTTTAAGATCAGAATAACTACAGGATTATCAATATGACACACTTGTAAGCTATATGAATGCTAAGAAAACAAAATTAATGATATTTATTTAATAGATGGCAATGCAAAAAAAATTATATTATAATGTAAAAGTTTTTCAATTTTAAGATAAGCACGTAACTATAAATGTGAAATACTAACTGAATAAGTAAACTTAAAAAATAAATAAATTAATAAATAAAACTTATACATAAAATTTAATAAAGAAAAGAGATTTTTTTTTTCACATTTCACATAATTCAATATTGAAATTATAAATCTGTAAAAATGTTAAAAAATAGTAGTGATGTTAATAAATATATATATTTTATTTACAAGTATAAAAAAATTTACATTTCTTTAAAGGAATAAAGTTAAAACACGAACGAACGTAATGTTAAAACTATCATAATCTTTCAGTTTCTAAAAACAAATTTAGCTACATTTCAAATAATAAAACTACAGAGATTCTTCTACTTTAAAATTTAAGAATAACTTAACAATTGTGAAGTAAAAAATTATAAATTTTTAATAAAAAGTATATGCAGTAAATATTTTATTTAAAATATTTTCAAATTATAACAGCATTTCAGATAATTAACATTTTAATTAAAAAAATTACCTATATTAAATATTACTTTCCTTCAAGACAACTTTACATTAAAACAAATATATGTGCACAAATACAGAATAAAAAATAACACTTTATTTTTAAATTTAAAAAATTAGGATTAATTTACTAAAAGGATTTCAAACATTACCCTCTAAAAGATTGCAATGTTTTTTAAACAATCTAATTTAAAAATAATAGTTACATATCTTTAAGCTACATTTATAATTAGTAATGATTTTAATAAAGCAAATGTTTGATTTTTTTTTTAACCAAAGTACAGACATAAGTAAGTAAATGTAGAAAATATAAAGCAATTGTATATTCTTTCAGGAATAATTTCTTTAATAAATACATAACTTATATAAATATAAAAATTCTTTAAAATAACAATTTAATAATAGTTTTGCTTATAAATAAATACAAAAGTATTCTACAAAGAAATAGCTTTATTTTCTTTTAAAAAGTTAACCCTTTAACACCCAGCCACAAAAAGTGGTCTACATATGAAAAAAGTGGTAGTACTTATTAGTTTATACCAAGGGGATATTACTTTTTATAACCTACCACTTAAGCATTCAAATAAAAATAACAATATATCAAATATTTATATTATCAATACAGGGCCCACGCTAAGGATTTTAAATTATTAGCTGTTAAATTAGCCAAATATTAAAAGTCTTCGCCAAATGCAAATCTTAACAGTTTCTTATGACTAATTTTTTTCCCCATAGAAAATTATTTTACGGTAGTTTGTTTTAGGCTTATATATTATTAGGACCCAATTCTAATTGGTTATGTATTATGCCAAAAACTACCGTAATCGAATGAAAAAGACTAATTAATCGAATGAAAAGACTAATTTAATTAGAAAAATTCATTTTGACATAATTTTGAGGACCGAGTTAAATATATATTTTTCTTTCCAGTCGAAAAAATTAATCACCAAAACACAATTTTATTCGCCAAATTTACGATTTTATCGCATTTGGCGAGGTGGCAAATGCTTAGCATGGGCCCTGCAATATATTATGGTAGACTGAACAATCTTGTTTCTGTAAAATTCTAAAAACAGCACTTGTGCTACCACTTTTTATTTTAGAAAAAGGAACCATAATTTTAAAAGGACACAAGGCTCAAATGGGTTAACTTTTAGGAGTCTGCTTATAAATAAATAAAATTTATTCTACAATGAAATAAGATTTTTAGTCCAATTGTCTTTTGATTGTATTGTCTGCATTTAGGGTAAATTACTGGGCAGAGGTACAGCTATCAATTTTTTATTTCCACAAATAAAATAATACCAAAGACGAATATTTAAAAGTGATTATTGAGAAGGAAAAAACACACTTTATTATTTAACATAAATTTGAGAAATTGAAACGAAATTATTTAAAATTAATAATTGGATTTATGAATTTAATCAAATTAAATTAATATTTAATAACAAACTTCAACCACTTTTTCTAACTCTCAAATAAAGAATGCATATTTATTGCCAACATTGTGGGAAAGATATAAAAAAGTTTCAAACAATAAATAAAATTAACAAAAATATAGGGAAGTTTTTTAATTACAAAACTTAAATATTAATTCCCAGTTGAGAATATAAAAATAAATCCATTTAAAAATAATGTAAACAGGCACTCATTTTAAAAGTTAAATTTGAGATTATATATTTCAATTAATTCTTATAATTTATAAATGCATACTGTAGAGAATCATATGACATTATATAAACAGCAACAATATAATATTTTCAAAAGTATATGCTTTCATCAAATAGAACATCATATATATATCTTTGGAAACAAGTATAATATTCAAAATTTCCATAGCATTTTTCACAATTATTTACAATAATAGTCAAATAGCATTTTGTACTTCTTTACATATTCAAAGAACTTCTTTCACTTTTCAAAATCATTTACATTATGTAATTCACATTTAAAAAAAAATATTTAAGAAAAGGATATGGCTCATTTGACTATACCATTTGCTTTAAAGTGACAGATTTTAAAAACAGACTTTATTAAAAAAAATATAAATAAATAAATAAACAATTTTGTTGCTTTTATTTGCATTAAAAAATGTTTAGTGTTATAGAAAATTTTTTTTTTTATATATAAGAGCACAACATTATTTAACTTTTAATATAAATCATTAGTCAGAAAAATCATATGTACAGTGAAACCCATTTAAGAAGTTTCTGTTAAAAAAGTTCTCCCATTTAATTAATTCTTGTTTCAATTTTATCCCCCATTTCTACAATACTTAACATGAATGTAGCAAGGGTTCAATTTTTGAGGGGGGGGGGGAGCAAATATAAAATACACAGTCGTAATAAGTCTCTAAATTTTAAACCTAAGGAAAAAAATTCTTAAGTCTGATAAATGTTAACACAAAAAAAAAAAAAAAAAATATTTTCTATTTCTCATTTTCGCTTTTAACTTTGAAGAATTTAAATGACGATGATTCATAAAAAATTCTTCATTTATCTGAAATATTAAAGGAGAATTTCAGAGGTTTCTAACTATTGGGGGGGGGGGGAGGGTAAATATACACACAGTCCCTCACACCAATGATACTTAATTAAATCTTTTAAGAAGTTTTGCTCTGAATTTTTTTCCAGTTAAAAAAAATTTCTCCGGCTGCTAGTTTTCCTTTAAAAACACGGAAAATCACCAGAAAAAGTATACATAAATGTTTGGAAATAAAGCTTATTGTGTCAAAAGCTTCAGAATTTTTAAAAAATGCTCTAGTTCAGAGACTGTGAACCTGTGTCACATGACGTGTATTTCAGTGGCATGAAAGAAATTGATATTAAATTACATTCACTGAAGACACTATTTTAGATAAAAAAAAAAGAACCCCGATACTAGCAACTATCAAAGGCATTTCAAAAACAAATACGACTAAAGGCGTCATTATTCCTGGATGCAAGAGTGACTATTACTTTTTCCTCTAATGAACTATTTGAAGGGGAAACTAGATCTTTCATGGGAAGTTTTTGTAAAGAAAAATCTTAATTAAAAATTATAAAAAAAATTACATTATATTAAATTTGCCCAATGTTGTAAATAGATGTTTTCCTCAATAAATTCTATAATACATTATTAATTGTAAAAAATTGCCTTGTTTCAAGCTTAAAGAAAGTTAATAACTAAACAATAAACATAGTAACACAATGTAATTTGATTGTTTGAAACTAAAGAAGTGGCTTATAGATTACTTTTTTTAAAAGGTAATATAACAAATGGCAATCAGAAGAAGACCTGAAAATAAGACCATAGTTTAACTGGTACACTAATAAAAAAAAGGTTCACCCTCTCTGTTCTAGATAGCCTTGATTAAGCGGCCACTTTCCCCCTTTCACTTATAAGCAAGTGTTAAGGAAAAAGTAGAGAAAATGAATCATTAAAACAATATAAGGAAATTTTTTACAATTTAATTGAAAGTTGAAAATGCGCCAGATGTTTTAAATTTTATGTCTGTTAATGTCAAAAATAATTTTAGTAAGTATAACTCACATCATATATGATACTAAGACATAAACAAGAACTTATGCAGATCAATGCAATAATATATACTAATTGATTTTTTAAAAATTCGATTAAGCCTGGCAGCTTAAAACGTTTTACTTTTTAAGACTTTTCTTTCTTTATTAAAATTTCTTTCTTTCTTTTAAAAAAAGAGTTTCACTGTACATTCAAAAATGAATAAATTAGACACATAATAAAAATAATAATCATTAGATACATAACACAAAAATAAATAAATCATTATTTTCTTAGAAATTTAATCTCAACACAAAACTAAATCATAATCAATAACAAACATAAATTTCAATATAGGTGCATTTAACATATAGAAAAAGTGAAAAGTAAAATATAATTATTATAATTATTTTACTTTAATTGATATAAAAAGTTTTGAATATCATTTAAAAATTATAATTTGAAAAGTAAAAAAAAAAAAAATAGTGAAACCACCAACACTCCGCACTTCTTTGAGTTGCCAAAATAAACCGGTATTCATAAATTGTGTAATAACCATTCAACAAATAAAAATCAATATAAACATTTAAAAACTCAACAAATCTTTTATAATAACAATTTCTGAGTGATTATTTAATACTGATAAGGTGACATGGGACATCACAAATATTGCATAATCACCAGAAAAATGTTAACAAACTTGAAGTGAAATAATGGGTGTCTTAGTAACATGGCCACCTCCAATAATTTAAATCCCATCCTCACTTGCATCTTCGTAAAGTCTACCAATTATAAACTGAATGAACTCAAAATTTAAATATTTGGAGTTGTTTCCTTGTTTACAAATCACAAAGACACCCATTAACAAACATGCAAATGGAATACGTACATATAAAAAAAAAATATATCAAGTGCATCTCAAATGAGTGATTGATAAGTCTAATCTTTGGAATAGATATAATAAATTCTTTCAGTTTTTATACACCAATATAATACAGATACTTATCACTGATTTTCAGTCATACATTCTTGGTAACTTTTTGTTAATGTTCAAAGATTCATTGACTAACTAGCATTAGGTGATTTTTTTTTGTGATTGTCGAGTAAAAAAACAATAGGTAAAACTAGGTCTTTATGAAACAAACTACTTTTCATTAAGACTTTTGTTCCATAACAATAAATCCTGGTGGACGTTACATTTATATTTTAAATAAGAAATATATAGTGCTTTTAAATTTTGCACAATCAACAAGCTTTTGGTTTATCTTATTAATTTGGGTAATAAGTAAAAAAGAAAAAAAAAGTTTTCTCCATTTCCCAGTTACTGAACTATTGGTTAAAGAAATTGCCTAGAAATTTCAGGAAAATTTATTTTAGGTATTTTGAGATAATACAAAATATTTCACATTTCAAGCATTTTTTAGCTTTTATTTGAAGTCTATAATTCAAATGCAGTTTCAAAACTATTAACATCTACTATTACCCTGCAAAACCTTCACTGGCATGGTCGAATGATTTGTCCGGAAAAAAAAGTGTTTCTTCTTTTAGCCCCTGCAATTAGATGAATATGATTGTTAATTTTGTAGCAAATGAAATATTTTATTACAATTTGGCATGATAGCAATAGTCTTATCTATATCTGTTAAATAATTTATTACTGAAGTAATTTAATGTGTCTCATTTCATTGAAAAAATTTTTTTTTTCAATAATGGTTCACAAGTAACTTCTGACTTGGAAAATAAATGTCTCATTTTCCTTTTATGAAATATGCAAGTAGAAATTTTCAGTACTTCAGGATCAAACAGATTTGATTAAACAAGAAAGAAAACAGCGATTGATGCCTACTTTTTAACATCAACAAATATTTTCCAAGGAAATATGACCAAAACTAATTGACAAGCATATATAAGGCTTTTTTTCCTGCACCTAGATTGTATCAAGATGCACTTTAGTTTTAGTCACTGATTTAACACCACTCCCAGATGAGATTGAACTTGGTGATGAACTATTTGAATCTTTACACCTAGACGATTTTCCAGATGAACTGGATGATTTTGGTACTAAGGTCACTTTGTCAGGTGCAGTGCGACGTTCAGAATCACTACCTCCCTCACTGGCAGATGTTTTATTGCTTTTCAAATGTCTTGGAGGAGAGTTTTTGCACCTAATCTCTTCCACTGTATGAGATTTTTGCTGACTATAGCAACTTGAACACATATAATGAGTGTCCACAGATCCATTAAGTTTGCAGCCAGGTTTGATGCAAGGTGAAGAGCAATCTCGCTGATCACTCCGAGTTTCTGCTACTCCATCTTGCTTCTTCTTGCTTTTTTCTTTTAGGAATCGACATCTGGCAGAATTTAGGTAGTTTCTTATCATTTCTTCTTGGTACTCGTGCCTGTTGTCAGTGTGAATAACTGCTGCGATGATGTTATCGGGAGTTCCGACGTTGCCGCTGGCAGACAGGCGAATAGAGAGCAAAGTGGGATCTTTGACTTTGCTGTTTTTAAGCGAGTCAACAGATTTACTCTCTGGAGTACCTCTAAAAGAAGCTCTTCGTGTAAAACTACCAAAATTTTTCTTTATTTTTTTGCTCATTGTCCTTCCAATGCTGCCAAATTGTTTGGCAACACTTTGAAGTTGCCTAGTGGCTTTACTTCTTTGGAGAGATAGTAAGCCCCCAGGGCTAGAGCTACCTGACCCTCTATCCATATTGCTATCGTCAGAATCAAAACTTCCCGCTGCGGAACTTCTATCGATATCAGTACTGTTGGACATAGAATCTTCTTCTTGAAAATCTACAGAGTCTTGTTTAGAAACTCCAAACACTGGCAATTCGATTATGTCCAGGTATTCGTGAAGCAGACCAAGTTTGTCTTTATCAGTAAGAGTCAATTTAGAGATTATGATGGGGTCATTTTCATCTTGACCCCATCTGACCTCTACTCCTGGATCAACAGCAAATTGAATTGGCAAAAGTTTATGCTCTGGGTCTATCAAAGGAATAGCAGCTGAAAAATCAAAAAAGCAATTAATTTTAATTAAAGTCTAGAGTCAATTTAAAAAAATAGTAATAATATTTTAATAGTTTGATTAAGAAAATTTTAAAAAAATTTACTAAAAAATTAAACTTCATGTCATAGCTCCATTTCAATTACAAAACACAAATGCTCATGAAACTAAAATAGAATAATAAACTAACACAGAGTTCAAATTTTCTAGGAATGATGATCAATTCTTAGAAGCCAGTATGTGATGGAATGAAAGGTAGTAAAATGTTTTGGTTTAATGAAATTATTAAAATTTAATTAAATTACTAAATTTTATAATTACTGAAAGACAATTACAATTTTTAGTTTAATATCATCTAAAAATAATTAAAGAGGTTAGAAGTATGGTATACAATTTTAATGCACACACAATCATATAAGCTAAAATCACCCATCATGATATTAAAATAGATTTAAAATCGATAGCCTTTTAGATTTTAAAGGTAAATAGCAAAACTGAACATGTTTTTAGGGCTCAAAGTCTTTAACGGAAAGTACATTTCAAGATTATGATCAACATCTGATTACACAAATTCTTCCAGAGAGGATTTGTAATTAAGTTCATTGTGTTAGAGCCTCTTTAACCCCTTAATTTTCATTAATACCAAATCCGCCATAATCATTTTAGTGTTTTTTCTCTCATGTTGTTCTGATATTTGTAATTTATTTAATTTAATTAAATATACAATTACAAATATTTTAATTAATTATATATATGGTTGGAATTAATGTATAATAAGCCTTATTCTTTCGGACTGTTAGGGCTTAACATTATTATTTATATATAGATATAAATATACAGGGTGTTTATAAAGTCCCGGACCCATATTGATGTTTAATAACTCATAAAATAATAAAAATAGATTAAAATTAATAACATAAATGGTTAGATGGACTCAAAAAGTTTCATGACTCTTGTCAATGAACTTCCACGTGTGCCCTCTTCGTCGCACGGAGAATATCAAGTCTATAGTCAATTTCACGCCAGGTAGCGGCAAGCATGTCGGCATCCACAGAGGCTATTGCGGTTGTAATTCTGGCTTTTAGGTCATCAATGTTTGACACGATCCTCCTGTAAACATTGTCCTTTATAAATCCCCAAAGAAAAAATTCAGCGGCGTTATATCAAGTGATCTGGGTGGCCAAGGAATTGGACCTCCTCTCCCAATCCATCTTCCTGGAAAATGGTCATTCAAAGAACTACGAAAGACGTCCGGAACGTTTCTTATCTGCGAAACTTTCAGGTTCTAGAAAATTCTTTTTCCACCGCAAGATGCTGCTTTTGGATGGAGGATCGTTTTGGTAAATTCTTCTGCAATTTCTCTGTGCTTGCACTATCGATTTCGTTTCTATGAACCACCATAAAATCTGTGCTTTCTCTTGTGGTGTATGCATTCTCCTTAATATCCGCTCGAAAATAAAATAAATAATCACATAAAAAGTACTACATAGAACAAACACATCAAAAGTAAACATATCATTGCAATAGCCAAAAACAAAAGAGAGAAAAATGCAATTAATAAGCAGACGATATTTAGAAAAGTACAGATATTTAGACTGAAAAATGAAATTATCTGAAATTAACCACACGCGCAGACGATATTTACAAAAGTAAAGATATTCATGCCTGAAAAGGAAAATATATGAGTTATTCCATCAATAAATGCCAAAAGTTGGTTTATATCTTCATTATTTTATGAGTTATTAAACATCAAAATGGGTCCGGGACTTTATAAACACCCTGTATATATATAATGAAATTATACAGATTTTCCTCAAAAGTTTAAAAAAAAAAGGTTGAATTTTAATCAAATATTGGTAGCAAGTCACACGTACTTGTACTAGCATTAAATTTTTTTAAAACTAGATGTGTACAAAATTTGAATAAAAACTATGTTTTAAAATCCAATGTGTGTTTAGATGTCACATAGGTACCAGGGTTAAAGAGAGAATAAAGGCTGGTTCACTCCTTTGAAAAAAACTCTCGCCGCACCAAACCACAGATTTTCGCCTGTGTGTCAAAGCGGCACAAAGCTTGAACTTTTACTTCAAGAATTGAGCTTTCGGTTTAACTATCTGTAATTAACATTGGAGCATTCTTTTTTGTGACATGTTCCAAGACATTCGTTGTTTTCTATAATATGATTTTCCTGAGTTTTTTTAAGTGAATTACAAAACTTTTAAATTAATAACGAGATGTCAGATTGCAACTTTCAAAAATTCTGATAGAAGAACAAAAGGAAAAAATATAATTTTCCTTGTGTTCCCTAAAGTAAATGAAGTCGTAAGCAAAATGAGAGTGCTTGGTAAAAAATGTCTACTTAGATTTCAAAAAGCATATTGTCTTTAAAAACTCGATTTAAACACTTGTTAATTGCAAATAAGCTACCTAATCTTTTGTCAAAAGTATGCACAGAAAGAAAAAATTCAGAAATAGGTAGTTATTTAACTGCAGAATTTGTAGATTAAGCGGTTAAAGAGGACAGAAAAAATATAGTTTCTGAAAATGAGGATATTCTAGACAACATTGAGGATATAATGCAGGACTTAAATAACTCCATTGCTAGGTCTTGGTTTATTGACCTTAATTTGGAAAACAAATTGATTAATTCACAAGAAAAAGAAGGACTAAATTATATTGCTGGTTACATAGCACTTTGCTTTAAAAATATTGATTCAAAATTAGGAATGCAATCTTCTCAGTACATCCAACAACACAGGAGCAATACGGAATGGATAAATCTCTTATCTAAGAGAAGATTAATTGTTCCATCAGCAGCATGGATGGAAGTGTGTCAGGAATTTGAGAACATTTTTCAAAGTGTGCATGGGGCATCTAACAGAAAATAAAAAAGTGTCATCAAAGATCTTATAAATGAATTAGAGGAACGATATTCCGCAGTGAATAAAACGGCAATTTGTTTATTCTGTCGTTTAAGAACCTTTATAAAAATTCGCCATCTAAATAGAAACTGCCCTGTTACTTCAAAAAGACGAAAAAAATTAAAAAAATGGGTAAAGTCAAAGAAACTAAAAACTTAAATAAAAAGTAAACGTTTTTAATGAAATTTAATAAATAATTATTCTTGTAATTTTATAGTTGCACATGATTTTATATAAAAAAGATTTTAAATTGTAAAAATTGTTGATTATAAAATCTGATCAGTTGCAAAGCAATATTATAAAATGATAAAATTTGTATTTTACCCGGAGGATGTGGAGTTTTATCAGCATATGCTTCTTTCTCCATAGCAACAAGAGCAGAAAAATGAGCAGCATCATAAGTTAAACATAATGGAGAACGAAGGCAATCAGCTGGAGGGCATTCTAAAGGCAAGTAAATACCACCAAATGGAATGGGAGCAAATGGTTCGCCAGTCACATCTTTTAGAACTGTGTCTGCGATAACTATTATTGGCCGGCGCAGCACATGAGATAGGGCTAAGACATGGAATTCTTCTAAGCTTTCATAAACGTCAGGTTGAATGTCATCTTCTGGTACAGCTAACAGTGGCCTATTAAAAAGGTTCATTTATATTAGATATATCTATATCAGGATAGTTGCAACAATGTTAAGCCTAGAATAAAATATGTTATTTACATGCATGCCATAAAAGGTGTGCTTAAAAAAGTTTACAATGTGCGTAGCCAAATCTTTCAACAAAAAATAAGCACCTTTTAAGCACTCAAAATATATTTTTAAGCACCATATACATTAACAAAATGCAGAATAATTTTCAAAGACTTTACATGATCATGATAAAATAACTTGTTTTTGACAAAGAATTCTTTTCTTGATTATATTGGTAATTATAAAAAGATCAAGAGATTTTTCGGTTCGATATCAGAGGGTGGAAAATAAAGCCAGACGCACATGCGGAATCACAAGTATTTCATCAAACATTTAAAATAACTGGCGCTTTCACACGCTACGAACAGGCGGTACACTGAAATGGATTGTGGTTGAATGATTTGTGGAAAAGTTGAATAGAACAATGTGAAAAGCACGCTTTTGCATAATAAGTGACGAAAATCAACATGCTAAAGAAAAAAATCTCATTTTGGAAAAGGGAAAATTAAGCACTTTTTAAAAACACCCAATGAAAAAAGTACCTTTAATGGCTTTTAAAAAATGAAAACTTAAAAAATAAGCACCTTTAATGGCTTTTAAAAATCGAAAACAAGCACCTTTAAGCACTTTTTAAAAACGCTATGCAGTAGGGTTTAGCAAACATATGGGTACTTAAAAAATGCAACAACATGCATGTACTCGGGAAGACAGCGTGTAGTAAAGCAGTTTTTTTTAACCAGATTTACTTGAAAGACCAGTAAAATATTTTAGTATATTAAGTTGTATTATGGATAGTATGGATAAAAAGTTTAGTACTAACCTAATCATAATTCTTACAAATCAAAAACTGACCAATTTTTTTCTGAACACTCACATACTCTTTATAATGAAAAATATTTGAGCCCAAACTTATTTAAATTATTAATAAAATTTATACTAATTCTAATACAAATACTGATTTTGATATACAAATAACAAAACAGCGAAATCATGTTATGTAACCATGTGTAAGTAGGAAAAGAATACAAGTAAAACTGAAATAAATAAAAAGGAAATCTTTCTGCAAATAAGTAGAGAAAAAAGGTTTGTATAGTATTCGATGTTGACGAATTTAAGATAAAAGTGTTTGCAGACCAGCATCTCTTCTTGAATCAGTGGTTCAGAAACAATGTTGAAACAATGCAGTATACAAGAAACCAATAGCAGTAGATTATATGTGCAAACACTCAAATCAAATTAAAATGCAGGGATGCTTAAACGTGAAGTTTTGTTTAAAATTGGGTTTAATGGTTTCAGAAATGCACACAATGTTAATCCAGGGGCAAGACACAAATGTTGTTATCAGAATATACATTTATGAATGGTTTGAACATTTTAGAGAGGAAACACAGAACTTGAAACACAATTAGGAAACTATGGGCTGTGCAGGAGCCCATTTTTCGATGAGGACAAAATTAAATTCTACATTCACAATAATTCTCTAAATTTCACTCGCGAGAGACTTATTTTTTTTTTTTTCTGAAGTGGGCTAAATACCTGAAAAAAGATAAATTATTTCCTCTCTTTATTGTTTTTAACTGTAAGAAATTTATTTAGATGATAGTTAACTTTAGGGGTCTAACAGGACTTTTAGGGATCTAATTACCAACAGGTGTAAAGACCAACAATATTTAGCGGGTGTAAATTCATAATTTGATTACATAATTCAATAAAAAATTTTTTTATAAATAACAAAATAAAAAAACAGTTACACAAAAAAAAAACTACTAAAACATAAAGCCCATTATTACATGCAATGTTTAGTGCATGTAATTTTTTTAAAACAGGATATGAGAAAAATTTTAGTTTGACAAAAGGTAAAGCTAGACATTATAATCTAACTATAACTTATTCTTAAAATATTTTCAACATTTTAACTAACATTTCCTATTGATGATTAATGAAGATAATGACAATCCTCTTCATGAAGATTATGGCAAAAATTTATCTTCACTTTTTTTTCACAATAATTTTAAAATATAACAAAAGCTTACAAGAAGTAAAACATTTTTGTTCATTTACCCTTTATTAGAACTATCAGAAAAGCTTCTTTTTTGGCATGGATGAAGGCGGGGTTCAGTGGAAGCCATTTTCAGTAAAGTCAGCCACTCCTTATTCCACTCTTCTTCACAATAAACTAATCCAGCCTAATTTTTGAGAAAAAAATTACATAAACTGTTACGAAAATTTAAAAGTTAGTTTAGACTATGCAAAAAAGAATAATTTGTGATACATCTTTGATGAAATAATAAATTCCGTCACAAATGCAGCTGACTAAACAGATAATTCTAACTAAACTCAGGGGTGCGACAGGCTTTAAACAGATAATTCAGTTACGACTATTTTATGCCATGGACTAATCCAGGATACTTATCTTAATGCTTAGATTTGTAGAAACCTATAGTAAAATCTAAGTTTTATAGAAAAAGTACAAATTTTGTTAAAAATATAATTTGAAAACATTAAAAAAAAGTTGATTTTAAGCTTAAAAAAGACCAAATATGTAATAATTTTAAGGGTTTATTCCATAATAATAATTTTAAAGTTGTGCAAAATTTGAAGATGTTAAAAATTTGAACAACTTCAAAATGAAAATATGTAATATTATAGAAATAATTAATTATTATCATGAAATTGTTTTATTAATTTATTATGAGTGTGAACATGGTTGTTCATAAAGTTATGCTTTTAAAAAACAAAATTTTTGAGATAGAGCAGATTTTTTATAAAAAAAAAAAAAAAATTTTTGTAAAGAGGCCCAATTTGTCAGTACTAACATTTTTGTAATAAACACGTCAGGATTTTGATTACACTCCCATGCATCTGAATGACCCCTGACCTAAAGGTTATAGGGTGAGGGACACAGGAAGTGTCTTTCTCCTATAGTGGAGGAGGAAAGAGTTAAAAGAGAAGGGAACAATGGGGCTGCAGAAATAAAAGCTGGATTGATTTAACAAATGTATAGTTTGTCTAAAGTAAGATCTCCCCAAGCCATTCGCCTGGACCAGTGGATGAGTATGGTAACGAGGCATCATCTTTATCTTCAGTCTATTGTGTTAGCCCTAGAGTGAAGAGAAGCTACCCTCCCTGAAATGCACTATTTTTGTTTCCATAGCAACAGACAGCCTCAGACTTTGTGGCGGGGAGAGTTCTTACCATGGACAAACTATGTATTTGCAATATTATTTAGCATAACAATCCAGAATCTAAAATAAATATATAATGATATAAGTCCTCGTCATATTTCTGAGTGTTTCAAAAGACGAACCGCAAATAAAACCATTACACAAAGAATGGTTGGCACAATAAATAGAAGTAAAATTTTATGGATTTGTAGTAATACATTAGTTCATGAGAGCAATTTACTCACAGATACTGTACTTCATTAAAAGTTGGAAGAAGAAAAAAAAGACAATTATCTTAATGAAGGGAAGGGGCATATAAGTGTAAAATTTAAAACAATATCTTGAAACAAAGCTACTAATAGCATAATTAAATTCAACAATTGTTAACATTAAACTTAAAATTAGAGTAGGTTATAACTTTAAGATAATTTATACGAGAGGTGCACAACAAGTTTAAGTGAAGGGACAATTGCAGAGCATGCTTATACAGACATGAGGACATCTATAGTGATTTTTAATTAAACATTAGTGTTCTAGGTATTAAATCCTTTCCATCAGTCAACTTAGTAACATAGTTGCAGAAAATTAAATAATTTTTAAAATTAGAACTCAGTCAAACCTGAACTCTAAACTAACTGATATTTTTTAGAAATATATTCCCTTTTTATCAACATAAAAAATGAGGGTATGCTACATGACATAATAAAAAAAAAATTTAAACTAGATTCTAACCATAAAAAATTACCAACGCTCAATAAAGTTTAATAATTTATTGAGTAATCTAAATTCAAATAAAATATTTTAATTCAAGAAAATTTATATGGTTTAAAATGGAATTAAAACAAAAGCATTATAGTAACTACGAAAAAAGCGATAGAAAAATTATGGAATCAATGAACATACAATGGAATCAACACAAATTGAATACATCAAAAAGTTATGATGCAAATGTGCAATTCACAATTTGTGATTTTTTTTCCATTAAAATAAATAATAATAATTTTTTCATTGTGCTCAGATGCTTTCATAACCGCATATCAACAACTGAGCATCAAAAGAGATTATAGCATAAAACTAATTTAAACATGCACATAGATAGGACGAATTTATAGAAATAAAGACACCGAAGAGATTTTGAAAATTAATCACACAACAATTATTCATCTGTTTCTAATATATAACAATTCAAAGAATTATTAATATTTACTTCTTTATTTTGCAATGAAACCTGCCATCTCCATCGCCTGTAGAAAGCCTCGGTGAATGTGCTATTTGACAGGAGGCTATGTAATGCTTTTCTTAAGGTTAATAATCGATCATGGAATCCCCACATACCTGGCGGAAAAAAATGTAAAAATAAACATTTAAGAAAAAGTAAAACAAACAAATATTTTTACAATTTGATGAAGCTACTTTCATATACCTATCATTTTAACGAAAATACATAAAAAGTTTCATACATTTGCAATAAAGGGAGATACTACTTGGATAACACGGGGTTCTTAACCTACAATAGTAACGTTTTTCTAGTCATCATGGAACTATTTCTCTGCAGTAATAAGAGTCAGAAAGTTTTCTTTGTATTTTACTTTCTAACAATAAAATGAAAAAAATCAGCAAATTGCAAATAAAGGGTTGTTCATAAAAAAAAAAGCTATATAGAAAAGCTATATATAAAAAAATATATAGAAATCAGACTGTTTACAGCTATTAAAAGATCTATAGAAGTTATGGATAATATTGTCTGCTATTTATATGGGTTATTTCGAATGATCTTGGAGAAGCCAAGTTGGGTAGTCAGTTTGGGAAAAAGTCAGAAGGGTGCGCCTTTTGTTCGACAAGAGGGCACTGCAAGGGTGAAAATATGTCTCAGCTCAAAGCTCTACAGATAGATGGCAGCACCACTCATTCTTGAGGCCACTTCCTCAATTTAGGCATAGATCTGAAGGGGCAGGAAATTTCCTGTATCCATGGTACTTCTCAGCGATTACAATTTCACAAATTTTATGAGTATGTATATTACATAAATATAGCTTGTATATATTATGTATGCTAGTTATGTATAAATTGCCTATTTAACTTACTCAATAGAAGGATAACATATTAAATAATCAAATGTAATCTAATGTAAAATAAAAATTTAAAATAATAAAAAAATTGTTAGAGCTTTAAATACATTTATTCAAAAGATTAATCAGTTAGCAAAAATTAATGTTTAATTAAAAAGTTATTAATGATATTTTATAGACATTTATCTCTAAAATTTAACCAATCTATTAGTCTTAACTAGATGACTCGTTTAAAAATTGCTAAAATAAAAATAAAAAACATAATGTTTATAATGGAAGAGAGTAGAGATTGAATGCTCCAAGTGACATTTTTGTGTAAAAATTTAGATTTCTATGGAAAACTTTAGTTGTCTTTAACAAAACAACATTATTTTATTTTGGGAAGTACTTGGATTTTCCAGAACTCATTACATAAAGGTACTAAGTGATAATCTTGGGTGTTTTTGGAATGAAGAGATGGAAGGAAAGAAGGAGGGGTCAACAAGTAATATGTATGATGTATATATATGATGTATATATATATGATGTATATATATATGATGTATGTATGTATATATATATATATATATATATATATATATATATATATATATATATATATATATATATTACATCAATTGTGTAAAAATATTACATTACCTAGTGATGCAGCATGTAATAAACAATTTCCATCTCCAGTAGTAGCTAAGGGCCATAATCTTTGACAAGTTCCTTTTTCAGCCCACCAATTCAAACGTCCTAAATATACCAAAAAATATTAAAACAATTTTAAATATCTAAGAATTAATATGTTTTTTTAAAGTTATTTAGCATAAAATAATTTTTATTAAAACTTTATTAATTTTATAATATAAAATATTAAGGCATTGAGCTGCTAAAAAGAATCACTGAAGATCCTGTTGATGGTTTCAAGCTCACCCAGTTTCAGACGGATGGGCACCAGCATGATTCGAAAGTAAAAGCTCCACAGCTGGACTAACAGGCTATTAGCAAAAATTTATCGTTTCAAGGGATTTGAAAGCTATGGATATTTAAAGTATCATACATTAAACAAGTTTAAAAAGAAACTGAAATTTTTGCTAAGAAATTAAATAAATCGACATTTTTATGCAAACAGAAAAATGATTCGATCTAAATTTTCCTCGTTCTCATAAACATGTTGAATGAAAAAAATAAAAGTTATAAATAAATTCCTCATGCTGGATAAAATCATACATAAATTGGATTCCGAAGTATATCTGTCCAATATATGATTCTATCTAAGGTTGGATAGATAATACAGATAAAGTGGATTTTATAAGACACTAAAATTTCTAAAATATAAAACTGCATACAGATTCATTCAAATAAGGGTAATGTGATTCGATCGTCCCAAAAAAGAAGAAAGAAAAAAAAAGAAATTGTTTCGAGCAAGAAAATTTGGATAACAAAATAAACTAAACTTGAAAAACTAAAAACACAATAAACAGGCTAAAAATATTAAACTATTAACTATATTTCGACTTAAACTATAATTTAAATATTTTGATTTCCTAACCTGCATTTTCCAGTGAGACTAAAGTAGATGTTTCTATCAAGTCCTTTTCAAGAAATTCTCTAAAGTCAGTAGGATATATAGAAAGATCAGGCAATGAAAATGTATATACAGGTGTCTCAAGTCCAGACATAACTTGATGTTTTTCGGAGGTAGTTGCGACAAATTCTTTGGCAAGCTTGCTTCGGGCTCTAGACACCAGATTAACATTTTCAGTAGCTCTGGATATTCCTCTAGACAGTCTTTTATCTAAAAAATATGTTAAACAGATTAGTTACAGTATATATTTTTTAACAAACATTAAAAAAAAAAAAAAAACTCTGCTTAAGAGCTAAACTATAGAGAATATGTAAATGAACTTGCTGATGGAGTTATCTAAGCACAGACACTAGGCATGGGATTAGGGTGACATTCTTTTATTTTCGGAAGTGCGTGTGGAAAATGGTAAAATATGGTTCCCCCCCCCCTTCTTTTTTCTGAAGGATTAAAACCAGGTGTTTAAAGAAAAGAAAAGAGGCTCCAAGTTCAATTCTGGTTACAATTTGACTCAGGCAATACAAATCAATATGACAGGTGATTCATATCATGGTAATAATGGATGTCTCCATATCAAGAATGTTGTAACATGCATATACTAAAATGGGAGAACCCCTTAAAAATGTTCAAAGTTCAGTTCTGGTTACAATTTGACTGACGGTTCTGCACGTCGTATTTTAACCTGCAGTCTTCACTGCATAGCAAAACCGGTTTTCCAATGTTAATAGATAGGGGAACTGTGTGTAGGGGAGAAACTTTCTCCCAATTTCGCCCATTTCCTTAACCGCCAGTGGGTTAAATGCAAGTCAATATGAGAGGTAATTTATGAAAATAATGCATGTCACCATATCAAGAATGTTGCAACATGCATACACTAAGTGGAAGACACTTTCTTCCTTACAGTTCTGATCTCTTTCCGCGCAATTTGTAAATCTTCAGCTCCTTAAAAAAGTGCATGAGTGTGTTTTGCTTTCTTCTTCTATGCTAAAGCAAAGCTTCAATGGTTCTATTTTACATTAAAGTTCATGGATAGTTAAAATAGTGCTAAATAACAAATTATAATTTTGCACTTAATTTCTTAATCCGTACTAAATGTGGTCGACTACTTTTTTTATTTCTAACAATAATTTAATTTTCAATTAAATAAAAATTACAAATGATAAGTTTTCCCCTGTTTGAGTAAAATATCCATTTTAGAAAAAAAAAAAACATGTGGGAAAAAAAAACATTGTAACATGTGGGAGCATAAGCAGGCATCAAGATGGAGTTTATTTCACAATTTAAAAGATTGAGACACCAATTATGAACCAGTATTACAAAATAAACATGTTTACTATTCTTAATTTTAAGAATGATTAACAATATAAAACTGTTGTAAACAAGCAACGATACATTTATTATATGATTGTAGAATGTATATGAACTAGGAGTACATAAATCAATAGATTATAACAATAAAAATCTAATTAAATGCATCTGTTTTCTAATGAAAAGTACAAGTACTATTTAAAAAGACTAATTGTTAGCGAATGCTAACTTTTTAAACAGAAATTCTTACTTCCAATTTCATCGATATCAGGCGAAGATTCTTTTGGGTGAGATGATTTTGAAGACATGTAACTATCAACTTCCAGGTGCTGTTTGTGGCCTCCAGAAAGTTTAATTGGCAAAGCAGATTCTTTTGGCTTGGGTCCTGGAGTTATGCCTTTCAGCATATAAAATGCTGAGAGAGATGATTGTAAATCCCATTCATGTCCTAAAATTGTATTCTCAAAAATTATACTTTAAGAACAAATGAAAAGCAGGAATGTGTACAAAAATAACCACTAAAATAGAAAATTGTAGAAAGTCCCATATTCGTAATTGCCGGAACTTTGGCAAGGCAGGATAATGGACTTTTCCGGATAATAAGTCTTTAAAGTAAACAAAGATCAAAACATACGTTATTCAATAAAAACATAATAAATATATAATAATTAACATCAATTTTTATACAATAAGGCTTTGTTATTTCTAAAATTGCAGTTAAATGTTTTAACAGTATTTAGTATAATAATATAAATTTAAAAAATAAAATACAAAAAAAAAAAAAAAAAATTAAATAGAGGATATGTTTAACTTTTTTTTTCCATGAATAAAGGACATGTTTTTTTACCTTTTTTTTTGTCTATGTAAAATTTGTAAGGATTAAAAAATATAAAAAGTTTCTCACACTGTTTGTTTAAAAATTAGATAATAGAAGAAGGTATTTATGGTTTTCTGAGGAAGGTTTAATTAGATTTATTTTAAATGTGTAGAAATTACATACATTTTCAAATAAGTCTGAACTAGACTTAGTACTCTTAAAATGTTTAAAAAAATTTTCTTTAAAGAAAAATTTTGAGAATACGATAAAGATTTATTGTTAGTCATCATAATCGATACTTGTTTTACAACTTGTTTTTGGTGTAACTATACTTGTAATAAGAATACTTATTTTTGGTGTAAGGATAACTATTAGCTGTTATAAATAAGAAATATTTATAAATCAATATATATATAAAATTACAAGTGATCAATCATGTTCTTGTATTATTTAAATCGTTTATGGATAGTTTTTTTTCTGTAGCTTTTTGTCATTTCTGGACTATCTCCTTGTGATTTTTTCAATTCGGATGTAATTAATACGATGTCATAGCTAACGAATTTCATATTTTAGCAATCATATTTTCACACACTTGATTCGCAACGATTCCATGGTAAGTTCACATTAATTTTCAATCGCTTTTTTGGCAATTATTACAATTACTTATTGTTTTTTCATTTATTTTGACATCGCTTTTATAATGCCAATATGTTTAATAAATTATTATTACGGCACGCAACATTTTCAAAATTCTATAATTACGCTCATTTTAAAACTAATTTATAGAATGTGCAAATTTAACTGACGAATTACTTTTAAAAAGGTTTTTTAATGATAACATTGAAAACTTTGTATATTATGGGTGTTTTAAAAGTCATACAAATATTTGTAAGCAATGCCCGTTTTGTGATAGGTACCTTTTTTTCAGGGTAAAATAGTGCCCTTTTCAGCTTTTAGCACCCTGCTCTTTTTAAGGTCTAGAATACCACTGTCTGTAATATAAACCGAACAGTTATAATAGGGGTCTTGAAGTATTAAGAGTACAATCAGAAAAACCACTTAACAGCTTCAATAATTTTGGCTAAATTTTTTATATGTGATATATAATATAAAAACATAATTATAGTAGTATATAATGCAAGTATTATGCATGATTTAGTATCTAATAAAATATCTCCAATGTCAAAACAGGAACTTGCCCAGAGTTTTTGTCAAATTTCGACAGTCATTTAATAGGTTTTTATCATGTAATGTCAAAAACCAGTTTTTGACGTCAAAACCCCAACCCTGTTTTCAAACATTATTTACACTTACTTTGAAAACTTTTACTATTTTTTTTATCTAATAAATATAATAAAAATTCATTTTATTTAAACTAGTATGAATAGCATTCTATTTTTAAAATTAGAATTGGTAAGAGATAAAAATTCTAGCATTTTAAGGTATAAAATATTAAAGATTACCTTCTAAGAGATCTCTTGCTAATCCAGGATCAGCTGATGTGCGTGCAATGAATTCTGATAAGATAGTGTCCATGATCAAACCAGTTAATAAGTTTCATCTGATAACCATTGTTGTATACACTAGTAGGAAATGAAGAACGTCCTTCTACGAATTAAAACTACATTGTTCCTTCGTGGTTCTCACATCTATAATAGAGATAATAAATATTAAACAATCAAACATATTATGAAATATGAATGTAGTTAGTTCAATAAATTATCAAAATGGTGAATTTTTAGGACAAATTTTTTTTATAGCCAGCATGAATAGAAGGAAGCATAACAAATAAAAATTTTGGGCACAATGGCAAGCAAGCTCCTCAGATTTGTATATAGTTTAATCATCAGGAAGTGCTCAAAATGTATAATAATGTAACCAAAAAATATTAATGAGAAAATCATTACAAATAAGTCTTGAGAATAACTTAAGCCAAACCCTAAAACAGCAAAATGTTTTAAAAAATTTACTGTATTTATCACATTCTGAATATTACATTTATCATGATGATAGGGATATTTCTCTATCATTATATGACACACATATTACAATTGCCAAGTGGATTTTAAACTTGTAAAAAAAAAAAAATTTGAAAAAAAAAAAAAAAAAAACATGTAGAAGTTTTGCTTGGGAGTGGCTCTCAGTTAACTCCTTTGAGTCTGTCCCTTCCCCTGATGTTTTTATTTTTAATATTTTTTTTTTTTTTTTTTTAATTTTCTCATGAGCCACTGCCCAGAAGTTGTAAAGACTTGAAAATTATTCAATCCAGAGATCAGGATATGTTAATTTTTCAATAATAATATGCAAACTAAAACAAATTAAGATTTTGAACTTATTGCTCTGCTACATTGTATTCATATTAAAAAAAAAATAGAATTTAACTCACTCCCTGTTAAAGTCATATTTTATTACTTCACTTTAGTAATTTGGAATGTTTGTGTCTCAAATAATTAAAAAGTTCAGCTTTATAGAATTCTTTTTATATAAAAATAAAATAGTTTATACAAATAATTTGATTTCCTTTGCATGAAATAGTTTATAAGTTTTAAATTATGTTGTTTAATAATCAATAAACACTTCGTATTAAAGATTTTTACAGGTTCATGCAGAACAATTTAGTTTATAGAATTAAAACTTAGATATGGTAAATACTGTTTCCATAAACATAGTGAACTTAACATAAACACTTCAAAATAATTAGATTTTGACAAATTTTTGTACAATACAACACAAATTTTTGGAATATTAATAAAAAACAGACAAACTTTGAAGATCATTTCATACCTGTCCAGTTCACTAACAACATACCAGCATTATAGAATGCTAGTATTATTGACAATTGAAGAGCAATATTTATGACTGAGCCAATATTCATTCACCAATAGTACATTCAATTTTTAAAGATCTAACTGAAAATTTTTTAATTAATTAAAATTAAATTGTTTCAAAGAAACAAACTTAGTATTTTTTTCAAAAATCTTAGTTGTTTATAGAAATAATGGTCTTTTTGGTAAGCCAGATGCTTAACTGCTTTTATTTTTATGGTTGACATTTATTACATGGTAGGTTCTTATTTTGGCAATTTATTATGTGCTTGCAGAAGAAAGGAAAAATGAGTTAAAGAGATTAAAAGATAATAATAAGAAATCACAATAAAAATAATAGGAAAATGGAAGGTTTGATATCCAGTAAAAGCTCTAGGTTTCAGCGCCGAATCCAAGGGGAACTATAATTTTATAAACACAAAACAAACCCCAACAAATAAATAAAGAAAAATACTTGAATCTTCTAACGGTTGGCTAAACGAAGGGTACCTAAAATATTTACTCTCAAAAGTGAAATTTAGGGTTAATCATTTAAAAAAACATAATCTGTGATAAATAATCACCGAAAAAGTTATTATTTGAAGCACAACACCCATCAGGTATAACAAGTAAATTTTATGTCGATTAAAGTGGTTTATAACCGACGGATGATCAATTTAAAGAATAATTCCGTTAAGCTGAAAATTAAGGCTTATAATATTTTGATAAAAGTACACAAATAACTACTTGACATAAAGGTATTTTAAATAATTTAGTGCAGCATTTAAATATTTTTGAATCAGCGGCTCATAGAAAGAGGTCAGATTTTACTAACAATAAAGATCTTACACTTGAATAGAACCTTGATTATGACATGTAATGATGTTATGGAATTGTTTTTTTAAGATATGTTTTAATATCACATTTTAAAAGAGAAATAAAGCCGATATTTGACAGTATTGAAATAAAAATTTTCTGTACCCATAAATACACAACAAATCTAAAACGGTTGCCAGATTCACAATAGTGGATGTTTCTACGAGAAAAAAAAAATGCAATGCAGTAGAACCAAATGATGGATTTTTATCAAATCTTTCTCGATGTTTTTATTCATTTTTTCAAAAATATTATTCTTAATTGTTTAAAAATGCATAATAGCGCAATATTTCATTACTGTCGGTTTAAAAAAGTAACATTAGAGATTAAAGCCAGCATAAGATTATACACGGCTTTATTTACATAATCATGCTCATCTTCAATTTTCTCAATCTTACTCCTCTCTTTTCATGGGAATAAGAATATCGTCATTTTATCTTTTTGTATATTTATATTTGGCAAATATATGTATATATTAAGTAGTCAAATTTAACATAGTCGACAGTTTTTATATCAAATATTTGTATGCCTCATTAATAAGAATAAATTCCCGGAAAGTTTGTATTTGAAATTGACGGAAATTATTAATCATGAATGCTTAAATTTCCTTATGACCATGGACACTGTTATTAAATTCAATAACAAGTCTGGTGGACGAGACAAATTATTTCGGTTCGTTATAAATTTGTTAAAGTGTTTTTTCATTTAATTCTTTATTTATATGTATAAATGTCTATTTTCAATTTTATGTTGCTAGTTTTAAAAGTGTAAAAAGAAAGACATTCAAAAGAAATGTGAATGAAATTGGCGACTTGCATATCGTGATGCTTTACATGTTTTTTATTATTATTATTTAGTATCATGTCTAAGCATTCACTTATCAATATCAATGTTATAAAGTTGTTATCAAGAGAATCTGCTTATATTCATTGAATATTGGTAATTTTAACCTGAAACGTCCTTAGTACACGTCCAAACCATAATTTTTTTTTTGTAAATAAAATTCATTAAAGTTAACGAAGGGAGAATAATGTGTGCTTAGATATTTCTGTATCATGGTCTGATATCCCAACTATAATCACTAATGCTCCGAATGGATTTTAAACTTTAAATTTTTTAAAAGAAAAGCATGTAGAAGTATGCCTGGGGTGGTTATGAGTTTTTTGCTTCGTGTTGGTCATCTTCTGTGATACACTTTTTTAGTTTCTTAGATTTGGCAATTATTCTACCACAGATCACGATACAGAAATCTTCCGATTTGTGCAAATACTTGCAATCATTGTTTATACCTTCTGCCATTGTTTATACGGAGATGAACTAACAACCTTCCATGGTTCGAGTGATGGCTTAAGGATTCTAACACGTGATTTGTTTACCAGTAAGAATATTTGTGTGATCGATATATTTGGTAACATTCCTGGGATTGAAACATGGGTTACCTTATTGAGATGCAAGTGCTTTATCTCTACAGTCACCATGGTTTGCTATAATGTATTTTATAGTCGGCATTGAGCAGTTGGCCAAATTTTGACTTCATGATTAGTATAAAGACTTTATTTATAACTATTAGTTTATGTCATGATAATAAAATTTGAATGCACATTGTACAAATACTATAATTAAAGTTTTTTATCTTTAATTCATATTGTTCTTTAAACACACCCTTTTCTCACCTGGATGCCAAAATATGAACTAATTTTAAATCCTCTGAGCTACGATTGTTTGGATTATCAGTATAATGAATTTAATTACGACTATTAATTTCGGTTTCAACTTTAATATATTTAACAAAATTTAAATTGTACAAACGTTATAATTAAAGTTTTTTCAGCTCAAATTTGTGTTTCATCTTCTTTATACCTAATTTTTTTTTATTGTTGAGTTTTTCTCCCATGGTCCATATACCATAATTTTATCGATATTCTTCAGTCAAAACAGACTTTGTTGATTTTGACTGGTTACATTAGTTATAGCCATTCTGAATTAAAGTGTAAGCTTGAGAAGTGCAGTTATGTCCAATTCTTCACACAAACTTTTATTATCGAGTAAAAGATATTTGTAGTTTCTAAAAGTTTCAGAAGACATGACTTTTAAGATATGACTTGTGGAACCAATTTTTAAAATGTTTTCTATATTCTGTAGTCTAGTTGAAAAAAAGATTATTTTTCCTTAAAAAAAGTGTGTCTGTACTAAATTAAAAATTATTATATTTTTATTCTAATTCCATATTTCTTTTAATAGTCTTGCACAATATTGTTGCAAATTAATATGGGCCACTTTGGATGACAAGAAATTGAACAAGGAACTCATAAAGAAACTGAAGGATTTAGAGACTGTCTTGAGTACTGGAAGGAAATGTAAGTTTGTTTTCTTTAAATTGTATTTGTTATATATCTATAAATAAATTTTATGCTTCATTTTTTTTTTTTTTTTTAATATCATTTTTTAAAAAATCAGGTTAGTTTTACATATTAAGTTATTTCTTTTTTATTTTTCAAATTAATTATAAATACCCATTCCTGACAAAACACTGTTAATTATTACCACTTGCCTTCTTAAAATAACTAAGTTTTCAAACAACAATTGCTCATCTTGATATTTAAAATAAGTTAATGTATTTTAATAAATACAGCAGCAACTTAATATAGTAACTTTTTTTTTATCCGAATAGAAGTGGCCTTTACAAGGGAAAGATAACTAATACTTACTTAACTAATTTTTCCATACAATGAGCCATGTTAAATTTTAAAATTAACTAAATAATTAAAAATAACCTGGCATGTTTTTTTATGTTAATATATATATATATATATATATATATGTCTGGTTGTTATATATGAAACATCAGATTTTTTTAAAGCAGCCGTGTTAAATCTTTCCTTTTTTAATAAATGTTTATAAATTATGACTTTACCAATGCCGCATTTGGTAAAGTCACTATTAATAAATGGAGTGTGCAAGGTTGGTTTAAAAAATTCGAAGATGTTGATGAAAGTACATGTCCACAGTAACTCTCACATTACTATTTGAGAAGTTGAACAAGAATTAGGAGTTAGTACAGCAACAATATGAATCCACCCCTCAACCATTGGTAATGTAACAATGTTGGATAAACGGGTTCCACATGATTTAAACGAAAAGATAAAAAAACATCTTTTTAAATTCTGCAACTCATTGCTTCTAAAAAAGAGAGAGAGAGAGCCAATTTTCGAACTGAATTATCACTTAATGAAAAAGGGATCCTTTATGACAATAGCCATCAATCAGCCCAACACACACCAAAAACGTCCCTACACCGTAAAGAGATAATGTTTACTGGTCTATGGTCAGAATAATTCATTATAAATTTTTAAATGCTGGTAAAACAATAGCAGCAGAGAAGAGTCGTGCAGAAGTTGAAGTTATACTTCTAAAATTTCGTCAAATGCAGCCAACAAAAGTCAACTGAAAAGGACCCATTTTGCTTCATGATAACAGACTACCCCATGATCCTATTGATCCTCGTAAACAAGTTGGCTGAATTAAAATACGAGGTTCACCACGTCCACCGGGCATCTCTCCAACTGATTATCACTTTTTTTTTAAAACATTCGGGCCACTTTCTCATATTCATATTCATGTAGTTACAAAATCAACCATTGAGATTTGTTTTAACACAATTTTAAAATTCAATGTCAAAATTCGTATTTGCGTGATTTAAAAATCACGCATTAGATTCATATTTACACAATTTAATTAAATAAATAAATAGAATCTCACATCCATATTTATATTAAAACATTGATAATATTCTGTGGATAAATGTTTTCTGCATACACTTTTTTCTTATTCTGATTTCATGTATTTTTCAAATATTTAAAAAATGTTTTTGCGTATGACTTTTTTGTATTTCTATTTTCAGCTTTTTTTTATTCTTTTACCTAACTCATCCCTGTTGTATGAGTCAATATAAAGTTCTCTAAAAATTAAACATTTTTAAAAAAAGTCTGTGATATTTAAACAAATTTTGCTAAAATAAAGTAGTAACAAAGTGATTGAAACTAGTTACAAGAGTAAATCAATGCATGCAGAGAGTTTTTTAATTGAGATTTTGTGTTTGCAGAAAGTATAGGAGCAATATGGTATGAGCAGCCTTTTGTGTTAAAATCAAAATAGCATGCTTCTAGAGCTGCAATTCCTAATTTTTTTCGGCTATGGAACCCTAGGTTGTTGAAAAATTGAATAAGCTCTAACATTGATCAGAACCCTCTAGCATCTTATTGATGGGAAAATTTTATTAAGCAGAAAACATATCCGACATAACTTATACTTTTTTTTTTTAGTATACAGATTTGGACGTGGTTTTGAAACTCTTTATTCCTGCCTTGGCTGCATGCATCTAGATGATCCGGTTCTTCATTTCACTATCACCTTCTCCAAAATTAACACTGCTATGTACTTATTTGTGGACCATTTTATTTGGCTCAACCGTGTTGGGCTGATCAATATCGACAAGGACAAATGGTCGAAATTGTATTATAAATTTTGGTTAAATTTTGTGGTCATGAATTTGGCAAGAGACATTTATGAAATTAAAAAAATATTGGAAAGGCAAAGCTTCAGTAAGTTGAGTCACGAGTTTCAAGGTAATAGGATTCAGAAAGGTAATACTGTTTCGTCTAGTCTTCAAGTTCTGTTTAGTTTTCTGGAATTGCACAAAGATGTCATTGTTGACACAATAAAAAATGGGTGTGATCTTTTCTTGCCTCTTGCACAGATGGGGCATGTTTCGATTTCTCCACGAACAATGGGCATTTTGGGAATGATTTCATCTGTTGCTGGAATGTTGCCTCTTATTGACTCTACTTATAAGTTGAGCCCATGAGTGACATTTTTTATAAATTTTTGGTAAGTTGTTTTGGTACAAGAAAGTGCTTTGTACAAAATAAACCTTGTGAAAAATATGTTTAAACATAAAATGTATTTAAGAAGCAGAGCCGTCGTAGGTGAGGATCAAGCATGGCATTTGCTATAGTGCAAAATTAAGAAAATTTGTTATTGGCTAGTTGACAGTTATACTTGTTTACGGTGACAATTATATTTTTATACTGTGGCCACATTCTGAAAAATTAATTCTAAATAATCTATAAAAAGAAAACTTTTAAAAAAGTGTGAAACAATGAAATTTTCATAATAGTATTAAAAATATTCATAACTCCATTATTATTAAAAAAATAATAATAATAAAGTGCATTTTGGAAGAAAAAAAAGTGGCAATTAGCCGACACTTTTTTAATCCCTGTTTGTTAAGTTTAATCATCCAGTGGTAACCGTTAATTTTGCCTATAGCGTTTGCTTCGGTTAATGCAATTTCCAGGATATAAATGACCTAATGTATTATTAAATAAATGCTATTTAATATTCTGTTAATTATTTTTGAGAATTGTTATTTTAGTGAAAGGAGCATTTTTCAAAAAAAATATTTGAATATTTTTGGCAATGAAGTTTTGTATAAGGTCATGTAATACCGAGATCTGATAATAATTCTCATTAAAAGTGAAATTTTTATATGCTTCGTTTGCTGCAAACAGTTGATCAGCCTACTTGAACTCATTGCTTTGCAATTTCACATTGGGTGATCTCAACTGCATTGACTTTCCCTGTTTTAAGTGTCAAAATTTTTAAAAATCATCCGTAGTAGAATGAGAAGGTTTGTTTTAGAAGAAAAATTTTGAACTTTACTAAAATAATAAAAATTATTGACTTGTTTGAAGGCAGAATTGTTGACTTGTTTGAAGGTTTCAATGCAGAGAAATCTTGAATTAATCAAGAAATATCTTAACTACAAAATTTCAGCTTACAGATTTAATATAATTGTTCTGCATCAACCTTTGCATTGAATTCAGTGTCATAAAAACATAATTTCATGCCATAAGCACATGATATGCAAACAGACAAGCACATCATTTTATTATATAAATAAATTGGGGGTACTTTCTATTTTGATGTACGAGGGCTCTTTTTTTTTTCAAGGTCCGATTCGTCACTAAGAGAAAATCTCAGTCAGAATCAAGAAAATTTTATATGGAACAATGTGATACAACAATAAGCTACTTTTCGGCGTAATCGCCGTTCTGATTCATACAATCGTCGTAGCGTGGTATCAATTTTCCAATACCTTCATCATAGAATGTAGCCGCCAGTGTTTTCAACCAATTCTGTACGCTGGTTTGCAGCTCGTTGTCTGTGGCGAAAGTTTGTTCTCCTAGCCAACGTTTTTTCAGTTTCTTAATGGACCTATGTCTCATCTCCTGTGACAATTTTGTCCAAAAACTCATCTCTGTCATGATAGGTTAATGCGGCTCCCATTCATTGAGTTTTGTGATGGTCAGACAGTATCTTGTGAAACCATCTCTCACAGAGTTAGCGGTACTCGGGTCTTTCACTCACAATGGTATTTAGAGCTGACCGTGAAATTTTCAGAATCAATTCATTCAACCTAGAAGTTGTGAACGGTCGATTTCCGCGAATCGTCTGATCCACGCACTGAACAAGATCATCGGTTGACACTGACTCCCTTTCCTGGCCACCTGCATCATGAGCATCTGTGCGTCCAGCATCAAAGTTTCTGCACCATTTCCACACATTGCTATCATTCATGAACGCTTCTCCATACGCTTTACAGATTCGTCTATGAATTTCAGCTGCATTGCTTCCCTCAGCATGCAGAAATCGAATGACTGAACGCAATTCACATTTGGCGGGAGACTCTATTTTTCGAAGCATGTTTATGTGCTCCATACTTCCTCAAAAATGACAACCTCTAATCCACGCTTTATCCTGCCCAACTAAAGACACAGCACAAGACGTCTGTGCACAGACCTAGCGGATTTTCCCCGAAGTTTTCCTTTAGCGTCTAATCGGACCTTGAGGAAAAAATAACCCTTGTACAATATTAACAAACAAAGGAACTATGCTATATCTATAATAATTTGAAGAAAAAAAAGCTTAAAATTTATTTTTATTTGTAATTTTTTAAAAATATTTTTTGTAATTTCTAAATAATTTATTAAAATTATTTAAAGTTTGGCGAGATCTGATAATTTTCGCTTCCTCTTTTCAGCTAAAACGGAATTTTTCATGAATTATTCTGCCTCAACTTAAAAATTTTATAATCTTAATCCAATGTTATATCTTTCAAATAAAGATTATCTAAGTATCACACTCTATTTCCTTAATATGAATGTCATTCTAGTTGTTAAATATGCTTGTAATTTTTCAATACTTTTGTCATAGTTATTATCAATGCAGCAAAAACATACTGAATACTACTATATTTGTCAAATATGAATTTGATTTTGGATTTTGTATTGATTTAGTATGAAAATTATAACTGCTGAAACGTCTACTCCATTATATTACAGTTGTGTTATTGTCCAATACATTGTATTTTACTTTTATTAGTAATGTGCTAATTGGTTTCATTCATAACTATTGTTTGAGATCAAATTTTTATTATGTGATGCAGTGTTAGTTACAAAACATATGCTGATGATATTTATCTTTTTTTGAAACACATTTGAATTTAGATATCTGCTATATTATATTTTCCTTTTTTTTAAAAAATATTTAAAATTGTAAATGCTGTAGGTCTAGTCTATCTGCGCTGTAAAATTTTGCCACAACTTGCTACTTAAAATGTTTTTTTATAAATTTTTTATTTTTAGTTTGTCAATTTCAAAATAAGTTTTTAAGAAGTGTAATTATCTATATTATTTTATGGGCTTCTTTAATTTTGATTAAGTCTTTTATTTTTAAATTATTAAAATAAAGTATTATAAGTATATTAAATTATTAAGGTATAAGTACTATATTAAACTTTTAATTCATTTGTTTCTAATAATAAATTTGTTTTTACTTTCTTTTTCAATTGTGAATACTTTTTTTTTGGACAAGTATATAAATATTTTATCTGTTTTTATACAATGTTCCAGGCAATTACATATGTTATTTTTTTTAAAACTTTTTATGTTATTACATTTTGTTAATTTCTATCATTACAAATATTGTCCTTTTCTTATATTTTAAGTTAATTTAATATTTTTAATTATATGTTTAGTTGATGCATTATTATTGTTGGTAACCTAGTTTGAAATTACAGGAAAATAATTTTTAATTAAAAAAAAAAAAAGAACAAAAAAAAAAAATTGCAAGAAAATACTTTTCCTGAAGAGTAAAGAAGCTTTTTCATTTCAAACATATTTTGATGCCTTTGTAAATATTTCTTTACTGCATAGACTTTATTTTCCTTCTTCTAATTGTTTTTGATCAAATGTGATGTAATTGAGATTATGTTAGATTTATTTTGTATAGCAATAAAAATAAGTATTAGGTTATGTATATATTTTAATTATTTCTTATTATTAATACTTTGGCCTAACCAAAGTTTCCTTAATGATTATGAATGCATGGAGTAAATATAAATTAGCATTTTTTTAAAATGTATTATTGTAATTTTTCAGATATAATTACAATCTTATAATTACATATACTTATCTTGATATTAACTAGATATAGTCTTATTGTTTTTGTTGATATTTATATTAATTGTATATTGTTTGTTTTTTCTATCTTTATGTAAATGTTTAACAAAAATAAAGTAGTATTTAAACATTCATTATTAATTTATCTAAATATTATTAACTGCAATTTTTGTTTATATTAAGGAGGAAAAAAAATTATGTTTTGTAAAATGTGTCATTACAATAAAAGGAATATACTATCCTTAAAATTAGGTTGATATGATAGCAGTAGGATATAAAAATATAATTGTGAGAACTGTAAAAATAATTTTCGAATTAGTAAAAGTAGTATGTTGCAAATTAAAGTTTTAAGAGCTTACCTTTAATCCTATTCATGGTAAAATATTTATTTGTAATTCAGTGCCTGTCGCTCATAAAATTACATTCATTTCGGTATATGATTTTAGAAATGGCCTATCAATAATTCGATAAAAATAAATAGGAGATTTCATTAAACTGAACAGATACTTAATACACTAAAAACTAAACCAATTCTATCATATTTTATTTTTACTGTCTTAATTTACATTTGAGATTTTGAGTAACCCTTTTCTTCTCTCTGTAGTCAAAATGACAGGATGAAATTCAGCCTTTTATTTTTTCTACATGTGATATTTCAGAGAGAGTGGCTGGGTGGCGCAGTTGGTTTGTCGTCGGCCTTCTGAGCACAAGTCTGCGGGTTCGATCCCCGGCCCAGACACCAGATTTTCAGGATGCAGAAAAATCCTCTGCGGCCATGTCGTATGATTATGCGGCATGTAAAAGATCCCTGGAGTGCCGTATTGGCTCTTGGCATTTCCGGCAAAATTAAATTCCTAGTGCACTTTAGCATCCAAATAGAGTCTCGGTGCTGCCATCTAGTGTGGCAGAAACTAGACGTCCAAATTAACATGGCCAACGGTATCTCACCCATTGTGGAGGTCCTGAAAGAGTGGATACCACTTCTGGAGAACGCACTAGGTCTGCTCATCGGGAAGACTGATTGTGCAGCTCATAGGAAATAAATAAATATATATATTTCAGAGCTGGAGTGTTCAAAAGTAAGGTTCTATAAAGATTAAAATAATTTATCTCAAGAACTATTCAATCGTTACATTATATTTTGCCATTCTTTAAAGTGATGTTAAAAATGTTATACCTTACATTTCAAAATAAAAAAATTATAGTTATTCTGGGTGGTGTAATTGTTTTTGTTTTTTTTTCACTCTATTTATACTATTAGTTATGTATAATTTTATTAAATAAAAAAAGTAGTCACTTCTATAAGCGTTTTCTTCAAAATTATGCGACTATTAAGGAGTTAAATTTCCCAGAAGAGTTTTAAAATATTTGTGTATCGTTGTTTGATTAGCAAACTAAGAAAATAAAGATACAACATTATTTAAAATTTTATAAAGTTTTTGTAACTTTCAGTATAATAACGAATGCCAAGGATTAATTGAAATACCTTTTGAGTTTATCATTTCAACTTTTTAGGCATATTGCTACTACCAAATTAAATTTAAAATTAAAGATAAACTGTATCCTTAACCTTTATTCATAGCTGAATCATATTAAAAAATTATTCATCGATATACTCTATCTTTTTTTATTTTGATGAAATAATCACAAAATGGAAATCTTTCATTTAGTTTATATCATCAAAGACAAGGCTTTCAACAATTTATTTACATTAAATTTTTTTTTTTCAATCCTACTGTAGCTCTTTTATTTTTGTACATTTAATGAAATAAACTAAAGTATGGAATAAACAACAAAAACTTTGCAATCACAAAATTTATTTGTTATAGGCCTGCTATACCAAAATTATTTGTTAACAGTTTGCAGACATATTCAATAAGTCAGCATTAAATACATATTCATAATAACAAAATATGGCTCTATAATATATTTTACAAGATTGTGTATCTTTACTGCATAAATATTTTTGTATATGCTACAATCTTAAGTCACCTGAGATCAATGTAAAATTTCTTTTCACAGACCATTTTTAAAATTATAAGTACATAATTTTTTTTATTAAAATAATCTATGTATATACTCTCTGAAAATAATTGTAAATTGTTCATACATATATTTTTAATAAGAAACGCAAACATTTATCAACCTATATACATTTAAAAAAATAACTATCATTTTGCATTTACAATAATTTCAAACAATATGTTTCTGTACCTCTGACACTTAAATAATTGAATCAAACTGTAAATCAGGTATCAAGTTTGGATTAGTGGCAACACTTTCTCTCATATATATATATATATATATATATTCTATATATTAATTTTTTCTAAATGTAAACACTAGAATAATAACAATAAAAACGTATACACGAGGTAAGTTTAAATGAAAAGGTAGCGAAAATCTTGTTTGCCATTCGATTTTAAATAAAAGCATACTTTGCATATTTACCTTTTATTTAAATTATTTTAATAGTAGAATTGTAAATTAATCATATTAAAATAATTTGAGGAACCTCGCGTTAAATCTAGTTAAAAGTTGGGTAATTGCATTTTGAGCAAACGTATATATATATATATATATATATATATATATATATATATATATATATATATTAAAAATAATAAAAATATGCATCTTTTATATTACCATAATTATTTAAAGCTTTCTCTTAATGGGGAAGATGAAGGAGTTTATAATTTTCCGTTTAAGATAGAATAAGCTCGATGTGTTAGTAGTTAACTCAATCATATGTCGATCGTGTTGTGTTAGTAATGAACCCAATATTTAATGGACAAAACATGTACTGTATTTCAAATCGAGAGTTCTTTTGTTAACTACCATTTTAGTTTTTTAATGTTCATAATCACATGATTTCATTTCCAAATGAAGAATTTGAAAGCATATTATAAAATTAAATATATTACGGTGGGCACAAATGTTTTTATGTCCTGTGCTAATAATACAACACATTATTGACATTTTTTCGAATTTTAAACATTCTACGAGTACTTTCTAGTTTTAATGTTTAAATTTATATTCATTCCATAAATGTATAAGCTTGTTGTATTACTTAAGAAACATATTACAAACAATAAACAAACAAATATAAGTGTATTTATATAGCACAAAACTTGTTCATTGTTTAATCCAGTATTTTTCATAAAATAATGTCGCATTCTTATTATTCCTATTAGAAAAATATTGTGTATCTCATCTCATTCCAAGACAGATAAACATATTCAAGTGCACATTTCGCCCGCAAAATTGTCTCCGTGGTTCTGTTGTAAACTGCATCCGATATTTCTGTAAACTGTTAGAATATTTACTAATTATCTTTTATGTGTGTCATGGCTTCCACAGAAACATGATATGGGTAGCAAGAAGGCATCGATATAAAATCCTCGATGTGGCTCCCAGGCAAGTAGTCTGTATAGTTTGTATTGTTGCAGGCAGGCTGAGATAGTTTCTGTACCGCAAGTGGCGACGAATCCATACGAATAGCTACAACATTAAATTGAAATTATCAAATAGTTAACATGAGAAAAATCCGAATTATCTATTTTATTAAGTAATGGTTATTTGAATGATATTTATATAATTACATGTGCTCCATAACATCCGCCCTTTATCGCAAAAAGGATCAACAATTTGAAAAATCAATTTCTTAAAAAAAATAAATAAATAAAAGAGATTTGTCTGGAAAACTAGTGATTTATTCGCACCCAGTTCTAAATCAGTAACAAAATTCGTCAATTGATGGCGCTGTTGGCTAGAGAACTATAAAACAATATTTTCTGTTGCATACTTGCATATCAGGTTATTCCAACTGAAATATTTGCACGGGCGTGTGTTAATTTGTCTCACTACACTACTGCGCCGCGTTGTTGTTCCAAACAGTGGTTACTTTAGAAACATTATTACATTGTTTTTTGTTTTGTTTTTTTCACCTTGCAGTGCAGTCTATTGTTGAACTTTGAAACTAATATGGAAATTTTATAAGAATAAAATAACTAGTTTTCTAAGCAGAACGAAGTACATTTTTACCTTCTTCTGTTTTTTTTTAATTCTTTTTGTTAGTTTTTCAAGCATCCAGACACTTTTGGGACAACTGATATAGACATAGTTAAAAAGGTAAAGTGAAAAAAAAAGCTTTGGTAAATTAGTATTAAAGTAAAATATAATGTTTTCAAATACTGACCAATCATTAAGAGCGAGAAAGATTAGAGTTTTAAAAAACTAACTTACTTGTCAGTGGGACTAAGATACATTCTCTAAAACCACCCTTAACGTTCAACTATAAGCAAACTAGTTTTAAACTATTTCCATCTTGCCTCTGCTTTTATTGACAAAGAGTGGTTTAGGTTTAAATATATTCTCACTTAAATTTTAATTTCTGACCTCTGGTTTGCAGAGATTTTATTTTATTGTTATTTTACACGGATTCTAAAATATGTACCTACACCTACCTATATATAAAAAATATAACACCCTGTGTTTGACAGTGTAAGTAATCTTGGGCACCAAAGCGGGTAAAGTAAAACATGGCAGAAATGAGTTCGCAGTCTACTCGAAAAGTATAATTTTTAAATTTTTTATTATCCGTTTCCATATTTTTTTTAATTAAAAAAAAAATTGCTTCCGTATTGTTCTGCTATCACGAGAACGTTTCTAGATATCAGACGTACTTGCAGTTACTGTGATTCTGAAAATAAGTTACTTGGAATACAGACAAAAGATAAACGGTTTTACAATGGTTTAGGTTGTGAGAGTCATGACGTTGCTTTAATATTTAATCTTCTCTTAGACATGGTATTCCTCTTGTTCTATAGTAGCAGGCAACCACAGACTGGAGGAGTTGTGATAGCTAAACAGTAAATTCGTTCTCCAAAACAGGACCGGATTAACCGCCCTTAGATTAAATTTTTTTTTCTCGTAAATTTTTTATTTATTCATATATAAAAGTAAAATAAATAATAATAAATTAAATTTTACTTTATTTTGTTAAATTAGAACTAAAAAAATTTTCGTATTTTGTTAATATATATTTAAAAGTGATTTTTTTTTTTCAAATCATTGTTTTTCTTAATTTTTTAAAATTTATCTTCAAAAAAAATTTTTTTTTAAGGGGACCCCTAATCATTGGGGGTCCTATGGCCTAATGGGTAATCCAGTCCTGCTCCAAAAGTATTCGAAATATCGATTGGAAAACATTTTGCTTGCAACATTTTGGAAACAACAGCAATTTTTTATTGGTCTCAGGCTCAGAACTCCAGTTGAAATTTGAACGTTCTCTACTTGTTGGAAAATGATGCAAAATTCTAAACTCAAAGACACGAAAGTAATTTTATTAAAACTTTGTGACAATAATTTGAAAATTATTTTATATTAGCATCAGATATAAAACTCTAATGAAAACTTAGGACACTCTAGTCTAGCTTGTTAAAAAGTAGGGGAAATTTCTATTGCAAAATTGCACTTAAAGACATGCTAAAGCAAACTCATAAAAACATAGTAATAAAAAGGAAAGAAAAAAAACTATTCCACACACTTACTTGCATTCTTCTATTCTCACTGTTTGGGTGTAGTTTGCGCCAGTTTCTTCAAACTCCACATTTACAATAATTTTCCATTGTCCGGCAGTGTTGATTGCTCTCAAAGGTTTGGCATAGTATATGTTGGAAGTACACCCAGACGAATTGCTGATTTCGTTTGGCGTTGGTGCGATTGCTTTACCCTCGAAGGAATACGAAACTGCTGTAGACTGCAGTGGTACAGAGTTTTCGAATACTTTATTCAAACTATCATCAACAACGTTGGAGGATGCGCTAATGTCTACCAGAAAATGATCCAGTGGATGCCTGTTTTGTTCGATTGCTTCTTTGATTTTATCTCTGAAAACAATACGGTGTTGTAATTATACATTTATTACGTCTCTACATATACATAAAAATTTATTAACAACTTTTAATAATTCTAGATATTATGGCTATGAATTCGAATATAAACCATATTTTTCATTGACACACCAACTTGTTTGGTTCCTAGTAAATCACCGATATCAAGCATCACTGGCATAGATCGGGTGGTTGACTCCTTTAATCAGACTGCGAAGGGACCAAGGATGTGTGGTAACGGTTCTCCTTAAACTGTTCTATAGTCAAATGGTCGATTTCTCTGCAGAGCATCAAAAATGTGATGGCATGTCTTCGGATCATCCTCGGGGATGTTTCACTGGCCATCTTTAGTTGCCCTTGTGTAGCTCTGGTGCAACAAAAATAAAGTACTAGTACTGCCACTTCAACTTGATAAAATAAAGGAGCCTAATTTCACGATTACAAAAGATCTCATTTGTTCTCACTTTTTTAATTAAAAACCAAATTCTTCTCAATAAAATTTTTTTTTCTACTCATTAATTATTTAAACTATTAGGTGGACCAGAAGGTAATGTCGTTTGAGAGCATTTGATATTTGTTATCAAGATTTAATTTTTTAATCATTAATGTAATCACCCTCGTTAGCAAAAACCTTTCAATACCGGATCGGAAAAAAAGGCTTGGTTTTTAAGACTAACGAATATTTAATAACGAATATACGAATATCGACGAATATACGAATAACGAATATTTAATAACGAATATTAACGAAACGACATTACTTTCCGGTTCACCTAATAAGTTCCTTTTGTGGTAGCTGGTTTATGAATTTTTTATTTTTTTATTTTTTATTTTTATTTATATAGTTGGATTAAGTTCACTATTTAATTAAAAGCTAACATTTATTAGGCTTTAACAAAAATATATACATTAATAAGATTTATTTTTTTGAAGACTATATTTTTAGATTAAAATTAATTCCAGATTGATTTTTACTTGCTTTTTTAGAAGCAACAATAGATTAAATAATCAATGTAACTTGCCCATCATTGGCGTCGTCAGATAAAATTTATTGGGGGGGACCATACTTCAGAATGTATATATATATATATATATATATATGTATATATATATATATATTAATGTATGTCAAAAACATGATATCAAACAGAAGAAAATTATATTTCACAATCAAATCAATATCTTTTTCTGACATTCAATATATAATTATGAAAATTGAAACGTCTTGATTCTATGATGCAGAGTGTTCCATAATCTACGTCCTCATATATAATTTTGGAATCATCTTTAAGAATTAAGTTAAAAAAATATACAAATTAGAAATCGCAAACTACCATTTAAGAGCGGGAAAAAACGATCAGAAAGTAGTAAGATAAACGGAGTTAAAACTTTAAAACCAGTTTGATTGCCGAATTTAGTTTGAAGTGTCTCAAATAAGTCTTTCAATTCCACTATGTTTCTTTTGGCAAGTAAACATACATTTTTAATTTCACCTTCTCAATTGATGATTGATCATGTTTTGATTTTATTTTTCTCCCCTAAAGTGTTAATTTGCGACCCTTTTTTTTTACCTTATTTGTGAGAAGAATTCTAGAAATTTATCCAATAAAAGCATCACGGAAGTATTTTTCATTTATGAAGTTTGTCATAGTAGTTAAACGAGTTATCTAATATCGAGAGATAATAAAAATACATTTTGTTTCAAAATGCTTTTTTCAAATATGCTTATTAAAACATGACTTTAAAACAGAAATTCCTAATATTTTTTAACGAATATTGAAAAATATAATTTTAGATTTAATTAAAAAACGTCATTTATTGCAGATTATTTAATAATAAAATATTTTTTGATTTGTTTCACCAGGTAAACTCAAGGAATAACATAAACGGCATTTAGGCGCAAGGTCCTCGTCTAAAACCATGTGTCGTGTTTATTTTGTTTATAGTTACGCTTTTGTAATATTTTTATGAAACTAAATATGTTAAAATCAACGGTAATTGAAATAAATAGCAAAAGTTATTTTTTTAGAGTAAAATTAATGAAGAAATTTGTCTGAGGTAAATTTTGACTATAATGAGTTGGCATGCTTGATCAGTGGCAGCTATGTTTTGTTAATCTTTATTTTGTTTAATTGAACTTCTTAAAAAATGTGTTTCTCTTAAACTAACGTAAAGTCCTTAAAAAGAGCAACAAATAATAATAAATAACAAAATTTAATTATTTTAACTTTATTAATTGCTTTGGTACAGGCTTGTGCATGCTGATTAATATCGATCGATTTATTGATTATTTACTTTTCTATTTTCTACCTTGTGCGCTGAACTGGTAATAAATAAATAAAATAATTGTAATAAATAAAAAATATAAACTAGAGTGTTTTTCCGGATAATACAGATGTAACTGTGCAATGTTAAGGTGTGATTCAAAATGGGATCAATAGAATAAGCAGTAAATACAATTATTACATTCATATCAATAAAAATTGAGCTGTGGTGAGTCGTAAGTTTGTAATTTACTTCAGGTGAAGAAATATATTTGTCCCTAAAAACTGCCTTGAGAGCTAAGCTTGTTAGTCTAAAATAGCTAAATATTTTTTTTTAATGAAAATACTATTTATTTCAATTATAGTAGCATACTAAAAAAAAAAAAAAAACCGGGTTCAGTTAGTCAAATTTTTGCTATATAGGCAGAAATCGCAGAATAGTATATGACAAGAACATTTTGACAAATGAATATTTTATTTATTGATAATTTCTAGCTATTAATAATAAAATATTTTTTGATTTGTTTCACCAGGTAAACTCAAGGAACAACATAAACGGCATTTAGGCGCAAGGTCCTCGTCTAAAACCATGTGTCGTGTTTATTTTGTTTATAGTTACGCTTTTGTAATATTTTTATGAAACTAAATATGTTAAAATCAACGGTAATTGAAATAAATAGCAAAAGTTAATTTTTTAGAGTAAAATTAATGAAGAAATTTGTCTGAGGTAAATTTTGACTATAATGAGTTGGCATGCTTGATCAGTGGCAGCTATGTTTTGTTAATCTTTATTTTGTTTAATTGAACTTCTTAAAAAATGTGTTTCTCTTAAACTAACGTAAAGGCCTTGAAAAGAGCAACAAATAATAATAAATAACAAAATTTAATTATTTTAACTTTATTAATTGCTTTGGTACAGGCTTGTGCATGCTGATTAATATCGATTTATTGATTATTTACTTTTCTATTTTCTACCTTGTGCGCTGAACTGGTAATAAATAAATAAAATAATTGTAATAAATAAAAAATATAAACTAGAGTGTTTTTCCGGATAATACAGATGTAACTGTGCAATGTTAAGGTGTGATTCAAAATGGGATCAATAGAATAAGCAGTAAATACAATTATTACATTCATATCAATAAAAATTGAGCTGTGGTGAGTCGTAAGTTTGTAATTTACTTCAGGTGAAGAAATATATTTGTCCCTAAAAACTGCCTTGAGAGCTAAGCTTGTTAGTCTAAAATAGCTAAATATTTTTTTTTAATGAAAATACTATTTATTTCAATTATAGTAGCATACTAAAAAAAAAAAAAAAACCGGGTTCAGTTAGTCAAATTTTTGCTATATAGGCAGAAATCGCAGAATAGTATATGACAAGAACATTTTGACAAATGAATATTTTATTTATTGATAATTTCTAGCTATTAATAATAAAATATTTTTTGATTTGTTTCACCAGGTAAACTCAAGGAACAACATAAACGGCATTTAGGCGCAAGGTCCTCGTCTAAAACCATGTGTCGTGTTTATTTTGTTTATAGTTACGCTTTTGTAATATTTTTATGAAACTAAATATGTTAAAATCAACGGTAATTGAAATAAATAGCAAAAGTTAATTTTTTAGAGTAAAATTAATGAAGAAATTTGTCTGAGGTAAATTTTGACTATAATGAGTTGGCATGCTTGATCAGTGGCAGCTATGTTTTGTTAATCTTTATTTTGTTTAATTGAACTTCTTAAAAAATGTGTTTCTCTTAAACTAACGTAAAGGCCTTGAAAAGAGCAACAAATAATAATAAATAACAAAATTTAATTATTTTAACTTTATTAATTGCTTTGGTACAGGCTTGTGCATGCTGATTAATATCGATTTATTGATTATTTACTTTTCTATTTTCTACCTTGTGCGCTGAACTGGTAATAAATAAATAAAATAATTGTAATAAATAAAAAATATAAACTAGAGTGTTTTTCCGGATAATACAGATGTAACTGTGCAATGTTAAGGTGTGATTCAAAATGGGATCAATAGAATAAGCAGTAAATACAATTATTACATTAATATCAATAAAAATTGAGCTGTGGTGAGTCGTAAGTTTGTAATTTACTTCAGGTGAAGAAATATATTTGTCCCTAAAAACTGCCTTGAGAGCTAGGCTTGTTAGTCTAAAATAGCTAAATATTTTTTTTTAATGAAAATACTATTTATTTCAATTATGGTAGCATACTAAAAAAAAAAAAAAAAAAAAAAAAAAAAAACCGGGCTCAGTTAGTCAAATTTTTGCTATATAGGCAGAAATCGCAGAATAGTATATGACAAGAACATTTTGACAAATGAATATTTTATTTATTGATAATTTCTATTTTTACTTTTCATTTTTTGGTTAAATGATTATTTCGTCTTTTTCTAATACGTTTTTTATAAAATAGCATTATTTTAAAACAAAATTTCATCAATTTTATTTTTTAACTTTTGAACCTTTAATATTTTTGTATTCTATGTTTGATTACTATATAATGTATGAAATACTGCAAATTTATTCTATGATTATAAAATGAATTGTTTCATAGAAACGACTAAAACTATACAAATAGATATTAATTAATAATTAGGTATGCCCTCCCCGTTGTTTTGACGGTGCATATAAAACACTTGAAGAAAAGATACAGAAAAAAACACCTCATAAATAACTATCTGAATTTAACAGCCTACTCAATGGGCCAGTTAAACTACAATTTAAGGTAATGAAATATTTATTCAAGTGAAATGATAAATATTTCTTAAAAAATTTTAATACATAAGGATTAATTTAAACACTTCATAGTATTTAGGAAAATGATTACGGTTCTTAACACCTCCACTACGCATTTTTTTAAAGTAGAAGAATAACACTGGGGGCCAAATTTTTTGCTGCATTTATATGAGTGCTTGATCTTACCGATTTAGGATAAGGGGATTTCAAATCTGAAATTAGTAATGTTAGAAAAGTTAGATTTTTTTCCCGAACCGGTATTTTCGGTATAGTTTATTTATTAATTTTTTTTTTTTTTTTTTTTTTTTGTCAGGATGTACAAGTTTATTAAGAACGAATAAAGGTTTACATATACATATTTTATGAAAAAATCCAATTCAAATTGTAGGTTTGTAGACATGGAAAATGTGCAGTAAAGGATTAAATAGTTTTAAAATTGTTCTTAAGTTCTCTAAAACACACTTATAGTATGGCGATGTAATAATATCAAGCAATGCTTTTTCGACTAAGTATTCTTTTAAAGATTCTGTTAAATTAAAATAGTTAAAATTTTGTTTATATTTTTAACTAATTAAAAGATTTAGCCCCTGAGAGATTGTTGATTGATACATTATTTATATCAATGCTATATATTAAATAATTAAGAAAACTGAAAATATGTAAAAATTAAAACATATGAAGTATTAAAAATATATGAAGTAATCATATATCACAAATCATTTTTATATATCACGTATGTCCCCTTTTTCAAAAGTCTCAATTGAAAAATAAGCATAATTTTTTTAAATAATACATTGAAGTAAAAGTAAAGTTACTTAAATCCAATATTTACAGTGTCTTAAAAATATAGTTTTATTTTGAAAATAACATTTTGTCTGTTAAAGTTTTTGATGAGAATGACATGAAATTTATAAATGCATAATATTATGTTATGTAATCCTACGTGATAAAACGACGACGAAGGAGATAAATTTTTTGGGACATACATTAACATTTTATAAATAAATATAAGAAAAAGGCCATAAAACGTTTTGCTAAAAAGAAAAAAAAAAAAAAATTTTACTATGAATTTGAATTGATCTGGTTTTTTGAGATGAAAGATACAACGTTAAAAATAATACTAGAGAAGCTATCTTTAATATTAGTTACAGTAGAGATTATCATGATTAAAATAAATATATTTATAAGACCCTAAATTGTAAAAAAAAAGTGAGAAATTCAAGAATATTAAAGCGGTTTCAAGTTTAGCTATTTTCTCCTCTTGTTCCGATTCAACTTATGCAGTTTTAAAAATCGAAATTGTTATGTTTAAAAAGGAAAATAAAATTATTCAGTTGATTGACAGAACTAGTATTCATATTTTGAAGAAGTGATAAATTATAAAAATTGTGATGGGAATAATTTTTATGCACATTTTATTTAATGTATTTACCTTTTTATTATTTTCAAGCAAAGAAACAGCAAAAATGAGATATTTTGGTTTTCTTGGATCGCATGATCCATTTTGGTAACCATGAAAACTTCATATAAATGTACACGGAGAAATAAAAAAGACAACACATAGAACTCTTATTGTCCTTCCTCTATCGGCAGTATTTATAGTTTCAGTATTAAAATTTTAAAAATTAATACTTTAAATTCAGAAAAATTATTTGTTGAAAATACCAAATTATGAAAATGCTAATTGGCACAAAATAATTACTTTAAAAATCCCATATTATTTTGATAAAATCAAAATAAATAAAATTACATGAAGTAAGCATTAAACACTCGTACAATAAATTAAGTTTAACAAATTATCCCATTCTTAAAAAAAATATTTTTATTAGTTTTTATTACTAACCGTAATAAAATCATATGAATTTTTTTATGAAACTTTTGCATTTAACGTAATTCTTCTTTGTTTTAATTAATTAAAATGAAAGTTAATGCTAATTATTTATATTAGGGCATAAATAAGCAGTATTTATATTTAAATTTCCATATAAACATAAACGTGTAAATTTCCATATAAACATAAACGTGACATTAAATTTCTGAATTAAAACAAAGTTTTAGAAAGGTCATAAAAATTCAAAGTTTTGATTTATAATTTTAAAAATTTAAACATTGATTTGTTTAATTACATTGATTTTATAAATATAAAATAAGAAGTAACTCCGTGCGTTCAAAATAAATTCATGCACAATGAACAGTAAAACCATGAACTAATGTATTATAGAAATAAATTTAATACACAAACTATAAAACAATTCTTGCAGAACATAAACATACAATTATAAATGAATTAAGATATTTAATACAAACATTTGCTTACCTCCCCAAAATTTATTTAACGACTACTTGTTATCCAACGATAAACTTTATTACAAAAACTTTATATAAACTTTATTTAAAAAAATAACAACTAATAATTTAAGTTAAAACGATTAATGAAACAAAATATAACAGTAAACAGAATTTGTTTATTAAAATTTTGTACCGAAAATGTCTAGTTTAAATAATGATGGAATAACACTGTGAGCGCTTATACGTAAGAGAAGATTTAGAATCATTGTATGTCAGAGAAATTTTCTTGACAAAACCACCAAAAAAATAAAATGTTTACAAGAATCTCCCCCTACTGAAATCCCCTCTAGAAATTCTAGATAATTGCCTGTTTGAGACAATTTATGAATAGGTAGGGGTCTGTTGATATTTGACATTTTAAAAAAGAGGACAAAAGAACCCAGGGCCATAAATACGATAAAGATAATTTTAAAATGCTAAGACCATTTTCCCATAGCGTAAATCGGCTATTTTTGGGGTATCAAAGACTACGTGTGTGATGTTGAGGGAGAATGATCTTTATCAGTTAACAGTGAGAAGAGAAGGAATGGTGGGAAGAGTGTTTTATTGCTTATTGAAGGAAAGGGTGGCAGTGATATTTCTTGTAATTCTCTAAACACCTGTTTTATTTTTTTATACAGTGCATTTTTTTTGTGTGTATTTTACTTTTTACTAATTTTCTTTTAATTATATAATATAATAAGTTGCACTATGAAAAATAAGAGAGAGAGAAAAAAAAATTAAAAGTTATGGAAACAAAACAGAAATATTTTTTCAAAATAATGGACCCTGGCTTCCCAATTATTGGGGGGGGTCCGGACCCCTCGGACCCCTATGGTGGCGACGCCAGTGCTTGCCCTCATTAACCTCATGTCATGGGCCTGGTCTTAAAAAAACATACTTTCAAATTGGCCTATTTATAATTCAGAATGAAGATAAATCTTTAAATGTTAATTTGAAAACAATACCAGGTATGTTCAAAATAATGTTTAGTAATTTGTTTCTTGGCAAACTTATAAAATTAGTTCTCCCTGTCACCAAAGAATAAATTCTTTTGTCAATATATTCTTATTTCAAAAAATATAGAGGGAATTCTTCTTTTCTGTATTCTTTGCTGTCACCCTTTTTTTCAATATTTTTTTCTGAAGTAAAATTAACAAATTTAAAGATTATAGAAATTTTAATTACTTTGGGTATTCAGGATCTTGTAAACAGTAGGTTAAGTTGTTGTGTTTGGCACAAACGGGTGTGTCTCCATCATAGTAATAAGAAGTTGTGGAATAGGCGGATGGACTCTCGGCTGGAGATTCCGTTGTGGTGTAAGTTGTTGTGGTTGGTTGTGCAGTGGTGGTCGTCGTTGTTGGAGCAGAAGTTGTCGTGAGTTGAGGTTTGGCATCTGGTATCGGCAAGTGATATCGAGAAGCATTCGGTTTCCAGCTCTGCCAGGGAGACACCTTTGCAGTCTGTTTCTCAGAAGGAGAATATTGATAAACGTATGAGTGTGTGTTCTTGTGGTTCTTCATTTCTCCTTTGTCGCTGTCTTTCTTGAAAAATGAAGTTGAAGTGGGACGGACAAATGCAGGCTCGGTGGGATTGACCATGTAAGTGTTCTTTGGTGCTTTAGTTAAAAGCTGAAATCAAACATTTTCATCAAGAGAAATGTTATTTAATTTTTTTTTTCATACAATGTTTGACCGATGTTGGAGGCTGAGACCAAAACCATAATAATTAAAGAAAAAATGTATTTAATATATTTCCCAAAACGCTACACATGCTTATTTACTTCTCAATACAATCTTTATTAATATTTTTATATAGGATACTATGTATTTCTGATATAGGATACTAACTTGGAACTCGAGTTCCTCCATTCAAACATCTTCAGAATGCTGTGCTCTTCTGGATAAAATTGTTTAAATATAGGACTTTTTTTAAAGTTTGAATTCTCAGGAACTATTCAACCGATTTTGCTCAAATTTTGTATTTTGCCATGTAAAATTAGATACTTAAAAATGATGTAAAAATTTGTATATCTTACCATTAAAAAATTTTTTCGACTATTAATAAATAAAATAATAAACATCTAAAAACATATATTTTTTGCATAGAAATATCTTTGGATAAACGAATTTTATAAGTGCGAGCAAAAATTTCTGAATTTGTTTAAAAAGTTCTCGAGATATGGCGAAATACGCAAAAATAAAATTAACATTAAGGGGTCCAAATTTTGAACCGCTCTCTTGACCAAACTATGGGGACAATATTTCCCAGATTGCGGCTACCCCTTATATATTGGGAATCAGGAATCCGATTCCATTGAAAAAAGGGAATGTTTGCTCAAAGAAATTACGTTTTTGGGTCTTATTTCGCAGCTTAAAATAACGTCGGCACAAATTGAGCATATTTGAGAGCACCCCCTCAAACCATTAAGATTGAGTCCTAAACGTGAAGATCTGATCATCAGTTCAAAAATTATTCAGGGTGGTTCGTTTTTTTTATTTTGCGATCTTTGTCGGAAAGCATACTGATTTTAGGTTTCTTTCTAACTTACAATGCTTATTAGAAAAGTTCTTTTGGATTAAAAGTTATTAGGTTAAAGTTCAAAGAGCAGTATTGGAGTTTATAATAAAGTGAAAATGAAGGAAATATATTATTTACAAACCATTGCTAAATCAATCAAAATTACGATGAATTTGATCTATAAGTTTAAGACAAACGAATAATTTTCATTGTAACACGTACTAACTGGATGAATAGTTCAAATTATTTATGAAGAAAAAATTGAATTAAAAGGTACGATTCAAGCTTGACTTCTGACGTAACTAACTGAAAGAAAAAATTCTTCGATTTCGTGAATTATGATTTGAAGAGAAGTACTGAAAGAAGAAACAGAAGAATTCTAAGAACATGTTAAATTATAATTCAGAGAATTTCAGAAATTGACCTTACATAAGGAAATGATTGCAAAATTCTTTTTTTTTTTTTTAATAGCGAAACTGTTTCTTGGGAAATGCTCCGAGGGAAAATTTCGTTAAAGAGAAAAAAAATTATTATCTTCACTTGATGGAGGATACAAATTTCGTCAAAAGATGCACCATATCGGATTTCGAAATGCAACTTTAAATAAAAAGTGAGTGAGTGTATGAATACCATGCCATTGTCAAGAATATAAACCTAGAGAACTGCTTGACAAGTGAGACTACAAAATCCTGTATCACCCTGTCATACAGTGCAAACGGGTTAAAATCAAATAATAAAAAATAAAATGAAAAATATCTATGAACATGCAGAATGCACTGAGATAAAATTCGAGTGAGAAAGCTTGTTTCGTCAAATCTGCGAGAATTCACGTTTCATTTCAATTTCAAGATGATATAAATGTAAAAGGTAACGAAGTACAGCTCAGCGATTGCTGGAAGTATACAAAAACATACCTAAATATGTTTTTTCTTAAGCCTCTTACTCCGGAGGAACATTTTTGAAACGGAGACTACCAATGAGGTAAACCGGTTTAGAATCACAACAATGGCTGGTTGATACGAATTCCGCATTTGGCTTGATCCGACAACAGTGTTGACTTAAAATATCCTCAGTGGTAGACGTATCATGTGTTAGAGTCCCTTCGCCGTCAGGCTAACCGTGGGAGGTTTTCCTCCCCATGTAACGCAATTGCGGGTGTTAGCTCCCTCAAAAAGTCCTCCACGAAAGCAAATTTCTTTCAATACTTAGTCGAGGAGTTTCCTTGTCTTCTGGATTGGGTTAAAAATTACAAGACTACGGAATTGAACATTGGTAGTCGTAAACCCAAAAATTGGGTTGAGTGTTCACCGACGGTTATAAATTAAAATTAAAAAGCTATGGGTATGGCATTTTAGTGAGTTTTAGAAATTCAAGGTAGTGTAATAAAATACTTTCAATTATTTTCCCCCTCTTTTTCATGCATTTAAAAAAATTGCTTTATTTGAAAATGTCACCGAATAAATAATCCGGATTTTTTAAAGATCATACATGTAATTTAACTTGTTCATTCACTGGAATTTAGCAATTATAGGATGAAGATCTCAACTGATTTCATCACATTTTATTTCAATTTTATTTTATCGGCGATAAAAAAAATGTCACGGTGTATTAACATTCAAGCTAAACCTTTTTGAAAGACAAAAGCTTCACTTATACAGTTATTTAACATAAAACCTAGTGAACTAATTAGAGATAAATGATACTTTATGTAGTTCTTTAATCCTGTCTTGAAATGCATCGTCGGATTCAGGTTCTCGATGAGCAGTGATTACTTCCGTTTCCTTAGAGGATTGATGATCAACATTGGACTTGTCCGATCCGTCGAGAGCAAACGGATCGTACGCTTCGGTGTACTCATACACATAAGGATTTTCCGTTTGCCGAGCAACATAGATGGACACGTCTTCTGGTAGATGAAGAGCAGCTCTGTCACTTCCTAAAATGAGAATGATATTTTTTAGTAGATAATTACAGAAGAGATGAAACACCTTTTTTTTAGTACTTATCAGGGTCTGTATAATTTTTCATAAAAATGACAATTGAATTTGGAAGCCGTGGTGGCTCAGGAGATAGAGCGTTGGCCTTCCAATGAGGTGAACCCGGTTCGAATCCCAGTGATGGCTGGTTCACACCGACCACAGTACTGACGTAAAATATCCTCTGTGGTAGACGGATCATGGATTAGAGTCCCTTTGCAGTCAAGCTAACCGTGGGAGGTTTTCGTGGTTTCCCTCTCCTTGTAACGCAAATGAGGGTTAGTTCCATCAAAGATGTCCTCCACGAAGGCAAACTTTACTAAATATTTGATCCAGGAGTTCCCTCGTCCTCGGGAGTGGGATCAAAATTACAAGGCTACGGAGTTGAACATTAGAATTATAATGTAAATCAACTCTTGTAACATCCATGCATAATTTTATTTTTACGATTTATATAATTTCTCAAACCTTGCAATTCGTTTTTCTAAGAATCACCTTTCATGGACATAACCGTTTTCCCTCCTTGATCTTCAATTGTATAATTTGTTTTAAAATTTTTGATTGGCAACGATAGAAAAAGATGCACGTCATTGAAACAAATGACGTCGTAAATGTGATAGGAAAGTACAAATTAAAAACATGACCTAAAATTTTTTGCTAAGTAAAAATATTTATGTAAATTCTAAATTATAGGTTTTTTTATCTTTTCCTTCTAAATTTTATGTTTTTTTAAAAATATTTTGTTGGTTTAGCGCAGTGATTTTAATGCTAATGAATTAATTAATTCGTTGACAAAACGTTTAATATGAAATAAAACATTTATAAACGTATTTCATAAAATGTAAGGTTGTTACGGTTTTTAATTTTTACTTACTTAGAACATTACGACGACATTTGTTTTTTTAGAACATATCAGGACCCTTCTTAAGATAAATAATACATAGAATATCTATATATTGAGAATTGTTTTATGAAAAGAGTCTTTTAGCAGTATAAAATTCTTCGTGCCAAACAGAAATCATAGATATGCATTTTTTTTTTTTTTTTTTTTTTGCCTTAAAAATTAATTGTAACTATTGAAAGTATCTATGATACACAAAAGTAACTATTGTGAATTATTTTTATTTAATACAATCTATCATATGCCAAACAAAGAGTTAATTTTTAAACGATACGCTAGTTTTCTTCCTAAAAAGATGTTTCTAGTAAAAACATTCGCTAACGTAGCAAAAATAAAGTTATATTTTTCTTTTCAAAGGGCGTAATCAGTTCATAAATATTTTATGTATATTTAGTATAGCTTCGTGTATCTTTTGACTGGTAGAAAAAGAAAGAAAACGTAGCATGATTCAGTTAACGTGATTTCAATGCAAAATTTCAGAGAAACTCTATCAAAATGAGGTAAACGACTCCCATATATCTCTCTTTCGCAGATATATCTTTATCCCATTTCAAAAACTGCTGATTACGCAGAGTTTCTTTTGATGTAGTATGTTAGCTTTTATGTGGCGATTCTCTTATTACGTTAAATAATACATGGTTACAAAATGTAACCATATTATGTTATCCTAAACTTCGGGCTAGTTTTAGAAAAATTAAAACCCAGCATTTTTAAATTTTGGTATACTTATTAAATTACATAAGTGTCTATCTTTTTCACGTGATACAAAGATACTGGCACTTTCTTACTTTTTCAGTCCACTAGGACCTCAGGATTTTCGGCAGAAAACTGGTCTTTCAAAGGTTTTGACTTGTCCAAATATTTAAATGTTTTTACATTAAGGGGAATTTGTAGGAATCGAAACAGCTTGAAAATCTGAGAGCACAAGGTGTTGTGAATATAATAGATAGGATTGAACATTCTAAGAGTTATCAGAATTTGTCTCCTTCCAATTCGTTTTATTGTCTTAAATCACCCAATTGAAATCAATGCATGTCTGAATTGTGTCTTTTAGATTATGCATGGATTTTATTCGGCTCAAATTTTCCGGACAATCAATATATGTATAACATAATCGAAGCAATAGGTATATGTGTGTTAGTAGCACAGTTTGTGCGTATTTTACATAACATAAACTTTAACATGTAGTAACGTTTTCTTTTGTATAGAATTTTCTAAGCCTATTTTTGGAACTTAATGTGCACAAACCAAAGTATTCCAAGATGTGGCGTCCCGCAGTGGACTGATCGTTAAGACACGGTTCCCAGCGGATCACCGAAGTCAAGCATCACTGGCTGCGGTCAGTGTGCGGGTCAGACTGACCACTTGGATCAGTCTGCGTAGGGACCAAGGGTGTGCGGTATTGGTCCTCGTTAAACTGTTCTACCGTAAAGTGCTCAACTTCGCTTGCAGGTCGTCGGGCTACCGAAGCGGGGTTGCCACCCCCTCTGCAGAGGATCAAAATTGTGATGGCATGTCTTCGGATCATCCTCAGGGATGTTTCCCAGACCGTCGCCAATAGCCCATTGTGCAGCTCTAGTGCGACGTAAATGAACTACAACAACAAGATGTGGCGTCTCAACAGGGTTAGAAATTTTGATCAGCGTTGAGCTACATTATCGTGCACATTTACTGCAACACAGTGCTAAGTGGAAACATATTACAGGGCAAATTAAACGGGACTTACATTGTGTTTGATGAGATACCTTATGCTAGATCTTATTATCAAATTGTTTTGAATCGAAGCACTCGAAAACACGTAAAAAAATGTGTCCTTCAGAAAATTGCACGTAGATGTGTTTTCAAAATCTAAAAGACATTCGTAATATGTTAAATCAAACCTTAAGTAGTGTGTTAAATTTGGAAAAATACCTGGTTTTATTCCTATCACGATAACTTTATTTTCCGTCTACACATCAAAAGATATAAACGAAATTAAATAATCGCCACACATCGGAGGGATGCAAGGTAGAAAAATGACAGGGGAAAATAGAAAGCAAAATAAATAACTCTGATGTGTTACTCAAAGACGTCACCTAAATGAACTATTTTAATAGGAAGACAGGTGTGATACTAATGATTAATATTCATAACCACTTACCCTCCCTTTGTTCATCTTTGCTGGATTTTCCTCCGTTGCCTTCAGCAGATTCTTGACTGAAAGAAGTTGACGATGCGGATTGCGATGAGTCTGAATGTGAAGGATATCCGTATTTTAAATCACTCTGTAAGCCTGTAGATTGGGGCGCAAACAATTGCTCCGGAGTCATATAACCGGAAGTCTGAGATTTCGAATTGTCTTTCTGCACGACAACTTCATATTCAGTGACTTTCTTCTCATCAGGCTGGTAAGGAGAAATTTCATGTATTGCTGATGGTTCACTGTGATGGGCCACACTTTCATCATTCGAATAAGTAGGTGACTTTAGATTTGCAACTGTGTGCTGATAGGCATAATAGTCACGAAGATCCTTACTGGCATCGACAGAGGCTAGAGGATCGGTTGGGGAATATGGTGGTAGTGTAAATTGGGTCTGATCTATGTCTTTGATGTTAATTTGGTTGGACTGCTTGTTAGTGTTCCTAAAAGGATTTGCATTTACATTATCAAATGGAGAATTACCATTGCTGTAAGGGTTATCATAGGTTACACTACCAGCTCCTTGGGGTATAAAATCACGTTGAGGCACATTTGATGTTTGCTGTCCGTAAGGGTTGTTTTTTGTTTGAACGCCCGAGAATTGATTCTGATTCAAAGAATAGTTCGGTTGCCCGTTTGAAAGTGATGAAGAAAAGTCTCCATTCACTGATTGGTAAGAGGAGGATGGTTTAGGTATTGCTGCTGATTGTTGTTGCTGTTGATAATACATTAACATTTGTTGGTAATCGATAGGCGGATTTGGGGTTTTTTGACTTTGAATGTTACTATCAGTTCCGTAATTTGCGGGGTAAGATGATTGACTTGCTGGTGCGTTTTGAGGTTCTGTGCCACTATTAAACGAGGATAGGTTTTCACCAGTTAGCAAAGCCTTGACATTCATGAAATCTTGAGGTGTTGGTGGTTTTGTAAATGAAGGCGCACTCTGTGCATTTTGGCTCGAATGAGAACTCTGTTTTTTCTGATGCTTCATTTGACTAAGAACTGCTCGACCTTCTGGAGTTTGACCCAGCATACTGTAAAAACTAGGGTCTTGATTTAATAAATCCTCGCTGTAGAGCGGTTTGTTTTGGAAATAATCACTGGTTTGTTGCTGTAGCATTCCAAATTGAGATGAAGTGGATGGAGAATTAGGAAACTGGCTCTCTTGGAGTTGATAATTAGGTGAATAATTTTGAGACGAAGCAAGTGGTGAGGCAAAAGGATTTCCTCTGTTTCTTGTGGGTTTTGGGGGCGAACTACCAGAATTATATCCAGAGCTATACGGGTTCCTTTGATGGGAATTTAAGTTGCTAGCATTTGGTTTCCTCGATGGTGCTTTAGATCGTTTTTGATTATTTTGGCTCTGTATCTGGGAAGTAAACTGCTTATTTTGTTGCATGAATTGTTTATAAATGCGAGGATGAAACGGCAAAACATTTTTCGGATTTACAAACTCTACGTTTGGAGGTATTGAAGCCAAAGGGGATTCAAATTTTCCATTGTAGTGAGGGTTTTTAATATTAGGACCTCTTGGGCGCTGATTGGGTTTTCTATTTCTAGGAGGACCACTATTTGGTTTAGGATTGTTGAATCCATTATATTTGCCACTATTCACTCTCTGTGGGTTTTGTACTGAACTTTCCGCTATTGGAGCTTTATATGGTCTAACACCTTGTTGTTCCAATTTATACCCTCCTCCTCTAATATCCAAAGTTACACCTCTCTTTTTAGGATAACCTTGACCAGTCCGAGGTGGGTAAGAATTAAAATTTGGAGATCGAACATTACTTTTCGTATTCATTGGAGTCGACGCTGCTGCTGATAGTGTTATTTGAGGAAGTACTGGTGATAGGGGATTAGCAAAAGGTAACATTTGTGGATTTAACGAAGGATATCCTCCCATGTTCGTAAAAGAGTCATCACCCATTAAAGAGTAAAGCGACGAGGCTTGTAAGCTTGGAATATAAGACCCTTGATTGATGCTAAAATCAGTAAGTTGGTCAAAGTTTGAATCAGAGTATCCTCCGAAAGGGTTTAAACGCACTGATTGCGCACTTTGAGTCAGTGCAATCACTAAAATGCACCACACCTACAATACAAAAACAAAATATTAGTCAAGTGAAAAAATATGCTATTATCGATTTAGCACATTGACTGCATAAGAAGCCAATGACCTCATATGATGCTCCGGCATTAAGGTAGACCAACATGAGACCAACGGCGAGTAACAAATACAAAACTAATGTATAATACAATGATCAAATGTTCCATTTTAATTATATTAAACTATAGTACGAAAATACAAAAATAAATTCATATTGACGTCGTGTCAAAGATAAGTAAATTCGGTGTATATGTATGAAGAAACTCTCGCCGCGCCAATCTTCTGATTTTCTCTAGTGACGTCACTTTGGGGCAAAGCTCGCACTTTTATTTTAAGAACAGACCGTTCGGCCTTACTAGCTCTAACTAATATTGGAGCATTTCTTTTTGTGACATATTCTAAGACATTTGTTATTTTCTATAATAACTTTCCTCAGTATTTGCAGTGAATTTACAAAATTTTAAAACTATTAACGAAATTCCAGTTTGCTCGATTGCAACTTTGCAAAAATTCTGATCGAAAAACAAAAGGAAAAAATATAATTTTCCGCGTGTTCCCTAAAGTAAATGAACAACTATGTAAAGAATGGATTTCGAAATGACACAGTTAATATAAAACAGCAATACGTTTTTTCTATCGATAAGAACTTTTATAAAAATTCGTTATCTAAATGGAACCGCCTCGTTACTTCAAAAAGAAAAGCAGGTGAAAAAAATTAAAAAATGGATAAAGTCAAAGAAAATTAAAACGTAAGTAAAAAGTATAAATAAAATATATAGTGTATAGTTGAAATTCTCCTAATTTCATAACATATTTTTTAATGTAGTTATTCTAAATATTTATTTTTTTTAAAAGTTATATTCTATTAAATTTAAATATCTATAAATTACATCATTTTAAATTTAAATATCTATAAATTACATCATTTTAAATTTAAATTTTTATAAACAATTGTAAAATATCTAATGTCATTATGAACCTAAATTATTATTTTGTTTCAGTAATTAGCGTTTAAGGTTGATGTTTCCTAATGATAAAGTATGAACAAATTGCTATTAACGGCATATTTTAAAATCAGGGATTCTAAATTTAACTCAACTTATTGTTATAAAAGAATATGTAGATAAAAAAGTGTCGATATATGCTTGCATTTTTCTTAATAATTAAAGTTAAAACTGAACTTTTTAAAATAAAGTATTTATAGTGTCATTTTCGCCAACTAGTAAAATATTTTTATAAGTTTAAAATGGTAATTTTTTAATATAATAACCAAGAAAATTTTTTTGAACTATGTTTATGAACTGAAATAATGTGTTAATTACGTAAAGTTTGAAAGCTAATAACCAGAAAAAGTCTAACTTATTTTTACAAAGAGAAAGATGCAAAGTTATCATAATATCTTTGTTTGCGATCTCCGATGCCTGTGAACACAGTTACGTCATGAGGAGGGAAATCATAGCTTCAGCTCTAAGGGCGGAGTGAACTAGCCCTTCTATTCTCTTTAGCCCTGGGTAAACATATAGCCTATGGATTATTCTAGGTTTGGCAGTTATATATATTTTTTAAATATCCACAGCCATTATTATTAATCATTATTATTTTTGTAACGGCTCATTACTATTATTTTCAAATGATTCATTACACTGTGGAGAAATAACAAAAATTTCTTAGTGGCTTTAAAAAATACCAAATTTTATAAGGAACTGACCCCTCTATTCAGCGATATTTTTTTTAAAAAAACAAAGTCTATTATCAAAAATGCGTTTAGCAATGTATACATCTAAATTCAACAATGTGTAAGCAAAGTTCAAAAACTGTAAATTTTGATGAAATTATTATTTTTTTATCCTTCGTTATGAAATCTTCCTTATTTGTTTAATTTCTAGTGGAACAGAAAATATATAGGGATTTTTTACTTTAATATTATAAAACTTAAATTAAAGCATTAGAAAAAATGAAATTTTGCAAAATGATTTAAAAAAAATTTATTTATTTTAGTTCGAAGAAAATTTATTATATCGATTGCTAGGTAAACGGGACCTGCATACCTCAAAATCGATGAAAATTTCAATAATCACTAAGATTCAAAATCGATGATTAAATTATGGTTCATTTTTGCACCAAAAATAAACCATTATGAAGCTATACTATACGATTTAAAAAAAAAAAAAAAACAGAATTAGAAAAAATTTCTCCTGAATAGCGTTACTAATTTATTTTGATAGTTTTTTTAAGTAAAAATCTTAAAACTTTCTGAAACAAATAGAAAATTCAGAATTTTAGTGATGGGTAGATTAGTGGGATATATATATTCATCATCATAGAAGGAATTAGATTACATTTTTATTTGTTTGTATATCAGAAATAAAGCATTCCGAAACAATACAACACGATTTAAAGAAATCTACATTAAACATATGCTTCATGAGTGACGTAACAAATTCAATTTGATAGATTTTTCAAGCAAAAACTTTAAACATTCTGAAACAAATAAAAATTAATGAATTTTAGTGGTTGGTAGATAAGTGGGGCATACATATCCTAGCATCATGGAATGAATTAGATTAATTATTATTATTATTTTTTTTTTTTGTATGCCAGAAATAAAGCATTTCAAACAATACAACACGATTTCAAAGTTACAAGTATTAAACAAATGCTTCATGAGTGGCGTTACTAGTTTAGTATGATAGATCTCTCAAGAAAAGAAAAAAAAAACATAAAATACAGTGAAATAAATAGAAAATTATGATTAATTAAGTAGCGATCCAGTTATCGTTACAGTTTCAGTGGACACGTGTTCCCTGCAAGGCGTGATTAAATGGTTTCCTACGCAGTCGTTGATCTCTATTTAGGTATATATTTAGGATGGGAATTTCGCCAAATGACCTAAGAATTGGAATAATCGTGCTAATCATTTAAAGCGTTAAATGTAATAATTGCAGGTGCGAGAAAGCTGTAGAAATATAAAGATGACTATTTGTATTAGGAAAGAAATTTTTAGGTCAAATTAGAAATCATGATAATTTGTATACCATTAGTCATTATATACATGATCACTTTCTTCACTTTTTAACATTGTAGAGCACACGGAATCGTAATATCAGGCAAGCTTGCAGCAACTTAATATGTTCCCAATTTGAAGTATTTTACACTGCACTTTTACATTTAATTCTTAAGCTTTTCAGAATTACTTCTGTTTAAGATGTTTCATTTCTTTTTTACCTTTGGTTGCCTGCATATATTTTTTTAATTTTATTATATTTTAGTTTTATTACAACTATTACATTTTTCCATTGAACTATATCCGAAGTATTGGATGAATTTGCGGAAACCTTGCCCCACTGAAAAAAAGTATGAACAAAACCAACAGAATATGATAAGATTCACCGTAATTCTGACTTTATGGGAACACCAAAAAAGTAGGTGATTCATACCTAAATGCTTTGGTAATGCTATTTATAAAACTTACAATAAAATATAGCTTTATAATATGTGAAAAATTTGGTATTTGTGGTAAAATTTTATTATTTTATCATGATACCCTAGAGTTTGGCACTATTTATTCGCTAACATTTCTTTCTCAGTTTTGTATATTTTACTAAATGAGTGATAATAAGAACTATAGTTGGGAAAACCAGAATTTCCGGTAAATCCTTGCCATGAAAATGGTAAAATTACCAAATGAATGGTTTAAATACCGTATATTTTTGTTTTATCAACCTGAATTATGTTTCTTTTTTTTTCCCTCTTGTTCTTAAACGTCTTACTATACCTTTAATTTAACAAGAATATTTTCTCTCCGTGCAATTTGAACTAATTTTATATTGAACATTAATCTCTATTAACATTTTTGTATTTACAACGTTTTTTAAAACAACTTATCTACTTACTTTATCTTGAGTCAAAAAACCTGAAAATTTTTTAAAACCATTTTTTATCTCATTTCGGTTTCATTACATTTGTTGCATTTTTTAATTGCGTTTCATTTTCCTACATAAATAAATGGCTTTCATTTTTCATTCGAGTTTATTTTCCCATAATTTTAAATAAATATTACATTTTCAACCAACAAAGATAAAATAAGTAAATCATAAAAGACTCAATATTATTATGTCAATAATAAATCTTTAAAATGAAAATTTATATTTAAAAAAAAACATTTATTTTTGAGCAAAGAAAGTCAACCATAGTAAAAAAAGTATTTTATGAAAAGTTACATTAATATTAAAATAAAAAAATCACTATTGAACAAAAAGGGTATTTATAAAAAATCACCATAGTCGCATCAGTATCGCTTAAAAGCAACATCAGGTGTAAAAGCGTAAAACACACGATAATATGGTTTAATTTGAATGTTAACATATTTTAAATGAAAATTTTTTAAAGATTGCAGAATATACGCATAATATTAGGGTTCAACATATTAATGTTAAGCATACTCCTCAATAACTACGGAATTTCCGTAGGTTTAGAAAATAAGTGTACTGTGAAAAATTCCAGATCAAATTATGGTAAAAAGTACCGGCAGTCTGACTGCCAGTACTTTTTATCTTGAATTCCATTCTTACCGAAACGGAACAAAAAAAAATGATGTGTCATGATTTTTACAGTATAATTACCATAAAAACACTGAATCAATCTGATTAAATAAATTACAGTATAATATTTTACGGTAACATGGATTTTACGGATGATGCACCCAAAGTGCCGGAATTTTTGCAGTGTGGTCGCGAAGGCAAAGTATTAATATTTAAATAAATTAATTGAAAAAATTTTTTTTACTTATAAATAACTTAATACATGAAACGTCAGTAGAGAAAGAACCATAGTTTTTAGTTCTAATAAAAGTATGACGTAAATTCTATTAGTGTTAAAATCTTTTGTTATTTTTCACTATCACTGGAAGAAATATTTTGCAGATATCCTATATGTTGAAGGAAATTATTATTTTGCCATATTTTCTGAGTGTGAATGCTATCTTCAGCTGATTTAGTGAATAATTAATTTTCAAACGTAAAAAGTGAATGATTTATCACATATTAATTAAGTTTGTATTTTTGAATTAACGTATATGAAAACAAATCTAAATTTTAAATTTCAATTCTATAACAGGTTGTTCTTGTGGTCACATATATTTGTCAGAAAGAAATCTACTAAATAGAAAAATGTTTAGGTCACCTTTGAGGTACCTAAAGTTAAAAAAATTTAATTTTAATTTTTAATGTATATATATAAAACACATTTAAGACTTCAGATTCAAAAATGTAATGATCAGAATGTAAAATAACAATTGAAAAAGAATATATGCCTTAAAATAATTATACAATTCCTGGAATCTACATTAAAGTCTTAAAAATATCCTGGAATCTGCGTAATTAACCTAACCTTAAGATTTTGTTGAAAATAAAATATATGAATTTTTGTTTGAATTTAAGTTTGATTCTGTGTATTAAAAATGTATATTATTGTCTTTTTTGCTAATTTTTTATTTGTTAAAAAATGATAATAATGCATGCAATTTACAGAAATTGCAAATTCAATTGCATAAATATCAGTTTGATCTATTCATAAAAATAAACTTATGTAACGACTCAAAAACTAAACACCAAGAAAATATAGTTTTTTATTTTAATGTCATAAATATAACAATTGAATCTAGTGGATTAAAATTAATTTCACCGATTTCTAGAATTTTTTCTGATAAAAACTCTATTAACTTTTAGGTTATAAAATTTTTTTTTTCTCATATTATTACGGAACAATCCAAAAAAGAATTCGAAAAATTTTTAATACATAAATCAGTTTCAAAATCTCACACAAACGTTTTTACACGGATGTTCGCTTTAATGGAACTAATATTTTAATATTCTTCTTACGTTTCTATAGCGTTTTAAAAACATAATAAGTTTGTTTCAAATACATAGCATGATATTGTTGTTTTTCTCTATTTATTCAAGTAAAAATTAATCTATTAAAGAGCTATAATTAAGTAAAATAATTATTATTAACTTTATTTTAATGTCTATTTTAATAGAAGCTTTAGTAGCGTTCTATCTCAAGTCTACTTAATTTAAAATTTTATTTAATTAAGAAAAAAAATATTGCATAAAGCAAAAATAATAATAATATGAAAAATAATTAAATGTGAAGATAGCTAACAGAAGTAAATCGCCGCACTTCTTAAGAGATTCTTTATTTTATTGTTAAAAAATATTTTTAAATTTTCAAAATAAAAGTATTAAAAGCACAGTAATTCTTAAAGATACAGCAGGGGAGAGTGGGGTCAATTGTCACAGGATACGAATGTAACAGAGCAAAAATTTCGAATGTCGGGTTCTAGATTCGGTTCCTAGGTGGCGCACAAAGTGTATTTAATAAATCTACATGTACACCCCTGCTGGCAACCATTTTTACGTACTTTTGAAAGAGTTACATCACAAAAGATATTTTCACGCTACGTAAGTACTTTTTTTTTGGTATTAGAATATTATATTGTAACAAAGTAATTTTGTTTAAACAAATAAAAATTATTAACCGAATATGTAAGTGGACACCTTAATTAACATTTCAAAAAAAAAATATTAGTTTTGTTAATTAACTAGCATTGTTTTTAACAAAAAATAGCGTCTTGGGGACGATTGTAACAATAAGTAAAGGGACGAATGTAACAGCTGAAAAAAAATAATCTTATGTTTACAAACCATTACTTAACTCTTTAAGAACCACCAATAGTTTCCTATATCATTTATATTATGTTGCATGTGCATTATTTTATTTGTCACCTTTCACAGCATAAATTAAAAATTTTAACCCCTTAAAGTTAAAAGTTTAACCCTTTAGGTCTCTGCTCATTATTATTTTTACTCCTAAAATATCACTACTATTTTGATCAATAAAAAAATATATCACAACTATGATAATATGTATAATTAACTATGTTTTAGTTGAATTTATGAACTGTTACAATTGACCCCGTAAGTGGGGACAATTGTAACAAGTGCACGACTGTCAAAAATTCTTAATAACTAACATAAAAACATTTAAAATAAGGTTTTTTTTTCTAGTAGAGGATAGTCTACTTTACTCGTCTGTCAACTAATACTAATAATATATTGGATTTTTTTGTTAGTTAAAAATAGTTAAGTAAAAAATGTTACAATTGACCCCACTCTTCCCTACTAAAAACACCTTAAAAACAAAACGGAATTTTTCTACTAGTTCCTAAAAGTATTGTTGTATCAATAACATTTGACTTATCTAATAATATTCATTCAAGTTTTCATTTAAAACATTTGTTTTACATTGGAAATTAAAAACATTAAAACAAGATTTATACGTAATCTTCTAATCATACACACATTACTATACATATTTATAAATATTTTGAACAATCGATACATATTCATTATCATTACGATACAATATGAAAAAATATTTGGATTATAAAAAATAACATAAAATAATTACAATGTCATAATAATTATTGTTTTTATTATAGTAATTAATTATCTATTGTAACTTTAATCAAATTCATATTTAGAAAAAGTGAAAGAGAGAAACAAATTATGTACAAATATTATTGAAAAGCTATTGATAATAAAATAATGTTTAGCAAAGTTGTTTAAATGCATTACATAAAATAAATCTTCATAGAATTTCGATTTAGTTTGAAAACCGATTAGTTTGTAATTTATTAAAAGATAACAACATTGTTCCAAGTTGCAAACACGTGAATATTTTAAAAAGAAATAAATAAAAAGGAAAATATATAATTAAATGCTAAACTAATAGGCATGCATAAAAAATAAATATAAAAAGAAATAAAATAATGAGTAAATTAATAAAATATAAATATATAAATGAGAAAATAAATAGATTCAAAACAAATAAGTGGATAAAAAAAATAAATAAGTAAAATAAGAAATAAATAAATAAAAAGATATAAATAAATAAAAAAGAAATATATGAATGAGAAAATAAATAGATGCAAAACAACTAAGTAAATAAAAAAAAAGTAAATAAGTAAGAAATAAATAAATAAAAAGATGTAAATAAATAAAAAGATATAAATAAATAAAACGATATATTTAAACCAAGCAAATAAATACTTAAACAAAATTTGGTATAGTATGATGCAACACAATTTATACTATACCAAATGCACTGGTATAGTATAATGCACACATATTTGTGATGCAACACTGCATCACAAATTATTAATAATCTGTTACTTCAATACTAATATCTGTTGCTTGTTAATATCTGTTATTTTGTAAGGTAAACATATAAAAATTAATACTATTTCATATTATTTCGCAAAAATATTTATTCTTAACTATAATACTTCAGAAACTCGAAACATTTTGCTGTGATCAATTTCATATTTGAAAATTCTATAGAGCATATAATATTTCAATTACGTTTAAAAAAAAAAGATAAAATCTCAAAACAAATTTTGAAAATAGCCATGCAAAACTTTTATTTTGATTGGAAATAAAATATTTCTGGGATATTATTTTGGATAAATATTTCGACTGGATAAATATTTCGAGGATGTTATTTTGAAAATATTTCTGCATTCTAGAAACGTTGCAATAATTGTTGCAGAAAAGTGGTCATTTTAATATTTCAGAAAAAAAATAGAAACGTTCTGGGCTATATTTAATTTTTATTTATTTATTATTTTTTTTTTACCTAACTTTCGTAATAATAAGATTTATTTGAAACATAACTACAACGTTTAGTGCTGTGCTAGTTATTATCAGACATTTAAAGAAATAGTAAACAATTAGTTATGTATTTGCAAGTCCGTAAGCTTTATACTAACAGACAATTTCATCATCATCATATCTGGCTAGACTGCCCAGGGTGGGCCAGTGCCTTCCTTTGAATTCGAATCCACTTCTCCCTACTTTTGACACTTGTTCGCCAGTTTTTCGCACAGACAATTTCAAACTGACAATATTGACTTTTGTTAAACAGAAATTCAAAATGTTTAATTAAAACTAATATGAAGAATTTAGAGTAGTACTATAGATTAAAACTTACTAGTTCTTACTATAACATTATATAATTTTATTTACTAAAATATAAAGTACAATTATACATTTTGAAATAATTGTTTTTAAACACATAAACATTAAAAAAAATTAAAACTTTGTTTCATAAATTTATTAAATTTTTCTAAGCTGTTTGCAAAAGCCATTTAATTCAAACAAGTATATATTTAGTTTCTTAAGTTATTTTTGAAAAGATATTACAGTTACATAGATGTTATTTACGAAATTCGTTTTTAACAAATTACTTTTAAACAAATTTTGAATGAGTTGATAAAAAGTAAATAGGATATTTATAAAAGATTATTTCATAGAAGGTAATTTAAACCATTTATATAAGAAAAAAATATAATTCATTTCTAAAATTATTCTAAAAAAATGTAAGACTTAAAGAAAAAATTTTTCTTGAGAGTTAAAGGATAAATCAAACATAATTTTATTAAAATTTTATTTAAATGTACATAAAAGTTTCGAATTCCTTGTTCAAAAATGCAAGATACCTTTCAAAACAATTTTTTTAGAAATTAAATATTAAAAAAAAGATGTTTTTAAAATTTTGTTCCCAACAAACAAATTTTTAATCAAAACTGTTTAACAAAACATAAAACTTCTTAATTACGTTTACGCAAAAATTGTAAACAAAATTGCGAAAAATTTTATTTCTAAAATAAATTTTAAAGAATTTCTAAATGTAATTTTAAAGAATTGGTTAAAACTGTACCTTTATTATTCCAAGCATGTCTGTTGGCAAATATATTAGTTAAATTTTCGTTTATTAAATCCGTAAATGGGTTCGTTGTTTTCAAAACTTTTTACATCAATTAAAAGTACAAACTTTTCGAACTTGTAACTAACAGTAATCCAGCATGATACACGAAACTGTTTGTTCTTGTTTGTAATCAACCACTATTTACTACACTTTACATACAAAATATTTGGGTAAAATAAATAGGTCAGCTATAAATTGAAGGTAAAGTTTGTTAAAAGTAAACTAGTTTAGCACAAAAGCTAAATAAAGTAAGAAAGCTATTTTTGTCTTTGAAAAGAAAATACAACAGTTTTTTTAACTATATGAAGAATTTTTACGTCACTTAAAACTAAGAACGTAACATTTGTTTTTAAACATGCATTAATTTTGCCTAAAATAAGTCTTCACTGATAAAACTTAGAAGTTTTCTCTACTAAATTACGTGCTACAAATACTTATAAGTTTTATCTCAACTACAAAAGATTTTTTGTTACATTTTCTAAACACCGCTCTTTGTAATTTTAAACTTGGAAGATGAAAAATGTTTCCTAAATTAAGAGCATTTGAACATTCTCGGTACATTTTTCCATCCTTTTATGTTTGAAGAATGATACTAAGGAGGAAATACAATTGAAGTAAAAAAAGACGTGATGGGTTTTGAAGATCACGAAATCAGTGATTTCACATTCAACACAGTAACTTTAATTTGATATTATTAGCTGCAGATGAAAAGGCAAAGTCGTGAAGAATGTCGGTTGCTCTATTTCTTGTGTTCACTGTATCGAATGTTTTCCAATAATGATTGTGTGGATAGCATGTGTTGTATTTATTTTTTTTTTTTTTAATGTGGTTATCCTGAATATTTTTAATATTAGGTGACATGTTATTGGTATTGATTTGCATTTAGTTTAATGAAGACGATCATTCATATTTGAATTGGGAATAGTTTTTTTTTAAAGCATAAACATATAGTTCTTATGAGATATCGTCTGCTTCATTTGACGTGTTTACTTCAAACTTTGTATGTATGTATGTTTACGGTAATGAATGCTGAGGAAGCGTGCGTTGTCTTTTTATTTGAATATCCTGACCAGAATATCCGATCACATGATTTTGACTAGATAACATGCCATTCGATGTTAAATTTTTAACATTAAGTGACATGTTATTAGTATTGAGAATTATTCTGTTTTGTGACAACGATAATTCCTATTTAGTCGAGAGAGAGGTATTTTTTGCTAAGTTATGTATATACAGTTTCTATAAACAATTAATGACCCTGATAAATACATGCCATTAGCCATTTATTAACAGGGGGCAGTTTGTTGGTATTTATTAATATTCTGCACACACTCTCAAGACGATAATCCTTAATTTAGTTGAGAAATATTTATCTTTTTCTTGATAACTTATACATAGTTTTTATAGGCAATCGTCTGCTCAGTACTTGTTTTTACTGTATCGAATGATTGTATTGGTTTACATTTTTTTAGGTGAAAACGATTTTTCTTATTTAAGTTGCGTGACTTGTTTATTTATTGCAAAGTCACGAAGTAAGCGCGTGTGCTTTGTCTAGTTTTTCAACCATAGAGCTTGTGGACATCTTGGTATTGATTTACCTTCTGCTTAAAGACGACAGTCCATATTTTTGTTTGGGTAGCATTTTTTTAATCGACATTGAAACCTAGAAATATTGCATATTCAAAGTAATACGAAAAAAATGTTGCTTCCTTTGCTGTTCTTTAATGAATACTTCTTTTTTTTAAAAAATTAATGAGATTAAAGAGATTGTTTTTTTGTTTTATTTATTAAAATAATCATTTACCAACGAAAAGTTATTTTTAAAAAAAAAGTCGCGTAAAGAGAATTTTTATTTCACTAAGTAGCATCTTTAATATCCTTTTCAATTTTTTTTTCTTTGCATAAATCAAGTTGTTTGTTTAAAAACGATTTTAATTTCATTTCATAAAAATCTAAATCATGTTTATGATAATCCTCTCAAGTACAGAATTGCTTTTAACGACAAAAAGCCAATCAGCCGGTACGTTTCACCGTAAAATCCATTTTACCAGAACATGTTACGGAATAAAAGTTCGAATAAATCGTAATTTTTACACCAATAATTACCCCAAATCACTATATCACTCTAATTGAATTGGTCGCTGGGAGAGGTTTTGAGGATCTCCCTTAAAGGTTTTCTTCAACATACAGTCGATGGAAAAAATTACGTGCCTTCCAAAAGTGGTAGTATATAATCAGGTATATAATACGCTACATAAAGGAAGTCTTTCCTGGACGTTTCACTGTATCAACATAAAGAGTCAAAAATTTAATTTTTAAGAAATAAATATTGAAAGGTAAATAATATTATAATTTAAAGTATTATTGTGAAATGTATTCTCTACTGTACTATTCATTTCTTACATTAAAGTATACTAGAAGAGTACGGCTATGGAAAGTCATGGTAGCTTTCTTTTCGTTCGATATGCCGTCCCAACAAATTTCCTTAAACGTTTTATATGTTAAAAAAATTTTGGCTTTACCTCAGATATATGTATTTCGCACAAAACTAAAATGTTGGAGGGTATGTAATAGCTAACAAATCTACTAATATAATATTATATTGATATGTTTAACAAGAGTAGTATATTGATATATTTAAAACTGCACTAAGCTTGAGCATTTTTAATACAGATGCAGAGAAAATACGTATCTGATGTCACCTCAATAGGGATAAGTACCAGAGAAATTACTTGATAGTGGTAAATTTTGACTATCATGAGTTGGTTGAGAGCAATAGCATCGTGCCATGTGATACTGAATACACTTAATCTTAAGGGATTAACAACAAAGAAACATCTCTTGCTTAGTTAAATGACGCACAACGACCGACAAGGAAAACAAATAATAAATAAATAGTTAGAAATAGTTTAGCTTTATTAATTGCATCGGTCTATGTCTTTCAGCTTTGTTTTTGCATACGATTAACTACAACTTATCATCAACAGTTTGAACGTTTATTTGCATCATTTTGCAATTTAGAGCAGCAACATTAAATTTTGCAGTTCATAAAAAAAGTCTTTGTTAATCTATTAACTTTTCTAAAGTTAAAAAAGTACGAAGTTTTTTTTTTTACCCAAATGCAATTTTAAATTAAAATTAAAATCACATTTAATTATTATAAAATTGTCAAATTTAAAAACAGTTAGTCACCGAAATATACTTTGTAGTTATCATATCAATTTAAGGTAATCATTTTTAAATCAAATAAAATAAGTGATTTTTTGCTTAACTAGTCACAAATGCATTAATCATAGAAAATATAATAAAATCAAATGTAATTCAGTCTATTAATACCGAAAAACTTAAATATTAGGTCACTGAATCAGAAGTATATTATGTCAATTTATGTCATGCTTTTTATTCGCATTCATTATCGCGTGGTTTTCCTGTATGACACGTAAATGAAAGTTTCGAATTTTCACACAGTTAAAAAAGCTTCTTTTCTCTATCTTTATTAAGTATACTAAATATAGCCCACGCTTTCTACACGATTTTTAACTGTTTGCGAGAACTTTCGAAATTTATACATGGGAGAATGGTTTTGAACAAAACGTTCCATTTTTTTAAAATGTTAACCAAAACACCAGACACTGATTCATTAATGTATCGCACGTTATATTCTGGAAAAAAAAACAATTCTCTGCTCCGATTATATGGTTAATTGGAATGAAAGCGTAAAGATGAAAATAGTGATGCATTCGAAATGAAAATGAACGACCAACGACCATATAATACTCTTCTTGCACGCTATTTAGAAGCACGCAAATCCTTAATTATTCGCGCGATTTTTGTCACTTTAGGTTATTTTAGAACAAGCAATCTTCTTATAGTTCGCTATTCTTTCTGTTATTGCTTTCTTACTTAAAAGTAAATTAGTATTTTATCTTTTTTGTTCCATCTTATAGTGTTCTCCTATAATGAATGGAACCTATAAGCACGCAAATTCTAAATTGTTGGCGTGATTTTTTTCACTCCTTGTTATTTTAGAGCAAAGCTATCTTCAACTCGTTCGTTATTTGTAATGTTTTGTGTTATCTTTTTCTTCTTCTTTGTGTTTTAACAAGAAATTGGTGTTGTATTTTAGATTTTTATTTATATTTTATCTCCGAAAGAGGAAAAAAAATATCTAGAGATAAGATAAAGTTTGTTTAACCCTTTCTTAAACAATCTCTGCTCATCTGAAAAAACGAAGGATTAAAATGGCAATTAAATGTAATGAGGTAACTTTAACATTGTTCTTTGTAATGCACTTTAAGCAATAATAATGATAGAAACCACTAAGAACAATAATTTGATTTAAATGGAGCAAAGAACAACTCAAATGAATAAATTTAAAATAAACAATTTCATTTTAAAACTCTGAGTTAATCATCAAAAACTAAAGACGGCAACTATTAGCGATATTCACTTGGAGTTCCAACTATATGACTATGTGATTTCTGAATTTCTCCTTCTAAACACCGATTAGAATACTTACAAAAAAATTTTAATGGCAAATGGATCATTGGTTAAAGTCCATTAATTTCAAGCAGGTTAATTGTGAGATTTATTTTTCTGTATAACTCAAATTCATCTAATAAGAGAATTTAAGCGATACTTGATACAAGAGTTTCCTTGTTTTCCGAGTAGGGTCAAAAACTTGAAGATTGCTTAAGTAGTCATTATTACTTCAAATAAAATCATATTTGCTGATCTGTTTGTAGAGCAGTTATAAAGTAAAATAGAATAATGATAATCTCTAAATGAATTTGTGTTCTTAAAAAAAGAATATTTGGTGAATTTTTATTAATAATTAATGTATTTCTATTTAAGTTAGTTCTGGAAAGAATAATCTGACTTTTTTTGAATTTTGAAATGTAATAATGCGCATACACTCAAAAAAAAGTTCTGAAGAATTACCATACTCTCTGGTAGTAATAATATTTCTGGTTAAAAAAAATTCTGGTATAAAAAAAAAACAAAATATACGGTTTTGTTAATTTTTTTCCATTCATATGGTAACAGTTTAAAGAAAATTATGGTTTTCAAAATTATAGTTCTATTTACCATACATTTAGTAAAAAACAAAAAATTGAAAAGTAAATTTAATCGAATAAATGATTTATATGCATGTTCTAAGGCATCATTACAAAATTACCAAATTTTATCACATATGAAACCAGCGCTATACTTCGTACTTAAATTTTTGAGAAAAGCAAAGCAATTTCAAAGTAGAATCCAGCTTTCAGTCATTTAGTCAAAATAACTTTTTGCTCTCTTCCTTTGGGATAAAAATTGTTCTAATTTTGGTTACAATGCTTATAAATTAATTCTTTAGTAAATGTGTATGCTGTCGCCTTCGTCTGAAATACAACATTCTATTGAATAACTAATATCTACCGCATATAATATTAGGTATTCTATAGAATAGTATTTTATTATCGGCAAATTATGGAACCATTCGCGTTTCTCACATTGCCTAAGTATTCTTCAGAAATTTACGCACATTGTCAAATGAAAAACCTACAGCTATTCTATATAATGACTGGGCAAAGTTTCATATAATAATTCTCATATATCATACTTTACCTAAAAAGTAGTTTTGCTTTTATGGAATATCTAGGTATTTTATACAATCACCAGACATATTAAATTAAAATTCACTTAAATCTTACTTAAACGTCAGACATCCTATAGAATACATCATATAGAGAATCATAGACATACAGACATTAACGGTAACATGTACATGTGAAGACACTTTAAGGTCACAAATTATTCTATGTTAAAAATTTGATAATTGTCTAAAATTTGAAAGCGAATCAAAACATATAATTTAATAGGCGTATAGTTGTATAGTTTTTTTCTACGCCAACATTAAGAAAATTAGCCTTAAATTTTCTCAAGGCTAATAGTTTGGTAAATAGCCTTAAATTTTCTTAGGCCTTAGTTAGTGGTTGATTTGACTTGGAAATGTAAAATTTACCTTTGAAAAGGTCATTGATTTTATAATCTTCGGATATGCTGTTGGCATACATTTTACTTTATTATTTTATGTCTCCAAAACTACAACTGCTTTTCTAATACACCTTTCTGCTTTTATATATTATTATTAGAAAAAATTAAAAGGGATGTATTGGAAAATATCGGTCGCGCTCTACTTTAGTTCTAACTTGTTTCGCTTTTACCCGCCGTCAATGATTAATGCAAATTAAGTTACAGGCAAAATTAACATGATCGGCAGCATCATTGAGAATTCACCTTGCCTTTTCAAGGTCATCAGGCATCCGCATAGTGGTTCAGTAAACTTCATGAAAGGTTAATTGAAATAAAAAAAAAATTGTTTTAATTATGATTTATTTTAACCCTTCAGCAAACTATATCAATTCATTTCGGATCTACTACGATATAAATTTCATTCATCATATCAATGGCGTGGGAACAGTATAGAAATGAACGCTCGTGTTGGAAATTAAGGTTGCATCGTTATGTTACTCTACTCCAAATTAGAATTATGTTAGACTTGTGTGACACTGCCTTCCAATTTCGAATTATGTTAGACTTATATCACACGGTCTTAAAATTTTGGATTACGTTCACCAATTTTTTGTATTATGTCATACGGCCTCACAATTTTGAATTATGTTACACTTACAGTTTTAAAATTTTAAGTTACACTTATGTGATACTGCCTTGCACACTTGGAATTATGTTATACATAAAATATACGGCTTAAAATTTCGAGCTCGGAGATAAGGCTACAGAACTTCGAATTACATTAATTATGTTACATTACCTTACATCTCTAATAAAGCCTCACAATTTCGGATTATGTCGCATTTTGTTTACATGACCATAAAATTTCAAATTAGATTAACTCATTTTATGTAATATTGAAAAATTGCAATGCTGAAAATGCACTGTGAATTTCAAAATAATTCAAACAAATTTCAAAGAGTGTTACAGCAATGGAGTCATTTGAATTTCTTTGATTCCTAAAAATAATAATAAATCACTAACTTTATTCTAGGTATATCTAAAGTGGGAAAACTGAAAATTATCATAAAATACTTAAAATATTATTGAGCAAGTATAAAGAAATGTTTCTTCTGAAAATTAGAATTAATTTTATATAGAATTTTTTTTCTATTCTTTATATTAGATTAGACAGATATAAAAATAAATCTGTGCATTATTTAGATACCATTATTATTATTATTTTTTTAATAATAAATCATAAAAATTTAGTTTTGTATATTCAAATTATATAAAAAGTTTTACGCAATTGCAATCAAATGACAGTAGAAATATTTATTATGCTAAAGAGAATTAAAGTGCCATAAGTTATTAAAAATTAACCTTAAATATTAAGAATCGTGACTTTTAAACTTTCCTACCTACTTTTACCTACCTACTAAAATGAACAATCAGCATCTAGAAGTAACCAAGTGGAATACGTTTAATTTCGAATAAAATAAGAATAGTATACACAAATAGCATGCACAAAAAATGGTTTACAGTTATCAACCACAATGTTACGTTAATTGATTAAATAATAATAGTCAAGTGACATAGTTCAACCTCTAGCTTGGACATCTTAACAAATTTAGACTTTCCATTTTTTTTTTTTTTTTTTTTTTTGAAAAAAAAAAAAAAAAGAAGTTTGTTAAAAATAGTTTTCAAATTTAGTCATATAACAAGTTATAGATGTAAATTAATTTTTAAAACAAAACCAGTTCCAATTATGTTTCATTTGAATTAAAAAGAAAGCGATTTTAAAATGAGAAAAAGAATTCGTTTTTTAATTTACTTAGTTTTATGAGAAAACGATTTTATAAATGATTAATTTTTAAGAATAGTTTGCTACTTTAATGTTTTAAATCTTTGTTTTGGAATAAAGTAATCCATTTTAATAGAAATACATGAAAAGATGATTGCAAAAGGAAGATTACTATACCGCAAAAATTTGTAAGTAGTTCAGAATTGGAGAGTTAACTAACATTTCACATTGAAAACCTTTAAAAAATATGATTTTAGAACAAACAATTCCATAACTTTTTGAATAAAGAAATATGATTATTTCAAAAAGAGATCAAAAGTTTTAAAACAATAGTTTTCTTTCTCACTTAATATAACTTGCAAGCTGCATAATTATCTATTAGCTGCAGAATAATTAAAAATCTTACTTCCTTTTCATATATTTTCTTTAAATTTAAAAAAATATTTAATTAATAATTAACCAAATTAAATAAAGGTTAAATTGTTATCTAATAAAACTTTACAATGGAATTGCTATTCAATAAAATTAAATAAATATTAAATTAATATTTAGAAGATAAAGAGAAATTTAAATTAATATTCAATGCAAAAATAAAATCAAATAAAGATGTAATTAATTATTCAAATAATAGTATTAATTTATAATTAAATTTGAACATTTAAATCATTCTATATAGGCATAGTTATATACTTTACTAATACAGTTATAAAATATGATAACATTGTATTCATATAAATATAATTTCATTTTGATAAGTTGATACATTGCATTTAGGGCTTCTTGTAAATTTGTTTCAGGCTGCAACATTAATTCAATCCCTAGTGGTCTGAAAGGAGCCAAAACTCGCTACACATCACGAATCGTTTTCTGGTAAATGTGAATCAACTTTCTATTTGTTGTTTATTTTAAGTTTCTGAAATAACTGATCGCTTTTTTTCCCCTTCAAATATACGAGATCAATGATGCTCACCCGGTATAACGATTTGCTTTCTGGGTTGTTAAGGTTGAACGAAATTCAAAGGGAAGAATAATTCTGAAAACCGCATTACCATACAAAACAATGCGGCATGAACAGAAGCTGGAATTAATTGGATACACCTAATAGAAGTGTGGTTAATTAGCGGTGCACCGAATATAACAAATTGATTTTTTTCTCGAGTAAGATTGATGGTAGAATGTTCTAAAGGAATAGCAACTTGCATATATTTTTAGATCGCTCGTGCGGAAAAAAAAAAGATTTTTCAATTATATTTCAAAATTGAATCTTTGTAAGTGAGCGTTTGTAATTATGATCAGATCATTTAACGTGTTTAGCTATTTGAATACTGTTACAATGCGTGCTACTGATACACGTTTTGATACAAATGTAGCAATCATTTTACAATAGAATCTTTGATTACTGTATTTTCCAAACAATATCCGTAATAAGATGATAATGTTTATCGATGATTTATTTTTACGGAATTTTTTTTTATTATCTTTGAATCTCGAATATTTCTTAATGTTGTTTTCTTCTAATGTTAAGGAAAACTAAAATTCTTGATTTTTATATGTTAAAATGGATTTTAAAATTTTGCTCAACTTATTGTTATGGAATAACATTTTATGATAACGTCTAACAACCGTTTTACAATAAAATGTGCACACTTTGCATACTGCATTATTCAAACAATATTCATGATAAGATAATAATGTATATTGATGTTTAATTATAATAGAAATGTTTTTCATTAAGTTTGAAACTTGAGTATTTGTAAATGTTTTTTTCTTAAGTTGATATGTAGGATAACTCTGCATTCTTGTTTTTTATAAATTAAAATTAATTTAAAAATTTTGCCCAACTTATTGTTGCACGATAAAATTTTATTGATAACGTTTTACACCTGTATCGATGCACTTTGAATTCCGTATTTTTCAAACAAGATTCATGACAACAGATGTTTAATTATAACAGAAATATTTCTATTTTTATGTTTGAAAACTAAATATTTGTTATCGTTTTATTTTAATGCAAATATATTGGGAAACTAGGCATTCTTATTTTCCACCTAGAGTTTCGAATTTTCCTATTGCCTCTACCCACACTTGTTTACTGTTTCGTAATCATTTTTGTTTCTTGACGATAAACTGATTTATGAATGAAAAAAGTTATTGAATTTAATGAATCCAAAATGTTGTATTCAATTTGTGCAGAATTGGTTCCTGGTTCTATTTAATTATAATTTAAACCTAATCATTTTGCTTGAAACAATATTCAAAAACTTGCTTTTTTTAAAAAAAATAATTTTTTTTTTTTTGTTGATTACAAAAAATAATTCAGAACTCATGTTTTTTGTCAAAGAGATTATTTAAAAACAGTGTAAAAAGTAAATCCATAGTATTTTTATAAATTTTTTTCCAATGCCCACCCGATTGACACTCATTATTCAGGTATCAGTAGGGGCAGATTAGTTGGCCTCTCTTTAATAGGCACCATATTACGTGGGCCAACTTTACACCCACAGCAAGGATAGATAGTACAGAGAATGAAAGAACATCCATGACTTGTCCAGAATTCGAACCCAGAACCTTTCTGACGTGAAATCAGTTCCCTGACAGCTACAATGTTTTGCAATTTTAAATAATTATTTTGAAATTGTTTTAATATTATTATCTAAACCATCAAAACTACATAAAACAACTACATATTACAATTAGTAAATCATAAAATGTTGTATAAATAATGTAAACACAGAATTAATTTAATATATAGAATTACTTTATAATCTAATTACTGAAGTCCACTATTAGATTTAATCCTTTAATTTTAAATGAGGTAGTTACATTCAATAAGATTGGTAGTTAAAACTTTTATTTTCCATTTTAATAAAAGTATAACGAAACTAGCTAAAATAACAAAACAAGTTAAAAGTAGTGTAGTATGACTGAAGTAGTTAAATAGTTGAAGATAACTTCAATAAATTTGGATTAAATACATCTGTAATCAAAATAGAACAGAATAAAACCACCATTTAATAAAAAATAAATAAATAATTTGCCGGTAACTACTCTTAGGAGCTTTTGTTAAAATTATGTTGATCGAATTATAAAATTTTTCTATCCAGTAACAATACACCGAAAGCAGTAAAGATCGATTATAAACCATTATATTGTTATTTTATATAGATAAACTTTAAAATTGATTTTTAAATTTCCTACAATTTATCGTTGTAGAATGTCAAGATCTGCTTTATTTAATTGAATAATAAATGGGAAATATTACTTAATTCTTTAAATTATTTTAAAAAATAATGATTCCATAAGAAATTGCTTTCTGGAATCGTTTTCTAATTTTTAAATTTTGTTGTTGACTAAATAAGACTCAGAAACTATTCGTTGTCGTTAAATAAGACTCAGAAACTATTCGACTAACTAACTCTTATATTTAAATTATAATCTGTGCAAATTAGATCATTATTCTTATTAAATATGGTTCTTCATTAAAATTTAAAGCATTCCTTTAGTGAATATAATCTTCGTGAAAATAAATTCTTTTAGTTAATATGATCTTAGTGAAAATTATTATTTTATTAAACATGTTTCTTGAAAAATTTAAACGATTTTCTTTCCTGAACACGATTCTTTGTAAAAACGTAAATAATGCTTTTAATGATACTTAGTTGAAATGTAAAAGGTTTTATTTTTTATTGAACTTGATTCTCAGTTAAAATGTAAAGACAGCACTTTTCTATTCTTTAACCTTATAAAGAAAGATCTTTAAAATACCTTTAAATCAAATTTCAAATTCAAACAAAGTTAAATTCCATAATTTTAAATAAGAACAATCTATATTCAGATTTAAGGCATTTTTACATTATTTTCTTACATTTTGATTACAACTAGACTTAGAAATTATTATTATTTTTTTCTCTCTTTTTTTTTTTTTTTGTCATAAGACATATTTGAAATCAAGCAGGTAGGATAAAATATACGGTAGCAACACTAGATCTATAAACATTAACAACACCACAAAGCTATTGATATGAAAATACTAATTTAAATAAATTATAGTTTAAACGAAGATAGTAATTCTGGAGTTTAATTCAAATTGAAATTTTATAACAAAGTTACTTTTCTCTGTAATTCGAATTTGCATTTATTATTTAAAAGATTTCTTAAATTACCTTTTCTTCCTTGTTTTCTTCTTTTCTCTCGCTTTTTTTATTATTAAAAAATTATTTAACTAGATTTCGTTTTATATATTTCAATCAGAGACTATTTTGGAAAAGGAGCGACTATGCCCTTAAAGTATTCATTATTTAACTTGGTAGTTTGTTCAATAAACTTATCATTTAGCTCAATATTACAATTTAAAATTAAGAATACAAAACCATTGCACTAAACTTTTTTTAATTGGTTATTGGAATATCCTAATCAAAATTTTATGCAATACAGTAAAAAGCAGAAAACTCATTAAGTTATGCAAAATTTTATAATTGTATTTTACACTTTTTTAGAATTTTTACACGAAAAACAATTTAATAATTATAATGTTTTAGTTTTTCATACTTCATAGTTTATTCCAAAAACTTTTAAAAACAAATTCATTGTTCTATGTAAGGTTTTTTTCCTCAAAAAGTACGAATAAAAATATATTTATTTATTACCTGTAAATATAATTTAAAGATAACAAAGTTCACTGGCAAAACTTTATAATTGTATTTTCACACTTTTATAATCTTTACGCAAAGAACTTTTTTATAATTATAATATTTTAATTTTTCAAACTTCATTGTTCACTCTAAAAACTTTCAAAAACAAATTCATTATTCCAACGTGAGATTTTGTTTTTTTCTCAAAAAGTACAAAGAAAATACATTTATTTTGAAAGCAAGTGACCTGTAAATATAATTTAAAGATAACAAAGTTCGCTGGAATTATTTTTATTATAATAAATCTTAAAAAGAACATTTCATACGTGTCAGCACTAAATGCGACCCTTTATGCAATTAATACGTGTTCAGATTTAAAAACAATTGGTAAGTGTGTGCCATTCGAAAAAAGGTCACTGAACCTTACGAAAGAACAGAAAAAACTTAGTTTTCTACTTAATTCCGTTACCACTGAATAATTTTGAAACGAGCAGGAAGTATGGGAAAATTCTACATAGCGAAAAAAAAAAAAAATGCCGAATAGCTTTTGATCTAATGATCGAAATTTCACGTATACGATGTAGGCCTGATGGTTCAGGAAACACCCTTTAAACAAGCTAATCTGCGGACGATATTTAAAATCACGAAGGAATAAAGAAAAGCACATTCTTTTGAATTAATTGATCTTCTTTAACGGATTCGGTTTTGTGATTCTCTGAATATGAAAGGAAGACGAATTGATAGACTTTGCGGGGCTCTTGACCTAGGCAAAACGTTTTGTTCGGATCATTAAAACAAGAGGGACCATTACGTAGGAAAAAGTTACATTACTTTACGTTGCGAGGACACTTACGTAGGGAAATTCCTCATTTAAGATCTCTAGATTTTCGCCCACATTGGAGAAATAAATATGAGTTTTATTATTATTATTATTTTCAAATTGTATTCTTAAAAACGAACAACTTAACTTTTATTATATTTTTCCCTAATAACTTTCTTACTGTGGTTTAATTTTTAAATTTTATCAACACCGCAGTAGTGGACTTTAAAAAGGAGGAATTTTGCGTTTAAAAGGTTCACTGCAAAAATTTTGGTGTAACACCTATCCGAATTCGTTTAAGAATTGTGTGTTATATCTAGTTAATACCAAATCGTGCGGTCATACTATCTTTATAGGGCGTGTTTAAATCTAAACTCACATAATTCAGGAAGTTTATACTTCAGATCTTCAAGAATTTATTTCGCCAGGTTGGAAACCGTCAGGCGATTGCTTACAATTCAAGTACAAAAAGGTGGAATTTTGATTTCGCTTCGATGCTGAACATTCCGCAGAAACAGAAGTAAATTGTTTTTAAAGGCATGTATATCTTTGGTTGCATAACAAATTTTAGCGTTACTGAATAACAAAAATGGAGGTGGCTACTTTATACCAAGTAGTGTAAAAGAGCATTTTTTGGTGTAGTGAAACCCTTCAGGGTGCGTAGCCAAATTATTCAACAAAAAATAAGCACTTTTCAAGCACTCAACAAATATTTTTAAGCACTTAAAATATCATAATTAAGCAGGGTTGGAAAGTTTTCGAGAATCGACGGTTTTATCTTGTTTTAACCATCATGTCAAAAAAAAAAAAAAAAAAACATTTTGGCATTGTTTTTGACAATTGTCAAAAATCGTGAAATTTTGAATCATGTAAAATGAATGGCTTTTTCATACGCTACGGATTGACTATACGCCGAAATAGATTGGGGTTGAATTAATTATCAAAACGTTGAATAGAACAATGTGAACTGTGTCTTTTTGCATAATTCGAAGCGAAAATCAACGTAAGGAAAAATCTCATTTTGCAAAAGGGAAAATTAAGCACTTTTTAAAAACACCCAATAAAAAAAGCACATTTTAAGAGCTTTTGAAAAACAAAAATCAAAAATAAGCACCTTTAAGCACTTTTTAAAAACGCTACGCACCCTGCCCTTGATCCAAAAGTTAGGTATGACTTTTTTTCATGTCACTTTAGTATAAAATAGTCGCAGCCATTTTTGGCGTTGAGATACACAAAAATTATTTACCGTGTTCAATCTATACGATCATCTAAAAATTTATTATTTTCTAAATCTATATGTTTTCAAAACTTTGATAATAGTTTTAAAATATTTACGTAATTCATATAATTTAGGAAGCTATCCTGCATATTTTTTTTTTCGTTTTAACTGTCTTCATCAATATGGTAGAAAAGGAAAAATTGTTTTAAAATTTTAAATGAATAAATTTTTCAATTTTTTTTTTATAATGACAATTTTTTAAAAAAACTATGAACGGCAAAGGATTTTTGATAGCTGTAGGAATTCGAAACTTGCTCTGCCCTCACATTGTCTCTGATTGGAGGAACCAAAACCTTGAAAATATGATCGAAGCAGAGGAACGATTCATGAAATTTTACTTCCTTAATAATATCTTCACTTTAAGCATTTTTCAACATTTATTTGGAAATAATTATAAAACCTATGTATAAAAATATCTTGGCCATAAATAATTTTAAACGGAAACATAATTTCCAATATCTATTTAATATAAAAAGAATAAATGAACATTGAAAATGCAATAATTGCAAAAATTTGAGTTACAAGTTATAATAATTTTTATACCTTCATAACGAATACAATTTCAAATGACTAAATCTAAAGTTCGAACTGAAACAGAGGGATTATTTCTGAGAAATAAGAACTTAAAAAAGCAGTATTCTTTCAAAAATTTATTACTGAACAACCGCGAAGAAGATCATTCCAAATATAACCTAAAATGGCTATGAAAGGGAACATTTTATATAAATATAGTTCAGTGAATGGTTGAAATTTTGTATATAAAAAAAAAAAGGCGAAGTAATTTTAAATACTTAACGATTCTTCACTGAATTATTACTGTCGCATCAAATAATAATGAAACTCCCTTATTAACATACAGACAAATATTTTTTCAATAGACTTATCTGTTTAGAGTGGAGCACGGACTGCAAGGTCACGGAGTCCCTGAAGGGTATCAATTTCAGTGAATGGTACATTAATTTTACTAGCTGTCTATCGGTGACAAGATATTACACCGCTTCCTTTCTCATCCATTAAGTAACTGAGTTGCAGGTAATGGAAATAGGCGGGAAGACAGCCAGTTATGATTATGAGTTTTTTCTTCACGAAGGCCTTTCTTGGAAAGGAAAAGCGTTGATAATGCGCGTTTTGTGATCTTGGTTTATGCTCACTTAGTTTTTTCATTGTTGTATTTGATGAAGAGTATAGTAGGTTAGATTAATAGGGACATAGATTGGTAATAAATGTTTCAAGTGTCCTGTTTTATGTTTGTTGATGGGATTTTACGTAAATAATTATATAATTGTTGTCAAAATATATTTTTTTATTATCAAAAACATCTTTTACTTCATTATGCTTACTGGTGTAGTACTAATTATTGATATTGATTAGACTAGACCTGAAACTTTAAATTTTCAGTTAGTAGCCAGTATCTCGTAGACTCTAATTACTTAGTACCCACTTATTCTTTAAACCTAAATGAGTCGGTGACTGATATCGATAGGTCATTTTTATTAATTACTTAGTACCCACTTATTCTTTAAACCTAAATGAGTCGGTGACTGATATCGATAGGTCATTTTTATTAATTACTTAGTACCCACTTATTCTTTAAACCAAAATGAGTCGGTGACTGATATCGATAGGTCATTTTTATTAATTACTTAGTACCCACTTATTCTTTAAACCTAAATGAGTCGGTGACTGATATCGATAGGTCATTTTTATTAATTACTTAGTACCCACTTATTCTTTAAACCTAAATGAGTCGGTGACTGATATCGATAGGTCATTTTTATTAATTACTTAGTACCCACTTATTCTTTAAACCTAAATGAGTCGGTGACTGATATCGATAGGTCATTTTTATGAATTACTTAGTACCCACTTATTCTTTAAACCTAAATGAGTCGGTGACTGATATCGATAGGTCATTTTTATTAATTACTTAGTACCCACTTATTCTTTAAACCTAAATGAGTCGGTGACTGATATCGATAGGTCATTTTTATTAATTACTTAGTACCCACTTATTCTTTAAACCTAAATGAGTCGGTGACTGATATCGATAGGTCATTTTTATTAATTACTTAGTACCCACTTATTCTTTAAACCTAAATGAGTCGGTGACTGATATCGATAGGTCATTTTTATTAATTACTTAGTACCCACTTATTCTTTAAACCTAAATGAGTCGGTGACTGATATCGATAGGTCATTTTTATTAATTACTTAGTACCCACTTATTCTTTAAACCTAAATGAATCGGTGACTGATATCGATAGGTCATTTTTATTAATTACTTAGTACCCACTTATTCTTTAAACCTAAATGAGTCGGTGGCTGATATCGATAGGTCATTTTTATTAATTACTTAGTACCCACTTATTCTTTAAACCTAAATGAGTCGGTGACTGATATCGATAGGTCATTTTTATTAATTACTTAGTACCCACTTATTCTTTAAACCTAAATGAGTCGGTGACTGATATCGATAGGTCATTTTTATTAATTACTTAGTACCCACTTATTCTTTAAACCTAAATGAGTCGGTGACTGATATCGATAGGTCATTTTTATTAATTACTTAGTACCCACTTATTCTTTAAACCTAAATGAGTCGGTGACTGATATCGATAGGTCATTTTTATTAATTACTTAGTACCCACTTATTCTTTAAACCTAAATGAGTCGGTGACTGATATCGATAGGTCATTTTTATTAATTACTTAGTACCCACTTATTCTTTAAACCTAAATGAGTCGGTGACTGATATCGATAGGTCATTTTTATTAATTACTTAGTACCCACTTATTCTTTAAACCTAAATGAGTCGGTGACTGATATCGATAGGTCATTTTTATTAATTACTTAGTACCCACTTATTCTTTAAACCTAAATGAATCGGTGACTGATATCGATAGGTCATTTTTATTAATTACTTAGTACCCACTTATTCTTTAAACCTAAATGAGTCGGTGACTGATATCGATAGGTCATTTTTATTAATTACTTAGTACCCACTTATTCTTTAAACCTAAATGAGTCGGTGACTGATATCGATAGGTCATTTTTATTTAATGACCACATTTTACAAAATTTTTTTTTTTTTTGCTTGGATAATTTTAAAAAAAATTTTATATCAGAAATAATATACAGTTACAAAGAGTTAATTCAACAATAAAGATAATGCAAATGTGTGACAAAGTTTAGCTAAACATACTGACTTTAAAGAATTTTTTTTAAAAAATCATTTAGGGAGGCAAAATGCATTTAATGTAGACATTACAGCTTTGAAATATGCGAATTGTTAAAGAATCCTCCTTCCAAATGAATCCCATCACAAATTGATATTGTATTCAGGAGGATCAAATTTTGAATGGATACATTATTGGACATATTAATCAAAATTCTGTTATCCAGAATCTATTTTCTTTACTGATGTACTTTTATCATTAAGCGATTAAAGGAGGAAAAAAAAGCGATAAGGAAAAGTGACCGGTTGTTTATTTTTTATTTATTTATTTATTTATTATAACTTCGTTTTTGGTGGTTTGTGGTTATTTTTAATTAGATGACAGATAAATAAGTAAATAATAATAACGTGTTTCGTTTATAATTCTGGTATTTCGTTTATAATTCTGGTATTTCGTTTATAATTCTGGTATTTCGCTTATAATTCTGGTACTTCGCTTATAATTGGTACGTGTTTCGTTTATAATTCTGGTATTTCGTTTATAATTGGTACGTGTTTCGCTTATAATTCTGGTATTTCGTTTATAATTGGTACGTGTTTCATTTATAATACTTTAACTATTCTGAACCACACGTATCTATGTCAATAGTAGTTTTTTGTTGGAAAATTCTGACCTACCTTTCAGAAAGAAAATTGCAAAAAGGTTTTATTTTTGGTATTCAGATTTAATAGAAGGAATAATATGTAGAAATCCATGTAGGCATTTAAACTGGCATTTATTTTAAATTCAAAAATATGTACAAAACACCAAAAAAATATTTTGAATATTTTTTTTTCTTCCTGTTACTTAATTAAAAATACATAAAAACAAAACAGCTTTTCCCAAAAAACTTATGTTGTTGTCCATATATAAAGATGTCTGCTTTAAAAAGAATTTGTTTTTGAACTTGTAATTTTCCTTCGTAATGAAAAACATTGTAAAAATCTGCTTCTATTAACAACCATTTATTAATTAAAAAAAAGTTGATTTTTTATAATAATTTTTTTTTCTGTATAAGTTATATTCTTTCATTGTTTAAGAACGACCCTTGACACTATAACGGCGTTTTGATTTTAGAAATCACTGCAAAGATATAAATTGATGAATGAAACTTCTGATTACCTAATAAAAACTTATTGTAATTAATTATTATATTCATCATTGTAATTGATTATTAAAATTAATTATCGTTATTCATTATTAAAATTAATTAATATTATTAATTATCATAATTATGCCTTGTAGGAATTAAACTTGAAATATTTTCGGACCATATTAAATTTAATATCAATTTCACAGAAGGATATGAATAGGAAGTATTCGTATACATAGACAGTCATTTTTGCAATTTTTAAATTTTCAAAATTCTCTTGGTAATCCAACAGTTCACTGAAGAATAACCATTATGAGAATTTCCCGATTTTGATGTATGCGATTTTCTTCTCCACTGTAAAAAAGGATTTCTCATAATTGAGCATAATGTGTCAAAATAAGCATAATGTGTCGAAATAATAGAGTATAATGTGCTCTAAGACAGATTATAGTCGAATTTAAAAATCGATGTATTCAAAATTGAATCAGCATACACTCATTTCTGAGCAAAAGGCTTGAGAGAGATGTTCGCTGGCTTCCGACAGAATTCGAACCAAGGTTCTCTGGGTTCGTAGTTGGATGCTCTAACTATCTTAGTTATTACTACCAAGTCCAGAAAGAGTTAGGAAGCTTTAGCTTAAAAGTTTTTAAGATTCAGGCAATAAGAAAAAAAGGAAATTCAAATTACCGATATCTGACTGAGCTACTGGGACCATATTTTCTAAATTGCAATCCTTTGTAATTAGTATGTCATGATGTGTCGTTGCGGTGGCCACTACATAAAGTTTTATATTATCCTATTATGGTGACTAGAGCATCCTACAACGAGCCCGGAAGTCGTTGGTTCGAATCGTGCCGTCAACCAACTCTTTGTCCTCCACTTGCATTTTGCTCAGAAATAAGTATATTCTGTTTCAATTTTTAATACACAGAGTTTTCAAATTCGATTATTATTTGTTGCGGAGCAACTTTGGCGCATTTTTGCTCAATTTTGAGAAACCCTTTTTAAAAGTTCCGCAATTTTACTAGCAGACTATATTTTTAGAGAATTTTTTTTCACTCCAGTTTACAGGAATACCGAAACCATCATACAAATGACAAGTGTATTGTTGAAGAAATTGAATTGTTTTACTAGATGAATAAAGATTTTTACTTTTCTGTTTCTCCGATGCAAGTAAATTCAATTATTGACTTGATTTCATTTTAGAAATCATTTTATTGACTTGTTTATATTTTTGAAAAGAAAAAAACACATAGCAGTATCCTAAAAACGTAAAAAGTAAAAATAAATAAAAGAAAAGAAAAAAAAAAAAAAACAGTAGAATTAACTTGCGTCCTTTGCATGGGTTGTCTTATCGCCTTCGCCGTTGAAATGTAAAAGTATCGAAAAATTATATAAAATTATAATATGATTTTATCTCAACATAAGAAACAGTACAATCATTTAAATCATAAAGCAAAAAATTATTATCTCAGTTCGAAAAGATTGCATTTTATTACATTGCATACGCTTGAAGTCAGAATTTGACACTAGTAGCTATTGTATATCTCAGGGGTGGCCAAACTGCGGCTCGCGAGCCACATGCGGCTCTTTGATGGATTATTTGTGGCTCTCGATAAATGTACCTAAGTTCCCTTTTTATTTTTGTGCTATTATATATTAAAAAATTATTACCATTTCGTATTTGTTTCAAAATGTCTTTTAAATTACTGACAGCAAATATGAAAGATAAAGTGCAACATTGTAACAAATTTCATTTCCGTCCAAGTTAAGAATGATATGAATCATCGAAAACTGCGCGAACGAACATAAACAGTGGTGTAATCGTCCGTAATCGACCGACTCCAGATCGATTAACATGATCTACCAATAATTTATTCATTTTTTTTCTAAGAAAAAGTAAGCTAGAAGAAATATTGACGGAATTCCAAAATAGATTTCAAGACTTGAAATATTTCAAATCGTATCTTGAGTATTTTCGGAATCCATTTCAAATTAACATCATTCAAGGTCAGTTTTTCATTTCCAATATAATTATGACCCAAAGAGCATCTGGAGAATTAGAATTAATAGAGATGCAAGAAGATCAAGCTCTACAAATTAAAACATAATTTGACGTCGATTACTGAATTTTGGAAATTTGTACCAGAATCGAAGTATCCTGAATTAAAAAAGGCTGTTTGTCGAATTATTTCAAGATTCGGAAAAACGTATTTAAGTGAATCATTTTATTCCACTTTAAAATTCATGAAATCCCAACGCCGATCAGTGTTAACTAACCAGCATCTTAAAGAATTACTGAAAAGTGTTGTCACCATTTATTCAGCAAATTTTAAAGAATTATCAGGAGAAGTAAAATAAAAGTGTTTAACTTTTAATATTTAAATTCAATATACATATTTTGCACTTTTATTTATATGTTTTCAACAAATATAATTTCTGTAAAATGAAATTTTTAATACCTTTTTTGCATACTTTTTAATTACGTATTTAATTGCGGCTCACGAAAAATTTCAAATTTTGAAAAATGGCTCGACTATCAAGGAGCTTGGCCACCCCTGGTATATCTCATAAATATGATTTTCCTAATTTTATGAATTGAATTTAAACATTAATTTATGATTATGAGATTATTTTTACTAGTAAATTATTTTTGGCGTAATATTTATTAGCATAAAACTTTTTTTGTAAAGATTTGCCCTACACTACACTAGATGAATTAAAGTTGAAAACTTCAAAAATGCACTTCTGCTATGCTATAAGAAAAACGAAAAGAAAAAAAAAATTTTATTGTTTCGATACCATATGTAAGTACATATGTACAATTCAAGTCAACAATTGTTTTTTTAAGCTATCAAAAATTTGTAGAAATACACTTCGTTTATTTAAATTAATTTCTTTCCTCAAAATTTTAACATTTTGAAATAATTACATATACAATTCAATTTTAGTCTATTAATAAGTATGTTTAATTAAGCTATTAATGCGTATCATTTTATAAAAATCATCAGAGGTTTAGTTGATAATGTAGCACATTTTTTACAGTATCTTAAAGATAATTTTTTAAATGTCGAGAAAAAAAGTGTTAGTTTTCTAAATATTTTTAATTGAGTTGTTTATATTCAACTATTTTGTCTATACAAGTGTAAGATTACTTTTTTCTCCTTTGATATTTTACATAAATTCAAGTTTTGATAGTTTGTTGACGTTTCGTGTTTTGCTTGTATATTTAAGAGAAATATTAAAGTTTTAGACCAAAACGAAATATTAGCAAATAATGTTTTCTTTTAAAGTAACTTTACAGCTCATTTCACAACATTTAATATTAATATCTAAAATGTTACTTCAACTATTGCAAATCGGGTGTTAATAACTTAAATGATAAATGAGTTGAATGATAAAGTGCATTTTTTGTAAAATAGTGGGTTGATGAGATGACCCAGAATCATATCGTATGCTACCGATTTACGTTAACCACGCAATGCATACATACGTTTGCCGTTTGGCTAATACACATTTGCCGTTTGGCTAAACACGAGAGTTTTCCATGGTTTTGTCTCTCCTTTTAACGGGTAGGTTTCATTTAAAAAGTTCTCCTGAAAAAGAATATTTGTCCCAATGCTGGAGTTCAGCTGTCTTCTGTTATTGGTTCAGAATTGCAAGACTATCTACTAAAACATTAACAAAACTTTGATATAAATTGACTATTTAAAAAATAAAATAAAATATTAAAATTTTTCTAAATTTTATTTCCATACACTGAAAAAATGGATCCTGAAATTCAAAAAACTTTCTTTAGTTTTGACGGAACCGTCACCTGATACATGCTCCGAGCGAACATTTCGTCAAATTAACGAAATAATGATCGTCTCTTCTTCGAGAAAGCGAATTTCGTCAAAAGGAAAGAAATACTTTGTGTTTCGCAAAAAATAATTTCTTCCGTAGATTTGTGGTGGGGAGATAGCGACGAGGTTCCGAGTTGAGAAAACATTTTGTCATGCACTTGAGGATTTGGTCACAAATCGCGTTATTTCATAATGAAATGATTCTCCTAATTAGCGAAATACAGCTCAATGAATGTTGAAATGTCAATTATGAGAATTTTATTTCTGAGAGTATAGCCTCAAAAAGTGAATACAGCATTAAAGAGTAAATTATCTAACATTAATGACTGAACTGTCCAGAATAAAAGGAAGTTTAAAATGAAACAAAAATCCTCAACAAATGAAATCTAATATTTTAGAACGTAATTATTGTTTAATAAAAGAAATAGATCGAGATGCATTGTTTTCACGCGATCTTTAAAATATTTCAAGACATTAATCAGCGCACTGACCTTTCAACGTACAACGCCAAGAACTATCTTTCCTAACTAATGAAAAATCCACGTATCTTTGACAGAATCAGGGAACATGGAAAAATTAACGCTACATACCGGCGTATTTTCAGACCACCACTTCCCCATCAGCAATTAAGTGTTAACGAAATGCTTTGGGGCCAAAACATGGCTAGTTGGTCTGAAAAAGGAGCTTTAATTGGTTGACCGACGGTAGCTCTAAATGTTTTGAATGCTTTGTAGGTAGCAACAAATATTTGACCTGCAGCCTACGAATTATTATTTACATGGAAAATTATATCACAGAATAACAGACTCATTAAACCTGTTTTAATCCCACAAAAGTAATGATATAATGAATCATACCGTGACTATATGCTTTGCTTGTTTGTTTTCCGATGTTGAAGCTTGTAATAAAATGATTTTTCGCTTTGGTAAAACTTTGTTGGGGACTTTGTTTTGTCTTAAATTTTCTAAGACACGTTTTACTAAGTCCGCTTAAGTAGATAAATACTAGGAAAAAATTGAAAACATATATTTACCTTGAGCATTTTTTAAGAATGAATTAGACTCATATGATAATAATGATTTTAAAAAATCACGATTTGTATGTTAAGAAGTTAATCTTTTTTTAGCACTAATGATTAAGAAAAAAAATGAAATAAACATAATTAAATTCGCTTAAAGTCATTTTTCTAAGCAATGTTAGAAATAATGCTACTAATTATACTTTTATTTTATTATTTTTTTCCGAATATATATTACTTGTAAATAAAAATCCATCCTATATATAATATTTAATAATTTTTCCTATACATTTTTCATTCATGCATCCATTCTTTACTTCTTTATATATGAAACTAATGCAGATATTTTTTTCATATTTCATTTTGTTCTTATACATCTGATATCGTGAGAAGTATCATGAGCGATATTAAAGAAGCAAAAAAAAAAAAAAAAAAAAAAAAACAATTGCTAAAATTTTAAAGCATTGCATAAAACTAAAAAAAATGAAATAAAGGTCCGTTTCGCTTTTTACAGTATAAATCATAAAAAAAACATTCAATAGCTGTTAAAAACACAACGTTTGAAAATAATACCTTGCAATGATAAAGCATATTATTAACGTATTTTTAACGTATATTATTAACGTATTTTTAACGTATATTATTAACGTATTTTTAACGTATATTATTAACGTATTTTTAACGTATATTATTAACTTATTAGCATATTATTAGCGTATTATTAACGTATTTTTAACGTATTAAACAGCTTTTTACGCATAATTACCTTTTTGTATTTTACGCTTCATTCATAGTTTTATTTGTTTATATTTTAATAAAAAGCAAATATCACTATTACTGACATTTTTTAATTTAGTTATTTTTTTCAACATTCTTTTTGGTTTCATAAACATGAACTCTCTTACAATAGTGTTCATTAAACAGTCCTGTTGTTTTTCTTAAGGAAAAATTAAATGTTAATGACCGATTTATGTTCACAACACGGTGGTACATATTTGTATAATGTTTATATAAAACAGAACCGTCTTACAATAATTGAAGATTTATTATTTTTTTTTTTAAATTTCTTACATGGTGAGCGAGATGGAAAAATTATAAGATATTTATGTTTTTTTTTTTTTTTTTTAATCAAAAATACCATAAAAAGTATTATTAATTTCCTTTTTAAACTTCCATTCTATTTCATTTTCCTTTTTTAATTTTCCACTCTATTAATTTTTTTTTACAAATGAATTAATTCTCATTTGACAGAGGACTTTCTCATGTTTTTCCAGAAGCATAATAAATACAAAATTTTAAAAAAGTACTTTAACACTGTAGTTATAATGTAATCAACCTAAGCTACAGTTCCTCAAAATGATAATAAAAAAAGATATTTTTAAACTAATAGAAACATAATTAAAATTATAGTTATAGGAAGTGTAGCGTCGCCGTATTAGTTAAAAAAAAAATTCACTCATTATCCTCCAGGCGGGAATTTCGGAAAATATATCCAAGTTGTGTTGTTGAAAAGCAATACAGAGTTAGAAAGGAATAATGCGATAAAATTTAAATTGATGTTAGTTCTGAAATTAAATGAAAGAATCGAATTTGAGGTCAATTAATTTGTTTCTAGTTAAGAAGATTCTATTTCTATTGGCTATTTTTTGCAGAGTTAATTGTAAATAATGAGTGGTGTCAACAGCCAGTTGTGATTTTTAACATTTGTGCAATTTTTTTATAGTAAAAAATACATTTAATTTTTTTTTATTAGTGGTACACAGCGTTACGAAAAATTTAGAAAGGGTACACAAAAGTTACAAGTTTGGGAAACACTGCACTACCCTAAGAACTAATGGTATTTCTTGGTGTAGTGTAGAACCAAGACTGTTCTTTGACACTACTTGTCATAAAGTAGTCGCCAATCGTGTTTTCTATTCAGTAAAACTAAAATTTAATATTCCAGTAAGGTATGATACGCATAAGAGTCTGTCAAGTTACTTTTACGATACAATACAAAGCAAGAATAATAAATTTAGTATGCAATATTTCTTGAAGCAAAATTAGTTTGTTATCAAACATACACACATCACAGCGAAAATGTTAATATGAATTTGAACAAGGCTTTACAATACCGAAGTGGATAGAAATTAAATTTTATAAAATTATTCAACACGGTTCCCCAATTTTTAAAAATTAAAGTAAAATTATCTTTATTACAGAACGAAAAACGTGCATACGTATTTCATCGATGAACTTTCGTTTCAATAGATAGGTAATTGCGTGAAAGAAAGTAACTAACTCATGCCAACTCTTACTCGATGTAAAAATACTGCTGGTGATATCAAAACTGCGCCAAATTTTGTATTTTTGGAAGCGAAAATAATTCCTTTATGGTGTGAATGCTCGTCAATTTGGTGTGATCCTTTTTTCGCCCTAAAAGTTCATATTTAACACCTTTTAAATTGTATATAAAAGCTCTATTAACTAGAAATTAAGTGTTCCTTTACACACTTCTTTGGCTTGTTCAACACTGTTAGAATTTTCGTTCTAAACTTGTGGTAAAATAACCGGCAGCAGTCTGTCCATCCAATTAACCGTAAAGTTTACGGTAAAGAGCATTTTTTACTTTTACGGTTTTGAGACCGTTAGCAACTACTATAGCTGAAGAAAATTAAAAAAGCTATCCTGTTTTTTTAACCATTTACAATAAGGACGGGTTTAAAACAATAAAAAAGAAATTTAACTGGACATTGGAGACAGTTTAGCAGCTTTTAATAGCTGTGATCTATGAGAGAAAGATAATATCGTAATCTAATAGCCCAGGGTCTGAAATCGTGCAGGACACTTGGAAACTCTTCATGTGCGGTTGCTGCTGGGACTCGAACCCCCGTGCTGACGGTCTTGAGATTGACAGATTAGCCCTCTCAGTTATAATAAATACCCATCTACTAAGAACTAAGTGTTTCCATTAGGTGAGTCTAGATGGTGCGACAAAATTCTGGTTATTTAAACCGCATGAGGTGAAAGCTATTAATAAACGGTTATTAATAAACGGTTTTAATAAACGGTTAAGAGCTTGAATACTATTTTATTTATAGTTACTTGACTGTTTTTTTTTTTTTTTTTTTTTTTTTTTTTTTTTGAATATGGTAAAATAGGAATTCTATAAACTGTTATTTAACCATTTTTTTAGACATTTATAACGGTGAACATCAAGTTCGAAGAGATATTACATCACGGTTAATATAGTGTATCATATAAAACTCGAATTACCGGGAGCTAGTGATTTTTATGTCTCTTTTTAAAACTAACTCTGTAATATCTAACTAGAACAAAAAAACATTAGAGATTTTTGTATTTTTGTATTTTAAAACTTTTCAACAACTGTTAAACCAAGAGTTAGTAATTTTTACATTCTTTTTTTAAAACTTAACTTATTGAAGTCAAACTGGAATAAACAAGCGTCTGGATTTTTATATCTTCTTTTAAAACTTCACTTCGTAAAATCAAATTCGAGTAGCCAGGAGTTCATATCCTCTTTTAAAATTTTATTCTGTGATATTCAACAGGAATAAACATGCGTCATAGATTTTTATATACCCCTTTAAAATTCTACTGTGAGATATCTAACTCGGAAAAATAAGAGCTAGAAACTTTTGTATCCTCTTTTAAAACTTTACTCGATGATGTCAAACTCGAAAAAATAAGCTTTAAAGATTTTTGAAACTTCTTTTAAAACTTTACTCAGTGATATCAAACTCGAAAAAATAAGCGTTTAAGATTTTTAAGTATATTTTAAAACTTTACTCTGTGATATCAAACTCGAAAAAATAAGCTTTAAAGATTTTTGCAGCTTCTTTTAAAACTTTACTCAGTGATATAAAACTCGAAAAAATAAGCGTTTTAGATTTTTGAAGTCTCTTTTAAAACTTTACTCTGTGATAACAAAGTAAAAAAATAAAGCGCTAAAGATTTTTGAAGTCTCTTTTAAAACTTTACTCTGTGATATCAAAATCGAAAATATAAGCTTTAAAGATTTTTTCAGCCTCTTTTTAAACTTTACTCTGTGATAACAAAGTAAAAAAAAAAAGCGCTAAAGATTTTTGAAGTCTCTTTTAAAACTTTACTCTGTGATATCAAAATCGAAAATATAAGCTTTAAAGATTTTTTCAGCCTCTTCTGAAACTTTACTCTGTGATAACAAAGTAAAAAAAAAAAAGCGCTAAAGATTTTTGAAGTCTCTTTTAAAACTTTACTCTGTGATATCAAAATCGAAAATATAAGCTTTAAAGATTTTTTCAGCCTCTTTTTAAACTTTACTCTGTGATAACAAAGTAAAAAAAAAAAGCGCTAAAGATTTTTGCAGCCTCTTTTTAAACTTTACTCTGTAATAAAGAACTCGAATAAACAAGCCAACCAAAATACATTACTATAAGTCCTATAAATGGGAGAAAGAGGGAGAGTCTGTTGTCAAAAATTTCGAGCTGTGAAAAAAATTTAGATAGAAGCAATTTATTTTCTGCTAAATGCACGATTACATGAAGAAGACAGTATAATAAAAAAGTTCTTCAACTGTAAACTGAAACTACGTTGAATAAACATTTTTGATTTATAAGTTAAAACACTGATCCTTTTAACTTTAAGTTAAAACTTATATCTAAAACAGTTAACTGAAATGACAATCCACAATCGAATAATACACTGAGACAATGGCATCCTTTTTTTTTTATATTTAGGTTAGAAGGAAAGCAGGAAAAGAAAAGAAGTATTGTACGTTTCAGCATTTCCGATAAAGATCAACTTGAAGATGAGTAGTTTACCAGATATAACATAAAGAAAAGGATTTATGTTAGACGCATTTTTAAGACACAATAACCCTTCCTTTTGATTCAGAAACTAATGTACCGTAGTAGGAATAAAATGAATAAAATTTCTAATTTTTTAAAGAATTAGTTCGGATGAGTTGGTTTTATTGGTATGGAAGAGAGATTTTCAGCCCCAAAAATATATTTAATTCTTACTGACTCGTTAAAGAAAATATTTTTAATGATTTATAAAAGTATACATTTTTACAGAATTAGAATTTATTTTTATTTCGCACAAAGAATGTGATTGTAATGTTTGGATGATATTTTTAGATTCAATTACAAATGATCTGTTATCACTGTTTTAGATTGTTGGGAATATTCGGAAAAGGAAGTTATTTTCAACTTTAAAAAAAAAATATATATATATATATATACATATATATATATATATATATATAATTTATTTTTATTTATTTAATTATTTAATTATTTTATTTATTTATTTATTTTATTTATTTAGTTTATTTATTTATTAATTTATTAATTTTTTATGTAAATTAAACTTGTTTACTGAACTTGTTTCGATTGCTTAATTGAAAAGCTTTGTTGTTTGACATACATAATGTACCAACGACATTTATCGATGACATTTTAAGACAAAACAACTACTGTCATCTACAAACAGACGTCGTCTTTTTGAAACGTTCCGTTTTCATTAAAATGTTAAATTACAAATATTATAGACAACGGTAAACTTGAACCGCATACAATTTTTCTGCAACGTTAATAAATCGTTGAATTGAGCCATGTTTCCATTTAAGTTGAATTATTATATTGCATAAATAAGTTTTAAAAAAAGAACACGATAATATGGTCCAAGTTAGCACCACATTAGTATAGCTGCATTTTTGAACAAGATTAGTATTATCCCGAGCAGTGCCCGGAACCCTTGAAAATATTGCTTTTTATAAATTGTATTTAAAAAAAACTAAGAATAACCAAAATTGTCTTAAATCTTTTTTTTTTAAATAAATATATTCTATTGCATACAGTGTGCATTTTGTTTTTCTTTCTGAAACTGGTGATTGATTATTATCATAGAAACAACAATAATTTGAATAGTTTATTACCAGGAAAACTTAAAAAGGAAACCGAAATCTAGTATTCTAAGTTCCAATAAAGTTTTCATGTGTAGTGAGTTTTTTTGGAGTAATCAAAATGTGTTTATCTTATGTTAAAAATGCTTTCTTTTATGTGTGTGAAGTTTTCTAGTATGATTTTAAACAGTATGACTTGTTATAGGGATATAGGAAGTTTTAGAAACATTTTTATTTAATTTCTAAAGTAAAAAAAATAAATAAATAAATAAAAAAATAAATAAATAAATTAAAAAAAAAAAAAACAAAAAAAAAAAAAAAAAAAAAAAAAAAAAAAAAAAAACATGTTTTTTTTCATAATTATTATGAAATTATTTCCTTGCATTTCTGCTACCTATCGAAACGTTACTAAAACTATAAAATAATTTAATTATAATAAAATAATTTTATATGCAATATGTATACCACAGAGCAAATTAAGGCTCCCTTTTCCACTTGAAGAGCCGTTCATTTGTACATCCCTTTTTTATATCATAAAAATTGTTTTAATCATTTCAAATTGAAATTGTAAGTATTTTTTAATCGCCTCCCTTTTCCACTTGAAGAGCCGTGCATTTATAAATCACTTTTTAATATCATACAAATTGTTCTAATTATTTCAAATTGAAATTATTTCAATTTACCAATTAACTAAGTATCTGAAGATTAGCTATAATACATAAAACTTTCTTTTTCTGAATTAAAAATATTTTTTTTATGATTTAAAAAAAGGATTATAGTTTTGCCCGCATGTGAAGAAAATAATGTAATATTTAAACAGTTTTAAAGTCATAAAACCATGCTATAAAATAATCTTTATAAATAATTTGAATAATTTTAAAATTTCATAAATAATTTAAACAATTTAATATATAATGAAAAGTTATTCACAGAAATTTAAAGTAAATAATTATTGATTGATACAGTCTTCTAATTCACTAATTATGTATCAATGGATAATTATGTATCAATGTATTCGTATAAATTTTTTATACGAATACTTTGATTAAATTTTTTATGATTAAAAAGTTTTCTTGTTTTATTAAATCAGATCCATTTTTTAATTAAAATTTTGGAATGCAAAATTTATGTATATGCATAATTTTTGCATTGGACATAGAATTTTTATTAAACATATTTTTCACTGTTTTGTATTAATTTAAGTCAAAATAAGTGGAAAATAATATATTTCGCATTTTAATAATTTATGGTTAAGAAATACAGCTTAAAACACCGGAGTATTTTTCTGCGTTAAAGGTAAAAGCTTTCTTACACGACTCAGTTACAAACAATAACCTTTCAAATTTGCACTTATTTGCAGTCATTTAAATCTGAGAGAAACAGTTATTCATCACTGAAATTTCTTTAATTTACGGAATCAGTTATTGACAAATTTTTGAATATGAAACGAAAAAAAATTTTCTAAAAATTTTTTTTTGGATTTTATATTTTAGTACAGATATAATTCTGATCATATAAAAAGGTTTTTGTAGTAACTATTAGATGTTTTTATTAGTAAAAAATACCAAAATATATTTTTGCTTGTAATTAGAGCATCAGAAAAAATATATAAAAGAGACACTGGTGTCCTATCTGCAGCAAATGGTTAATATTTGAAAATTTAAGTAACACACCAATATGAAATCATGCTATCATATAATTTCACAAATTTTAAGGCAAATAGGTTAAAATAATCCAAGCGATATTAAGAAATTATATTTCACAACTTATCAACAGTTTTTTTTTTCTTATTAAATTAGACGTGACAATTTATTTTGTCACAAATTAAAATCGAGGGTTTTCCTCAAATTCTCTTTTCAAAAGCTGCTTACTTAATAAAAGTTTCTACTGGTAAAATTTAATTCAATACAAAAATATTAAAAATTAATAACTAACAATTATTTATTAAATAATGAAGAATAATAATAAATTTTCCATCAAGAAGTTCTTTTTTTAATAAAATTTTCTTTATGTAAAAATTTATTTAATGCAAAAACTATTAAATATTAATTAACTAAAAATTTTAAATAAAATAATGAAGGATTATGAAATTATGATAATAAATTTTCCATTAAAAATTATTTTTAACAAAATTTAATTTATGTAAAAATTTATTTAATACAAGAACCATTAAATAATAATTAACTAAAAATTTTAAATAAAATAATGAAGAATTATTAAATTATAATATAATATAAATAATAATAAATTTTCCATTAAAAACTTATTTTTTTAATAAAATTTTCTTTGTGTAAAAATTTATTTAATACAAAAACTATTAATATTAATTAACTAAACATTTTAAATAAAATAATGAAGAATTATTAAATTATAATATAATATAAATAATAATAAATTTTCCATTAAAAACTTCTTTTTTTAATAGAATTTTCTTTCTGTACAAATTTATTTAATACAAAAACTATTAAATATTAATTAACTAAAAATTTTAAATAAAATAATAAAGAGTTATTAAACTATAATATGGAATAATTTCCTTTTTTTCTTCTTTGTTTTATCTAATAAAATATGCAAGCGTCATTTTGAAAGTAATATTAAGTTTTTACAACTTAAGACATTTACGAAAAACATTGTATAATAAAATTATACAGCATATACAGTGAAATAGAATGTATATTATAGAAATATTTATTTAAAATATTTTTCTAAGAAAGAAAAAAAAAACAAAAAAACTCACCGATGAAATCCAATCCATACTGTCAGTCACAATAACTCACTACTCCCTAAAAGTGATTTAAGTTCAATGTTGAAAAGAAAAAAAACAATTCCCAAACTTTCCACCACCTTAATACAAATACAACCAATGACAGGTGGGAGAGCTATTCCTCTCTCCAGACGCTCTAAGATGCGAGAAATCGTCTGATGAGTTCCGACGAATAGAAAATCTCACCTTCGCCTTGACAGTGACCCGAATATCGGGCATTCCGTGTCGGAAGAAGTTTTGACGATGCCCTGCCTTTCCGTTAAAACGATTCCCTGGAGGAAAAGAATTGCAGGGAGGGTCGAAAACACGGCGCGCGGATTTTGATCTCATTTTGAGGCAATTCTCGACACACTCCAAAAGATTTTTCGTTTCTTTTTTTTTTTTTTTTCCTTTCTACCTTTCTTCACGCTCTGGGTATCCCGGGTGTTGGTCAAATAGATCGTTATATGGCTTTTGAAAGAAATAACAAGTATATAAAGAATAAATAAAAAAAATTGAAGTTACTTTTCTCCGATTTCTTTTTCCAAGGGAGATCGGACTCTATTGTTTAAAGACAATAAACCATTTCAAAGTTTGCGGCAGTAATTGTGTTAATTTGTAATCTACCGGTTAAATCGGCATGGAATTTTTTTTTCCCTCCCTCCCTTCATCCTTCATTAGCACATAAAGAGGAGGTTAGTTTTCCATGTTACAGGTGGATTCAAACCGCTCCCATAGCTATTTATGAGTTTGTAAAGAGATTACAGATAGAAAAAAATAGCTAATTACTTATTGGATGTTTGTAAAAAACAATAGCTCGTCGAAAGAATGTTGCATAGCGTATGGACTTAGACAATGCTTTTTTAAGTTATTAGATAAGTTTAAGTAGCATAAAAATAAACCGAGGAAATGAAATATTTTATAGATTTAAACTTGGCTTTCAAATTGTTATTATTTTTTATTATTATTTACGAAATAAAACAAGATGGAAAAAATGCTTTCTATATATCCCTTCATGAGTTCCTTGATCTATAATTTATTAAATATAGGATAAAAAAACTAGAATGTATCACAGATTACAGACCTAGCTTTCAAATGTTCAAAACATTATTATTCCTTTATTTTTTGCTTCTTTTCGTTTCTTTTATTTTCTTTCTTTTTTGTAAAATAGAATGGGATGGATAAAATTTATTCCTCTCGGCGAACTTCTTTGATAAATCAGATTTATTAAATTCTCTAAAACTTCGACCACACTTAAATTATTCTACCATGCAACAGAATAAACTGCGATTTTTCAATCTCATTAACTCGCTAACCGGAGTAAAATAAAACAATTAAAAATAAACTATTAGCTTTATTGAAGATAAAGAAAATGTTTCTTTAATTTAATAATATACATATTGAAATTTCTACGCTTCAACTCTTTGACGCAGAATTTTTATTAAACATGTTTTTCATTATTTGGAATTCATTTAGGTCAAAATAAGTCAAAAATATAATATTTTTCATTTTATTACTTTATGGTTATGAAACATCATGAAATACTAGAGCAGGGGTGGCCAAGCTCCTTGATAGTAGAGCCATTTTTCAAAATGTAAAATTTTTATCGAGCCGCAATTACATACGTATTTTAAAGGTGTGCAAAAAAAGAATAAAATTTTTTTTGCAGAAATTATATTTATAGAAAACATCTATAAAAAAAGTACAAAATATGTGTATTGAATTTAAATATTAAAAATTAAATACATTTATTTTACTTTTCTTGATTATTCTTTAAAATTTGGTGAATAATTGGTGACAACAGTTCTCAGTAATTCTTTGAGATGTTGGTTAGTTAATACTGATCGGTGTTTGGATTTCACGAATTTTAAAGTGTAATATAATGATTCACTTAAGTACGTTGTTCCGAATACTGAAATAATTCGACAAGCAACCTTTTTTAATTCAGGATACTTCGATTCTGGTACAAATTTCCAAACTTCAGTAATCAACGTCGACTTATATTTTAATTTTGGAGCTATATTAATTCTAATTCTCCAGATGCTCTTTGGGTCATAACTATATTGGAAATGGAGATAACTCACCTTGAATTATGCTAATTTCAAATGGATTCCGAAATAAATCAAGAGACGATTTAAAATATTTCAAGTCTTGAAATCTATTTCGGACTTCCGTCAATATTCCTTCTAGCTTACTTTTTCTTAGAAAAAAAAGGAATAAATTATTGGTTAATCGGTCTGGAGTCGGTCGATTACGAACGATTACGCCACTGTTTATGTTCGTTCGCGCAGTTTTCGAAGAGTCATATCATTCTTAACTTGTACGGAAATGAAATTTGTCACAACGTTGCACTTAGTCTTTCATATTTGTCGTCAGTAATTTAAAAGACATTTTGAAACACATATGGAAGGATAATTTTTTTAAATATAATAGCACAAAAATGAAAATCGAACTCGGGTACATTTATCGAGAGCCGCAAATAATCTTTCAAAGAGCCGCATGTGGCTCGCGAGCCGCAGTTTGGCGACGCCTGTATTAGAGTCTTTTTCTGCATTAAAGGAAAAATCTTTCATGCAAGGCTCACTTCCAAGTAATAATTTATCTAATTTTTACTTATTTGGCTGTTATTTAGACCTAAGAGAAAAAGTAATTCATTAATGAAATTTCTTTAATTCGCAACATAATTCCTATAATCTAATGAATTTTTTCTGATAAAAATTAGACTGTTTTTCTTTTGTAATTAAAAAATACTAAAATATATCTTTGAGTGTAATTAGGGCACCAGAAGAAAAAGTATATGAAATGGACACCGGTGTCTCATCTGCGTCAAAGGGTTATACCTTCATTAAAACTAGTTAGTTTTAACTAGTTAAAACTAGTTAGTTTAGTTAAAACTAGTTAGGAGGTTAGTTTTCCATGTACGGGGGGATTTAAACCGTTTCCGTAGCTATTTATGAGTTTTTAAAGAGATTATTAGCAGAAAACAACAACTAATTACTTATTGGATGACAATAGCTTGCTCAAAAATTTTTTGCATAGTGTACGGACTTTAACAATGCTTTTAATAATGCTATTTATAGAACTATTACTCTTTAATAAATAATTTCAAATAGCATAAAAATAAACCGAGGGAAGGAAATATTTTAAAGATTTAAACTTAACTTTCAAATTGTTGTTTTTATTATTATTTGCGAAATTAAATGAGATGGAAAAAATGCTTTCTGTTAGTCTTTTCATAAGTCTCTTAATCTAAAGTTTATTAAATGGGCAAAAAAAAAAAGAAAAAAATTTAAAAAAAATTTTTGTTTTTTAAAAATTACAAAAAAAAAAAAAAAAAAAAAAAAAAAAAAAAAAAAAAAAACACTAATACATCATAAATTAAAAAACTCAGCTTTCAAACGTTCAAATTATTATTATTATTTTCTTTCTTTCTTTTTGTATTTCACTTTTTTTTTTCTTCGTAAAACAAAATGCGGTGGATAAAATTATTCCTCTTGGCGAATTGATAACTTCTTTGGTTTATCAGATTCATTAAATTCTCTAATAATTCAACAACCTTTAAATTATTAAACAGAATCAACTACGATTTTTTAAGCTCATTAACGCTCTAACCGGTGTAATGAAAAAAAGTTGGGGGAAAAATCTGTTCGATTTGTTGAGGATAATGAAAGATGTCTCTTTAATTTGTAGATAAAGTAAGTTTAATAATATATAGCTTGAAATTTCTTCTCTTTAAACTTTCATTTCCCCTTAAAGGAGAAGGTTAAATTTTGATTTGAAAGTTGAATAAAAAAAATTTCTCCCCTACCAATTAATAGGTTTGCAAAGTGATTACTTGTTAAAAGAGTTGATAGAAAAGAGTTAATTACTAATTGGATGTATTACTTGATTAAGAACTTTATTCGCTTCAAAAAAATATAAATTATATAAATTGGAAATTACGGTCAACTCTTTTCAAACGCACTAAAACCGACGTTCATTTCCAGAGTTGTCGGACTTGAATGAGAAGAAACAAAATTGATTTGAAATATAAAACGTAAAGTTGCCTTCAAATAACGGAAAAATAAAACTGGGAAACAACATTAAAAAAATCACAGTAACCGAGAGAGAAAAAATAAAACAACAGAGCAAGAAAAACCACAGCGGTCGAGAGAGGCAAATCAGGTTAAAATGTTTGTCATAGTTTTCTAGTATTGTTTCTCAGTTTTACTTTACCATTTTTTTTTGGCAACTTTACGTTTTATATTTCAAATAACTTTTGTTTCTTGTCATTCCCGTCTGGCACGTCTTGAAAATGGGCGTCTGTTTTTGAGAGCTTGAACATGTCGACTGTTTTTTCCAATTTGAATATTTTTTGAGTGAAGGAAGTTTTGAATGAAGTAATATATAACCGTCTCAGTTTCTTGGGATTATTTACTTAATTATTGAACGTATGTTGAAATAATAGCTCGTTGAGAGAATGTTTCTTAAATTATAAACTTATGTTATGTTACGACGATGTTTTTAAAGTTACACATGACTTAAAATAAATCAAGTATATGGAAGTATTATTGATCTTAATATAGCTTTTGAATATTCAATTTAGTATTAGTATTATTATTATTATGGAACAAAATGGGATGGGATAAATGTTTCCTGTAAGCATAGTAAAACGATCAATGATCTGTCAAAGTTATTAAATTCTCTAATACACGAGAACGTATCATTAAAATACAGACTTATATTAAATTTATTTATATTAAAAATATTACTAAATATAATTTTTAAAAAAAATTTTATACAAAAAATACAAAAAAAAAAAAATAAATAAATAAAATAAGGAGGCGGGGTGCAATGAAATGTTCTAATTAAAATTATTTAAATTCGTCAAAGAAAGTTGGATGAAATAGGGTGATAAAAAAGACTAATACACGAAGAAAAAAATATTAACAACATTCAAACATAAAATTTCAAAAAGGCGTACCAAAGAGTGTACCAAATTAAAATTTTCAGTCAGAAATTTGGATGGAAAAAAGTTAGAGGGGGAATAAGTAACAATATACACCTTGTATAAATAATAAAAGAACATTTTCTGTGTTAGGTTCAGGAGGAGTAAATTTTTTAAAGAATTTTTTAAAAAAATTTATGGCATTTTGATACTTTTAAGAAAAATGCTCTTAATACGCTTATAGAATAAGTTAAAAGAAACTGATTCTAATTTAATAAGTAATTTTCAGCAACGCAATAATTAATTAAGGAAAAGATATCAGCTTCGCTCTTGAGTGTTCAAATTGATATTGTTGTTATTGTTATCATTATTATTATTATATTATTATTATTATATTGTTATTATTACCTGATGGAGAAAATGTTTCCTATAAGTATAGCACGTTCTTGGATCTATCTAATTTATTAAATTTGCTAAACTTAAAGAATGTGCCATAGATTACGGACACAAAATATTTTAAAATTACTGAATGATTTTCAGCTACGTAAAAATTAATTGAGAAAATGCAAGGTTTTATAGGTCTAATTACAGCTTTTGAACTTTAAAATTGTTATTTATATACTAGAAGACTCCTCTCCTTGATCAGCTCTCTTACCTATCCCCTTAATTTTTTCTCCTTCACCTCTGTTTTTTTTTTTTTTTTTCTTTTCTTAAATGCTAATACTTTCCACAAAAACAAAGAACATTTTGTTAACGAAATATACAATTATTTCAGTTATTCATAAGAGCATTTTATAATTATGTTACTCGAAGTAAAGAATAAACTGGATTTGAATAACAATCATAAAAATTTCAACCTAAGAAATACAAATAGTGTGATTTTAAAAAAAAAAAAAATTTATAAGAAGAAACTTTAGTCGTTAATGAAAGCTATAACAATTTAAGTAACAAAATGAGGAAGTGTTTTTGTCTCTAAGCGATAAGATTTTTATCTATGGACATCTCATCAAATCTATCTTTCTTTTGTTACTTTTGAAATCAATCTTAGCGACAGCTTATAAAATAATGGTTCTCCAGAGAAAAATAAATAATTTCTTTTTTCAAATCTGGATGTATAGTCAATATTTAAACCAAAAAGCGGAAGAAAATTTTTTTAATATAAAAGCTCTTAAAAAAAAGCAATACTTTCGAATAAATTAGAACGTTTAAAGAAACTCGTGTTGAGTTCATAAACAAATATGACCCTTTCAGCCAGGGTTGCCAGACGTAGTATTTTTAATACTACGGTAGTATTTTTTCACCTAAAAAAAGAGGTATGGTATTTTTCGTAGTATTTTTTAAAATGTGGTATTTTTAGTTTTTTTTTATTTATTCTATTTTCATTTCCTAAAACAAAGAAAAGTGCCACTCTAGTTTTGAAGTAAAAAACAATTTTTGAAATAATCCAACAGTTTATTTTCTATTAGTCACTGTATCTAGTTATGATTGTGAAAACTAAAAGTTCGTTCATACTAGTAGACTATAATATAAATTGTTTCTTATGCACTTTGATTTAAGTAGATTTTACGTTTCTTTTCTATGTAGGATGTGAAACAAAATTATGAGATTTTATATTTTCATTTAGTTTCAATTTTATACAACATTGAAATAAATCATTTATGATATACAAGAGTCATTATTATGATACACACAACTCTTTGTTTATTCTTCAAAATACAAAGTTGCTGATAAAAATATTAGTTACTACACGTATATCTGAAGTGCACAAAAGGATAATTGTTTTAAGATAATTGTTAAAGGATAATTGTTTATCAATTATAATATTATTTTATCCTCAACTAAAATAAATTTAAATATAATTCTAAAAAACTTTAGCCAGACGATATAAATAATGTTAATAATAATAATAATAATCGTTTGTCTCAGTTTTCGTCTGCATAAGCTTTCAAAAAAGTCCTGTAGATAGCGCTTAAGACATGTAGTATTTTGTAGTATTTTTTCGGATGAAGTCGTAGTATTTTTTATTTTCAGAGTCTGGCAACCCTGCTTTCAGCACGTCAATTTTCAACTCTGTAATTACAATTCTGTGGTTTGCAGAGCGGCCGTCGTGGTATTTTTTTTTTTTTACTAAAAGTTTACTAGTTAATAATTTTCAAACTGATTATCGACTGGAAATTTTTTTATTATATTATTTTTTGGGGGCATTTTTCTACCTTCCTTTCTACCTTTCTACCCTTACACCTTCATAATTTTAAGTCTAATAGTTTTTTGTGAAGCAAAACAAAATGCAACATTAAGTTGAACTCCTAAAACAGCGGCGGCAGTGGTAACTATTTTTTACTATACAAAAAATTTTGACAATCTAATAATCTTTTAATAATCTAAAAATAAACTTATATTTCTTGTGATCATTACAAAACACCCTGTCACGAGCCGCGATGGCTCATACTATAAAATGATCGTCCCCTAATGAGATGACCTTGGTTCGAATCCCAGTGATGGATGGTTTATACGACTTCGTCTACCGGCTCACACCGACCACAGTGCTGAAGTAAAATATCCTTAAAGTATATGAATCATGGGTTAGAATTCGCTTACCGTCAGGCTAACCGTGTCGAAGGTTTTCGTGGTTTTCCTCTTCATGGTAACACAAATGAGGGATATTTCTAATAAAAGTCCTCCACGAAGGCTAGTTTGTCCCAATGATTGATCCAGTAGTTCTCTTATCTTCAAGGTTGGGTTTGAAATTACAAGGCAATAAAGTTGAACTTTAATAGTCATAAATTCAGAATTGAGTCCCTGTCAGAATTGAGCCCCTATTGTAGTCCCTGGTTATAATATAAAAATAAAATTTTGTATTTGTCGGAATAACACACATACATATGTAAAAACATTCGAAATTTAATGAAATAAAACGATAGTCACATTGTTTGTTTACATTGTTTACATTGAAATGTAAATAATAAAAAAATCGCTGTCACCAGTTAAAATATTATTGGATCAAAGTCTAAATTGAAAATTAAAATTATAAATGTTCTTTATTTATATTAAGAAATCATTAATAATTTTCAAGTTTTGAATTACACATTTTACCATCATATTACATACATTCATTAAAAATATTATATATTTTTTACCAAAATGTAAAATTTTAGAGATTTTAAAAATTATGTAAGCGAAACTAAACTGTTTTCTTAGGAGAAATTATGTTATGTTTTTTTGAGAAACTATGTTTTATGTGGAACTATATGTTTATGTGGAACATTATTTTCTTAGACGAAGTTATGGTTTATGTTTTAAAAAAGAGTACTTTTAAAATATAAATGAGACTTCTTGTACGTCGTCCATTATGCATTAACAACTGGATTACCTTATAAAAAAAATCCAATTGATTGTTGAATGTTTGTAAAATAACAGCTCAGTGGAAGAATATAAAGGAGAATACAGAAATTGTTACATAAATGTTGGCAACGTATATCAAGGGAACGGAATTTTTTGATTGTTGTTTAATAAAATGATGCGTCGGCTGTTATCGATTTATCAAGTTCTCCGATCTATGGAATAATAAGATTTTGGAAAACCAATTAGATTTAAAAAATATCTCAACTGTAATTTTTTTTTTAAAAATCAGTCAAAACAAGGTCATAGAGGACAAAGTAATGTCTGATAGTTCAAAAAAAAAATTCTTTAAAAAATTTATTTTTATAAAACTTTTTATTTTTACTGCTCTAGTTAATGCGCATGAGTGAATAATTTTAGCTTGTTTTTAAAACATAAAATAATACCAGTAATAAAATAATAATCTCCAGTAAAAATATGGCATGAGTATTTAAACAAAAAAAAAATAAATAAATAATTATAGCAAAAACATAGCATACAGCAAATGCAAAATACACTCATTAATTTCTGGAAATTAAATAATTGCAAATAAAGGTTTTTGCAAAATTATGGCATTTAAAAATAACAATCATTTTAAAAAAATAATTATGTACAAAATAATGAGCATTACTTCTACAAATGATAACTCGGAAAAGAAATAAAACTGTTAAGTTACATTGGTAATAAATGCAACAGAAACGCATGACGTTCATTTTGCTTCATTTATGTACGTAAGGGTGTGTATTATGTTTGTATGTACGAATGCTTTTGTATGTACGGACACTCAACCATCTCGTATAATGCAATTAGCTCAAATATATTTATTGACCACAGGTGAATTAGAATTACTTGACCGACTTTGATGCAGAATAACTCTGAATAAGACTACTAAGTTGCATTGATAATAAATGTAACAGAAACGTAAGTTAATTTTACTACATTTATTTTAGTATGTTTTTATCGGTTTCTTCATATATTTAGATTCGTTATGCTACAAAATTTCCCAATCTTGTAGTCAAATAATTCTATCCTAATTATTTTCATTGTTTTCTAATCAATTTTAGCATTATGTTGACAGTAAGTGGAAGATTGTTGGTAAAGTTATTATTTTTAAGTTTCAATTCTATGTGTTTTTAGTTCTTTTATTATTTTTAATTTTGGTTTTGTAGACATATTTTATACTATCGATTTAATGTACTATTTTTATTTCATTATTAAAAATTGTCTTACATAATCTCACGCTTCAGTAAAACGTTTCTTAACACAAATTTCGAATTCTCCTAACAACTAGCACACGTTTAAAACTATTTCATTTCCATTCATCAGATAGATAAACACGAAGAGTTTTTGTGGTATCCGCCGCTTCGGGTGAAATTCATACAAGAAAAAAAAAATGTATCCCAAGCCTCGAAGAGAAATCTGTTTTTACCATAAAAAAATTCCCATAACGTGCACCTAATATGTGTGGTGGTTTTTCGGATGATTTAATATCTAGAAATTTGTTTGCTGCTAGTGACCGGATTTCCACGGAGCTCCCTCAGGCTCGTTTCTCAAGATAGATAAACACTGTTATTTAATCAAGTTAAGAACTCTCGCTGTCGGTTGTTTATAATGCGATTACACTTTTATCATTCTAAGTAGATTATTTCATGACATCGTCACAAAAATGCATTTTAGAAAAAGCTATGTATTTACATTTAAGTAAGTTGTAACAAAACAAAATCGTCTCACACAATATTTAGTTTTAAATGGGCTTTATTTGGGGTTTTTTTTAAGCAGGGGTTAGAGGAGGAGAAACATCGGTTAAATGCCCTCCTTTGAATTTTTTTAGTAGTAGAAAATAGTTTCTTTTTTAAACATTAATGTTTATATCACCAAAAGGTTTTGAACTGCGATGGCTCAGGGGATAGAGCGTTCGCCATCCAGTGAGGTAAACCGTGTTCGATCCTGGCGATGGCTGATCGATACGAATCCGCATTCGGCTTGCGCCGACCACAGTGCTAAAGTGAAATATCCTCAGTGGTAGACGGATCATGGGTTAGAGTCCCCTTGCGGTCAGGCTAACCGTGGGTGGTTCTCGAGGTTTTCCTCTCCATGTAACGCAAATGCGGGTCAGTTCCATCAAAAAGTCCACCAGGAAGGCAAATTTCTCCCAATACTTGAGCCAGGAGTTCCCTTGTCTTCTGGGTAGGGTTCAAAATTACAAGGCTACGGAGTTGAACATTAGTAGTCGTAAATCCAAAAAAGCTGTTCAACGACGGTTATAAAATATAAAACATAACATTAAAAAAACCTTTATTAAATATTTATAACCTCTTTCATTCTAATTTGGGCTGTATATGTAAATTACGCTCCATCGCGATTTCTTAGAAAGAGAAAATAATTTTTCATCCAAACATTAACTTAAAACATTAAGAAAACGTTTTTTGAACTTTTATTTGTTGGTTTTTTTTAAGTAGCATTTGTTGGTTCCAGGTAGCATTCCAAGCCAAAAATTAGCAGCTTGCAAATTCGTTAAATTGTAATATATTCGCCTGTTTGAGTTTGAAATGAGAGTTCGTTCTTAGTTTTAATTTTTTTAAAATCATTTTTAAGATTTAAAAATGTTAAAGAAACAAACATTTTAATAAACAAACCAGCACTAAATTCAGAGCTCTAAGATCTCAAGAAAAGCATTACATTTTTTTTGGTCTAGTTCCCTCATTATTTACATAAAAAAGATAAGGTAGTAAAGAAAGGAAAGGTAAGGTAGTAATTAAAAATCAATTAATTTTATGTTCAAAACACTACGTTGACAAAATTTTGGGTGAAATTTTTTATTATTATTATTATTATTATTAATTTTTTTTTTTTTTTGTTTTTGCAAAAACTGTCTTTTAAATCATAGTCATTTTTTATTTCAATATTTAAATTTCATTTGTGTGAAATGAATAAACTTAAACGTTATTTAAAACAACTATATGTACTCATACCTGAAGCAAAAACATGAATTTACTCAAAGATTTATCCATGTCATACCTAACTGTTGTATCCTGTACAATGATATACGCTTAAGAGATTAACTCTTCAGTTAGATGGTCCAAAATGCGCGACATTTTTTTATATTTTCCGATTCAAAGTACTTACGTCTGCTTACTTCTATGTATTTCAGACAAATTAAAAATATTAAAATTTAAAATGACAACGCATTAATGATAAAGCAAGTTTTAGATAGTTATCGGTTAAGACTTCAAACGATTTACTTTCGATAATGAATTTCAAATTAGCTTTTATAAATGCCATCACTTCTTCTCTAAACGGTACATCCTCGTCTTGTTCTGCCAGAATTAACATTTGACATGTATTCTTCTTCCAGAAATAATGACTTAGCTAGTCCTTCTTGCAAACGTTTAGAAGAGACAGAACCTATTGACGGCAATACAGTAGAGTTCTCTGGCTTTGTCAAAATCATAAATTTTCTTTATACCAATAAACAAGTAAGCAATAAATTCCTCAATTATCGAAGTACGTACATCTTTGATGTCGATAACATTTTCAGAGCATTCACTCTTATTGTGCTCGAACAGTTTTTTGAACATTGTTGATCTTTGCTCGCAATTCGGTCTTACTTTAATGCTCACATCATCGACAAGCAATGCGACATCTGTACCAATATGTTCGCGAATCTCCTTAAAACCTGAAGAAAGTTCTAGTAAGCAATCTATTCGAATTACTGAAGAGCCTTTCATGGAAATTTTTACAATCAGCATTTTGGGTTTCTAAATCAATAATAAATAAATCATCGGATATTTTATGGTAAAGTATCCTGTGACATAACGTTACAGAAAGTCATGACACGAATAAATTTCATTCTTAGACAGTTAATGATCGTGTTTAATACGTCCATTGCCATCAAAAATAAAAGCGTAAAAGCTATTAATGAATTCATTTAATCTGTCATTCAACAAACTTAAAGATAAAAAACCAGACAATCCCAATTTTAACTTAGATAAAAATTCCACAAAGGAAGTCTTTTAATATCACGCCTTTCAATATTTATCTCAATTATGAACAAGTGCTTAGAGGAATTCGAAAAACGAGCAATATTTATAAAAAAAAAAGCGTACGTTCAACATCATGAAATATTGTTATTCAAATTAAAATTGACTGCTGTTTTGTAAAATGTCCTTTCAAAAATTGATAAAAGTTATCTAATCTATAAAGGGAGTTTAACATTCTGAGATCATCGACAAAGCATTATATAATCCTTAAAGTATCGTCTTTGAAGACTCTTCAGTAATTCGAAAATTGATTTTTATCAAACAAAATGCAATTCTTAACTTTTAATTACATTAGCTTTTTAACTACGTATTTGTAGATATACAATGCTGAACTAAATCAGTAACTTAAATGTTACGATTCTGAATCAGGCTGTCAAGACCTCCCAAAATGGGAGCTTGTTGGTAATGAGTTCGTGTCCTAACACAATCCTCGATGCACCCATGGGACTTCCGTGACCGAGCGGTATCACCCTTCAGAAGCTATGCAAATCGTGGAGGTAGCGGGTTCGAATTCCGCTGTTACCCTGAGTGTATCTTCTGGCTGTTTTTCTATGTATTGTGCTATCTGTCCTTCTATTTAACTAAGGTTTATAAGCCTAAATTGGTAGGTAGGTAGGTACTTTAGTTAAGTCGCACTAGAACTGCACAATGGGCTATTGGCGTCGGTTAGGAAAACATACCTGAGAATGATACGAAGACATGCCATCGCAATTTTGCTCCCGGTAGACTGACGACCTGCGCGTGAAGAAGAATACTTTACTGTAGAGCATTTTAACGAGGACTGATACGTGCCCCCTCGGTCCCTACGCGGGCTGATCAAAGTGGTCACCCACCAGCTTACTGACCGCAGCCAGTGATGCTTGACTTCGGTGTTCAACTGGGAACCGTGTCTTTACGATCAGTCCTCTGCGGGACCCTAAATTGAGCATACAGGCCTGCAAATATATGTTCCAATAAAGCAATAAACCGATGCATCTATTTATGCATATTTATGCATTTATCTTCATTTATTTACATTCATCTATACATATTTATTTGTTTATCGTTTCACGTAAATATGCACGCTTGTATGATCTTTACAAAATAGCACAAGATAGAGAAAGACTTCGCAAATATATATCCAGGTGTACGGCGGAATTCGAATCGGCTACCTCCAGAGTACGTCAGAAACACCTCTACAATTTCCTTCTCCAACTCGTGTCTTCATCAACTTGACAAGGGCTCATAATGCACAGACAAGTCTGCAAATGTAAATGTGTCCCGCAGTGGACTGATCGTTAAGACACGGTTCCCAGAAGATCACCGAAGTCAAACATCACTGGCTGCGGTCAGTGTGAGGGGGAGTGACCACTTGGATCAGTCTGCGTAGGGACCGAGGGTGTGCAGTATTGGTCCTAGTTGAACTGTTCTACCGTAAAGTGCTCGACTTCGCGTGCAGGTCGTTGGGCTACCGAAGCGCGGATGCCATCCCCTAAATTGCGTCTTCGGATCATCCTCAGGGATGTTTCCCAGACCGTCGCTAATAGCCCTTTGTGCAGCTCCAGTGCTACGTAAATGAACTATAACGCAACAAATGTAAATGTAGCAATAAATAAATAAATGATAGTACTTTTTCTTTCAATTATTTGTTTAACAGGGGCCTATACTTGACCAAGCTGTCTCACCTTTTCGCTATACAATATTTAAAAATGTGGGTAGCGGGTTCGAATCAAACCCTTACCCTGGATGTATAACAATGAAAAAAAATGTGCTTGTCATTTTTAATGTAAAGAATGGCTTGTATCCCGTCAAATCAAGGAACAGTTAGTACAAAAATGAGAAAGACAGCACAAAGATATTGAACCTGCTATCTGTACACTTTAGAGCGTTTGGTGGTAAGACCCTCGCGATAATGAAGGACGCAATCAATTGTTATATTGCTACCACTACAAGGAATCATAATCAGAAAATGCAAAAGAACGACAGATTTGTTTGAATTTCCGACTTGCGGCTCAAACCTCGATGGCTTCAATTTTAATCTTATTTCACCTAATATTTAACATCATGTATGTAATTAATGTCGTTATCGTTGCTTGCAGATCATCTTTTAACTATTAGCTAATAACTATTAGCTAATAGTTAATAATAATGACTATCAGCTAATAACTTATTAGTTAATGTTTTTTAATATTCTTTTTATTTAAATTCCCTTATTAACTATTTTAAATGCGCAGTAAACAACATGTAGAATAATTTGGGAATTAGTATTTTAGGGTAAAATTATTTTGCGATAAATATATTAATTAAAAACGCAACTCATTTCCAAGGTACCCACAGTGGTGCGCCCCTTAATTGGGTTAAATTATTTAACTTTATAACTGATCAGAAAAAAGTAGGTATAAGTATTTTAAATATCTTTAAAATTAATTTAATCAATTCCGTTTGTGACATGGTGGCTCAGGAGATAGAGCGCTCGCCTTCCAATGAGGTGACCTGGTTAATAATCCCTTTGCCGTCAAGCTAACCGCAAGAGGTTTTCACGGATTAGTACCATGAAAGACAGAAACAAATTTATCTTAATACTTTGCCCAGGAGTTCCCTTGTTTTTTTTTTGGATTGGGTTCAAAATTACTAAGCTACGGTGTTGCACCTTGGTAGTTGTAAACTCAAAATCGGGTTGGCAGTTCGACGATGGTTATAAAACAAAATCAATTAAATTTACCTTTAATAAACATGCAAATGTAATTTTTTTTAATTGAACAACTATTATAAAGCTTTTTTATAACTAATAATAATGTTTTGGAGAAAAAATTTTAATTAATTTTTGTTCTTCAACACTTTTGAACTTTTTAATTGTAAATTTTTAATTTTATTTGTACTTATTTAAAATGCACGTTTTACAGCTTATTATCCAAATAATTAACAATAGTTGTTAAATATTTCTTAATAAATTTAATATTTAGTTTTGCAAAAGCGGTTGTATATTTTTCGAACTTTTAATCCTAGAGCAGGGTGTTTCGTAAGCAATGCAATTCAAATAGATAATTATAATACTTAATTTATAATTAAGTCAAAAAAGTGTGCATATGAGGTGATACAAATCAATATTTACGCGTGAAAGAAGCAAGCATTCGAAATATGGAGAATCCCTAGTGAGAAAAATTTTTCGAAATGCACAAAACCAGTTTGACTGTCTGATGAATCTTTGAAGTTTTTCTATCAATCTCCTTTCAACTTCTCTCTGTTTCTAAAGGTAATTAAACAGGTTTTAATATTTTTAGTCCCTCTTATTTCTGTAGTAATTATTTTTTTATCTTCGCTTAAATATTAATTTAAAAGTAATTTCATAAGAAATTGTGATTTTCGATAAAAGAATTAAATTATTTGCTACCATTGTTTTAAAACTAACATTTATACTCACAAGGAGATTAGAGTCATCTCTAAGTCTAGAGTTTAGTCGTCGGGCTATAATAACCTTAATGGATTTCTAAAGTTTTTCGCTCGCCCTAAGACACAAGTATGGAGCACATCAATTTTATCTGAATAACTAACATAAAAACAATTCTTTATCAAAACATTTTATTTTCATTCACATAAATTTTATATTACAATTGAGAAAATACTAGTTTGATATGTTATCACCCCTCATTACCTTCTGATAAATTAACAATTATATAAAAAATACTTTAAATAGTTTAATTATTCAAAATATACTTTTAGACACGGAAAAGTTTTAATTTGTTTTTATGAATAAAGTATACATTTTGTTCAGCATATTTACATACATTGCAAGGGAAAATTCTTTCGAGGCAAAATATGATGAATCATCAAATGAATTATTACCAAATGACCAATCCTTTTCCATTCCAACTTTGCCAAATGACGAAAATCAGTCCTTTTTCCAATAAAACAAAAATTTAAACTTTTATTTACACTTGTCAACAAAAACGAAAGAAAAGTAGCATAATTCATTGTTAAAAAGAAAATATTCAAAACCGTTACAATTAAAAATAAATCACATTCTTGAACTATTTAAAAAATGCATTAACTCTATTGAAGTTTTTCGTGTTATAAATATACAAAATTTGTTCAATTATCTTTTACGATAATATTTTATTTAAAAATATAAAATTTAAAAAGTTTAAAAAATTTTATGTTGCTAAGTTTTAATTAACTTAAAAATTATGCACAATGTTAAAAAAGTGAAAATTTTTAACTTATTTTAAAAAGTTTGTTAAAAATTCCAAATCTGCTTATTTTTTATTATTATTATCTTAAAATACATATAAAGTTGGAAACAAAATTATTGATTTCCAAAAAAATGCAGGGAAGCATCGAAAATATACATATAGTTCTAAGTTTGTTGGAGTTATTTTTCATTTTTTTAAACTTGAAATACGTAGTTTCAATTTAAAAAAAAGAAACGAAACATTAAAAACTCAATCATGGGGAAAAAAAGTTTTCGAATCTTCAGCATCCATTGAAGTTTAGTAGGGATCAAAAACTAAGCATTATTTCGTGTTCGAATTCAATAACAAGCATATAATTTTACCATCTGAAAGAGCCTTAATATTATTATTTTAAAAAATAAAACGAATCATAAAAATTCGAAATTTGTAAACCCTAGAACTTTTAAAATCTTAAACAACTGGGTGGCATTCTAAGCATAAAATTACTATCTTACAAATTTCTAAAATTTTAAAATATTTGTCAATTAGAGTGATATACAGATCTGGTTTTAGCTTTTTAGCTTTTTAAGTTTTGAATTTTTTTTTTTTTTTTAATTTGATCAATTTCTACTTGTAATGTTATAACCAGGCTCAAACTTGTATAAAATTTCAAAAATCTAGACTATTAAGAAGTGCGTGGCGTGAAATTAATTTTATCATTATATATTAAAAAAAAATGAAGATAAATAGTTTTTAAAAAATTATAAAAAGGATTGTAGAGTCCTAAACTTTATGATAAACCTTTTAAATTTAATTAGTATGAAAGGAGCATTTTTTTACCATATCTAAACCAAATATACATCCTTTCATGAAACAAATCTACTCACTTATGCAAGAAATATATATATAAAGCAAGTATGAACAAATATAAACAGACGTGTCATACCTTATTGTAATATCCTATTTCATCCAGAGTTACTTTACAAATTAACACTACAATTACATGGTGTAAAATAACTATCTACAACATTATCTACATTTATTGTTCCAGTGTGATTATATAATGCTTTTTTCTTTATATCACATGCTTAAAATAATAATAAAATAATATTGATGCTTAAAAACTAGTCAGATTATATCTTTATAATCCGCAATGTGCTTAAATTCGGCTTTCACGTATATGATTACGAACCATTAATAGTGCAAGCTGTGGAAAATTTTCTGACAGGTCTTTAAACGATCTAGTTTCATTAATGATTTTAAAATAGGATTATAAACCATAGCCATTCACTTCAATATTTAAATTTCATTTGTGAAATGAATAAACTTAAGCATTATTTAAAGCAAGTATATATGCATTCATATATGAAGCAAAAACATAAGTTTATTAAAATGCTTATTCATCTCCTACCTTATTGTTGTATCCTGTACAATCTAATGAGATATTAATGCTTCAATTAGATGGCCCAAAATACGTGACAGTTTTTATACTTTCTGATTCTTGAAGTACCGCTTACATTTATGTATTTTAGACAAAAATAAAACTATTAAGATTTAAAATGACAACGCATTAATGATAAAGCAAGTTTTGGATAGTTATCGTTTAAGTCTTCAAACGATTCACTTTCGATAATGGATTCCAAATTAGCTTTTATAAATGCCATCACATCTTCTTTAAAAGGTACATCCCGATGTTGGTGTGCAAGAACTAACATTTGGCAGGCATTGTCTTTCTGGATATGATTGCTTAGCATATCTCTCTTGCAAACATTTTGAAGGGATGGAACCCCATACTTGACAGCAGCACAGTAGAGTTCTCTGGCACTTTCAAGATCATAACTTTTTTTTGTACCCGTATACAGAAAGGCAATAAATTCCTTAACTATCGAAATGCGTACATCCTTAATCTCGACACATTTGTTTGAACTCTTCTTGAACAATTTACACAACCATGGCGATCTTGCTTGGATTATGGTGTTGTGAATTCCAATTTTCTCACCACCGACATTCAATGTGACATCTGTACCAATGTTCTGTTCCTGGATCTTCTTTAAGTCTGAAGAAAGCTCTAGTAAGCAATCTATTTGCTCCTTGTCGTAAGTATTGGTTTCCGATTTCACTACTTCGGTACACTGTATATTTTTCACAGTCTTAAAATCAACGTTTTAGGTTTCTATATAAATAAAAAGTCGTATCGGATATTTTATATCAGTGTAGTGTTCAGCAAAATCTCCAAGAAAGTCAAATCCCGGAGAAATTTCACTCTTTAACAGTTTACCACCATGAATAGTATGTTCATCATCATCAATTATAAAAATCGAGAAGCCTCTAATAAATTCAAATAGTTATTGATCTGATAATACTAAACGTAAATATGGACGCGATTCTTCCACTTCTAATCGTAAAAAACATCGTTCTGTATCTGTTAGATGGAAATGTTCACTACGCAAAGGAAGATTTTCGATATCACTCTCTTCAATAATCATCTCAACAGCGATGAAGTGCGTGGAGGAATTCGAAAAACGTCTAATATGTGTGTAAATGTCAGACATTAGGAAAAACTTGTCGTTTAAGTCGAAACTGATCTATGAGTTTCACGTTCTACAGTCAGCAATGAAATGTTCTTTAATATAAACTCTTAAGGTTTTTCATTAATGGAGCTTCCGTTATGCAAAAAACGTATATTATCGAATAATATCCGATTCGCAAAGTTGTAGTGAATACTAACTACTATATAATACAAACTATAGTTGTAACGATACAAACTATAGTTGCAACGATACAAACTATAGTTGTAATAATACAAACTATAGTTGGTTAGGTTAGGTTGGTAGGGGATCTCTGCTGCTCGCTTTTATCCCCTTTGCTGTAGAATGGAGTTTTAGATGAGTTGAGTTGTTGCTGGTGATGATGATGACGATGAAAAGTGAGAGTGAACGCTGTTCTTGAGGAAGCCAAACAAGTTCAAAGTGAACTTAGTATTATTCCTGGAGATCGAAATTATAAAAAATTTCCAAAACACTTTTGGAGAGGTTGGATTAAAAAAAAAAACAACATCTGGTGAATCCAACACTTTTGGAGAGACACGTTCATCAAACGAAAATTCTTAAGAAAAGAAATTGAAACTCTTTTTCCCAGGCGATCAGGGAGGCTTAAAAAAACACTTAATAATTTGTAACTGTATTTAATTATGGGTTTGTGAACTGGATACTAGAAACGTTTGGTTGAATTTAAGAAAACCACTAGGTTTTTTAGAAGATTATCTTGAGGGTAATAACTAAGAAGACGATGAAGGGAAAGTGGGAAAACTCCGATTGAGGCTCGCAGAGCCTGTCTCTGATGTTCAAACTTTTTGCATTCAAAGAGAAAATGGATAGCAGATTCTGGATATTGACAGTGATCGCACAAAGGGGAGTCAACTAGCCCTATTTTTGCATATATTTCGTTAAGTTGGATTGTGTTGCTTCGGAGACGCGAAATTAAGATATCATATTTTCGGTTTGGGAGTTGATTGAGGGAGGTTTTATTAACAGGGTGATCAAAAGGGAAACGCTTGTGGTATTTCGAGTTAGTCCGGAGGTTATTGAGTTCGCGGTTTGAGTCTAAAACTGCTGAATATGACAAGTTTTCAGGTGAGATAAGAGGGATGGCTCGAGGAGCGTTGGTGGCAAGTTTGGCCAGTTTATCCGCGGTTTCATTGGGTGGGATGCCAACGTGTGCTGGTGTCCAGTCTAACGTAATTGATTTAACTTTTGCTTTTGCTGAAACGATCTTATTTTGTAAGAGGAGGATGCTGAGGGGGGGGATTTATGGGTAGCCGAGATGAGGGCAGTGATTGCGACTTATTGTCCGATCAAACTATAGTTGTAGTGGTACACGTGCTTACATGCTCAATTTCATTAACCTTTGTCAATTAAAAGACCCGCAGTGAATTGATTGTAAAGACACGGTTCCCAATAGAACACTGAAGTCAAGCATCACTGGCTGCGGTCAGCAAGCGGTAGACCACTTTGATCAGCCTGTGTAGGGACCGAGAGTGAGCGGTATCGATCCTAGTTAAACTGTTCTACCGTAAAGAGCTTATTTTAATATTTTTTTTGGAAAATATAATCCACACTGTAAAAAATTCCAGATCAAATTATGGTAAAATAAACAGGTACTCTGAATGCAGCATCCATAAAATCTATTTTTCCCCATCAAGTTGTTTACCGTAATTTTTTCCGTTATATATAAATATAGTTACAGTAATTCAGTGATTTTTCAGTGAAAATTATGGTACCTTAGAATTTTGTTCCGTAAAAGTCAACGGTAAAAAGTGCCGCCACTCAGGGTGCCGGTGTTTTTTGCTGTAATTCGATAAGGGATTTTTGCATCACCATTTCGAGTTATCCTCACGTTATAGAAAAAAATTTTAAAGCTTAATCTTCCCCCTTTTAATCATTAATTTTATTAAATATAGATAGCACAATTCAAAGAAGGACTGTACGAAAATACATCCAGGGTTATCGGCGGGATTCAAACCAGCTATTTTCACTCTACAAAACGTTTGGCGGGTGAAACAACTCGGCTAGGGAGCGCCCTCTTTCACCAAATAAAATGGCAATAGACCTTATAATTTGTTCATATTTATAATGCTTATTTGAATGGTTGATAAGAGTTACAGCTAATTATTTACTTACCTTAAATATTTATTAATTATAAAAGAAGGAAAATGGGACTAAATGATGCTTTCAAGTGTCTTAGAGGTAAACTTGGATACATTGTGCTGTCTGCAGTATGCATCGTTCATGGGCTTAGTGGGGTTTACTTATTTACTCACATGCATATGTGGGTTTCTTTATAAACACAAAAAATGGCTTAAAAACTCTTTTGGAGTTAAAAAAAAAAAAACTGATAGCACAAGTTCGAGAAAAACAGCAAGAATATATGCCCTGTTATCACTTGAACCCACTACGTCCCCCTACTACACACTTCAGAGCTAATAGGGGAAAAGAGATACGGCACAGCGAGGAAGGCCCCTAACGTTTTTTGCAAGTAAAACAACTTTATAATGAACACAAAAATCTGAAGAAGTATCTGTAACAATAAATAAGTATAAATAAATTGATACTTCTATCATTGTTGGATGATTTGAACCCGGTACCCATACGCTTCCATTTTAGGATGTTTGTGTCTTCGCTTAAATATTAATTTAAAAACCATTCCATAAAAAATTCCGTTTTTCGATTAAGGAATTAAACAAATCTTGCTTGCTAACAAAGTTTTTAAACTAGTATTTATATTCACAAGGATATTCGAGTCATCTCGAAGTCTAGAGTTTAGTCGTCGAGACATTAAAAACATAAAATTACCATCTTACAAATTTCTAAAATTTAAAAATATTTGCCTACTAGAGTCTGAAATACAGATCTGGTTCTAGCTTTTAAGTTTTGAATATTTTTCTTTTAAATTTGATAAATTTTTACTTGTGATGTTATAGCCAGGGTCAAACTTGTATAAAATTTCTAAAATCCAGACTATTAAGAAGTGCGTGGTTTTTTTTATTCAAATTTATTTTATCATTATATATAAGATAAAATGAAAATAAAGAGCATTTAAAAAATAATATAAAGCATTGTGAAATCCTTAACTCTATTATAAACCATTTAAATTTAATTAGTATGAAAGGAAAACTTTTTTTCCACATCTAAACCAAATATACATCCTTTCATGAAACAAATTTATTCACATATGCAATAAATATATATAAATCAAGTGTGAACAATTATAAAAGGACGTGTCATACCTTAATGTAATATCCTATTTAATCCAAAGAAACTTTAAAAATTAATACTACAATTACATGGTTCAAAATAACTATCTACAACACTATCTACATTTATTGTTCCTGTGTGATTATATACTGCTTATTTCTTTATATCACATGCTTAGATTAATAATAAAATAATATTGAGGCTTAAAAATTAATTAATCTCTTTATAATCCGCAATGTCCTTAAATTCAGCTTTCACGTATATGATTACAAAGCATTGATATTGCAAACTGTGGAAAATTTTCTGACAAGTCTTTAAACGATCTAGTTTCAATAATGGATTTCAAATTAGCTTTTATAAATGCCATCATTTCTTCTTTAAAAGGTACATCCCGATGTTGGTCTGCAGGAATTAACATTTGGCAAGCATTGTCTTTCTGGATATGATGACTTAGCATATCTCTCTTGCAAACATTTTGAAGGGATGGAACCTCATACTTGGCGGCAGCACGGTAGAGTTCTCTGGCACTTTCAAGATCATAACTTTTTTTTGTACCCGTATACAAAAAGGCAATAAATTCCTTAACCATCGAAATGCGTACATCCTTAATCTCGACACATTTGTTTGAACTCTTCTCGAACATTTTACACAACCTTGGCGATCTTGCTTGGAGTATTGTCTTGTGAATTTCAATTTTCTCACCACCAACATCCAATGTGACATCTGTACCAATGTTCTGTTCCTTCATCTTCTTTAAGTCTGAAGAAAGCTCTAGTAAGCAATCTATTTGCTCCTTGTCGTAAGTATTGGTTTCCGATTTCACTAGTTCGGTACACTGTACATTTTTTACAGTCTTAAAATCAACGTTTTCGGTTTCTATATAAATAAAAAGTAGTAACGGATATTTTAGATAAGTGTAGTGTTCAACAAAATCTCCAGGAAAGTCAAATCACAGAGAAATTTCATCCTTTAACAGTTTACCACAGTGAATAGTATCCCCATTGTCATCAATTATAAAAACAGAGAAGCCTTTAATAAATTCACACAGTTTCGGATCCGATGATTCCAATTTTAAATATGGACGCGATTCTTCCGCCTATAATTGTAAAAAACATCTTTTTGTATCTGTCAGGTAGAAATGTTCACTACACAACGGAAGATTGCAAATATCACTCTCTTTAAGAATCATCTCAATAGCGATGAAGTGCTCGGAGGAATTCGAAAAAATTTTTATATTTATGAAGATATCAAACATTATGAAAAACTTGTTTTACATTATGAAAAACTTTAAGTTGAAACTAATCTAATCTATGAGTTTCACGTTCTACAATGAGCAATGAAACGTTCTTTCATATGGACTCTTAAGGGTTTTCTTTAATGGGTCTTTCGTAATACAAAAAACATATCTTATCGAATAATATCCGATTCGCACAGTTGTAGTGAATACAAACTATAACTGTTTTATTGTTTTATAGATACAGCATACATTTTCAGGCTTGTGAGCTCAATTAAGGCTTTTAAACCTTTGACAAGTAGAAGAACAGATAGCACAATACAGAGAAAGACATAACAAAGAATATATCCAGGATTACGGCGGGATTCGAACCCGCCACCTCCATGCTTGACAGAGCTCTTGGTGGGCTATACCACTCGGCCAGGATGGCCCCCAAACTGTAGTTGTAGTGGTACACGTGCTTATATGCTCAATTTTATTAGCCTTTGTCAATTAACCCACTGACGGTTCTGCACGTAGAAAGTCGTATTTTAACCTGCAGTCTTCACTGCATAGCAAAACCGGTTTTCCCATGTTAATGGATAGGGGAACTGTGTGTAGGGGAAAAACATTCTCCCAATTTCGCCCATTTCCTTAACCGCCAGTGGGTTAAAAGACCCGCAGTGAACTGATCGTAAAAACACGGTTCCCAGTAGAACACCGTAGTCAAGCATCACTGGCTGCGGTCAGTAAGCGGTAGGGAGACCATTTTGATCAGTCTGTGTAGGAACCGAGGGTGAGCGGTGTCGGTCCTCGTTAAACTGTTCTACCGTAAAGAACTCGACTTCACTCGCTGGTTGTCGGGTTACAAAAGTAGGAGAGCCATCCCCTCCGCAGAGGATCGAAATTGCGATGGCATATCTTCGGATCATACTCAGGGATGTTTCTCAGATCGTCGCCAATAGCTCATTGTGCAACTCCAGCTTATCACCAGCAGGGTTATCGGCGGGATTCAAACCAGCTACCTTCACTCTACAAAACGCTTGGCGGGTGATACCACTCTGCAAGAGAGTCCACTCTCTCGCCAAATAAAATGGCAATAAACCTTATAATTTGTTTACATTTCAATTGCTTATTTAAATAGTTGATAAGAATTACAGCTAATTATTTACTTACCTTAAATATTTCTTAATTATAACAGAAGGAAAATGGGCCTAAATGATGCTTTCAAGTGTTTTAGAGGTAAACAAGGATACATTGTGGTGTCTGTAGTATGTATCTTTCATGGGGTTAGTGGGGTTTACTTAGTTACTCACATGTTACTCATATGTGGTTTACTTAGTCACTCATATGTGGTTTACTTAGTCACTCATATGTGGGTTTCTTTGAAACACAAAAAATGGCTTAAAAATGGCTTTTCGAGTTTAAAAAAAAGCTGATTGCAAAAGTTTGTAGGTGTAGAGGTAGTTAATTTACGTCGCACTAGAGCTGCACAATGGGCTATTGGCGACGGCCTGGGAAACATCCCTGAGGATGATCCGAAGACATGCCATCACAATTTTGATCCTCTGCAGAAGGGATGGCACCCCCGCTTCGGTAGCCCAACGACCTGCGCGCGAAGTCGAGCACTTTACGGTAGTACAGTTTAACGAGGACCAATACCGCACACCCTCAGTCCCTACGCAGACTGATCCAAGTGGTCACCCACCCGCATACTGACCGCAGCCAGTGATGTTTGACTTCGGTGATCTGCTGGGAACCGTGTCTTAACGATCAGTCCACTGCGGGACGTGATAATTATGGTACCTTAGAATTTTGTTGCGTAAAAGTTTACGGTAAAAAGTACCACCACTCAGGGTGCCGTTATTTTTTACAATAATTCGATCCAGGATTTTTGCATCGCAATTCGGAGTTTATCTCACGTCTTAGATAATATTGCTTAATCTTTAAAAGATGCGTAAAAAAATTCCTTTTGGGACACTTTCCACCAAAGAAATTTAAAAATCATTGCCAACCATTAAATCGAAATAAAAAATAAAAGTGTATTGAACCATTTTTTTTTTTTCGAGATGATAAATTGATAAATAAATTATGAATTCAGCTCAACAGCCATATTTGATATGGATTACATTCAAACCACGCGAAAATAATGCACGTGGAAATATCTAGTCTTTCTTGTTAAGATTTATTACATGTCATTGAACTCAGCCTTTCCGAAAATAATGTTTCAGAAACTGGAGCACAATTAAAGACAGACTATTAACAAAAATCTATTAATCAAAATGCATTTTTTATTTAAGGCAAAACATTTGTAACAACGCAAAATTTATAAATTATGATAGATTAAATATGGATAATAGGAAGCCAGCTATTTAATTCAGGGTAAAGTTTGTATTTTTGTTTTCGCTTGCATACGAATTATACTAATGAAATATTATTTAATGAATCAACGTGGATTTAAATTTATTATAATGTAATAAAGTGTCATTGCAAAGAAAGTAAATTAAATTACGATTATTTTTCATAAGAGGTTTTCTCCCCCGTTCACTTCACACCGCAACCCCATAATTTCTATAATCACTTTTTATTAAAAATTGTTAAGTGACATATAAACATATTGCCCCATCAAAATTAAAAAGCATTCAAATGAAATATCCCAAAATGTTTTACTGTAAACAGTGATTTGATTTCCCAGTTTAAGTTTCTGATTCAATTGGAATAATATTTAATCCTAATACTGGGTTGCAATTTCACCTACCATTTTTTAAATATATTTGATATTTGTGTATTTAAAAAAAAAAATCGGTCAATTATTTAGTAATAGTGCGAAAAGTTAATTTATAATTATGTTTCTTAAATTTGTATTGATATTTTATCTGAAAATGTTGACTGGAGGCAGTTTTACACAAAGCTTAAATTAAAAGTAAATGTTACTCATGTATTGTTTGATAATTGTAACAAAATTAATTTGTAAACACACATATGTAGTTTCCCAGTTTGGGTTCCTGATTCAATTGGAATAAAATTTATTTCTAATGCTTGGTTGCCACTTCATCTACCGTTTTTTAAAAATTCTTATTTAATATTTGTTTATTTAAAAAAAATTCTTTAAATATTTTTCGTCGTAGAGATTATTAAGTAATAGAACAAAAAAGTTTCTAGTTATGTTTCCTAAATTAGAATTGATATTTTATCTGAAAATGTTGACTGTACACATTTTTATACAAAGCTTAAATTAAAAATAAATGTTACTCATTAATTGTAAAAACTTAATAGGTTTAAATATGTTTATCTTAAAATATTGCGTTCTAAGGTAACATCATTTTATTTTATTTTATAACCGTCGTTGAACAGCCGACCCAATTTCATGGGTTTACGACTACTAATGTTCAACTCCGTAGCCTTGTAATTTTGAACCAATCCAGAAGACAAGGAAACTCCTGGATCAGTGCCCCCAGAGGTTTTGATTTGTTATGGGAACATGGAGGACTTTGAGACTAGACAGATTTAACGTGCATCAGTCACCATTTACTACACGGGGAGTCTTCGGCCGGCAAGGTCGGTAGGGCGCTAGGCCCATGTCCGAGAGTTCGTGGGTTCGAACCCCGTCGGCCGAAGACTCCCCGTGTAGTAAAGTGACTGATGCACGTTAAATCTGTCGAGTCGCAAAAAGTCCTCCATGTTCCCATAACAAATCAATACCTCTGGGGGTACTGGATTGGAGACCGATCGTTTTCTGATCCAATTCAAAAATTACGATATGTGGATGACTGAATGGATGTATGAATGGGTCCCCCCTATAAACGGGTGTGACGTGTGTGTGGCTGAAGACGAATTCTTGACCGTAGATGGCGTCACTGAAAAACAAGAAACGCACCCTCTGCCTTAAATTTGCTCGGTTTCACCAAGCAGGCTTGCTATAGTGTGGCAAGTAGCATTAGAAACAACAACAATGAGAAAAAAACACAACTTTTAGTTTTATGCCATTAATCTGGAAGAGTAATCAAAATCAAATACGGATTGATAGCAGAGATGATAAATAAATGTTACAGCTAAATGTCTTTCCCTTAAGAAGCCATCATAACTTATTATTAATTTTATGCTGATGACAACCAAAAAAACTCTGGACCTTCATTTAAGATAACTGGGCTATGTAACATTATTTTCTGGGCGATAATGACAAACGATAAATGAATTATGATAAGCGATAATAAAAATGATGAACTGTTTCATGCTTTTGTGTTCTATAGAGAAAAAGAAATTTTCATGCACATATTGAGTGATTTTAACTAAAATATTCTTCCATTTCTCATAAAAGTATTTTTTTTTTCTTTAAAAAAAATTTTCATGTCAAATTAATATATATATTTTTTTTTTAAATTTTGATTTTTTATATATGTGTTTTCTTTTGACATTTTAATTTTATTGCATTATGAATTCATTTCTTACCTTAGTTAATTGGTAATATACCTCATTAATTTGAACAATTTGTAAAAGTCACTTTTGTTTATCTTTCTACATTTATTTATTCCTCGAGTATACAATTTATTTTTACTCGAGTATACAGTTCTTTGTCTTCCTGAAGTTAAATTTCAAATTTAAACGTCCTTTCAAAATATGAAAGTCATTGTTGTTGCATCAAATTTTTTAACATGGTCAAAAAAAATTTAGTTTCACTGAATATACATTTATGTTATTGATGTGAAGAAAATAAACACCAATAAAACGTTTAAAAGTTTTTATGTGCTGTACACTCAACTCATAATTAAGTAAGGAGGCTAAACGTCAAAAATTTTTAGAAAATGGAGGAAAAACGGATGTCTCTCGATGCTCGAATGACTTTTTCTTCTCAAAAAGAATTTCTGGTTCCGTGCTTATTTAGCCATAGATCAACTCTTCAAGAAATGATTGAGGTTAATCTCCTAAATAATTAGTTACGCAACCAAAACATTCTAGTATAGATCTCAAGAAGAAATGGGAAAAAAATTCATTAAGTATAAAAAGATAAGTAATTTTTCCCAACTGATGGGAGAAAAGCGCTCCCATTATAAAAACTAAAAATAGGTAATGAAAAAACGAATAGCGTAAGTGATTTTCAAATAATTTATTTTTTTAAAACGTTTTCTACTACGAATTGGTTAATACTAGCGGGCTCTAGCCCAGTGCACCCGGCAGGTTAAGCCTTTTTTTGTGGCCCGCGAACTAAAATATATTAGTTGTCATTTTTTGTGGACAATTTTCGTAAAAAATCTATATATGGATTTTAATACTTATTTTAATATATGGATTTTAATAACTATTAAGTTTTATATCTTGACAATTTGATATTGCACATTAATTGTTTAATACATAGGTGCACATTAAAGTTATTGTAGCCAGTTTTTTTTTTTTTTTTTAATATGCAATTAAATATTTTTAAAAATCTATTTTTATAATTCGTAATTCAATACTTTTGTTTTGTACAACTTGATAAAAATCTGACAGTAATATTTAATGTTCCTTCAAACGTAAAATAGTCCTATATAAAATTTTGATTAAGTTGCGTCCCGCCATTTGATTGATTAAGCTGGAAACCCCTGCTCTAGCCCCTGATCGGTTTCGCACATCTACCCCCCTTCCCCCGATCGCTTCGCAATCACTTTTGATTTTTGAATGGTAAGTCAATGTACTAAAAGTTATTCTATTAAACGAATCCCAAATTTTTTGTTGCAGAAATACAGATTTCGTTCCATTGATTTGGGATTCGATTCTATTAGGTATCATTTTGCTCGATTACCGTTTCAGCTTTTGCAAAAACTTATTATTTTGAATCCTTATTAAATTTTCAGTTACTGAAATGGTAATAATTTTTTTTTGTTTCTAATAGTTATTTAATAAGTATGTTTCGTCTAAGAGCGCATATGTAATAAGAACTATTTTTTTTCAAATTGAGTGAAATTTTAGATGATATTTTGTATTCATTACTTTAAATGGCATTTATGTATTCATTATTTTCAATATATAAGCCTATTGAACAACAGTTTTACATAAAAAAAATTGAAATAAATATAAAACTTATTAAAATAAATGTGTACATTTATTTTGTATTTATCGCTGCACACTGGTGGAACCTTGGACAAATGTCAAATTTTGATGACGCCTAAATTCTTTCCACACCCCAGTCACATCAGCTCATCTTGATTCACTGGAATCTTGTTTTATTCACACGAATGTCAATTTCCAAGTTAACGAAATGAGTTTCTTTCGAGTCCTCTATAACGCTTGGAAATGCAGCCTGCCTTAATTTTTCTCTCGGCTGCAGTGGTTATTCAAGTTTATTTTTTCGCCTTTATGTTATTTCCATTTATATTTACATGTCTGTAATTTTAGACGAAAACGAAGTTTTCTTATTATGAAATAGGAATAACTTATTTACCGTTTAATAATTGTAACACTGTGAGATCTTTACCATTAAATAGTACCGTTCGATTATTGATTAATTTCATAAAAGGGTCACCACTTTTAGTTTTAAACCTTAAATTTTGAATAATAATGACAATCAAAAACATAATACTAACAAAGAATAATGTTAAGAAGGGAAGATAAATAATTATTACTGATAAATACTTTAGAGGATAAATAAACAATGTACAGGTAAATACTGTTATTACCTAGAGAAATGTTATGCAGGGGAAAACTAAATATTTTTGGATCTTTTTCATATTTAAGATCATATCCATAGAGAATTTTCAACCCTACTTTTTTCAAATCAAACTTTTTATTATTAACTTAGAATTACTGTCTTGACTGTGATTTTAATAGTTGTAAGCGTCAAAAAATCACGTTAACATAAATATAAAAAAAGCGTCGATATTTTCCACAGAAAAACAGAATATTTATTTTTTTAAAACATACAATTATGTAAAAACATTCTGTTAATATGCTAATCAACGAAATGGACGTTTTCCTGGATTTGAAAAAAAATCATCCTGACTTTCATACATATATATATATATATATATATATATATATATATATATATATATATATATATATATATATATATATATATATATATATATATATATATATATATATATATATATACATACATACACACTGCTCAAAACAATTAAAGGATATTAAGGGTGTGGGTGCTTTTGCACCTGAACAATTCTTGAATGATTGATACATTATCGACAGACGTAGTAGGCAAGGGCGCCGGCAGAATAATATAAAGGGGGGTGCAACCCTCTAACAAACTAACCCCCCCCAAAAAAAAAAAATTACAAATATTCTGTTATTACATTTTTTTTGTTGCTATTACACATACTTTCACCTGTTAATTTTTTTCAAGATACATTTCTTCATTGTTAACAAGATATTTAAAAAAAAGTATGAATTTCTTGTACTTGCAAATTTTGCCACGAGAAACTGTATTGATGGCGCTGGCATAGCTACTGACTTTGAAACACAAATAACTACAAACAGTAGTTTCGTATACTAACGTGTTTGTGCACGCTTAACATTGGTATTTATTGTGCTGATGAAGTTTTACAGTTGTGAGAAGTCAGTTTGAGTTATACACCTGTGTTATACTAAATAACTAATGGAAAATATATAATATTATTTATATTTTAATAAATGAAATTTAAAAATATAGCTTAGGTATCTGGCCAAGAAAAAAATCTATTTTTGACAGTTTAGATAAAAAATTACTTTCGAGTGTTTGAACTTCCTTTTCGGGGCAAAAATGACGAAGGATCTGTTCTCAAAGATCTGCTGCACTCTCGTGTTGAGTCTGGAGACGAAGTTTTGAAGGCACATTTGGAATCAGGAGCAAGAAATGCACTGAACATTTCACATCAATTACAGAATGAGTTGACGTGCTTAGAGATGAAATAATCAAACATGTGAAAAAGGCATCTGCTTTCTCGGTATTGGTCGACGAGACAGTAGATATTAGTGGAACAGAGCAGTTATCCATCGGTGTCCGGTATGTACATTTTAATGAGAGTAACAAATAGATTACAATGCGTGAAGAATTCCTCGGCTTTACCCCACTAGAAGAATTGAACGCTCAGTTTATTTAAAAAACAATCATTCAATTTCTGAATGATTGCAATTTGGATATGACACGATTTGTGGTCAAGAATATGACTGTTGTACGGCAATGGCTGGCCAAGAAGGTAGGGTTCAAAAATTGATTCGAGACAAACATCCTAAAGCTGTGTTTTTTCATTGTGCCAATCATGTATGAATCTCGTTATCAACAACTGAAACTGCGTTAAGGAAGTACAGAATACTATAGGGACAGCGAAGGAAATTTGATTTTTTAGAGAGAGTACCTTGCGACGAAAAGAAATTACTAACATCCTTTTTACTCTGTGAAACACGCTGTTCAGAAAAGTACAAGAGTACCAGACGATTTTCTGAAAAAGTTTCTTAGAATTATAAAAGCTTTAGAGGGCCTTACAGAAAAAGCGGCAAACAAAAACACCAAACTGAAAGCTAAATATACTTTTAACAGCTGCTACAACGCCAACATACATTGTGTCACTTTTTGTTATTGCTATTTATTCTGCAAAACTTGAACCTGTGTGCAATGAGTTTCAAAAAGTAAACACAGATCTAAAAGAAGTAACTGATTATGTAGTCAAATTGATACATGTGCTGCAAATTCATCGAAACAATGCTTCTGAAGAGTTTACTGCAATTTTCACGAACACATCTGTGAAGAATTAGTCTGAAGAAGAATTAGAAGTGAATCGACTTCGAGTGTCATCTAGACAAGTTCATAGATTGAATGTGCCTTCTGAAAACGCAGAATAATTTTTCAGGAGGTCAATCTTTATTTATTATTTGGACTCCATTATATCTTCGTTGAAAGACCGTTTTTCTTCTACACAAAGAAAAGCATTTTCACTCTTACAGCTTCACCCGAATTCGATGAACAAATTGGATAAAGCGTCATATCTTGAAGTTTTAGAAGATATATATATATATTATGTATAAAGATCTGCTCTTACCGAATTTCATCACTGAAGCCACAACGTGGTACGAAATGTGGAGGAATAGAAAAAAATTCTTATGAATCCTTCGATTACATCGATTTAGTTATTGAGACCACACCGTTTTATCCAGCTGTAGCGGAGACAATCAGAATTGGCCTAACTCTTGCATCTACTACATGCACTATTGAATGCACTTTTAGTACAATGCGACGCATCAAAACATGGAATCGGTCTACAATGTCTCACGAGAGATTAAGTAGTTTGTGCATGCTCAGTGTGCATAAGAAAAGAATCAAAGATGACTCAGAATTCATTGAAAAAGGTATAAACAGATTTGGACATCAAACAAGACGATTACAATTCTTGTTTGATTAGACAATTTTTTAATTGTTATGTTTCAATAATTACTTAATTATTTATTTTTGAATAAAAATATTTCTAATAAATTTTTTTATAACTAAATTGTTTTTCTGTCTCTCTTTAATTGTTTAAAAAAAAAGCAGGGGGGTGCAAGTGCACCCCCTTGCCGGCGCCCTTGGTAGTAGGTTATATAAGATAAAAATGACATTCGTTTGGCAGAAGGAAAGAAAAGGGCGTTTCATTGAGCATTTGGGTACAAAAGAAAAAATATATATACAATTTGTGCATAGGAGAAAAATAAATAAAAAAGAGTTGTCTCCTTGAAAGAAAATCGTTTTTAGTAGGGGGTATGGTGTCCCCGGACGGCCCTCAACGTTAAACACCATTGAAACTTAGAATCAATGAGGTCATTAATGAGAGGCTGAGGTATTCTGTCCCATTCCTCCAGAAGAGCTCTTTCCCGTTTTGAAAGTTTGTTGGGTGGTAGGCGCACGGAAATTCGTCTACAAAGAATATCTTAAACATGTTAGATAGGGTTCGTGTCCGGAAAACACGCTAACCAATCCATTTGTATAATTCCCTCCTCCAAAAGGAAATCATTCACCAAGTTAGCACGATGTGGCCTGCAATTGTCGTCCATTAATATGAAGTCATCTCTAATTGCTGCAGCTTAGGGGATTGCAATGGGTCTCAGGATCCCGTCCATATATCGGCTAGTGGTCAGAGTCTCATTTCGAATGATATGGAGATCGGTGCGCCCATTAGTGGAGATGTCGGCATAGATCATCACTCCCCCACTGCCAAATCTTACACTTTCATGCACGAACGCAGGATTGTTTCTAGTGCCACGTTCCCTCCTGCCGAAAATACACCTCTGAAAGAATACTGCGTCTCCCAGTTCATATGCTCTATTGCGCACTCCCTGCGGGCGCGACGGTGCCTTGCTGTTAACATGGCACACACCGACGAGCATACAGACCTACGGCGTGAAGGCGGTTTTAGACATTTTGTGTCGAAACTGTGATGCCAGTAGACGAGCGAAGGTGTTGAAGAAGAATGACATTCATATTTCGGTGTCTCCAAGCCATTAACGTTAAATAACGGTCTTCATTGGGCGTTGTTGCACGTCTACGCCCTTGCCCTGATCATCGGCCTGCATTTCCAGTCCCCAAAAAACTGTTCCATATCTTGGAAATCTCACTTTGTGAAACTCCTATGGCTTCTGCTACTTCGGCTTGTGTTTGGCCCCTGTAATCGGCCAACAACTCTCCAAGTTTCAGAATAAACCTTCTCACTGGATGCGATTTTTTCATATTCAAATGAGTACAGGTTTTGTGGATAATATTTACCCACGAAAAACTCACTAATCAAAAGCGAAAAACTGCGTCCTGTGAAAAATTACGCGCATGAGAATCCGGAGATGCGAGCGAGAATATGGTTGGCGAATATTTCTGTGTAAAGAAGCATTCACATTGCAAGCGAAAAATTCACGCCAAGAATTCTCGTTTTCGAATTCGGAGATGCGAACGAGAACAAGACTTGTGCAAAACAGGCGATGATATATTTATCCACGAATTAACCGTGAAAAACTCATTCAGATGCTTGTTCAAATCTCCGAATTCGCACATGCTATTTTTTCGCATACAATGCAAATGCTCATGAAATGTATTTCCCCAATCACTTTCTAGTTCAAATCTTCAAATTAGCTTATAAGCAAGCAAAGCGTGAATGTTTCTTTAGCCTTGTTATTTAAAAGAGCTGTTTTTGCTTTTTACAATTCGCGCACTTTTGATCACTATCGATAAAAATGAAGAACCTGATAGGAGAGTTTTTTTCCAAGAAAATATTTCTCCCCAATCAGGCGGCTACTCTTTCTTCAGCGGTGAACTGCATGCAGCGAGACCTCTTGGCTACTGGAATCTTTAAATAAAGTTTATCTAACTTGAATATTTTAACTGTCACTGAATCGTTATTAGCTTGTGTGCACGTTTTTCGCACGTAATGTAAACAAAAAAATATTGTTTTGCTGGTTGATTTTATATTTGTCCGTAATTTTCAAACTATTCTAGATTAAGATGTCTGGAAGCGAATCAGAGTTAGAGGAGATATCTGATCATGTTGCTTCGCTGAAAAGACTTAAATCTAAAGATCCAGAGTTTTACGAATTTCTCAAAACTAACGACAAGGATCTATTAAATTTCAGAGAATCTGAAAGTGATGATCATGATTCAGAAAATAATGAGGTTGAACAAGATGATAATGAGGAAATCGAAGAAGCACCGCAGGAATCAATTTCCGTTAATAAATTAGAATATATAAAAGAAAACATTCGAGAAAATCCCTCAATCAAACTCTGCAAGGCTTTGATTACAGCCTTTAGATCTGCTGTACACCAAGCCGATGGTTCGAATGAAAAAGCTAACATGAAGAATAGTGAACTGTTTAATGAGGTAATTAAATTGTGTCTCATCGAACTATATCCAGCTTTGTGCAGTGTTTTGAAACTTTCTAAGGAGGAATCTAAAAAGAAAAAAGATCCAACACAATCTAAACTTTGGAAGAAAATGATGATGCCCATAAAATCTTATCTCATTGATTTGCTGAAATTGTTTTCTATTATGAATAATTCCCATATCACAACTTTGCTATTAAAACACACTGTTCATTTAATTCCATTTTATGCCGTGTTTATTAAGTTGGCGAGAAACCTCGTGAAAAAAATGATTGCATTATGGAGTGGCGAAGAAGAAACCGTGAGGGTTTTATCGCTGATTATAATTGTTCGATTGACAAGAACATTTACAAAAGAGTACCTTAACCAAGTCTTAAAGGAAATGTATTTTGCTTACATTAAAAATACCAAATTTACTTCCCCAACAACTTGGCCAATGATAAATTTCATGAAGCGTTCTTTGACAGAAGTTTACAGTTTAAATGCAGAAATAGCTTATGAACATGCATTTATCTATATCCGTCAGTTATGTATACATTTACGTAACGCTATTACAACGAAGAAAAAGGAAGCCTTTCAAACTGTGTATAATTGGCAATATGTACATTGCCTTATGCATTGGTCACATTTGCTATGCAGACTCTATGAACATGATGCTATTAAAACTCTAATTTATCCTCTTGTTCAAACCATCGTTGGCACATTAAATTTAATCCCAACTGCAAGATATATTCCATTGCGGATTCATCTTGTTAAACTTTTGATGTTTATCTCTGAATCGACTGGCACTTTTATTCCAACTTTACCATTCATTCTTGAAATCTTGACGATAATTGACTTCAACAAGAAGTCTAATTTCAGCATTAAACCTTTAGAATTTTCTTGTGCATTGAAGGTTACTAAGTCACAGTTAGTAGAAGCCGGTTTCAAAGATGCCAGTTTAAATGAAGTATGCAATTTGCTGATGGAATACTTAAAAATATACTCGCATACTATTGGTTTTCCTGAACTTGCTCTACCTGCTGTTCTGCAGATTAAGAGTTTTATGAAGCTTTGCAGAGTGCCCAAGTATAACCAACAATTAAAAGCCATACTGATAAAAATTGAAGAGAATAGCTTTTTTATATCTGAAAAGCGTAGAATGGTTAATTTTCAAATTAATGATAATCAGGAGATAAAAAGATGGGAGGAGGATGTTTTGAAATCTAGCACGCCTTTGTTACGTGACCTGAAGGATAATAAACCAGTGACTGATGAGGTTCAGTTGAAAAAGAAGACTGTCACTGATGAGGTTTCACCAAAAAAGAGAAAAGTAACTGAAGTTTCTCAAAAAAAGAAAAAAGTAACTGATGAAGTCGCTCAAAGAAAGAAAAAATTAATTAATGGAGTTTCCCAAAAAAAGAGGAAAGTAACTGATGAAGTTTTAAGTAAAAAGAAAAGAAAACTTTTGAAATGAAGTTAATTTTACTAAATTTCATTTGTCAGAATGAAACTAAAAGAACTTTTGATGTATAATCAAGGTTATATAAAAAATACTAACTGATAAATTTCTTTTTATTTTAGATGTCAAGTTATTTAATTGAGAAAAATTCTCAGTCATTTTTTTATACTGATAATTAAAATTATTTTGCTTCAAGATAGTTATATTTTAACATAAAGAAGTTGACATTTAAAGCTATGGTTCAAGGTAAACACTATTGCATGGATTGCGTTGCCCCAAATGGGGTTTTTCAGAATCCTTGGGTTCCGTGGAAGGGTAAAAAAGGTTCAAAAAGTTAGAAAATTTCCTACCTTACAGTAATGATTTTTGAATCCTACTTGATAATCCATTATTTATTTAGACCTTTAGTTGTCTTTATGAAACTATTTAAAATAAAATGCAAATAGAAAAAAAATAGTAAAGGGCAAGACAAGGAAATTTATCTGGTGGTCACTAAAAGTAAATTTTTCATTAGTCACTTTTTTCATTTAAAGAATCTTAGTATTATCTTCACTTCTAAATTGTTATAAAAATATATTTATTTTACTTAGATTATAAAAAAAAGTTTATTAATATGAGATATTATTAAATATATTGTTATAATATATCAGGTGTTTAAGGAAAAATAATGTATGTTACAACCACAATAAAAAAGAGCAGAAAAAGTCATTAAAGAATCAGTAAAAAAGCTATTGTTGTTAATATTGCATTGTTTCATTATGATTAAATGTAGATATGCACAATCTTCACTCGAGAGCCGCGATAGCTCATGGGATAGAGCGTTCTCCTTCCAACGAGGTGAACCGGGTTCGAATTTTAAACATTTGTTGTTAGAAATTCATAACCATTCAACTTGTCAAAGATTTAATTAAAAATTAAATAAAGTAAAAGCTTGCAAACATCCAGGAACTAAAGGTTGGTGAGGATGGGGTGTCAAATGACAAAAAGAGGCAATGGTAAATTATGGTAATTATTTTCGTGTCTGCTTTATTTTATTACGCATGGCAAGAGGTGAGGCTAATCTTGCCCTTTAAAAACCAAATTGTTTTTGAAAAAATATTTTTCTAATATCTTGAATAGGGGGCTTGCATTTATAAATAATTGCATTTGTATTTCCTTTTGTGCTTTTCGATTTTCAGAATTTAATAATTAATTTCAAGGAACCATTTTCAATGGTTATACCAGTTCTTTGAAGTTTTTATTTTCAGCTTTTATATACATACTAAAAACAAATTTAAAACTAAATTAGAAGAGCTCCAGGAGTGAAAAATTATCTGTCGCATATAAATCCAAATTTGAAAATATTGTTGAAAAAATTTCATTCTTTCGAAATAAAGTAGTCATTTATTAAAAAATTAATCGCAAGAAACTGAAGCGGTGTGATATTACTTGATTAAAAGCTTCATTCGCCTCAAAAGTAAATAAATATCAGGGTGCGTACAGACTCCCTAGAAACTCCTTGGAAATAAAAAAGTCTTGAAGGAATACTTGGAACTACTTAGATTTCTAAATTAGTCCTTAGAAACTCCTTAGATTATTGTGTTGCATAGATGAACTTACTAAGTAAGCTGATGAATTTTCTGTCCAAACAGGGAAACTAAATGATATGACTTAACTATCAAAAATCTGATAGTTTAAAAAAAACTTTTAAAAAAAAAAATTGAATTGCGTTAGAAGAAAAAAATAACGGCAATTAACTTTACATGTTACAAGCCAATTTAATTCATAATTTACTGTGATTTTTTTTTTTGTATTAAAAGCCTTAGATTTTCTTATATATACAAATTTAAAAATGTAAGATTAGTAGGTTTTTATGTTAATCTTTAACATCTGTACTTTAATAAGATTTATTAAAATATTTGAAACTGGAAAATATGTTTATGTGTAAAAGTGATAACTTTATTTATTTTTCTTGATGAAGTTTGACAAAGTCAAAATTTATTTCAAAAGGGCTAGAAAAAAATATGTTAACTGGACATTTTTGCGAGTTCCTTATAATAACTGCTTTTTATTTTTAAAAAAGAAACTGTCTAGTTATCTTTTATATAAAGTTTTTCAATTTTTGATAAGTCCTTAAAAATTTGGACTCCTTGGATTTCTTCTTCTGATCTCTGTATGAACCCTGAAATATGGAAAATATATTTTTTATGTGAATGAAGTTTTTAATCAAGTAATAGTCATTTATTAGTTGATACATTCAGAATTGTTTTAAAATACTTTATTTTATATTGTTTTTATATACTTTGTTATTTATGAAGTTGGGGTTCAACAGAAACGAATTTTATCATATAGGGTGCCATAAATGGAGAAATTGTTCTAAGTAACCTGAATCTAAAAAATTTTTTACACTATACTGTAAAACTTATTGTACTGTAAAGTGTATTGTTAGCTAAGTAAATGTTTTAGTTAGGTTAGGCAAGTAAAAAAAAGTTTTTAAAAATTTTTTAGCAAGTTTTTAAAAGCTTTCTTAAATCCAATATGTATATTTGAACTATTTGTTGAAATCTGTTGAAAAAGAAGTCTTTTAGTATTATGCATTAAATAATCAGTATACTAAACTTTTTTTAGCCTAAAATGTGAATGAATTCCTTGTATTTGGTGAAAATAGGATAATGAAGTATGCAATTCAATTTAAAATGGAGTTTCAATGTGTTGATTATGCAGGGGTCTGTCCAGACATTTTGTAAAATTTTGAAAAAATTACTCGTAATTTGTGAATATAAAATAAGCGTTGTGTCGCATTCTTTCAACCAGGGTCCTGCTTTTATGAATTTGGGCAAATAGGGTCCGGTTACTGCAAAAAAAAATTTTCAAGTTTTTAAATTGTAAATAGATACAAGATTATGCTCATCTCTGTAAAATTATAATTTAAAAAAAATTAAATTTTGAAAAATAAACAGCAATTTCTGCTTCAAAATTAGAGATGCAACATACAAATATTTGGTATTTAGCCTATACTGCAGAACGCAGAATATTCATTTCGAACGAATAAAGGAAGAAGCATCGGTCTTTCTTCTTTTCGCCCATGGGAAGGGTTTATTCTATTAACAAAACAATAATGAAGATAAACAAATTTGTGTAGGGTCCGATTAAAAGAAAAATCATTTTGTGAAGGGTCCGTTTTTATGAAAAGATATTTTGTGAAGGGTCGGTTAACGGACCCAAATTTCTTCTAAATAGACCCGTGATATGATTATATATAACTGCACACAGATGAATATATTTCCTGTATGTTTTATAACCGTTTCCTTAGGTTTTTCAAAAATAAATTTATTTAATAATTTTGCATTAAAGTTTCTGTTTGATACTCAATTATGTACATTTAAAGTGGTTTGATTATAATTTTTTTTTGTATTGTGTAGGGCAGTGTTCCCCTACCTTTTTATCACTGCGGACCTGCCAACGTTTGATAATTTTACCGCGGCCCACTGGGGGGGGGGATTGATTGTTTATATTTTACGTTATTTTGATTTATTAATTTAATTTTATTTAAACATGCCTTCAAAATAAAATACAGTTACACCAAAAAATAAATATATAAAGTGATTTAACATTTTAACCTACTAGAACGTTAAATCAATGAGAACCCTGAGCTTGTTTCTTTGCAATGAGACGGTTCCATCTGGGGGTAATCGGAGACAATGATACATTACAGAGGTAAAAAATTTGTGTCACTACATTCGGGAGGCCCCCTTTTTTTTAAATAAATAAAATTTTAATGAAACACAGATATTTTTAATTTGGAGTATAAACATAGGAATTTAAATTCAATAAAATGGGCGGCTCAGTACCATTTGATCTGCAGACCGGAGGTTGCGGAACACTGTTGTTAGGCATTTAAGAGAAAGTTGCTAATCTAAGTAACAGTTTTATTTGATTTAGTTACATAAATTCTAGATTTGAAATATTTTAGTTATAAACAAAAAAAAATCATTAAAAACAAAGCACTTAGCCTCTTTAAATTTTGGATTTAAATTACTTTCTGTTCTGAACTATCCAACATCAACATAATGAGGCAACAAACCTTTAAGTATGTATCATTAGTGAACTGGTTATTATTAAATTACTAATAAGAAAGTTAAAACTTAGAAGGAAAAAAATGCTGTTTTAAAGGCATACTAAAAGAAGATAAAATGTTTAAATAAAAATTTTGAGATCACCACCTTACTCTAAAAAAAGTGTGACTATATCAAAATGATATTCAATGTCTTAATCTTCAAGTTCAGCTTTGGTACTTGATTAATAGACTTCCAGTCTCTTAATAGACTGCTATGAAAACTTCTAAAAAGGCATTAGAAATTTCTCTGCTTATCTTTTTGGGTTTTTTTCGTAATCAATCCTCTAAGATAGAAGTGCACAACCTGCGATCTGCTGACTGTTCATGTGCAGTCCAGAGAAGCTTTTGAATACAATGGGTGAAAAAAAATTTATTTTTGAAAGATTAGAAAATTTCAACAATTTTTGATGCACTTAATTTGCGCAGATTCTATTGTAAATCTATATTTCTCAATCACTTTTTCCATTGCTTTTGATTTTCAATTCCGTGTCATTTTTAAAAAACCCAATATTACGATATACAAATTTCAAATTTGAGTAACCAGTTTTTGACTTTCTTTATTTTTGACGATATGATCATAAATCATATAGTTTTCTTTAACATTTCCTCTTTTTTTTGTATTAATGACTACTGATTTCATGTGGTTTTTAAAATCCGGATACTTTTAATACGATATTGTGAGGTGCGAGCTATTAATCGTGCATTTATTGAAAGTCTTATTTTTTCATGTGAATTATAGACAGCGCATTTAAATAATCACTTTTTGCTGCACTTTGTGTCAATTTTATCAAATTACTTTCCAACTTCTTTTTAGGTAGTTACTGTTCAACATTCTCTTGAGGCTTTAGAAATTAAGAATTTTATTATAACATGCGAATTTTTAATAATTTCTTATTGACACTTTATTCATGTTGATTTTATTATAATTTTACCCCCCCCCCCCTCTCAATTTGTGCAACACTTTTCACTGCGATTTTGATGATCCTGTTTTTTTTTAACAGATGATATTACGACACAAGAGTTTCTAGTCAAGCATTTCAATCACTTTTTGGTAAAAATTTGTGCCTATTTCATTGTAAATCCAATTAATTTTCCACCGTTTTTTCGTCAGTTAGCACCATGCATTTCCACAAGGTATTTAGAATCCCAATATTTTAATGCAATGTTATTGCAACATGAAAAGTGAAGGAAAACAAGAATTTTTAAGCTGTTTGTAATTTAGTTTTAGATTTTTGTAGCTTCAATGGTTTGTTTTTATAGGGGGGGGGGGATTTTCTATTTTGAAATTCATAAAACCTCTTATAATTCAAGAAATAAAAATTATATTTGATGTATAATATTAAATAAATATTGCATTTTTTATTTTACTATAATGGTTTTGTTTCGATTTTTGTTTAAACTGTAAATTTTCTTCAAAATATTAAATTACAATTTATATTACTCATTAAATTTTTTATAAATTTATTTTTTTATACTTTTCATTCTGCAAGCCTTGCAGCTTTTTTTTTTTTTTTTTTAGTTAGAATTTATTTTAAAATGAACTTTAGTATTAATTGATATGATAAGAAAAACCCATTTATTTTCCCAATATGTATCAAGTTTAATCAATATAAATCAAGTTTTGGTAAAAAAGAGAAAAAATATTTAATTTTCTGTAAATATATTACCAATTTTACTGATATAAAATTACTGATGTTTACTGATATTTTACTGAAAGTTTTTAACTGAAACAATTTTTACATCTATTCCAATTATGTTTTGTAAATTTTCATGAGGCAATTTTAACTTTGCATACCATATATGTTGTTTTTCTGATGACAAATTGCTGTGAATAGACTAAAATTGGATGGGAATTATGTTAAAATTTTCTAGGAATAACTGGAAAAGTCAAAAATTTATTTTTGAAGTTTAAATTTAACCTTTTGATGGTAAATAATTTTATTTAATAGAAATTCTGACATATCCATAATTCAAATAAAAAGTAGAAAAGATATATGCTTATATATTAGAGTTTTACATACCATATATTAGAGTTTTGAAGGTACCACTTTAAAGTCCTGGGGACTGAATTCAGTCTTGCAAAAATTCAGTGGACTGAATTCCGTCCCTCAATTTATATCTCTCTTTCCAAATTAAATTTTATAAAAAATTTTTTTTTTAAATATCTTTAAAAAATATGTCATGCTTATATTTGCATGGCAAGGTGGATTTTTTAAAAATATTCTAATTTTTTTTGTTTGTTATCTAATCTTATTTTGTTACGCTATTAATTGTTAATGTGATTTTTTATCAAACTCTTAAAAACATTATGCAGTTCAAGTACAAGTAAACGTAAGACAGAATATTTATCTGCTTCCAGATGCGTACATTGTGATTCTTATTTATGCTATTTAAATATCGTACATTATTATTCTTATTTACGAGATTTAAAAATCCAACATCGCGGTTTGTATTTACATGCTTTTAAAACCCTATGTATCGATTTGTATTCACGGGAGCTTAAAATCCAATGTTGTGATTCATTTTTGCAGTTGTAATATCAAATATCGATTTTTGTATTTATACGTGTTTTAAAAATTATGCATCGTGATTCACATTTTTTAAATTCAATATAGAGTTTCATATATCACGTGAGCCTGATATCGGGATTCATGCATGTGATTCATATTCATACAATTTTAAAATTAATCATTGGGATTTATAATAACATGGTTTACAAGTTTAAAAATCGCTCTTTTTTTGGATACATATATTAATTCTTGGATTTCTGCTTTTTTACCTTCTGTATTTTACATGTTCACAGTGACAATGTTGCAGAAAGATTTTTCACTTGGGAAGTAAAAAGTTAGGTTTTCTTTTTTCCCTTTGATAATAAAAAAATACCATAATGACTGGCTTCATATAGCATTTCAAGTCGCTAATGTATAAAGTAATTTTGAAAGCACAAAAATTTATAATTTGCTTTAGAAATGTTCTTTTTTAAGGAACACTATGTTTTAAAATTTAATAAAATATGACTAAGTAAGGATTTTACTACAATTCTACACTCACACATATTTAACAAACCGGAGATAATTGAATTTTTTAATTAAATTATTTTTTACGTCAATAATAAGAATTTCATTCCATTTATTCACATTCAGTAACAATTTTATTGACAAATATCATTACACAATAGAACCAATTTATCTTAATTCTGTAACAGTTAATAAATAATAGTTTGAACTACATCCTTTTGTGCTAACATCAATATCCATTCAACTATTAAAACAAGGAAGAACACACAACAGTATTTTTTATATACAAAAAGTAAAATAAATGAATGGGGTGAAAAACTGAGTTATTTGGTTTCAAGCTTTTTGTATCCAAGTCCATGTGACCTGCGTCTCCTTTCATGCCGACCTTCAACAATCAATGCAATGATCTGCAAAAGAAGATGCTGAATGAATCCAGTGTTAAAGCAATGAACGAAACACGGTAAGCTAACCATTTAAGTAGCTTATAAGGTTAAATATTTTTCGAGCATTACAAAAATGTTTAATAATATTTAAAATTTCAGAACATTTAACCCACTGACAGATCTGCACATAAAAAGTCGTGTTTTAATCTGCAGTCTTCTCCGCATAGCAAAACTGGGTTTTCCATTTTATCAGATAGAGAAATAGTGTCTTAGGGTGAAACATTTTCTAAACCGCCAGTGGGTTAGTTAATTATTCCAGACAACAGTGACCTATGGGCGGTATACAAAACCTAAGCCGCATTAACAAAATAGGAATAATGAAGTACAGACAAATTTTACTTTTGTTGAATCTAAAAGGAAAAACATAGGAACATCACATTTGATTTATGTGCAAAGGATTTGCAGTAGTGACAGATGTTAAAAGTAACGTACCTTGTTTAGGATGCGATAGAAATATAATTATTCTCTACTTTTTAGTGTATTAAAAAAAGTTTTTAAAATTTTTATTAAATTTATTATTTTCTTTTAAGTTTTGTGTTAATTCAGTTCTTTTTTTCAGACAGTGATAAAAATGTAGGTTGTCCGCAATTTCCTTTTGGTATTAATATAAAACAAGGGAGCTCGCTACGCTCGCCAACCCCCAGAACTGCTTCGCAGTTCCATTGCATATTGCTTCGCAATCTTATAAAAACTAAATTTTGAAATAAAAATGCCAGATATTGAAATCAATTACTTAATGAAATTTATACACTTCTCTGCCCCCTTCACAATTTGATTATCTTTTCTTCGTGTAGCTGAGAAATTTGGAGCTGTAGCAGAGAATCCCTTCGGCGAGAAATGCTTTCCCGTTTAGAATTCCGCCATTCATTTCTCTGACGTCTGCCAGAGATATTTCGACGCCTGATAGCAGGCATTTTATTTAGGCAGCAGGCACTAAATAAATAAATATAGAACTAAATAACTAAGATATCGTTTTAAATCTCAAATCAAAATAATTGTTTGTAGAAAGTTTGTTTTGGTTTGAATATTCGCACGATGCCATTGCCATTCTATTGTAACGAAACAAAAAATTTATCATGAAACTAAAAACTTTAAATCAAACGATGCTTACGGAAACAATGCTTATGCGAACCACCCGAAAAATGATTTGCTGAATTATCATTGGTTGAAACTAAATTATTAATTTTATTAATTAATTAAAGGAAATTTTCATAATTTAAGACCTTATTGCACATCTACATAACAATACCTTTAAAACGACACCTTATTTGTTGAATTCTGTTGCGTAGTTTGGGAGTTTTTAGCGAGACAAAATATTGCTAGCCTATTAATATATAGATTATGCTTGTAATAATCAGGAAAATATTTATACTTGAATTATCATTTACAGAGCTCTAATTAAAATTTAACTACTCTTGCTATCCTTATTATATATATGTTTTTTTATTTATTTATTTTTTTTATTTTTATAAATACATGAAAAACAGTCTTTGGAGGTCCTTGTCTTCTTTTTTCTAGAAGAATAGAAACATTTTTTCTATCATGATTTATATGAATATTTGTCTAAATTTGATTATCATAAAAATACATTTGCAGTTCAAGTTTTATACAGGAAAAAAAATTATAGCCTAGTACAGAGGTGGCCAACCTTTTGCATATTTTTGTAACAGGTTAGCTCAGATATGTCATATAAATCAAACTTCAAAAATAGCAGAAGTTAAAAATTTTAATCTAAGATTGAAAAAATATTAAATGACGAAAGCAAGGTTAAAGGGAGATATTGAAACCTACAATACTTAAAAAGGCAAAAATATTGGACTCACAAATTATTAATAAGAGCTAAATATCATTTAAAAAGTCAATTAGTTTGAGATTTCCCCTCACACTATTTATTGCACAAGAGAGTATTGATTTTCTATTTTTTAACAGCCTAAGACCCACAGTCAAAAATGTACTAAAATGGAAGGGGGAAAAAATTTAAAAATACACCAACCATATTATAAACTCAAGCCTTTCAACTATAGTAATTTTCATAATATACTCATATAAATTTACAGAACAATTTTACAATCCAATTTTTCACTATAGGAATGTACACAAACCATTTCAATAATTAGTTATGCAATATAAAATCATTGAACAATATATACAATTCCTTATAAGTCTATCTAAAGAACTTTTCTGCCACAAGGTCTGCTGTTATGGAAACAATAAAGAACATATGTTAGAGAGGGAGGCTTTTGATACTTCTTTCCCTAACCTGTGTCAAAACTGGTCTTATGTATTTATCCAATACTCTTACTTGAAGTCACCAACAGTGCTCCAGACGACTGGCAAGTGGAGTTCTTAAGATAGAGTATATGAGTATTATTCCTACAGAATTTTATTCCTACCTTTTGCTTATTGTGGAATAAAAGATACCCAGCCATAAGAATCAGTACTAATGAGAGGAAATAAAAGAAGAAATGACTATCTTCCTGTTCAGGAAAGGTTGAAAGAATATCCCCAGATCCTCGGCCGAAGTTTCTTGGAGGGAAAACATCATATTTGGGTGGTTCATTCTCGGCTACAGCAGGCTTCGATATCTTTCCACTATCAGGCTCATCTTGCTTTTTATTTTTTGAAGAATCATAAAATCCATCTTCATCTATAAAATTTATTAGAGAGTGAGGTTTCTAAAAAATGTTATAAAATTTACAAGACTTAATTACGAATAATCAGAAATGAAACACTATGAGAAAATGACAAGAGTTATCAATTGAATTTATATCCGAATTTTTGACATTCCTATTTATACAGTTTGAGGAAAATTTTATTTCAATAAGTATTTAGCAAAGAATAAAAATAACAAATAAGTTTATGCAATTCTTTATAAGCAACAAATGTAGACACATTTGGGTAAGAATTGAAATAAGCAAATTAGTAACATGACATTCTGTAAATTAATATATGGCATAAGGTTAGAACATGATAATTAAAACCAAAACTTTCTCTGAATAACATTATTTTAAAATGCAAAGATCTGTTACATAGTAGTGTTTTATGCTCTAGGTACATTTGTATATAATGTCTTCCAGTGTAAAGTAATTTAAAAAATGTCTAAATATAATTCTCTTCATAAAAATATTTCAAGAAAGAACATTTCCCCCCTATTTTTACCGACTAGTAAGTGATTAATTAATTAGAAGTACTGATGACTTTTGTACCCATTCCCTTTTTTTAATAGATTCTTATTGATTCATTTTTTTATCAAAACTCTTGGCCACCCACAATAGGACCTTTATTCTGCTAAGATTCAACAATTTAGTTTACTCATAATTACAGTTGATCTGGAAACTTATATTCAATTCATTATAAAGCATCACATTAAAGCATTAAAAAAAGCTAATTAAATCACATTAACAAGTTCAGATAAGCAATGAAATAAATTACTTTAATACAAATCTTATTTTTTAAATTTAGGGTAGTTTAAATGTTCTTATTTTTGTACAGTTTTAACCACATTAAAAGCAACCAAAATATAATCTTTTAACATCTTAAATGTATAGCCCCTCTAGATATAATTTCTAATATACTACTTTCCAACAATAACTTTACCTAGACTATTGATGTAATGTGATGTTACATTAATGAGAGTTGTATTCACGAATTACAAAAAGTATAGTCATTTAAAGAGATTTGATAATGAAGATATATGAGATAAATCAAACATAATGAATCAAGAAAGTATTGTTCATTATTTTTCCTTCAATAAAATGTTAAACTTTTTTTTAAAAAAATATTGTTTATTTTTTTGCCTACAATGATTTAACGAGTCATTCATTTCTTTTTAAAGAGTTGCACATATTTATCTGCGTTTATTTGATCAGGAAATCTTTGGAGTGTCTTATTATCAATTAATGAAAAATAAAATACGAAAAAGTACAAATTGAAAGACCACAAATATTTTACAATTCCTAATTGGCCAAATGAAATAAATTATAGTATTTTTTTATTGTTTAATATATTTTTAATTTAAGTACAAAATAAATGCTTTTTAATTATTTTAAACAGAGAAAGAATTTTAGGTATTTAAAAAAAATTAAGATTCTGCTAATAACTATTGAAAATAACATTTATTTTTACTTATTTATTTTTTAGATTTACTTTCTATTATAGTTATTTCAAGTTCTCTTATTCTAGATGCAATTACTTAGTTGAATTATTAATGAAAAAAAGGTAAATAAAAATAATAAATTTTGATGGGAATTTTTTTAAAATGCGCAAAAACTAGAAGAACCTTTAATAAATTCAAGACCATCAAAAACTGTAAAAATACAATATTCTACTGGCAACAGTAGAGTTGATAGCTGTAGCGTATCTACCACTACATAAATACAACTACAATTCACTAGACATGTTAACTCGACTTTATGTCGGGGTACCTTTCATAGATGAAGGTTGACATGTTCGATAACTACAATCCCCACATTGGTGACATTTGGACGTGGTTTGAACATGCCTACCCTGACAGTAACGCCCACTTCGATTTGAACACGCCTACCTTGACAGAAACGCCCATTTCGATCTGTACACGCCTACTTCGATGGATGGTCCACATTGAATAGTTGACTTGCTACTTGTGACTGCAACATTAACCCACTCCTCGCGCTGTTGCTGCTCAGTCTCGTCTCGATCATACACAATGTCGGCTTGCACATACTCGACTGCTAAAGGCAACACGGTGATCTTAATACAGCTCTCCCGGCTTCGCACAAAAACAGCAATAAATCAACTAGTGGCATCCATTCATCGAATTCAATCACGGATATAATTCTGGTGGGGGAGTACTGTAGCGTATCTACCACTACATAAATACAACTACAATTCACTAGACATGTTAACTCGACTTTATGTCGGGGTACCTTTTCATAGATGAAGGTTGACATGTTCGATAGCTACCATCCCCACAATAGCTATATTGTGAACATTGTACTATACTCTGTTCAGCGAGAACTGATAGCAAAAGTAAACAAAGCAACCCAACACATGGCAACACTTTTGTCTGATTAGCACCACAGTTGTTACGATTAGCGCTTGCCTGACTAGCAGCCAATAATATTAAATGAGTTACCAACTCAGCATAGAATCGGTAAAAGGCTGCAATCAGTGTTGCCAGATTGGGGGTTTTCCCCCTAAATTTAGGGGGATTTTTTATCTTCAGTGGGTATTTTAGGGGAATTTTTTTTAGGGTTATTTGTAAATTTTACTAGTTTCATTTTTGTTACGTTCTAATATCAAATTTTATAACTGAATGTGTGAGATGGTAATATGAAAATCAATATGTAAAACCAAAGCAAAAAGATTAGGATTTAATTTTAGAACTTAACCATTTGTTGAATGTAAATGTAGTAAGTTATTACTTAGCTCGATTCTCGACTTAAGTTTACTTAGCTCGACTCTTGTTTTAGCTTTATTAAGTATTCCGTTTTCAAATGCAGCTGTGGAGAAATGTTTCTCCATATTAAATATTATTAAAGACCAATTGAGGAATAAAATGTCTATAACTACAGCTGATGCTAATTTGTGCATTCCATATAAACCTTCTAATGATTGTCAAAATTTTGTACCTACTTCTTTTATGTTAAAAATGTTTTACAGCGAAAACATATACAAATCAGAAAGTATTGACGATAATATGTTGGTTATTTTATCAGAAATTTAAGCTTAATTTTAGAATTAAAATATTAAAAAGACTATATCGTTGATAATAAAATATTTATGAAAAAAATGTGCAATTCAAAAAGCATTGAAAAAATATCTTAAATATTTTAGTAGAAATTAAAGATAATGTAACGATTGAAATGTAAAAAAGATTAATTTGTTGATAATAAAATATTAAAAAGTATTAAAGCAACGTTTTGTAAACATTATTTAACTTTTGTACTATTTTTTAATACTTATACTTTAAGTTTTGGTGTTTTTTAAAAAATTTTAGGGGACTTTACAACGCCATCTGGGGGTGAACGGTTATCGGCACCTGGCAACACTGGCTGCAATGTTGGCGACTCTATCGGTCAACAACGTTGGCGTTTAAATCATTATATTTGCTTACGCTAACCACTGGATTACATCGTAGAAATAACATTTATTCATTTGCTTGATGAAAGTGAAAAGGCGAAGTAAAGCAACTCTAAAATTAATCTTTATTTGAATATTTAAACCTGAATTTTAGGCAAAAACTACTCCTTAAAAAATCCCTCTACCTAATTTGTAGCATGCCATAATGCTATTAAGAGGACAATATAGTGCGGGAGAAACGTTTTGTGGCAAATTCTGTTACATCTCCATTGGTATTTTAGAAGGTTAAGGTAAACCTAGAGTGAGCAATAAAGTTTCATATGCTAATATTTTTTTTCAAAATATCAAAGTCCAAACAAGTTATTGTAGGATTATGTTCCCCCTCTGAAATGCTGAGTTATCCTGTTATAATTTTTTTTTCTCTTCTTTTGCAATTTGGTAATTTTAGCATTTAAAACATGGTTTGCTCTAAGTCAACCTGAACTTTCTTTTTGAATATTTTAAACCACTTAAGATAGAAAATTTGCAATTAAGGGTTGCATCCTCTTAACACTTTTTGGAAAAGCAAATTTTGATCAGGAAGGACAATAGCAAGTGAGCTCTTAGACAGTACATTCTAAGTGAAGAGACATATTTTAGCTCGATATTGGTTAAAGAATAATGGTTGCTAAATGTTTAAAAGCAATTAGTTTTACATTTCTAGTGATTTCTAACATTTTTGAATCATTATTGCCAAACTGGCTACACAGCACGGAAATTATTAAGAATCATAATGTCTTATTAAAGGCAGTTATTTATACTATAAATTATGTCAAGAATTCACATTATTATGAATGTAAAATCTGACTATCTTCTTAAAAAGCTACAGAAAATGATTATAAATATTAAATCTCAGAATTTTTTTCACAGTAAATATTAATTTGTGATTCTAGTTAGAAAATAAAACGTAAATAAATTTAAAATAAACATAAATAAAACTAATTATTACATAATTTAAATTCAAAGAAGGAAGTTAAAGCATGCTTCAAAGAAATAAACAAAAAAAGCATGCAATAACATACCATATTCTAGTTTCGAGTATTCTCCCTCACTTTCCATATCATCTGATAAAATAAATAAATTTTTTCTTTTTAAAAGTTTTATTAAAATATTGTAAAAATAGCAAATCATAAATGCAAAAAATAATAAAAATTTTTTTTCCATAATATTGTTTCTATTTTATTTTTTAGTTTTAAACTCCATGAAAGCATGTATGCAACTATATGGATAATTTATTTTAAATATTCTGAAAATATTTGTTTTAATGTCTAGGGTTGCTTCATTTGAAAAGAGCTAGACTCAAAATTTTTTAATCAGGAATGTGATTGCTGGAAGAAAAAATTATCCGCAATTTTTATCCTTAATGAGAAAATATTATTTTTAGATTTCATTTTTTTCTCTTCACTTAAACACAAGAGTATCATTTATAAAATTTAGTACTTCACACCTCCTTCATGACATCAAAGAATAAAACAAAGAAGGATTTAAAAAACCATGAAATCCACGGCCAAAACTTAGAAAAAGACTGATGAGAAAACGACATATACTAACGACGAAACCTCACGAATCGAACGAGCCAAAAAGGGGTTAGTTAAATATACCTATTGAGTGCCATGCTGTTAAAAATATCTTATAAAAATTATAAAGATTTTAAAAAATGAGCAAAAATCAATAGTGATAGCAGCCAAAATTTTTTTGAAAAAAAAATATATATATATATTTCAAATAGTAAATACAATTTGATATTCATGCAACAAAATATCAGAATTTAAAAAAAAAATTTGAAAATCAATAACAACAACTGGGAGATAAAAAAAAGAAGATTGAAGTGATATACAGTTTTAGCGCCAACCAATAGCGTTAAAAAGTATTTACTCATATGTGAGATTCAAATTTTTCATTTCTTAATAATATGGTATGAAAATACAGGTATTAAAAAAAACACATAGATATCAGTAGCAATAACTGTGAAAAAAAGCGTTCGAAAAAGCAGTGGTATTGTCAAGTCAAAAAGTGATTAATAAATGCACGAATTGAATTTTGAGCGTTGTAATAATAATGTATAAAAAATATAGGGAGTTAAGAGAAAGGTATTGAGAAAATTTGATGCAATAATAGCCAATAAAACAATCAAAACATTTACATGATCTTACGATGACAATGACTCAAATCGAGCTCACCAAAAAGGGATTTCTTAAATGAGCGATTCAAACTTTTCCAGTCCTAATGATATTAGAATTTTAAAAAACAAGAAAAAAGCAACTGCATAAACTTTATAGAAAAAGATTGAAACATGGATTTACAATGGTATTCAGTGCATTGATAAGTGATTACTGAAATGCCAAATTTGAAATTTTCACGTCAAATGTAGCTAAACAAAAAATAAATCATGCTGATAAAATAATTTCATAATTAGAAATTTGAACTTGCGACAAATTTGCAACTCATTAAACTATAAGTTATAAATAAGAAATAAGAAAAAAACAAAATTTTTTCTAGCATATGATCTTATAAATATTTGCCATTTCAGAATTACTTTTTTAATTATAAATTTTATACTTTTGTGTTTGCCAGTTGTTCATTAATTCTAGCCGTAGTTATTAAGGATCCCCCCCCCACCCAGTCTTGTGTTGCTGATGTTTATCCGAAATAGCGTTTTTTGCTAATAAATCTGCAGGGGGAAAAGTCCTTATCCTGTGTGAATGAGAACTTGGGAAGAAAAAAAAAAAAGGTTGCTGATAATAGTGGAATAAATGTCGCTTTAAGGAGATTTTGCATAAGTTATGCAATAATTTAAATTTTAGATTAGCAGAACTCAGAGAAAATTTTGCCACAATATAAATTATTTATTCATGGAAGTTCGTGAATCAACAGTCTTGAGATTCACAGAATCTCATGAATTATCAGAAGAATCACATGTCTGATTTAATGAACTGCATAATAATGGAAAACTCATAAAAGTAAGAATAATGATTAAAAATAGAAACAATAATTAAATTAAATCTTAAAATCTAAACAATCTCTTTACATCCCTATTTTTTTCTTCTTTTTAATGACATTAAGTTTAACAAAGCATGCTTTTGAAAATAAAATTTGCTTCAATAACTGAAATTCCACGAGTAAAATGATAAAAAATTTAAAATTTGCATTTTATTTAATTTTTGTAATAACATATATAATCTATTACAGTTGAATAACCTGCCAATAAAGTATGTTATTGGCAAGCCCTAATACAAGATTGGCATTTTGTCTTGAAGATTCCCACTTCTCATGATTTATTTTAGTTTAATACAAAATTTTAAAATCTGTATATCTTATCACTTAAGAGTCGATTTGATTACTCATGCTCAGTAGTATTAAAGTATGAATTTAGTATGTTTTTTGTAATTATGATTTTCAAATTTGATTTATATGTATATGTTTAGAATGTGATTGTAAAGTAGTGATTGTTGTGTGGGTAGTGTATATGTTTAGAATGCGATTTTTTAAGTAGTTATATATAAAATTTGGTTCTGATACTTCAACAACTTTTTATAAAATTATAAAAAAAGACTTTACAATGCTTATTTAAGCAAAATATTCAAGGACTACGGTTATTTTAATTTCATAAAAAAATTTTTAAAAAGTTTAATGTTTACAAACTATCTGTTTATGATCAACCTATGGTGAGAGTAAGTTTAAGCTGCTGATGAGCTTTCTTCTAATAGCATAAAAAATTGGCAAAAACTATTAATTTTAGCTTAAACTAGCACAGAGACATCTAAGGAACAGAACAACATAGAAATTTAAGAATAAATTTCAAACTTCCTTTTATTATGAATTGTTTTCTGAAGTGAGGTAAAGTGGGTATATGGTTAGGCTTAGTTAAATGTTATATAATAGGATTTTTTTTTTACTTCTATGTTGGTTTAACGCTCTATATTTAATAATGAAATAGCTAAAAAATAATTTACTTCTTTAATTATAGCTCCACATAGTAATTTTTACACTAAAAAAATTACTTTTAAATTTTATTTTTTTAAAAAGAACAATGATAGGGGGAAATAACAATATAACAGACATATTATATAATCAAAAAAATTACCAAAATAGCAAAACTTAGCAGATTGAAAAATTTATATGTGTTTTCACGCAAGTTTCTGCCTTCATATGGCAATTTTTTCTTGGAAAACAATATAATTTTCATAGAAACAAAAAATAATTTTTTAAAAATACAGGTCTGCTATAAATAGCAAAAAAAAAAAAAAAAAAAACTTTACTACTACCTATATAAATGTTAATTTTTACAGTCTCATTTAAATTTCAAATAAACAAAAAAAAAAAAAAAAACTATCATATTTTTCTTGTTTTTTAATGAAATTGTGTAGAGTTCATCAATATATCAGAGTTATATAGAGTTCAGCATCCGAAGTGAAACCTACTTTTGATAGCCAAGAACATTAACTCTTTAGTTTAATATACGAAAAAATTATTTTTAGCACTTATTCTTTTAAATATACTTTAGATGCATTTAATTAAGAGCATTTTCATTTCTAAAACAGCATTTTCATATGTTTTTAAATTAAATATGTACCATTTTTAGAACTATACTCACTTTACCCCACCCTGGGGTAAAGTGGGTATATAAAAATAAGTTCTTTTGAATGCATTACTGTAAGAAAACAATCAAATAAAATTGATAAATTATGTTTCATATTTAATCTATATGAATTCAATGTACATAAAATGCATCAAAATTTTTGGTAAAGCAAATTTAATAATTTAATTTTATAGCCCTCTTTTTAAAAAAAGCCTGATTTTATACCTACTTTCCCACACCTGACCCTACAGAACAATATTTCAACTCTTTCCACTCAAACAGGAAAGGTATATAAAAATAAAAACATTAAATTACTAATTATCTTAAATCTAAAAATACAAATAGCAGATTTACAGATATGCTAAAAAAGTATCCTCTTCCAAACTTTTATCTTACAACAGATTTAAAACATTAAGGGGTCTAGATGCTAGATGGTTTTAATTTTATCAAGGTAGCATCAGTGTGCATTTTTTTCCTCACAAATCTAAACTTATAACCACTAATCTAACACACACAAATCTAAACAATTATACCACTTATACTTAAACTGAAACTTATCTAAAATTTAACTTAGGATTCTGATTTTTTTTACTGGAATTTAATATAAGTACAGACAATTTTAAAAAAAATTTCAAAACAATGCAAAGAAATTTTATATACCGTATATTCCGGCGCATAACGCGCCCCGGCGTATAACGCGCACCCGTAATTTCTAATACTTTTTTTAAATTTTAAGATATACTCTTCGTATAACGCTCACGAAAATTAGGATTGTACATGTGCAATATTTCGTCTTTCAAGATCGTAAATAAAAAGTTTTTTTCCCTATCTTTTGCAAAAATAAAAGAACTGAATTTGACATGTATGTGAGGGTAGAGTTGAAAGAGTAATAATGTGATTCTGAGAAAAGAGATGTAGTCGTATTCAGCAGTGCAGGTGTGTGGAAGAATGTTGTTCCCCACATTCTAGAAGTAAGGGGGGGAGGGGTATCTGGAATGCTGTCTATTGTGTATGTCTCAAAAGCATACCACGAATCAGGAGACAAAACGTAATTCCTCTTCGGCCAATCGCACCATTTGATGTCCTGCCTTTGAAAAGTAAACATTGTAAACTTCAAGAATTCAGCGTAGTTTTTAGTAGTAGACATGGCTCCTATCAAACGAAGCAAACACAGCGCTGGATTTAAATGCAAAGTAATTCAGTTTGCGAAAGAAAGTGGAAATCGGGCTGCGGCGAGACATTTTGGTATTGGGGAAAGCTCGGTGCGTGAATGGAAGAAAAATGAACAAAAAATAATGGATATGCCTAAGGATAAGTGTGCATTGCGTACAGGACTAGCAAAATGGCCGGTGTTAGAGGAAAATGTAGAAAACTGGATTTTGGAAAATCAGCAAAATGGCTTGATTGTAACAAGAAACTGTGTTCGCTTGTTTGCTCTAAAATGGGCAAAGATTAATCCACACGAGAGTGAAAACTTCAAGGCTACTGTGAGTTGGTGTAGCCGATTTATGGCTCGAAAAAATTTAGTTCTACGTGAAAAAACCAAAGTATCACAAAAACTACCAAAAGACTTGGATAGTAAATTGTTAAGTTTTCAAAAATATATTATAGAACTGCGGAAAAAAAAGGAATATTTACTTTCGCAAATAGGAAATATGGATGAGACCCCAGTCATGTTTGACATGATCGGTAATAAAACAATTGATTTAAAGGGAGTAAAATCTGTCAACGTAACAACAACGGGACATGAGAAATCTCATTTCACCGTAGCCCTTTCTTGCTTAGCGGATGGAACGAAACTAAAACCAATGGTTATTTTTAAGAGAAAAACTTTTCCCAAATGTAATTTTCCAAACGGTATTTTTGTTCATGTCCACGAAAAAGGCTGGATGGACGAAAATGGTGTTAAATTGTGGGTAAAAAATGTCTGGCAAATCCGTCCTGGTTGCGTAAGAAAACCAGAAAGCCTTTTAGTGTGGGACATGTTTAGGTCCCACCTTACAGATAATACAAAAAAATTGTTGAAAGAATGTAACACCGATATGGCAGTTATTCCGGGTGGATTGACACCATTAGTTCAGCCATTAGACGTCTGCTTAAACAAACCATTTAAAGCCAATTTAAAAAAACAGTGGAACACTTGGATGTTGGAGGGCGAGAAAACCTTTACGAAAGGAGGACATATGCGTCATGCAAGTTTGGAAACAGTGTGCGAATGGATATTAAAAGCATGGGATGAAATTAAGCCTGAGATTGTTAGAAAATCATTCAAAAAATGCAGCATTTCAAATAATCTGGACGGATCAGAAGATGACTGTTTATTTATGGATGAGGGTAACACAGATGATGAAGACGAAACAGATTGTGATGACGTGCCTGAAGAAATAACGGAAGACGAATATAATGAACTATTTATGTAATAACGAAAATGAATAAAGTATATAGGTAAAGGTATGTTATTTCTTTAAAATAAAGTTTTTTTCTATATTAAATTTTTTTTAATCAATAATTTTTTATATTCGGTGTATACCGCGCACCCGTAAATTCCAATATTATTTTTTGTATTAAAAGTGCGCGTTATACGCCGGAATATACGGTAATTTAATTCTTTGTGGTGATAAAATGTGAAGAAAAATAAAGACACAATGATGTTTTATAAGCACGATAGCGTGAAACGATCTGCGAAAAATTATTCCTATATCAGACGAGATAAATTAATTTGAGGTGAAAAGGAACCCATTTCGGCTGCAGCAGTGGAAGATGTCGCTACAGACGAAAAATGATGCTGGATTCAGTAGTTCTTGGGGGAATCGGTCGAATGCTGGATATGCCGATCAGCACGGTGCTGTAAGTCCTACGGAACATCTTGAACTATTACCCATACAAGATAACTCATGTACAACAGCTGCTCCCTGCTGACCTGGAAGCACATGAATCTTTTGTACTATATTTGTTTGCCCTGATGGAAGTTGACAACGAATGGCCTTGGAACTTTCTGTGATCTGATGAAGACCACTTCCATTTGCAAGGCTGTAACACCCAATGAAAAAAAAGCACTTTTAAGGGCTTTTAAAAAACAAAAAAAAGCACCTTTAAGTACTTTTTGTTTAAAAACGCTACGCACCCTGATAGATACTGGAATGCTAGGGAACAGTTGCAGGCACTGCTAACTAACTGATTTTCTGTTTATCTTTCTATGTTGACATTCTATTTAATGTTTTTTTGTTCTCATTGTTCTTATTTAATGTTTCTTTGTTCTGTGCGGAGTGTTTTTACACTCCAGCGAATGATGTTTATCAAGTGCTGCTGTAAAAAATAAAAATAATAAAAAGGATCATAAGCAGTCATTTTTCAACAACATTGCCACGTTCCCCTGACCTTAACCATTGTGATTTCTGGCTTTGTGGGTACCTGAAGAATGTTGTTTACAGCAGCCAGATTGAGACTTGAAGGCAAGTATCACACACCACATCCATTGCCTCAGTACAGATACCCTCCAATCTGTTGTGAAGCATGCCGTTTTGCGCTTCCAAATAGTAGTGAAACAAGGCGGAGGGCATATTTTCACTAGTACATTTTTAGTAAACCTATGAACTCCATTGTTTCTTTTTGGCTAACATTCCATTGACTCATGATTGTTCTTCTAAATTATCAGGTCATTCTGACAAGTAGTTTTAAAATTAACTATTATTTAAATTGTAAATTTAATAATAATTACCTTGCGTTTACCAATTTTCAAGTGCTAGCATGAATTTAAGCAACTTGCCATACTCAAACAAATTATCAAGTTTTAACCTAATAGGTTCATTAGAAGACTAGAAATCTTGCATGCAAGGCGAGAAAATTGAATTGAGAAAAAAAAGATTTAAAGACAAAAGTTTGAATTACTAGCTTCATACAAAATATTTGAGTTTGCAGATGATTCAAATTTTAAAAATATGTGCACCTTTTTCTGTTTTCAGTGAATAGGTTTCAGTATATTTGCTGTAACTTTAGAAGTTTTTTTTTAGCATCATCTTATAGCTGGAGTCAAATTGCTCAGAATAAAACAGGTCATAACATAGTTTTTTTTTTTTTCTAGAAATTCAAAATGTTTTAGGAAAAATCTTCTAGAACCCTTAAACTATTATATTTTTAATCTGATTAAAGAGAAAACACCAAAAAATCCATGGCTTTATTTAAAAGAGCTCATTACTTCAATTATTAAATGTCTGAATTATAACTTTAATGATGCAAAAAAAAAAAAAAAATAGTAATGTTTAATTATTCATGATGCAGATATATTTTTAAAATCGCTTCTTGAATGGAAAAACTACAAATCCTCATGAATTTAAATCAAGAAACTCATCACTTTAATTTTATTTATTCTTTCAAATGCCTGCTTCATAATCTTAATGATGCAGAAAGCAGAATATATATCTTCGAATAAAAATACAATGAATTAAAATAATTAAATATATACTTACTGTAAAGATCTGGATCTTTATCTGCTGGTTCTGGTATACCATTTCCATCTTCCATCTTTTCCAAATCAGCAACAGTGGTAACTGAAAAAGCATCTTCTTTGCCGATATTAGGAATTAATTTGTCATCATCTTTCGAAAGAGGAATTTCAGGCTTTATTGAAACTTTAGCTTCATTAGTTTCAACAGATACTTTAGATGGAGTGGATGGGGAAACATCAACTTGATTTTTGTTTAATTCATCATTTAATACAGGAGCAACTGGTTTAGGATTATTTAAAGTAATGTTGTTATTAATTGTGGTATACACTGGCATATCCTTCACTAGATTTTCTTTAGCAGATTCTGGAAGCAAATTACTTTGAGCAGTGGTGGTATCCTTCTTTGGCTCGGTTTTGTCACTGTCTTCAGGAACTAGTACTGCTGGGTTATTCTTAACAACTGCTGTTTTAGAATTAAGTAATTCTGAATTCTTTGGTGGTCCTGCATCAATGTCATTTTCATTGACAAGCTGATTATTGATATTTTTTGCCGGGTTCTCTACTTTTGTTCCTACTGCTTCCTCTTTAGCTTTAGGAGTTTCATTTTCTATTTGGCCAGACTCTTTTTGTTCATCTAATTTTACCGTTTGGTCTTGTCCTAGACTTAAAACATTGCCTTTCTTTTCTTCCATTGTTGGTTCTTCAGGTATTTCATTTTCCCCATTATTAGTTTGCTTATCTTTACTACTTTTCAAAATTTGGTCATCAAGATCATTTTTAACATTATCTAAAAACAAATAAATAAGATTAAAAAACTGCTGTGTGCATGTTTAAAAAAATAAAAATAACTAATAGAATCCAGAAAATTTTAAGAAGTTTATATTAAAAATAATATGTTAAAGGAAACCATACATAGTAAATCATGTGTATTGTGCTAAATTTTTAAATGCACACATTTTTAACAGCTAAAGTCTGCCATACTATGAAAGAATTGATTTTTTTTTCCAGTCATATATGCAATGTAAACATGAATATGTTAAGATGTGCAGTGAAACCTACAGGAAAAACCACCTTTATGTAAGGACCTCCTCCTCTATTTATGACTACTTTTCAGAAGTAAGGAATATTTTCCATAGACTTTGTGTTGAAGAAAACCTTTAAGAGAGACCATCAAAACCTCTCCCAGCGACCGGGCAATAATACGCACCAAATGTGGAATAATTTAATTAAGGATACACAAAAAAAATCAAAAGAAAAATTATTAACATAACAAAGTAGATTAAAATAAATTCAAAATATTTGCGTGAAACTCTTATTTAGAGAGCTCTTTTCAATGATTTCGGAAAGATATCTACAGCCTCATGTCAGAGTGCACTAAAGACTATGCTTTTAATGATGTAATTTTAGAGTTGAAACAAATAAGCTTTAAAAGTATTTAATTTTTATGAGATTTCTTTTTTAAAAAAATCTCCCAAAATGGCTTTCCCCCCTATTAAACCGGATTTTTTTTAAACAATATGGTGTGCTATAAATTTATTACCATAATGCAGCATTAAATTAAATAAAAATATATAAATGAATTCTGCATTCTTTTTGTCAGAAATGCTTTTTAATACAAAAAGAATGTCTTAAAAATATTACAAAAATGGATAAAATAATAATACAATATAAATTTGTTTATGCTGATAACAGAAAAAATTATAAACAAAAACCGAAAGTAAAGTATGAAACTTGAACAAGCACTTCATTTTTATATATGATTTTGATTATGACAAGCATAATGTGTCTTACATTAACCAAGCAGGTTCGCCATGTGGCAAGTCGCAAAAGACACAACAACAACACAACATAATGTGTCTTACAGATAATAAAAAAAGTATCTCTAACATTTTATTTTTGTTCAATAATTATACTATTTAACTATTTTTTAAAATATAACAAAAAATGGATTTGAAAATGATGTTTTTTATCTTAAGCATTTTTAGAACATAGCGCTCACATCAATTTATTTTTATGGATATTTTTTAGGAAAGCTATGATATTTAAAGAAATGTAGATTCCTATTAGTATTTTAACTTAAAAGTGGAAAACTTTTATGAGGAAATTTAATATTTTTTTAATTTGGTTCTATTCAAAGTAAAATTATTCATATAAATAATTAAAATAATAACTTTAAAATAAACAATTGAAAAATAAAACTGTGGTTTAAACGAGCCAACCCCCTGCCATTTTCATCAACAATTCATTATTAAATACATATGAAAACAAGTTGCTACAAGAAAGAAATATTAATTGACTGTACAAAAATATTATATCCTTACCATCATTAACAATTGGTTGATCTCCATCTATTTTATTGTCCAAATTTTCTAAAACAAAATATTTCTGCACTTAAAAATACATTCATTAAAAAATATTTATTTGTGGATAGTTTGCAAATATAACTACTAATTTTTGTCTCATACCTTCAACAGGAGCTTCATCAGGGTTTAATGATTCATGATTTTTATCAATTTCAGAATCTTTGTTTTTAGGCTTTGTTGTTAGTGTTTTGGCAACACTTGCTTTTCCTTAAAAAGAAGAATATCAAAAATTTATTACAAAACATTTTAAAATTTTTCAAATGGGCACTTAATCAAAAATTAGCCTCAAAAGTTCAATAAAGATTAGTAGCAGAAATATCTGTTTTAAGTTGAAAACCAGATATAAAAAATTTATTTTTTTAAGAATAGCTAAAAGAGTAATACTTCAACTGTTAATTATAAAATATTATGTACATTTATAATATATAAAAGAAAGTAAACCTGAATGACTTTTGATGAGTAATAAAAATCTAATCTATTGACCAGATTTTCAGTTAATAAGACTTAATAATAACGGTTTGAAGGCAAGGCAATTTTAAATATAAAATTTGCTTATACAAAAATAATTCTATGTAAAAAATAATTTTTAACAGTTATTTATTATTTTACAAAATAGTAATCCAAAAAGATATGTTGAATCGCAAGGTAAACCAATTTTTATATCATCTTAAAGGATGAAATTTTAAATGACCAAATAAACATTTGAAAGAAATTGTTCCAATACTTCTCAAAAATATAAAATTTTAAATATGACTTTTTCAAATAGGATAATTCCGAACTATACCACCGAATTAGTTCAAGTTTTATCATTTAAAAATAGTTAGATTTTAAAATGCATTATTATAATATACCATAAATAAATTTTAGTTTATAAGATCAAAGTTTTTTCTAATGATTAAAAAATTATAAATTTTTAAATATAATTTTACATAAATAATTATATCCATCATTATTAAAAATTGTGCCTGATGATATTGTCTTAATATTGATTAAAAATTGTGTGTAAATACTTTTAGATTGATTTAAAAAGTTCTTGAGAAAACTATGCAAAAAATGAAATTAAGATTAAGAAGCCTTAACTTTTGGCTGCTCTCTTACCTAAACTATTGAGACAATATTTTTTATGCACTGTAAATAAAAACCATATTTTTATGCACACTAAATTAAAAGATATTTTTTAGATTAAAAAAAGAAGTAGGTTTATGCAGAGAAAGTATGTAAGTGTATCTGGTTTCTTAACTTCAAGTAACATTTGCCATAATTATTTAGGATATTTAAAATTAGGCCTTCAAACCATCCTATGACTTGAAAATCAGATCACTAGATCAAAAGCTACTCAGGGTGCTCACTTTTTTATCATTGTTCATATATTTCATCATTTAATTCAGACAAATAAATAATTTTTTTATAGTAAAGAATAATTAAATTATGTATTATTAATTGATATAAAATCTCAATTTATTGTGAATAAGAGAAATAAAAATAATAGGTACACCTTTGATTCAAAATATTAGAATTAAAAAATTAGACATTGAAAATTATTATTTTATTAATTTGTTTTTCACTTAAATAACATTAAATTACAAATTTAACGAATCAAGTTTACATACTCCACAGTATTTTTAAACATTAAAAAAATCAAAACAATGCATTAATTAGTCTGACAATTTACTTTAGGAAAATTGAAAGTATTAAAATAAAATTTTATGTGGTCCACAATATTAGAATATTTCATTATAAATACTAAGATTCAATTATAATTGGAGAAAAAAAAATTAAATATTCTTCAACATTGCCTTTAGCTCACTGCATTTAAACGATCTTACATGAAATAAGCAAACTTTTTTTTTTGTCCACACTAGCCCAAGTTGAATTAAGAATACTAGCTCAAGTAGACCACTTCACCATGAAAACCACTAGCTCAAATTTGTTTGTAAGAGCAACTTCTTTGAGTTTTAAGATGATTTTACTTTCTAAACTGTGGATAGCTAATTCCCCAGCTCTTAAACTAATTGCTAATTTATAGGGGGTAATAAAGAAAAACTGAAAGAAGTCACTCCTGCAAAAAAAATCTGAGCTAGTGGGGCGCATAATTTTTTTTGGACTTATGTGGACAAAAAAAGCTTGCTTATTTTGTGCAAGATCATCTGCAACACTTTAATTTAGCCACTGCTAGCAGAAGCAGATCCACAGACATTGCTGTAGTATTATATTGTGACACGCTTATGCAATTACTTGACTATTATTAATGATTATTTAGTGATTTTTAATTCACTATTAAAATATTTAATTATCATTATAAAATTGCAGTTAGATAGGGCATGCAATTTTAATATTTATAAGCAAACAAAATTTATAAAATATAACACAATCACAACCAACATTTTCACAATTAACAAAGAAATGAAAAATTTATTTTTCATGAATTACTTAATTGGCAACCTACCCTATATACTTTTATATAGCATATAGAAGTAACAAAAAAATAGAGAGACTGCATAAAATTCTAGTAAAATTATTTATTTAAAAAAAATTTTTAATAATTTTTTAAATAAATTATTAATAGGGAAGTTTATTTTTTTGTTTTTGTAAAAAATAAATCAATAAGTAACAAGGCAAGTTATGTAACTTAACAAGGCAATATCTTTGATTCAATATCAATGAAACTGAAATTTTATATTTACCACCATCAGCATTGTTTTCTTTATTGAGTGAGTTTTGTTGGATCGTCTGTACAAGTGGATTACCTGGAGAAAAAAAATTACAATTATAATTTGATATAAATAAAAATATTATTAAAATTGAAAATTAAAATTTTATTTTACATTACCAAATAAACATTTTTATTTAACATTTTTTCTAGTTATTTCAGACCAATAATGATTTTCAATTATAACAAAATTTTTAAATATGCGGGATATTATGTCAAAATTTCCTTGTTAATATGAGTAACTAACCACTACACTTCATTTTTAAGAATTATCAATCAGTTTAACTATTTCAGTGTTCTCCCTAAGCGTTTTCAGAATGGCGTTCTGCACTGCCTGTCCCTATAAATGCACCCTCTTTGTTCTTTTTGTAAAAATAAATCACCCATCCCTTATAAACACTGGTAAAATTATCTGTGTTCATAGGTTAAATTCTGATTACAATTATAAATATTTACATTGTTAGGATTATTCCCAACTCATTAAATATTTATAAGTATCTCTTTTTTTTTTAATTTTTAATGTTTTTTTTAAAATTATTTTTTAAATAAATAACTTTTTTTTTTAAATGCAACTTCCAGCATTTATTTTCTCAAAATTTTCAATTTAAATTATATAAAAATCTTTCAAGTTGTTTATCAATTAATAATTTTCATCAGTTAACTTTTTTTGAAAAAATTTATGCCCAGAGATTATCTATTAGCATGCCTTTAATTATTTATTTAACTAGAAACTTTTCTCTTTTTCCGATAATGAGCAGCGGTCAGCCTAGGTTTTTCTTAATTTTGTGAAAATTAAGACATAATTTGTGAAAATTAAAAATTATATTATAAAATCAACACAAAAATATGGTTGGTTGGTTAGCTGTTTCTAATGCCACTTGCCACACGGGCAAACCTGCTTGGTGAAACAGAGCAAATTTACGGCAAAGTGTGTGATTCTTGTTTTTCAGTGGCGCCATCTATCGCCTAGAATTCGACTTCTGCCACAACATACGTCACATCTGTTTATAAGGCGGACCCATTCATACATCCACAGATCGTAATTTTGACTTGAATCAGAGAACGATCAATTTCCAATCCAGTACCCCCAGAGGTTTTGATTTGTTATGGGAACATGGAGGACTTTGCGACTTGACAGAATTTTAACATGCACCAGTCACCAACTACACGGGGAGTTTTCGGCCGGCGGGTTTCGAACCCACGAACTCTCGGATGTGGGCCCAGCGCCCTATCGACCAGGCTATCCCGGCCCCAAAAATATGGTAAAAATATTAATTTATTATTTCTTATGGCATACAAAAATAAAATTTTAAGAAAAAGAATTTTGCAAAACTATCGTTTTTCCTAAAGTTGAATTTGTGAAGGTACCACTAAACGGTAGTAAATTTGGCCTGGACAGACCTCTGATGAGAGAAAATTATTTTTAGAAATATAAACATTAAATAGTATAAGAGTTCAATTTAAAAAATAATTGAAGATCAAATTTAGTTATTACGCAAGATAACAAATTTTGATAATTTATGGTTTCGAATGGGTGCCTTTTCGAAACTTAATGCCCCTTTTTGAGAGGCAGCAACCAGCTCTTTTTTATTTCTAGGGAGAACTTGGACTATTTTTAACGTAAATTTGTAAGATTCAATTTCTAAGCCATTATTCAACACAGTTAAAGCCTGTTGAGTGTTTCTTAACACTACTTTGCTACTATTTCAATCACCTAATTTTTCAGGAGGGAACATTAAGGTCACTAAACAAGGGGATGACTTCATATTGATACCTGTCTGTGCCAACTACCATCACTGAAGTGCTATTGGGTACTTGTACTTTCTAGTTTTGAGAGAATTTTTCTGTATCGTGTCACATCAACTACGATAGCCAAAGCACTAAATAAATTTCAAACTTGCAAGTTTCCTTCTCAAAAAAAAAAAAAAGAAGAGAAAAAGCATGTAAAAGTTTGCCCAATTGTGGCTAAGGGAAGATTTCCCTATCGTGATTTGTGGCAGAATGGTCTAAGAAAATATCTTAATATTTTCTTAATATTTTATGGTCTAAGAAAATATCTTAAGCCAAGCCTAATAAAAAGAAAAACAAAAGTGCTACTCTATAAATGTTTCATACGATCAGCGCTTACATACGCATGTGAGACTTGGACAATGACCCGTGGAGGTGAAAATTTAATAGCTAGATTTGAGAGAAAAATACTGCGAAGCATTTTTGGTGGAATAAATAAAAACGGTACCTGGTTTAGAAGATCAAACACGGAACTTTACAAATCATATAGAGAGCCTGATGTCATTAAATTTATCAAAATTCAAAGGATTAAATGGGCAGGCCACATAGTAAGAATAGAGGATAGCAGGACAACTAAAAAAGTTTTCAGTGCCAGGCCAACAGGTACAAGAAAAAGAGGACGGCCAAACCTAAGATTTTTAGACTGCCTTGAAAAGGACCTGCAAATTTTAAAGATAAGAAACTGGAGAACCTTGGTTAAGGGAAGAATGTCTTGGCATAGGCTTGTTGAGAAGGCCAAGCCCCATCCTGGGCTGTCGTGCCAATAAGAGAGAGAGAGATTTGTGGCAGAATAATCTTCAAGTCAACTTCAGGGGGCAGCAGCCTGTGATAAACACAGAAAAGGATCAACTCGAAAGGTATAACTCGTAATCAACCTGGGTAAACCGCTATATGTTTTCTTTTTAAAAAATGTTTCAAAATCAATTTAGTGTGTTAGCGATTGTAGTTGGCATGGCAGATCATGATGCGGAAATATCTCTGTGGCTATAAGATATACCTTCAAGTTAACTATCTTCTACAATATTTTTTCTTTTTTAGTTTCTTGTGGGCCATTGCACAGAAGTTTCCAAGACTCTGCTGCACACCACGATGCGGAAATTTTTCCTATCGCGCAGGTCTACGATTTTCGTCCTTTGAACTGGTCATATTTGTTTTAGTTTCTGACATAACTTTGCAAAAAGTCACTAAAATGTGACATTTTTTGGCACAGGTACTGATGCTAAAATTTTTCCACAGATATTTTATATTATTGGAACATTACAAATCATACTAATAAGTATAAAAAGGCTTACAAGGAAAGTTTCCCCCGAGAGCATAGATTTAAAAAATGACTATAAGCATTTTGCTATGAATTAAATTAAAACCTAATTGTTTTTCAAACTTCAAGTTTAGATCTGTATCATGCTAGGTGAAAGCCAACTTTGTTTATGCACCATTTTTGCACTTAACCTATCTAACCTACTACTGCAAAATTCAGCTTTATTTTTTACTTTGAAAAACTAGGCTACTTTAACTGGTGTTGAAGAATAACTGAGGATAAACTTATAACTAGATATGCTGCTCTTAGATATCATTATAATTTTTTTTTCCAAATGCATTACTTTAACATCATAACCTTAAAAGTACCATATAAAGATTTTGTTTGGAAAAAAAAAATTATGGCTCATGAAGTAGTCAAGACAAAGAAAAATGCAAAACAAATGTACGGCCAGAAAATATATAATTTATGATAAATACATCAAATACTTACCTTCTATTCGTTTCAGCAGCTGAAAGCTCCACAATAAAACTTTGCAAGCGGGTAAGAAATCATCTTCACACATCATTTGACATATGTACTTATCTGTAAGATGTTGTAACATACCTTTCTCTTCAAGTGTGTGCTCAAGTTGTAAAGAATTGATGTCCTTACAAACATTATCTGAGAATTCAATTTTTATTTCAGGAAATTCAACATCTTTGTTTGATTGGCAGGTTATGTTTCTTAAAGCATCATAAATTTCATTGCACAACGTAATAGCCTCCAGAGAACGTTTCATAGCTTCAGGAGCTTTACAAATTTTTAAGAGTTCAGAAAAATATTGAAAAGTGTCAAGTGAGTTTTTTAGCGGAAGAGCAATTCCCTTAGGAAAGACGCAATTATCTCTAGTAACATTTTTTAAAAATGCATCATACGATATATTAGATATAGTAGAGTTCACAGGGGCACAAAAAGCAGATTGAAAGAATAAGACCACTAAAAGTGATTTAAATACAAGGACAGAGAAAGTGCTCGGAAAAGTCTTTATATCCATCATGTTAGAAGCACCTTATCAACTAAGAAATCGCAACGTATTAATTTCTAATGCAATACACGACGGATTACGACGAAGTTCAATTCCGACAAATGTACATATCACTATACTTCATAGCCGAAACTTCGACACATCGATTCAATTAAAACAATAACTGAATTTGAATATAATGGCTATATACAGTATAAGTAGCGGCAATGAGTAAATGGAACAAATTAGAAATAATCTAATAATAAGGTGAGTTTCTCTTCCAATAATATACTTGCAAGAAAACAAACATAAAACTTACAATAATAAAATTTCATATCTTTTCAGTTCATAATCACTGAACTACATCAGGTAATTATTTTTAAATGCAAGTACAAACTATTCTAACTGCATCACATTTTCTTAACGCAAGTGCAAAATCTTAAGGACCATTCTCTCGGTATGAGATTCGCTCATCTCCGAGTACCGTTAAGGAACATGGATGGTTGGCAAATCAGTGTGCGGGTGGGTGACCACTTGGATTAGTCTGCATAGAGACCGAGGGTGTGCGGTGTTGGTCCTCATTAAACTATTCTACCGTAAAGTGCTCGACTTCACGTGCCGGTCGTTGGGTTACCGAAGCAGGGGTGCCATCCACTCTTGCAGAGGATCAAAATTGTGATGGCATGTCTCTGGATCATCCTCGGGGATGTTTCCCTGACAGTCGCTAATAGCCCATTGAGCAGCTCTAGTGCGATATAAATGAACTGCAACAACCTAAAACCGGAAAAAGTTTAGAAAATTTCTGTTGTATCCCTCCGCTTACGGCATGCTCACGAGACGATGTGTGAACAGGCTTAATATTCTAAGAAGTTTTATTAACATGATTTACGTTTAAATTTACGCGTAATTTCACCATTCATACAAGCTTCTTCTAATTTATAAATTCCAACAGGCTGTGAGCCTAAAACAAAGTGAGAAAAATTAATATCACAACATAAATAAAATGCAAAGTTTTCCGTGTTTTGAGTGTTAACCCTTTTTTGGTTATAATTGAGTAAAATAGTGCCGTTAGTGTGGCGTAACTACCACTATGAATATTAAATACCAATTCTCTAAATTATAAGACATGATAACTTGATTCTATCACGAGGTACCTTTTGATAGATACCTTTTAGGTTAAATCTTTGCAGGGCATAGTATTCTTGCGGAGTTTTCCATATTCGTATGCTGTTCGTTTCGTTGAAATTTAAATTAAAAGAACGAGTTATATTTAGCTCACTACAAGTATAATAATATATAATGGATCCCTTTGCCTCGCTCAAGAGTAAAAATCAATAAGAAGTAGTTACCCGGAAGTCTTGCGGCTAATTTTAGCTTCTAGCACTATCTGTGCTTAGCTTTATATGATCAGCAATATAATAGAAAACTTGCTAATCGATAATAAAATATATGGATGGTTGACTGAATGTAAACAATAACAAGCTTCCTAAAACTGGGAGAAATTTTGAAAACTTCCTGTGCATTCCTCGGCATATGAGGCGATCGCAACGCTCGAATACGCCATCCGGGGAGAAGACCGGTTTTATGCTTTTGGCCCTTCTCCCTTTCTTCGCTTCCTCTTTTCAGTTGTATAGGAAAGTACTACGATATTTTTCCTTTTCCTAATATTTTTCGTTTTTAATAAATAAAAATAATTTTTACAATTTCCATGACGCTTTCTTTTAGAACTATGTTTAATGTACTTTTCAGTTCCATATAGTTTCCCAGCTATAAATTTTTTAATCTATATGAAAACCAAGACAGAAACTAAGGTACTTCCTTCTTCTATGACTCTCCACACGCTAGTGGAGCATGCGAAGTGCTGCCATAGGTAGAGAGTTCTGCTCCACGCCACCTGCAGCCCATTTCGATCGCCAATGCTTACGAGACGATGTGTGAACAGGCTTAATATTCTAGGAAGTTTTATTATTTTAATTTTTTTTTAATTTACGCGTAATTTTTACCGATCATAAGAGTTTCCAGTAATTTATAAATTCTAACTGGTTGGGAGCCTAAAACAAAAACTGAAGAAAATTAATATCACAACATAAACAATAATAAAGTGTAAGGTTCGCCATGCTTTGAGTGTTATTCCTTATTTGGCAATACTAGTGTAAAATACCACTGTTAGTTATTTTTTTGGGTTGCATCTTGCAGGGCATAGTATGTTTGCGGAGTCTTCCAAATTCACATGCTGTTTGCTTCATTGAAATTTAAAGAACGCGTGAACTGATATTGTAAACACAATAGATATAATAATATTTGATAGCGTCTTTTTTCAAGCTTAGGCGTAAAAACCATTCGAAAGTAGTAACATGGAAGTCTTACGGCGTCTTGAGGACTAATCAATGCTGCAACTTCGAAAAATTTTTTGATTTAAGGACACCATATATTTATGGAAAATATTAATTTATAAATTTATAATGTGAATCAAAAAAAAATTTATTTTTTTTTAAATAAATAGGCGCAAAACCATCTTCAACAAACTTGATTTCATTAGTAAGCAAATTTAAAATATTATATAAAATTAAAATTGTTTGTTTAAATTATTTGAAGACGAATATTTCAACTGTTAGTTTTATTGTTTATTGATACAACATACATTTGCAGGCTTGTGTGCTCAATTAAGGCTGTTAGTTTTACCGTGGGGTTTTTTGTTTGTATTCGCCGTATGACTTCATTACATTACTAATTTTTTTTTTTTACTTTTTACTGCATATAGACAATATTGTTTGTTTTCGAAGAAATTCGAGAGTACTCGAGGATGCGTGTTAAAATGTGGGCATATTTTCTGTCCTCAAAGAGTTTAAAACTTTTTAAGAATAATCAATGAAATTCGAGGTTTGTCATCAAGGTTCGAGGACGTCTGCTTAACTTAAGTGTAAACAGAGCGATCTCAAACATGCAAATTTTATTTAAATATATTTAAATTATGAAATCAGACACCAAAACGTACTTTCACTGAATAAATAAACCTTTTTTCGACCGATTAGGATTTCTAACCCCTAAAATATAGCGGGTGGCCGCAATCTGGGAAATACGGTCCCAGTACTTTGTCAGAAGAGCGATCGAAAGTTTTGACACCTTAATGTTAATTTTTCTTTTTACGTCTTTCGCCATATTTATCATATATTTTTAAATGTCCGATTTTAATATACATTTTAAATATTTCAATACTGAGGGATTATTCGATAGATTTCATTCAAATTTAGTATTTCGCCATGTAAAATTACATTTTTTAAAGTGGTGTAAAAATTCGTATGTCATACAATTCCAAATATTTCCGACTATTATTAAATGAAATAAGAAAAAAAAATATTGAAATTTTATGTTTTGCAAGGAATTATTTTTGGGTAAACAAATTTTATAATCGGGTTCAAAAGTTTTTCAATTGACTTAAAAAAATCATTTGCTTAAATCGAATTCGCTTAAAGTACTGGAGATATGGCGAAATACGTGCAAAGTAAATTCACATTAAGAGGTTCAAGTTTTCTACTGCTCTCCTGAATAAACTATTGGGACCACATTTCTCAAACTATGGCGAATTTCTTTTGCCGACGGAATTTAGGTGCGTGGTTATTGGCTCTCTGTGCATCATGTGTTTATTTTTCGTTAATTTTAACGCATTAATTTTTGCAAGATTGTGATGTCAGAGAACTGCTTTTAACCCTCCTGTATTTATTTATTTTTTGTTACTCATGTATATGCAGGCTTGTGTGGTCGTTGTAAAGTAAAGTTTACAAGCTATGTTCAAATTGAAAAATAGAGGATACAAATTAGGGAAGAACAATACAAAGATACATCCACGGTTACGGTAGGTTTTGAATCCAGTACTTAGTACTTCTATGCAGCAGAATGTTTGTGGAAACTGTGTGACCAGTCAACCAGGGACACAAAAGATCCCTTAAAGGAATAATGCGGAGAAATGAGCCCCTATAAAGCAATAATTACAGCATACGCTTCGTTTATGTGATCATATGCGAAGGCAATTGTGAAAAAAAATTACGATTTGTAGAGGTAAAACAGGAAGAAAAAAATATTAAACTCTTAGTTTCTGTCAGATCTTTGTACGTTTTTTAGCGATTTCCTACCAGGTATTGAACAATATATTTGGCAATGAATCTGTAATTTTTATTGACTCGCATTCAAGTAGAATTTTCTTTTTTAAATTTCTTATTAAATGAACAATATGACCATCGTGTATATGCTTTAAGAGTACACGTTTGAGAGTGGAGTGAATTTTTCACAAATCTAAAAAAAATATGTCACATCTCAAGAAAACTGAAGTAATTTATTCAATTCCACTCTTTGTTTTTCTAATACTAATTTTTTACTGATGAATTTAATTTGCTACTGACGTAACCTAATTATGATATGAAGGTTTTAATTGACATTTTGCTGAATTTCAGTTAACTAGTTTTAAAATTTCGATATTATCAATAGGAAATATGGAATTTATGCCTTGCCATTTGTTTCTGATCAGCATGCTTCCAAATGAAGAATTTTACAATTTCATTAATACTTAATTAAGCTGTTCGCGTTATAGCATTCGCACTCTTGGAGTTTTAATTTGCTGTCAAACGAAACGTTTTCTTTGGTTACTATTTAACTTTCATAATTTAAATGCACTTAAAACCTTCTTCACTGCAAAACAAAAAAGGATAAATAAAAAAAGAAACTCGAAATATTATCACTTTTTACTTCAATTTACTAAGATCGGTGAAAAATTAACCAAGAGTAAAATAATACCACAGCCCCGAGTAATTTCATTTCCCCCCAAAATATTACTTAGACTCATCTACTAAACTCATCAAATGTTTTAATTCAAAATAAGAAATATTTATATGATCTGGCAAATATTTTATTCAACTACATTTATTCAGCTTCCAACGAAGAAATTCCACATGTTAAAACCAAATTCTAGAGCTTTTTGGTAAGGTGGTTTTAGACATTTGCATCTTGAACTCTGATTCTCTTCTTCGTCATGGTATTCATAGCAGTGACACGAAAGCTGTAAGAAACGGCCGTAGCAGCAGTTGTTCCGATCATTGGTACATTCATAGTGTTTTTTGATGCATTCGTCTTTTGAATCTCTGCAAAAATAATACTTTCTGTTCATTGTTAAAAGAAGAAGAAAAAAGAGAAGTTCCTTACTTATCAAGTAATGTTTTTTCACACTTGCAATATTTTCCGTGGGTATTTGTACGGACTCTTAAAATATATTTGAAGAGAATTGACCATTCACTCTGTTTAAATTTCAATAATCAAATTATAATATTTCTGAAATGTAGAAAAATAGCATCACAATTTATAATACATTATCACAAACTCTGTGTTTATATTTGTGATCGCAATGCTCGAGTTCGCTCTTTTGGGAAAAGACCTGTTACATGTGTTGACTCTACCCCTTTCCCACTCCTACTCTTTTCAGTTGTAAACGGGAATCTACTTCGATATTTTTCGCTTAAATAAAACTTTTTGCATTGAAATTATCAAAAATATTTTCTAAAATTTCCATGACGCTTTCTTTTAGAACTATGCTTAGTGCAGTTTTCAGTTCTATATAGTTTCCGAATTTTCAAAGTTTTTAATTTATTTGAAAATAATGACGAAAACTAACGTCCTTCCTTCTCCTATGACTATCCACACGCTAATAGGGAAAGCAAGCGAAACGTTGACATAGGTAGAGAGTTCTGTTCTACTCCACTTGTGCCCATTTTGATAGCCAATAAAGATGAAGAGAATAAATTATTAATTATTAAATGTCAATTTAAGTCATCAAATGGCAAAGTTCTGTATTTATTCGTAAGAAACGGGCCTGTTTTTTTTCTGCTTATAAAATGAGTATTAAAACACAAAATGTATGTGGAAATAAAATTCAACAGGCCATAATTTCGTTATTTTTTTATTCATCGACTTTTATTTCCATTCAAAAACCAAGTTTCTTGATATAATGAACAGATGTCTCAACTATTTCTTTTTCCCAGGGCTTCTGGCAAGTACAAAATTCTGTCTCTCCAGGAATTACACCTTCGTTTGGTTCAGGGTACATGCATGTGCATTCGAGCTTGAACATACTTCTACAGCAACTATGCCTCTTATGGGTGCATTCATGAAATTGAAGAGTACAATTGGGATCGCTTTTTTCCTTTGGTTCATGGCTGAAAGAAGTATTATGTAGTAGAAATCATACAAAAATTTTGTGGAGGATTTTGTCACGAACAAAAAAATGCAGAAAATGCTTTTCAGATATTGTTTTTTTTATTTTCTGTGTTAGCCAAAGTTAGACGAAAAATTCGGATTAACAAAACGAAACGAAAATTTTGTTCTGATTTTAAAATGTAAAAAGGATATGTTTTTGGTCCACATATTCAAACTTTGTATATTTGTTGCTGGAGAAATAAAATTCAACAGATGAGCATATATATATATATGTATATATATATATATGTAATATACTTTTTTCGAAAATTCATCGTGTTTATTATTGCTTATTTACTGGAATACTACAGTGTAAATAAAATAAACACTTTCAACGTTTCTAAATGTAGTGAAAGAATATGATGCATGAAAATTGGAAAATGGCCACTAAAGAGACACTTTTGAAATCTTTAAAGGATAAGCCCACAACCGTATAAATTGTGATTCGAATAAAATGGAATGGTAAAATTAACTAAACCTGCCTATAATATAAATAGCTAAACGAATTGTATTATTTTCTACGTATTAAAATATATATATTTTCTATTTAAATAAAAAAAACTAGTTTTAGTTTGATTGAAAGCTTTGAAATTCCATTAATTGCAAAAACAAAATGAATCACTTACGCAAGCTTACACTTAAATCTCTTCTGTCTGGTACTAGAAATTTTGAAACTAATTTTGACTAAATTGTTGCATTGATTTCAAAAGAGATTTCATTCATCAATTATACCTTAGGAAGTTCATATCGTAGTCTAAAATACTAAATATTTAAAATTCTCAATTCAACAAACGAAAAAAAAATTACTTTAATTTTAAATGTATATAGATTGTTCATAAAGTAATGTCACTTAATTTAATTTGTAAGTTATATTTCCAGTGGGTTATATTTTCAGTAACGAGCAAAATCTATTGATTGCTTATTGCTTGATGTAATTGATGGTTGCATAAGTCAATTTTTTTAATCGAAGCAAGCCAGCATTTAATTTAGATTTCCTGATATTCCAAACTTCTTGAAAATATACATGTCTTAGTTTTCACATATATGACCGATTATCAGTGGGATCATCGTTATTATTTTAAATATTATCATCAATGACTTAAGATAGGACGTACTCCAACAATTACCCACAAAGTAATCGAGAAGAAACTAATAATATCCATATTGATTAAAAATGGCAACTATACTCATGAGTAAAAGTTGAGGAATTATCACCTTTTTGTCGATAGCCTAAGAAGTACTGAACCAAATCAAATGAATTTTTTGGGGGAGGAATTGGATGGAGGTAAAACAAAAACGATGATAGCAGAAAGGATATTTCCGATCATAAGTTCATGGACATCACATCTAGATAGTACAAAAAATTATGTAACATAATGGCTTTTACAGATTTTAGAAGATATTTTTTAGAATGACACATATAGATGGCAATTATATGAGGTATGACCACCAGAGGGGAGTAAACGTATCCCGAAGAGCTCTAGATTGCCGCTCAGACCTGCAAATCTTTCAGGGAGATACCCTGAATCTTGTCTGAGCTGCTGTTGACCAATAGTCACTATTTACAAGTGGCGGTTCAAGAATACCTCTAATTAGAAGATATTAAGAGGATGGAGTGACCAGCCAAATCTCTAGCTCTGTTTTCCACCTAGCATGTATGTAATGCGCTTGGCGTTTTGAAATCTTAGGCTAAGAAAGGCCGTAATGCAAGAATGGGATTTACAGTATCAATAAAACTTATTTCTCCAAATGTATTATTATTATTTTATTTTCCCGCAAATAGCATGAAAGTACGTTATGAAACCAATATTGCCTCTAGGAGATGTTACAACCGGTATTAATTTCTTCACTACATCACTATCTTACTGTGATGTTCGTTAATACCCGATTTTGAGAGCGTGTCTTTACCTTTTTGTCATCATCATTTTTGTCATAAATTTGATATACCTTCATATTAAATTTCACATGATTTGGTTCATTATATCTTAAGGTCTTTGCGCTGTTTTAATTCCTTAACTTTTTTGAACATAAGTGTATGTAAATGTTAAATAGCAATGTTCAAAATAAGAACGTACGTGGCTTTTATATTTTCTGCATTTACTATTTTCAAAAATTCTTCAGCAGCTGGATCTATAAAATTTTTTAAAAAAAGAAAAAGGTTAATTGGATTCATCATGATTAAATAAGAAAGTAAAATATTACACACATGGGAAAAATAATTACTAAATTTTAAAACAAAATGGAGGGTTGAGTGAAGGAATGTTCCGAGTGACCTTTAAGTGAATTTGAGCAAATTAGAGTAGAAGTTGACGACAGGAAATAAGGATCATACTTTGACTTTTCTATTTCTGATCTAAAAGCTTTAAGTGGCAAAATCTATATATTTCTGAAAGTCATTTAATCTATTCGCTTTATAAAGTTCGCATTTTAATCGTTTGAGGTAGTATTAAGTTTATACATAATTGTCATACTGGTCGGAATTAAATTCGAAACAATATGCAGAGTACGGATGATAACGAGAAGTCTTTTTTAAGAAGGAAAAAATGCAATTTTAATTCGTAAAATATTATTTTACATATTTCTACACCCTATCGATTATAGTGAAAAGTAAAGTATTCCCGTGAAAGCCTCAGGTGATCCAAGGAGGTCCTGGCACCACAATTTCGAGACCAACCGCATGACTATGATCAGCGTTACGCACAGGCAGCATTTACTTTCCAGACGAGCTGGTACTTATCGATATGAAGCTGAATGGGCTTTAATCTGCCAATAGGGATCGAACCCAACTCCTTTGCAAAGACAGCTCAATGCATTCAACCACTGAGCTACCGCGGTTCGAAAAGAATAATTTAATACTATAAGTTAAATTTTTTAGTGGCTAAAAACAAACAGTAAAAAATGTTAAGGGCTGAAAGGAGACAAAACAACTGCATAGTAACTTGCTGGAAGAAGAAAGACTTTCTAGAGTTAGTTATAGACTGTTTGTTGCCATGTGTAGTTGAAACCTTCTTTTACAGAAAAAAAGAAAAACCCAAAGTTTGTTTCTTAGTACTTTTACCACTGAAAACTTTGAAATGTAATGACTTTTTTAAAATAAATTAATGATGCACAATTAGTTAAGATTAAAATAAGATCTTTCCCCGAAATATATGAAATTTAAAAAACTATTTTTTAGAACTTTCTTCCAATAAGCTCTTAAAGTTTTAAAGCTTTCCAAAGAAATTTTTATTTTAGTCCCTAAGAAAATTCAAAGAATTCAAACTTCCTTACCATCTTCACTTTTGTCCTTAGAAACTCGATGTATTTTTTTTTATTTCAAAATTTTACTTTCAGAAAAAAAAATTGATTTCCTCTATATCAGAAAATGAATTGAGAAGAAAAAAAAATTATTATTATTAATTTTTTTTAAAATACTGTAGTTAATGGGGAATTCGTGAGGATTTATATTAGGTTCGAATTACTTGAGAGGACGCTGTACCAACGGGATTAACTTTTCGTGTCAATTTTGCAAGGTATCTTGAAATTAAAAGTTTTGAGAAAAGTGATCTTAGTTACACTTGGAGTAAACCATAAAGTATCAAATGTTAAAAAAACTCTTCAAAATATCAAAATGCAAACAAATTATTGCAGTATAATTTCCCGATTGCATAATGCTCCCTTTATCTGTCTGCTTTTCGATATTTTGAAAAATAAATTTAAGAAAAAAAAATAAATCAGAATTTGAAACTTCATAGTTTACTCTAAGTTTGCCTGAACCAATTTTTTCCATAATTTAAATTTCAAACTAATTATGTAGGTGAAAGAGAATTTGCTGTGAAAGATTCTTCCGTAATTATTTATGTTCATTATTATGCATAAACAATGGGGATACAATCACATAAGACGCAACCAGAATGAAAATATTGAAATGGAATAGAGATGCCAATTTTACACAACATTTTGAGATATTAATGTACAATTACACAAAAAGATACTGAAAATATTACTCAAAAAATACTGAATTCAGTAAAAATACTAAAAAATCATTACATAATGTAGTCCACTACATTATGTAATTATTACAGGTATATTTCAGGCACATTAAATTACAGGTATATTTCAGGGAAATTTTTTTTTAAATTTACTTAAAATTACTCATCTTCTTCCACTTAAAACTTTGTTTGTTTTGTATAGTTTTAAAAAAATAACAATTTCTAGATACCGAAAATACTTTTTGATTTCCTCTACGTATGAGAGAAAATTCGATATATCCAAAGAAAAAGTAAGAAAAATATTCGAAATAATAAATTTTTTTTAACATTGTTTCAAATAGAAGACTCTGAGAGAAACATCCGTAGCTTGAATAATTTATTATATATTCAATATTTACTAAATGTTGATATATCCAATGAAAAGAAAAACATTTTACATCAAATTAAAGTTATTTTCACCCCTACTTCCTCTAAGAACCTGGTTTATTTTGCGCATCGTTCTTTAAAAGTTTTATTTAAGATATCAAGAACATTTTCTGAATTCCATTATATCAGAATTTAATATAACTATGAAAAATTCAAATTAATTAATTCTTTTTTACATGGTGGATAATGGGAAGTTTTATTTGAATCATCGTTGGTTCGTTACAATACTTTTATTAATTGTATGCTGATGGCAACCTAAGAAACTAAAACATCAAGCAGAAAAACTCGGTCATCGGAGTTGTTACATTTTCATTGATTGTAAATCAAGTAATATGAGGTCCTAGCATTCGCTAGAGGTCCTATATCTCACTTTAGTTAGAGGGTTATGACAGATTGGTAGTATTCTCTGATTGGTTGAGAGCCAAAATGTGCCGAAAGAAAACGAAATCTAAATTAACTTTCTCGTGAACGTCACATAGAGTCCTTAATAAGGTAGTTTTATCTGGCGAAGTCTCAAAATCATAGGCTAAATCATAGCAAATTAATAATAAATCAGAATAAATTAAATATAGGAACTTGCAATGTTTAATAATGTCATTAGATTGTTTTAAAAAATATAGTAAGAAAACATTTTATATTTTCCAATTTCTAATTCATAGTTATATGAAAAGTAAATTGAATTGTTACAGATGGATCCTTTTTTCACTTACCTAGGTTTTTGCACTCAACAAAGTTCAAGAAAATAAGTGTTATTACTAAACAGAATGAAATTACTTTTTCCATCTTTGCCAAAATCAACAGTAATCGTGTAGTAAATTATTTGCTCCTTGGTAAAATTTTTAATGACTGAAAAATAAAAAATAATAAAAATAATTATGCAAGTAAAAAATCGCAATAGATTAATGCAATAAAATAAACAAATTTCTAAACGTAAATGTTTCTAATTAATATACTTAATGCTATTTTTTTTAGAAAAATTTCGCAACTTAGTAGTTGTGTTTTTTTCCACAACTACAAGTATAAAGCGCAATAAATAGATAAATAAATAAAAATAAATAAATAAACGGATGACCCTAAATAACTTTTTATCAAATGATCGGATCTTAATGTTCTAAGACTCAATCATAATAATTCGAGGGGGTGATTTCAAATATAGGGGGATAGCCGCAATCTGGGAAATATGGTTTCAGTAGTTTGATTAGGAGAGTAGTCCAACATATTAATTTTACTTTGGACTCCCAAATATTAATTTTACATTTTTCTTGTTTCACTATAGCTCTAGAACTTTTTAAGAGGACGCCATGCCGCGGAAGAAAATTTTCGTCGCAAATTCGGTTTCTTCTTCATTATTAATTTAAAATTTAAAAGAAGGAAAAAGTAAATTTAGGCAAATCTAGAGGAAGTTATGAAATTTCCAATTTCTGAAAAAAATACTTCAAAATATTAATATGCAAACAAATTATTAGAAGAGAACTATTCCGCGGCATAATCCTTAGTTATCATCTCATAATTTAGTTTCATTTGCATATTTTAAAATTTTCTTTTCAGTATTTGAAACTTCATAGCTTACTCTCTGAACTCACTTTTTCTACACTTTAAATTAGTAATGAAGGAGAAAGAGAATTTGCGACGAAAATTTTCTTCCGCGGTATGGCGTCCTCTGAAGTGGACAGAAAATTTTTTCACACTGTTATAAACTTCGTTTATCTAAAGTTAGTTCTATGCAAAAATGTAACTTATTGAAAATTTTGATTTTTTTAAAAATTATTTTATTGACTAATAGTCAATAAAAATTTTGAATTGTAAAGTATACGATTTTTTTTAATCATTTTAATAAACGTAATTTTAAATAGAAAAAATACAAAATTTGGACAAAAGCGGTCGAATAGTTACTGAGAAATCGAATTTTTTGAAAATACGACTTTTTTTAAATTAAATTTCTCAGGAACTATTTGACAGATTTCACTCAAATTTTGTATTTTCCCGTTATTTAATATTGCGTTATGTAAAATGATGTGAAAAATTGTATACATTACAATTCAAAACTTTCGGCATTTTTAAAATAATGATAAAAAAATAATATTTACTTCATATTTACGAACTTTATAATTGTAAGCAAAAAATTTTTCAATTCGCTGAAAAAGTTCTTGAAATATGGTGAAATACGCAAAAATGTACAATTAGCATTAAAGGGTCCAAACTTAGGACTGCTTTCCTGACTAAACTATTAGGACCATATTTCCCAGATTACGGCTTCTCCCTAAATTTTGAGGGTCACAAAATCAAACCCGTCGAAAAAAGGTATGTTTATTTACAGAAAGTACGTTTTCCTGTCTGATTTCGTACTTTAAAATATCGTCTGCATCAATTAATTAGCCATTTGAAGTCACCAGTTTAAACTTGATTGAGTTCTAGAACGTGGAAATCCGATCATTAGATCGAAAGTTATTCAGGGTGGTCCGTTTTTTATTTTGCTCACTGTACAGATTATTTAACTTAGCCATGCTATATCATTTTATTAAAAATTTTGAAAATAATTACATGAAAAAAAAAAAAAAAAACAACAACAAAAATGATTGTGTGTAAACACGACGTTTACAAGAGATTTTTTTTCGAAGCTTTAGAGCACTTTGGGTTTGACAACATTGTTTATTTAGGTATTTATAAGGTATACATAGAGTTTTTAATTAAAAACCGGTGAACATATTTTTCATAAATAATTCTTTGTTTGTAATTTTAGTGCTTAACGTAATGAAATGCGTGATCCAGTAGATGATTATGTTTACTCACATGGTAGAGTAGGGCCTCGAAATAAATATTAAATAGTTATTACATCATAATGTAGAGTGAGACCAATAAAAAAAATAATAACTTTTTTGTTCGCAAATTCGGGTGCAAGTAATTTCAACTATTTTTTTCTTATTATTTTTTAAAAAAAAGACATTGCTGCAAAAAAAAAAAAAAAAAAAAAAAAAAAAAAAAAAAAAAAACATAATAAATAAATAAATTTAAAAAAAAAATTTCGAATTTACTTGCGCCTAAAGTATCAAAAGGGACATCAAACTAAGTTTTTTTTAACTGGACATTAATAAACTGAATATTAATTTTTATGGTTTTTATGCTCCTCAACTAAGCTAATTAATCATTGCTAATTATTAATTGAGCAAAAAATTGGAAAAATATCGTATTTTCTTTGAAAAAAAATACAATTCCTTCACCAGACATAGATTTTCGACAATCAGAATACGAGGGTTAATCACAGTCTCGAAAACAAGCAAGTTTCGTCTTAAAAGTATATTTCACTTTACACGCGTTTCGCCATATTTCGAAATTTTTTAAACGAATTTCAAACTTTTTGAACAAAACCATAAAACTCGTTTATGATAAAACTCAAAGATGTAAAAAAATGTGTTTCATTTTTTTTTTTATTATTTAATTTAATAATGTTCGTAAAAAGTTTGAATTGATTGAATGAAATCATTTTGAACTGTATACTTTTAAATAACAAATACAAAGTTTATATTTTATAACCGTTGTTGAACAGCAGACCGAATTTCGAGTTTGCAGCTACCAATGGTCAACTCCGTAGCCTTGTAATTTTGAACCCAATCCAGAAGACAAGGGAACTCCTAGATCAAGTATCGGGAGAAATTTGGCTTCGTGGAGGACTATTTGATGAAACTAAACCACGTTTTCGTTACGTGGAGAGAAAAACCACGAAAACCACCCACGGTTAGCTTGACGGCAAGGGGTCTCTAACGCATGATCCGTCTACCACTGATGATATTTAAAGTCAGCAGTGATTGGTTGGTTCAAGCCGGGTGCGGAATTCGTATGGACCAGTCTTCGCTGGGATTCGAACATGGGTCACCTCATTGGGAGGCGAGTGCTCTATCACCTGAACCACCATGGCTCTAATTCAAAATCGACCAAAATCGCTCAAATAGTTCGAATAAAAAAAAATCTTATTTTTTAAAATATTTTATTACTCAGTAACTACTTGGCCGATTTCATTAAATTTTTGTGTACTAACATTAAAATAACATTATAATTTTACTAATTGAAATAACAAAATTTAAAAGAACATTAAAACTTGGAAATCTTACAACTTAATGACTTGTTAAAAAATATTTGACTAAGTTTTTAAAATCGTTAAGCAAAATTTAAGTGTTAGTTTTAAAATGATATTTTTAAGTTGTCACTTCTATATAAATAAATAGCCGCCTCTGGCAACTAGCTGGTCCGCTTTTTTAAATGAGTATAATTTCAAGTATTTCTATATTTATAATCAATCATACAGTCCAAAACCAAGACAATATATAAATATAAATTCATTTTGCTCAAATGAGAGTGCCTTTTACATGTTCACACTTTTAGAACAGTACAAAAATGCTAACAATTTAAACAAAACAAGTATACTAATTCAACTGTGCTTTTAATGGGTAATAAAACAAATTAGCAACATTATTATTCTTGGCCTCGAAACATATCTTTTTTATTAAGGAATTTTGTATATTTTATCAAAACCAAAATTTCAAGCTATTTTTTGAATAAATTTTATTGGTAATTATTAAAAATAACAGGTAAAATGTGATAATTTCTGATTTATTATTTACTTTATTCGACATACTTGGTTATCATTAAAGATAATAACAATTATTAATGTATTAAGCGATTAATTACATTGACTCTAGCACAACAATACTAATAGTATACTTACATCTAAATGTTACAGATTAAAGAACTGGCGGAAAAGCTTACTGAATATTGTAGAAATTTCGTAGTAAGTATGAGGACAAAGGAAATTTATTCTATATAATTAACTTTCATTTCTCATTTTTGGACATGCAAGTTGACATTTATAAGAAAATGCACCTGCGTTAAAAAAAGAACAGATATTTTTATCTTGTCAAATACCTTCTTTCGGTAATGAAATATCAAAGACGATTGGGATTATATTGGAGGAAACGTAGACGATCACACAATAGCATGATTTATCGAGTTTCTGGGACGCCCAAACAATAAATACTTTATTTGACATACATGATGTGACAGGTGTTGTTAATATAGAAAGAATGCATATAAGATCTGATCAAGATTTTTGAATCACCTGCCGAAAAGCAACAGGACTGAAAATTTCGAAATTGGCATTTATGTAGATATACTGTAATTGCAATTATGTTGATATATTATAATGTCAGTAGACGCCACGACACGGTAGTTCGACATTTTAATACAGCAAACATAGACTGAGGACATTTTAATACAGCAAACATAATGATCTGTAGATTCAACGTCAACGTTCAGATAATACAATCCTACAAGAACTACTATTTAGTTTGGCTTCTAGAATTTTAGAACTAAAAATACCATTAGAATTTTTTTGGAAAAATGGTTAAATAATAATTTATTTAACCTTTCTTTGTAAGGTTTTTTTACCTTCTTTTTTGTAAAATAAATCAAGGTGATATAATTCTTGCTCTATATTAAAGGAAAAATGTTTTTAAAAAATCATAGTATAAAAATAAAAATATTTTTTTTAAAAAAAGGTATTAGGGAAATATATATCATCATGCAAAATTACATTTTAAACTCAGTTCAAAATAAATTTTTAAAAAAATAATGCATCTATGTATCATTTTTATTCCTAAGAATAATTAAAAAAACCAGTAATTATCCTCCTTTTGCAACACTCTTATAATTTCATCTGCATCGTGGTATTCGTTATCAGAGTTTTTGATATCAAGACCATCTTATGACAGACTTCTAACTGATCCGAGTAATCTTCCCTTCCCTCCCTCCTAAATTTCTCTACAAAAATGACATGAAATAAGCATAATAGTAAAACACAGTTTCGTCATGCATTAGAAGTGAAACAACTGCATAGATTGCATTTGGAGTATTAGATATAAATCGCAAAAAAAAAAAAAAAAAAAGAAAAAGATTTATTCCACTCTTTATCGCTTTTATTAGCAATAAAAATCTCAGATTAGTAATAAAAAATATTCAAAAATTCGCACGTTTCTTTTAAACACAGCAAACAGCAGAATGAAAAGTTCAAACCTGCTGTAATGATTGTGATTTTTGATTTTTTTTTTTGACAGCTACGTTCCTTATTACGCAATAGTCGTGAAAAAATATTTTTCAACAACAACCAATTTACAATACAACTGTTTTGCGTACAATTTTTTGTTCACTAAATGCTATGATGGATATTTCAATCGTGATGGGCTAATTTTTATTTCAGGGGCTTGAATCTTACTGTGAAATTTCCTTCTTTTAAATATTTCCTCCATTCCTTCAACCCACGAGGAGTTTCCATTGTTCTTGCACTTCTCAATTAATGATCCTGGACTATTGAAATAATAATATTTCATGCATAGATGGCAGCTTCAGAGACCTACTTAACTCTAAAAATTCTAGTATTTCCTATGTTTCACGATGGATTGCACCACTAGAAAAATTAATTAACTCATTAGATATGGTTCAGTTGAGAGATGGTACCATTCGATACGATTTAGTGGAAACCAAATTGAAGTTTACTTGAACACAATTCGAAAACAACTTAACTCCAAAGGTCATTATACAACGGAGAGTCAAACCTCTAAAGTCCAGTTAAATTTCATTTTTACTATTTTGAAACCATGCTAGAGGTAAATGGATACAAACCGTATAGTTTTTTATTCATGGCCTTTTAACAGCACCAGTTGCAAACGGTTTCAAGTCCGTAAGGGTTATGAAATGTTCCTAACCGTAAACGTTACGATTAATTGGATGGACAGACTGCTCCTGGTTACTTCACCGTTATTCTAAAATTAAAATTGGGTCATTAAATTTAATATAAAACCAGTTTTTATCTATTAGTTCTGCTTTTTTTCATACATTCACTAATCTAACGATATTTTTTTCCAAAAAGTGTATTCGTGTAGTGCACTTATGAATAATGAGAACAGCTGTATGCGAATAGTTGTTCTCGAATAACTCTACTATTAGAGCTTCAACGTTGCTAAATTGCAAATTGCGTGATTTATACAATCTAATAAAGCACGTTATGTTTGGCGCCTGAAATGTTTAAACTGATTTCGGTTTCATTTCGGTATGCTGTCTCAACAAATAAAAAAATAAAAAAACTATCTTTTAAAACTCGATATGGCTTTTAAAATTCATCACCTTTTTTTTAATATAAATTCAATTATTTTTTTAAATTCTTGCTATTTTTTTAACCAAAATATTAAATAAATATTGATTTATTTATTTTTATTGATTGCTTTATTATTAATAATTGCCTATTAATATTGATAATTCATTGATTGCCTATAACAATAATTACGGGTTTTAAAACTCATTAGAGGTTTTAAAAAATAATAATCCTCAGAATCTCGTTGTGACTCTTCTAAGGAACCCTTTGATTCCGCGGAACCCCTTTTGGAAACTGCTGGAATAGATCGCAAACCCTTCTAGGAATGCACTTAGGAAAGTGCATTTAGTTTGCAACCCCTTGTTTTGATTAGATTTTTGATTCCTTTTGTACACCGGCTTGATTTGCCCTTTTATTTTGGCTAAGTTACTTCGAACACATTAATGCTTCTTAACAACGTTATATCCCTAAAGATAGAGCTGAAAGAAAAAAAAAACTTTTAACAGTTTTAAAACCAATTCTCTCTAAGATACATTCAAAATCAATTACAAAATCCAAATTGTATGATGGCTTTTGAAACACGTCTGACTACTATAGATATTGAAAGCTTATACTGGATAGTAATGCATAAAGTCACAGATCTTGTTGACAAATTTAAAACTAAATTTTGTATGAAATTTTCTGCGAAATAATTTTCATGCCTATTAATGTTTTGAATTATAGACTTAATGAAGTTCTTAAAAATCACGAATTTCAAGTGAAATGAAAAGGAGAAAATAATCTTATTTTTATTCCACTTAAAAAAGAAATACGAGAAAAAATTTTGATAAGTAATGAACAATATTCCGCAATCTTGCGAAAATTAAAGTCGCTCTGTCCAAAGTATGTTATTAAAAGAAAGAAAAGAAAACTATCTCCCCCCCTTTTTTTTTTAATTTTTTTTTTTAACTTAATACATTTTTTTGTCGTTTTTTGAATATAAAATATTATTTTGTGGTAAAAATAAACTTTCTAATTCTGCTGTTGAACAGTTCTAATCGAATCGATTTAATACATATTACAGATATCCAATTAGACATTCATTGCATGTAATAACATTATATAATTTACAAAAAAGCTAGCATTAAATAGTTTATTTTCATAAATTTTTTATAAACAAATAATGAAAAAAAATTCTACCAATTTCTTAAATACTACTATTTTATTTAAATTTTATAAGATAAATTATGCATGCCATTGGCTTAATAAAAGCTCTACACCTTGTGCTAAAGGTGAATACTGTAAAATACGTTCTTATTTTATTTTAACTTTTGACAACAGTTTTCATTTGATTTTTTTACCTATTTCACCAATCTCAGGAAACTTAAAACTCTATAAATGAAATTTTGAAATAAAAAGGTTAACAAAGCTGTATTCTTATTTTAACTTCAGTTTTATTTCATATGAAAAGAGAATAAGTCACCTTTATTCATTCTTGAAAATCTTTGTTCAAATCACATTTATCATTAAAAACTATATTTAATTTAAACTTTGAGATATGAACTATTTGTCAAGAATTCATGATTTATGTATTTTTTTATCAATTATCCCGAGTTCCTAATTGAGAAAAAAGTTAATTAAATATAATTATTATAATTATTTCAAGAAAATTATTAGATTTTTTTTTCATTTGAGATATTCCGATTAAGAGCTGCATGCGGCAATTTTTTGTGTAAATTGTATTGAAAAACATTTTTCAGAGAAAATGGCCATGTTTTTTTCCCCTCCTCCTTTTGGAAAACAATTTTTTTTAGGGGATATTCTTCATGAAAAGATAAAAAATACTAATTGGATGCGATGATGGAGGCAGATAATAACTCTAATTTTTTGTGGTGTGGTAGTAGGAGGTTTTTTCCTCCATCCCAGAATAAAAGGGCCACGCTTTGAGCGGGAAGCAGGATTTTTAAGAAAACTGAGGGTAAGTGTGGTTTATATTTTAAAATAATAAAATTATTTGTTATAGATATTTCTTTAAAAGCAATTTCTAGCAAGTCATAGCAATTTTTTACACCAATAATCACCAGACATATACTGAGCTATCGTAAAATCTATAAAATTGTCGGTATTTGAGAAATAATTTCAAATTTTTCCGGTTGAATCACAGTTTTTATTAAATTTGTTGAACATTATCATTTGAATTAAAAATTTCAGACAATTAGACAATTATCGAATAAATTTTTTTGGAGATTTTGTTTACAGAAATTTATTTGTTGGAGTAACTGGTACACTGTAAAAACACTGTAACACTTGTACACTGTAAAACTGTGCACTGTAAACACTTGTTGTACACTGTAAAAAATTACGAATCAAATTACGATAAAAAATAATACTGTCACCCAGGGTGCCAGCCTAATGTATAAAGCACAATGTAATTTTAGCAAAATGAAGTGACTGGGCCAAAGTAGCTCGAAGCATAGAGGTTACTTGGAGAGGTTACTCAAAGAGGTTACTTTGAGCCACAATTTTTAAGCACTTATTTTATTAAAACTTTAAATGAATGATTATTATTTATTATAAATATTCATTTTTAAAACAAACAAATGAATCGATAAATAAAAGCAATAATGTGTTGAGCCAATAGCTTTTCTTTTTTTTTTCTTTACTTGCCCAAATTTCCTGCAAAATTTATACTTATGATTTATACAGATATTTCTATAAATTCTAATATTGATTTTCATAAATTATTTAAAAGGCTACTTTACATATAACCATGAATGTCCATAAGTTGGCAAATATCAACATTCATATAATCGCTTTGGTGAAGGTCATGCCGAAGATATATAATTATTTCCCATCTATACTGGAATTTTTCGACATTCAGCAGTTAATGTTGAATAAGATAAGTTAGTTTATATTGTTTTCATCTAGCAGTTTTTTTTCCATTACTAGCAGTATTTTTTACATTACTAAAGCGCTTTTCTGCAGCAATGTTTTGCCATTTTTTCCCCCTCGAAATAACAGCAAGACTATTGTCACCTTTTCTTGTTGTTCTATATATTCAATAGCACTTCCGATAACTTTTAGTCCTTCGGTATGAGAGATTTTTATAGACACTGTCTTCATCATCTTCGCTAGTTACATTTTTATTATTAACGATATTAACGATCATTTCATCGCTAATCTCGTGTTGTCCGTCATCTTGTTTTCATGAGTGTTTAGAAGAAAAAATTCAGAATTTATTTTTCAGATGTAGTATATTAAAAATAAAAAATAATTTTCAAATAAATTTCTTCATTTCAAAAATAAAGAAATTCTTGAAATATTTAATAGCTCGTTTAAAGCGGAAACTCGGATAATCGGGACTCTACTATATTTTGTGTTGACATGTCCCTCAAATAAACTGTTCATCAAGGAAAAAAAAGAATTAATATCTTATTTAGTAAACTTTACTGAACATGTAATTTAAGCAGAATTGCCTTAAAAGTCATGTTTGTTTAGGCTACAGATAGAGATCTATATAGTTTAGAAAGTTCCATTGAAAACCGGTTCAATCTCTTATATTAATAAAACTAACTACTGAATATTTTTGTAAGGGAGAAAATAATTTCTACCTATATTTACTATGTATCTTTGGTAATACATATCTACTTTTTTTATTATTTTTTTTTTCATAACCAGGATGTTTAAGTAACATTGGGTAAAAAAAATTTTTTTTAATAAATGTTTGATATTTTCGCGTCGCTTATTTTAAAACTTTAATTGGTTTCTCTCTATAAGCGATAGTTGTTATGATATTTAATAATATATTCCTATCAAGGATTTTTTAAAATTCACTCGAGTAAATAGTTCTCTTTTATCTGCTACATAGGGAGTAGTAGGAGGAAGGATAATATATTTCAGTTTATGATGCGATACGTTAAGGCAACGAGTTTTTTTTAAAGAAGTAGACAAGTTTATATTCAATTATATAAACCTATGCGTCTTTATTAACTTGTACATTCAGATAAAAAAATAAATTACACTAAAATACTATTTTAAAAAATATGTCGCTTTTTGAATAAAACTATTTTCAGATTTGAAATCCTCACATCCGAATTAGACAAGATGAAGTATATGTATGAATGCAACAACAAAAAAAAATTTCCCCAGCTTAATTATTATTATTTTGTTTCAACCCACACTTTTAATTATTGTTAGTTTCAAATATTTTTTACCAAAGAAATTTCCAAACATTGAATTATTTCACAGTTTGAAAATTTAATAAATTGGGCTAATACTTTGAAACTTGGTGATAATGATTCATAAAGTTATTTATGGGACTCATTAACTTTGATATTTAATGCTTGGAAGGAATAGCTTTGACTAAATTTTTCCACATTTTCATTTACATTCCAGGTTTCCACAAATACCCTTAATATGTTTCCACAATAAACTCTTTAACTTCTTACAGTAGGCCGGGATAGCCTGGTTGGTAGGGCGTTGAACCCATGTCCAAGAGGTCGTGCTTTCGATCCCCGCTTGACGAAGACTGCCCTTGTAGTAAATGGTGTCTGGTGCATGTTAAATCTGTCGGGTCACAAGTATCCCCTGTTCCCATAAGAAATTATACTTCTGAGGTACTGAAGTGGAGATTGATCATTCTCTGATTCAGGTCAAAATTACGATCTCTGGATGAATGGGTCCGCCCTACAAACGGGCTGTGACGTACATGTGGCTGAAGTCGCATTCTTGGCCATAGTTTATTCATCACTTCGCGTTTTTCATCTCTGAAAAGCACGCAACGCACCTTTTGTCCTAAACTTGCTTGGTTTCACCAAACAGGCCATCTGTATTGGCAAGTGGTATTAGAAACAGCAACACTTCTTGCTGTAATTTAGGTAAAAATTTCAGTGTTTATGTGTAAATGTAATCTCCATGTTGAGAATTTTTTTTCAGCCGCCATAAGTTAAATTATGTTTAATTGTTTTTTACAGCTCAAATTCAGATGATTTTTCTCAGCAAAATGAATTCTTTTTACCTGACAGTAGTAACAGTGTTTTTAGTTTTTGAAACAGCAAAATGTTTCAGTGCAATTGAAGGTAAACAATCTTTATATTTTATAGTAGTAAAAATTGATCAATGAAAAATGTTGCATGACATTATAAAAATACTTTTTATTATAAACAATTCTAACCAAGTTTAAGAAGGTTCAATTAGTAAATGATTTTATAAAGAAAACATGTTTTTTCTTCATACATATGTGCGAATGTTTGCAAGAAATCTCTCTATATTAAAAAATCGTAAGTGTTTTAAGTGTTCAACTTAACGTTCCATTTCGATTTGCTGCTCAAAAACAATAAAACTTAAAAACTTGACACGACTAAGGTGTATAGAAAAGTATACAGAAACTACACTGGAATGAAAAAAATTAACATTCGAGTAATTTATTCGAGAAATAATAACCATTAAACTTCTCGGAAAAAATATATTATACAGGACACTACGCAGAACATAGAGATGCAGGAATGCAACCACAGAGTTGAAATTTGGATGCTAAAAGAGCCATATTTGTTTATGAATTTAATTTTTTTTTTTTTTTTTTTGATCGTCTAATTTGTTCGAATGTTATTGTAATTTTAAGTGCTGTTTTGTGATTTTTTTTCACGCTTTTTTTTAGTTACATTTTGCTTAGTTGCCACAAATCTGTAAGACTTAAAAATTTGAAATTATGAAAGTTAGTAGAAAAATGTTAAAGGAGTTCAATGGAATAAAAAAAATTACAATTCAATCATTATGACTTCAAAACATGGCAACCAAAGACCGATATATAAAGAAGGGCATGCACGAAAGTACGGAAATCAAATAACAACATTTGGAGTATATGCTTTTTCAATATATATGGGCAAATCTCAGGAATCATTAACCTATATGTCTTCAAACTTTTCTTATAAATATATAACATAATAAGCGAAAATTAATTCTAATAAAATTACAGGAATAACTATGCATCACAAACTTTAAGATACGTACAGTTTTGATCGCGAGTAACTTGTTTTTGGCTTTCATTTCTCGCTTCAATCCTACATTTGACAACTTTTCATGATTGTCGCTTAGAGTGTTTAACATACTTTTTATTTTTTATTTTTTCAATATGTATTCTGTTTAAAAAAAATTGAAAATCACTAAAAACATAATTTAGTAGCTCAGCTGTACTATCATATTTTCTTGAATGATATTTTTCGTGAATATTGACGTTTGCAAACACTTAAAGTTTGTCGCCAAATTTTGGCACGTCAAACCGTAACCATCGAAAAAAAAGTTACACAATCCAATTCTGCGAGTTACAAGTTAAACTAATGATACAAGTTTGTTCTACTTTAAATAAGCTTTTGGAATATCACTAACATAAAACTCGCAGAATTGGATTGTATACCTTTTTCTTTCAATTTTCGATGGTTACGGTTTGACGTTTATAGGAAAAGTTTGAAGACATATAAGTTAATGATTCCTGAGATTCGCCCATATCACGATGCAATTGACCTGCGTTGTCTTAATTAGTAACCAACGATAACCCTTTAAAAAAAAAATAGACCGATATTCATTCCCCTGCTTTTTCAAACAGCTGCTTTTACTAGCATCCACGAGTTAGTACGTAAAAATACCCAAAAATCTTTTTGAAGCAGACGATTATTACTCCTTCTATTATTAAAAGTGACCTTTATGAATCATAACTAAGTATTGAAGTCAAACTAAATAAAAATAATTATAATAATTAGCGGCAGAAGATTTGAATAGAAAAAATGGAATAGTAATAATCTTAATCTTGGTTCAGCTATTAAAAAATTTTTTTTTCTTATGCAACCAATTAAGGAAACATTTGCATTTTGGCAAAATATTGAAGGGACACGTGCCCCTCTATGCCCCCTGACGCTACGTCTGTGCATAAATGTGCACCTTTTGAATAATAATCGCCTGAGCAAACATATCAGATTTGGAAAAAACAAAACAATATTTTAAAAGTATTATTTCTATAATCTAAACTCTTTGGTAATTATATTAAATATAAGTACGATAGAAAGACCAGTTATGAAAATTTGAAACAATCAAATGTATTTTTTTTTTTAGTGTTAGATTTAGCATAAGTATATTTTTATAGTAGAAAAAGTACTGAATAAATACCTCATATTTTAATTTAATACATGTAACAACTACTAATATTACATATATAACTACACATTTTATTTCTTTTCAGAAAATCTTCGTGAAAATGGACTCGAGTAAGAAGTTTCGTATTTTTATATCTCTTTAGCTACTAAATAAAGTAGAATAAATAAATAAAAATAATAAAAAAGTTTTCATTTGTACAAATAAAACAATTTTTATTAGAAAAATTGTCAGGTAAATTTGTTATAGTCTAAAAATAAATCAATGCAGTTATATTTAACTACTTTTTTTTACATACACAATCAATCCAGTGTTGAATGAAATGTTTTAATAACTAACTTTTATATGTAACGGAAAATATTATATAGGTATATAGCGGCTGTTTTTTAATTGTTATATTTTTCATAGAAATGAAAAAAAATATGACATATGTGTTGAGATATAGAGAATCTGATTGGTGCCGAACCAGATACAGCAGGAATGTTCCCTAAGTTTCTAAAAAATTAGTGCCTAATTTATCATAAGGCCTGAGAATCCATACACTTCTGGGGGTCCCTAAATGTTACAAATAATTCTTTTTTGTGTTTTTCCTTAAGATTTGTCTATTACAGTTGAGAGTTAACAAAAATTGAAATAAATATAAACTCAAGTATACTAATGTATCGTAATTAACTTGTTATAAATAATTTAAAAACCCTTTATAACTAAACAGCATGCGAAATTTCAGTTTAAAAAAACGACCTGGTTGCCCCTGACTGGCTGCCCTGCATTTCTAGATCAGACCCAACTATAAATGATGAGTCAAATGTTATTACTTGTTAAGATTTTAATCTATACTGTTATAATTTGTTTTCCTTAACAAAAGCATTTTAAATATTTTGAAAAAATATTTTCATCAAATAAAGAATCATTATGTTATGTAGTAAATATGAACTGGATTGTTCGAAATGTCGGCAATAAATCGTCAAGTTTGCAACATGAAGTAGTCAAGTCGTCGTTAGTCGTAAAGTCGTCAAGCTTACAACTTGAAAGTTGAAATGATTTGAAGTGCGCTCTACTGATGGTTTTCTGAATTCATATAATATCTTCTTTTATATGTAAAAAGCGAGGACTTAAAAACATCTCGTATTTCAATCCATGTAATTAAATTCATGGAATTAAATTAAGTTGTAATTTGCATGTAGTCCTTTTGCATAGTAATATAAAAAGAACAAAAACTGATTAGTAAATAATATTTGCAATTTAATCCCGCTAAAACGAACCCGGATTATAGTACGCTAATTTACAATCCCTTGGCTTTTGACAAATCGTTCTCTTTTTTGGATATTTTTTCTTGGTTATAGTTAAGGCAATTATAATGCAAGCTTTTATTTCCTTTAAAATTTGTATCCTAAACTAAAAAAAGCAGAAGTCAAGTTTTTTTTTATTTACTTATTTAAGAAAATGCCAAACAGAAGAGTGAGTCGTTGAACGCCACTGATTTAGAAAATTGCGTCCCTTCCAAACTTCTATTTAACTGTTATTTAATACGATTATAAGAAACAACTGAATCATTGGTAGTTTGTTAATAGCTGACTCAAATTTCCTGTTTATACAGGTATTTAAGTAAATGCTACATGATTTTTAGTCAATGAGATAAGTTTAAAAATACATAATATGACTTTGAATTCACATAATATTGGAGTACTTAAAAAAAGTTATTTCACTGGATTGAATAACGTGGTTCAAAGAAAGACACTTGAGAGAGAGAATTAATTGCACAAAAATTCCTAACTTTTAACTGTAACTATCTACAAAAATGACGTAAAATAAAATATAAACATTTAAAAAATTCTAAAAAATGACGTAAATTTCAGAAAGTATAAAAGTCTGAAATATTCGTTTTAGGAAGACAATGCTTCGCTATATGGAAAATAATTTGAATGTAATTCCAAATTCGTTAAAAAAAAATTTTTTTTTTAATGGTGGGCATTTGGGACGAAAACCCATTGGTCACAGAAAATACCAGAACTGCTTACTCTCTTTTCGTTAGCCAGTGGGCACCTGTGGCGAAGCCACAGCGGTGGAGCAGCGTCGCCCACGTCACACTACCACAACCCGTTTATAGGGCGGTTCACATTCACACACAAAGGAGAAAGGACATAGAACACAAAGAGAGAGAAAGAAACATTCATGCCCAGGATTCGAACCCACAACCAGCGGCTCCGCAGTCAGGCACGCTAACCACTCGGCCACCTGGTCGGTCGTTTAAAAATTTAGTCATATGTCATTCGTAGTAAAGAAATTTTGTTCTAGACAAATTCGGCATAGTTAGTGAAAGTTTTATTAAGCAAATTAAATACTATTGCAAACACTATTTCCAAGAACACTGCTGAAACATGTCGAATTTTTTATTTTATTTTATTAATTCACAAGCTAAATAACCGTTATTCGCACGGGGTGAATAAAGAAAACTAAAGAATATTAATAAATCAGTACTGAGAAACAGTACGAAATCACGCTCAAAACTAAAAGGCAGTACCGACATAATTGAAGAACTTGATGGAAAAACCAGATAAGTGACATTTTTGAGGAAAATAATGAATCAGAGAAAATAACATAAAGTTTGCTGAATCAATATGGGTATGTAACGGAACTGTTTGTACCGTCACTTTAATCTCAACATAACTAATCCACATTGGTTTTTAGCGTGCTTGCATGATTTTTGTTTCAAATTAGGCAGTGGAAAATAAAATAAAGCAATAAATTATTAGTCCCGCGCCTTCTAATAAACCAGCGTTTCTCAACCTTTCAGTATTCGCGGCCCAGTTTTCAATCATAATTTTAATCGCGCCCCCCACTTACAGTAAAATGTATACAACAATAATGCATATTGAGTATTTTGAATTCTGTCTTTAAATTATTTTTAACTAAATGCCAAAACAAAAGTGAAGTAAAAACCAGCAGCCATTGAGATTGTAGAAGCTATGTTTGGAGTTAATTTTTCAAAACAATTACAGTCCATACCTCTTTCAAATGATACTGTTGCTCGTTGAATTGGTGATACAGCTGAAAATGTAGTGCCAGCTTTTCTCAATGTTACGTGTCAAAATGTTTTCAATACAGTTTGATGACGCAACAGATATTAATAAAGATGCTCATTTAATTGCCTATGTTTGATTTTGTGATAATATGTCAGTAGTAGAACTACTTTTCTGCAAACCAATGGAACTCAAAACAACAGCGCTAGCATTATATGCTATTTTAAATGATGTTATGAATGAGGCAAACATAGAATGCAAAAATTGCATCGGAATATGCACCGATGGTGCTCATTCAATATCCGGAAGGTTCGAAAATATACAAGCGAAAGAAATGCGTCCTGGTTTAAATATTGTGTTAACTACGGTTGTAACCGTTGCAAATTATATAAAAATAAGAACCCTGAGATCGAGAATCTTTTCCGCTCTTTGTAATGACATGGGTTCAATACATTCAGAGTTACTATTTAAATGCGAGACAAGATGTTTATCACGGGAGAAATTTTTGCAACGTGTTTATAAATTAAGAGAAGAAATCGTCATTTTCTTAGAAGATAACAGACCGGAAACCGAGAATTTTCACTATTGTTTACTTGTGATGAAATTGAACTACTTGGTCGTCATATTCGATAAATTAAATAACTTGAATCTTCGACTCCAAGGAGCAAATACACATATGTTGGATACGAGTGATAAAGTTAATGCTTTTTGCAGAAAATTGGAATTGTGGGGCAGAAATTTAATGCAAAAAAACTTAACAATGTTTGCAAATAAGGATAATTGTATGAAGAAGAATATGTAAAAGTTGTTTTTGTAACCAATGAAAATCATTTAGCCATGCTGGCAAAGAATTTTAAAAAGTATTTTCCTGCTGACGACAAACTGATAGCAAGTTACGAGCGAAACCAAAATACAATTTAGTAATAAATCACTATTTGAATTTTCGGCAGGAGGATGATTTTTCTGCACTGAAAATAAGGGCATTTCGCATTCTATTACCATTTTCAATATCCTACCTTTGTGAAACTGGATTTTCTGCTGTGGTTTCTTTGAAGACAAAATATAGATCACGGCTAAATATAGAAGCAGAACTGAGAGTGGCTATTTCTAATATTAAGCCTCTGGGTAAGCCAAAGGTAGCCAGTGCTCCTGACGTAGCCCCCCCCCCCCCCAAAGTAAAATTAAATTTATTTTGAATCATAAGATCTCCCTGCTGCATTGTAAATCTTGTGTTTGAGGTGCACGAGGCTGAATTGGAAGATATTTCTATGACTGTCCTCCATTGTATGAAGTGATTTAATTTTTTGCAGTTGTCGTTCTAATTTCCGGGTGAGAAGATATTGCTATTTATATGTGTTTAAATTCTTAGAAATTTGAGTTATGATATGTTTTCTGAAAGTTTATTGCTTTTTCTTTAACTATATTACTTTAATTCGAATTAATCTATCAGATTAATAGTTTTAAGTCGTGCAAATGGTGAGAGAGACACCGGTGCCACCTTGGGGACACGTGGACCACCTTCGGAAACAAACTTGAAATCTATGAAAGAGTTAATTATAAATCATTACGTAGCATATTATTTCTCAAAAAGGAATGATTGAATTGAGGGCCAATTGATTTATTTCATTTTAAGCAAATGTGGGTATTTTTTAAATTTTTATAGTATTTTGACGTTCTCTGCACTTTAGTAGAGTTTGCGATATTTTGTTTCAAGTTTTTTGTTTTGTTTGCATAAAGTAATTTTTCAGTTATTTTTTTATTTTTGTGGTAGTTATGAGTGTTTTTGTGGTCGATTCTGGTATTTTCTTGTAAATTTGGGTATTTTTATACTAGTTATGGGTTAGGTTAGTTAACTCTAGTATGGTTATTTAACTCTTACTTGTTAGTTAATACTTTTGAAAAAATTAACTCAGTAATTCTTTTTTAATTCTAATGAGTTAACTCAAAAGAATCGCTAGTGACTTCACACAAGAACTATCAATGTAAAATCAATAAACAAATCATACACTCTAAAAACAAATATCTTTTTTAAAGTCTGGAAATTTGTTCCTACCAGCAAGATACTTAAAATGCCTTTTTAAAAGACGTTTGCCAGTGCAAGTGTTTTTTTAAAGATAATTTGAGTAAGTGAAAAAGTGATTTCAATATATGACTCACCTTTGGAGCCTGTGGGAAACCTTAAGCGCAGAAGCTACAATTTTGAAATTGTACTATAAAATAAATGAAATTTTATTTTACAATTAAAGGTATACGTGGTATATATTAGAGTTAGGTGTAAGATGTTACAGAAAAAAATTCAGCTACACAGACTTAATCAGAAAGTTAGGAAAAATCCTCAAAGCCAAGCCACTCCTGGTTCCCCACCTTAAGTTTTGATTTTTTAAGTTGTTTCACTTTAATAAGTTATTAAATATGTCGATATGTATTTTGTTTTCTATATGTATGTACGCCTTCCTTTCATCCAGTTAATCAATTTTTTTTAAACAATATTTTCTGTTGAATATTCTCGCGCCACCCCTCTAGTGTGCTCGCGCCCCACAGGTTGAGAATCGCTGTAATAAACTAATAATAAAATAGTTCGGATACAACTTTTTTTTTTGTTCTGAAAATGCCACTTAACTGGTTGGTTTCGTAATGTAGCTCGTTTTTCAATTAATGTAGCTTAGATTATTTCAATTTTTTTTTTATTTAATATTATTTGTTGCCCTTTTCGGTGGCTATACGTTACTGAAGTAAGCAAGACTCGTTTTTTTCTTCTTCTTTTTTTTTTGTTGCAGTTTATCTCTATAGAATAAAGATAAAATGTCTCACTTGGATGATTCCATTACACGCAGCTAACTCAAGCATTACCCCTATCAAGTAATCTTCTCCTGTGCATATCACTTTCAAGGGGTCATAAAATATATATTTCCAAAGTATCGGTATAAAAACTGCTTGAGTTCAAAATTACAGGGCTACGGAGTTGAACATTAGTAGTCGTAAACCCAAAAATTGGGTAGGCTGTCCAACGAAGATTATAAAATAAAATGAAATTAATACATATCCTCAGTGGTAGACGGATCATGGGTTGGATTCCCCTTGCCGTCAAGCTAACCGTGGGAAATTTTAGTGGTTTTCCTCTCCATGTAACGCAAATGTAAATATTCTAAATATTCTTTTTCTATTCAATTACTGTTGATTTTAAAAAAATAATTTTTTTTAGAAAAACGCTTTAAAAGAAACATTATAAATAAAAAAAGATTTTTTTTATCAGACAACTTTTAAAGTATGAATTTGGTGATATTGACCACGCGTGCTGCCACGTAATGTTGAATTTATCTGACCTAGCGAATATAAAATAATTAAATATTTAAATACGTGCAATAAACTATTTTTTTCTTGACTAAATAGAACTATAAGCTAGCAATTATCACTGATGTTAACGTTAAAATAAATAAAAAATTCTATCGCCTATAGTTAAATTTAAAACAATGCCTAAATCTTAAAAAATTCTATTATCCTCCATTTTGAAAAGAAAATTCCATTTTGTTTTTTGCTCATTCCGCTCTAATGGCTCGTTATAAAATGTTCAAATGTCGGCAGTGACCTTCCTTGTGCTTTGAACTATCTGTGTGCGAGTTTCATCACTTTCGATCGGATAGTTTAGGAATCCGTTAATGACACACACACAAACAGACATTCATTTTTATATATGTAGATTTATTATTATTATTGTTGTTGTTATAGTGAACTATTCAGTATAGTAGACTAATTCCGCTGATGGTTCAATACAATAAGGTGTGATTGTGTAATAGAACATGTTATGATAATGAATAAAACATTTAATCAATAATTACTTTCATTTCAGAAAGTGTGCTAAAGCGGGGGAGTCTTGCAGAATAGGTTCACGTGGTCATGGTCCAAGACATTGCTGTGAACCGAGAATTTGTGCCTGCAACATGATATATGGCAATTGTGATTGTTCGTGGACAGCGCCATCTCAGCTTTTCAAAGACGCATCCAATTACTTTTGGGACAAACTTGGAAAGTAGTTAAACTGTTTTTATCCCCAAACTCTGTAATTATAGATTGAAATTAAAATAAAGATACATTTTTGGAATAATTGTTGTATGTCTCTTAGACTACTGAAGCAATTGTATTGAAAATTATCTGCCTCGTTAATTCCTGGATGTTTTTTTTCTATTAATAGATACCACTCTCGAATACTTAAAGGCATTAGTATTAGAGAAGTCTGAAATTTAATTCTAATCATTTCAATCAAAGGGGTAATTTCAATGACTGATTAGTTAGTAATGACACTATACGATACAATATTTACAAGAAAAATTTAAAGTTGAATTTAGACAGGAAAAATCTACGTTAAACATAAAAGTTAACATCAACTGGCCTCTTCTAGAAAAAATTGATGTTTTTTTGTGTCTGAAAAAAATTAAAAAGTGAAATTTTATTTGAGTTAAGACCTTCTTTAAATATAAAGAGTCACACAACTTTTAATGGGGGGAAAACACCGACACTATATAACTTTGATTATGTAACAACTCCATTTGTTTAAAAAATTATGAAAGTGGTGAAAATGGACATGCCTCGTATATTACTTTCGACATAGAATCGACTTTCGATTATTTCCACCTTTCAAGTTTTGAAGCGAATGAAGTTTTTATAATATCGATAAGTCTGTCGTACCGTGTCAGTTTCTTGAGTATTCGTTTTATATTGAACTAAGCTACTATTTCTTTTCTAGACTTCTATCGAGTTTTTAGTGAGTTAAAACGATTTTTAAAAATTGATAGAGAAGCAACAACAAACTATCGGGAATCGTGTAACATTCACTATACAAAATAAATCTCCGAATTTCAACCATGTTTTCTAGAAAAGTAGTTTCGACATGACATCAAATGCATTTCATCAGTTTCGGAAACCATTTATTCGAGTTTCCTTTTATTTTTACGTGGTTGCTATGCGCTGTACAAATGTCAACAGCGTAGCGTTTTTGTTGTTATTGTTAATTATAATCAGCAGTTTTGAATTTCTTATAAGCTTTCAAACTTCGTACCCCCTCCCCCGATTTCCATAAAAAATTAGCGTTTACACACAAAAGTGGGGAAAAAACTATGATATATAATATATAACTTTTATTCTATTATATAATTAAAGTGTTTAAATTTTTTAATCCTTAAATCGGTAAAAAAAGTTAAAACGTGCAATCTAATTTGAGTTACATAAGTCATTATTTTTTTAATATAAGAGTTACACGTGATTTAATGGGGGAAAACACTTATAATACAGAACTTGATTATATAACAACTTTATTTGTTTAAAAAATTATAAAGATGGAGAAAATCGACAAGCTTTGTGTGCTCGAAAATGGAGCCCATTCTCAAGATTCACAGTCTCACAGTGGACTGATCGTAAAGACACGGTTCCCAGTAGATCACCAAAGTCAAGCATCACTGGCTGTGGTCAGTAAGCGGGTGGGTGACCACTTTGATCAGCCAGCGTAGGGACCGAGGATGCGCGGTATCGGTCCCCATTAAGCTGTTCTACAGTAAAGTGCTCGACTTCGCGAGCAGGTCCTCGGGCTATCAAAGCAGGGGAGTCATCCCCTCTGCAGAGAATCAAAATTGATGTCTTCGGATCATTCTCAGGGATGTTTCCCAGAGCGGCGCCAATAGCCCATTGTGCAGTTCTAGTGCGACGTAAATAAAGTACCTACCTATCTCAATGTCCACCATATTACTTTTGATTATTTTCACCCTTTAAGTTTTGAAGCGAATAAGGTTGTTATAAGTATGTCTACCTTTCAGTTTCTCGGGATAATTCATTTTATACTGAACTTAGGTCTTCCCTTTTCCCTTTTGGTCTTCTTGCGAGGTTCTTGAGTTGTAAAACGTGTTTCGTGTATTAAAACGATTATTAAAAATTGAACTATTGGAGAGGTAACAAAGATGTATTGAAGATTGCAAATTCGTCCCATCAATATCAGAGATAATTTATCCTAGTTTCCTTTTATTTTTACAAGATTACTATAGGTTATATTGTATTAATCTGTGCAATGATTCCCATATGTACTTTCATTCTAACGTCGGTGTGTACTGCAAGCATGTTTAACTATTCGTCATACAAATGTCAACAGCGTAACGTTATTATTGTTAATTATCATCTCTAAATTGAATTGTAAAATCTCCCCCTCCCCAATTTCCGTAAAAAATTTTTGTTTACACCTTAAACAGAAACAAATCCTTTCTAATCCCTAAACTAAAAATCCTTTGCTACATGATACGACCTAAACTGTGGGAATTTCGTGATGATCGCCGTTGATGTATAACTTTAGAATCCTCGTGAAAATTGAAAATATGCGAGGTAGGAGATTAAAAATATACAGATTAGGAGTCAATAAATAATATTTTAGAGAAGAAAAAATAAACAACTGATTTTTATCTATAAATAGTGAGGAAGTCGAGATTAAAAACGTAAAAATGTCTTAGATCTTCCGCAAAAACAGAGAGGAAGTGAAAGACAAAACATCTCTAAGTTATCCTTACAAACTATTAGTTGATTTCCATTATCAATTTGGAACTCCTAATGTGTATATTTATTTTAAATTTCTTTTTAGAAAAGGATTTTGAAAGTGTTGACTATGGGCTGTTATTACAGAGCATCCTTCTATACGATCTTTTTTTTTTATAAATTTTTTTTTAAAATTTAATTTTAGATTAAGCTAGGATTCTAAAAGTTTCAATCCTTTTCTTTTATTTCATTATAAGTTTCAATATTTAAGTAAAAGTTTTGTGAACATATGTTAATAACTAAATTAATGGAGACTATCTAGATTGAATATCTAGAAATAAAAATTCCAAATAAATTTGACGGAGTATTGTATGCCTTATCTACGTAGGATGTGCAATGGTTGAAAAATATTGTCTTAATCGGAGAAATTTATACAGGCTTTATCTTCGCTGAATAGTGTCCGAAAAATATTAGTTGAATTGGTCAAATTTATCTAGGTTCAGTATGGGCATAATAATGACTATAAATATCGGGTGCAATCGAACAATGAGGCCTATATTGGCAAAATACTGGTTGATAATCCTTCCTTCATGAATATGGGCCCGAATTATATTGCAACTAGGGATCCAAGTTTTTGCTAACTTATTTTTAAAGCTACGAAATTCCCTCCAGCAATATTTTGAAATCAAAATAAACCTTGTGAAATCAAAATAAGTTTCTCCAATAAAATTATCTACTTCTTCAATTAAGATACCAATTATTAACAGCGCTGGAAAAAATATAAAGCTGAACACAAAGTCGCCAAATATGAAGCATCACTGTTATGGCTGAATACGCAAACTTATTTTCTACCTGTAAGTAAAGAAACAGATTTTTCGTTTAAAAACAGATTTTTGTAGTTTACACGCTCAATACGATGCCAAGAGGAACTCATTTAACGGAAAAAGAAGGATGTAGAATTTTAGCTTTTAAAGAAATGGACTTGAATGGTTCTCAGATTGCAAGAAAAATAAGAAGGTCCAAAGCTGCAGTGAATAGTTACCACGGAAATCTTGAAAGCTACTGCAGTAAACAACGTATTGGCAAAAAAAAAAAAAAAAAAAAAAAAATTTAGGTCAGAAAGACGAATTCGGTAGCTTGCTTGTCACAGCGAGATGTTATCTGTAAAAATTAAAAATGAAATACAGTCACCATGCAGCAGTCGCACGATTGGAAATTATTTAAGTAATAATCTAAACATTCAATTTAAAAACATTTAAGGAAAACCCTCGTTTACTAAATTTAACAAAGATTCTCGTTTAGCATTTCCGAAGAAACATCTTCAGAAAGGTACGAATTGGAGTGATGTGGTTTTTTTCTGGTGAAAAGAAGTGAACCAGATGACTGTCAATATTTTTGATGCGACTTATGCACTGAACCACAATTTTTATTTTTTATTTTTACAAAAAGTAAATTTGGTGGTGGGTCCGTTATGATTTTGGCCGCATTTGCTGCAGGCGGCACAACTCCAATTATATTTATACAAAATAAATTAATACAATTATGTATCAGAATATATTGGGAGATAATATATTGGGCCTGTCTCCCTTTTTATTTCCTCTAGAAACTTGACCATCTAACAGGACAATGTGGTTGTCCATACTTCATATTGAACTAAATTCTGGATAAAAGCAAATGAGGTTAAATCCCTGCTTGAGTGACCATTTCGTAACCTTAATCTGAATCTGGTAGAAAACCTTTGTGGCATATTAGTAAGATTTATTCAAGAGCAAGTAGCACAAAGGATGTCATGTAAATTACTCATGTACCGACAATTGTACCGACTTTATACTTTGTACATTATACTTTTACTTTATGTTTAAATCTTACTATGACAAATAAAGTAATGTGTAATACATTTTTCTATTAATTTCTGCTTTTGATTTTATTATGTCATAGTAATAAATAAAACCGTAGAAGTTATTTCATCTTATGTTTTATCATTTTCTTCAGTGACTTACTTTTTTCCTGTATTGCAGGTCAAGATAGATAAAATCTGTAGAAAATGTTTCTTTGTTATTCTAATTGGATATTACTAAAAAATATGATATAGATTTTTTTAAATGTTGATGTATGTATGTAAAGGTTTTAATTTTATTTTATTGCTTTAACTGGTAATTTTTGAATAATTGCTTAAATACCTATTTTATCAGACATTTTTTACACTTGACGTTGTCAATCCATAATAGCGTAGCACTTCAAATGTGTAATTTTTTCAATTAACTAATTGACTTTTTTTTAAGTAAAAGAAATAAAATTTGAACAAAACTTCATATTTTTAGTTTCTAACCGTGCCCAAAAATTAACAGAAACTTTTCTTTTAAATTTTATAGTTTTTTTTTATTCCTATTCATATGTTACTGCTCGTTAAATGCTCACATTGTATATAGTATTTTTTATTATTTTTTTTACAGATCCCCGTAATTCAATATCAATCAAAATGAAATCACAGCTGCTCTTCATACTTGTTTTTATGTTATACATTTCATATTGAAAGGACAATGTTAATTATCTAACCTTATTTGACATATAAGAGAATTTTTTATACAAAATTCGAGACATATGTAAGAAGAAAACGGTAAGAAAGTAACTTCTTTTTGTTATCGTCAAAGTTTTATTAATTTGTTGTTATTAATATGAATAATAAAGCAACTTTTAAATTTAAAAAAAAAGGAAGACTAAAAATACTTTCTTTTTCATGAAGTAAATAACAATTAATATTAAGCTTCTGCCTTATATGTGACATATTTATAAATGTGAATTGATGACTGTAGTGTCATTAACAATATTTGATAAATTTATTTATTAATGAGCTATATCAGTGTTTCTTTATGCAGTGCGGTGATAGAGAAACAAAATCAGAATCGGAATTAGAAAAATAATCACAAAAAGACATAATCAATAGAAAAATACTGACAAGTTTGTATTTGATGTCGAAAATTAATCAGCTAGCACACTAGCTCCTTGAACATAACATTATATGCACATATCTTAATATTGTATGTTAAAAAAAGATCGAAGATATTAAAATCGAAAAGCGAAAGGATATATAATTGCTTGGTTTGTTGTATTCTGCTTTGGAAACTAGTTATTTATGCCTACCAAGTTTATAAGTTAATTGGAAAGTTCATCAACAGATGGCAGAATATAAAAATTAAATCAATTTGTTTTTTAACATCAAAATATTTTTTACTTAATACGCAGTAGGAATGGAAAATGCTGTCTTGGTTTACCAATAATGTAAATTAAGGAGAATCTTCTTTAGTATTCTCTCTAAATAAAAATTTCTGCTGGATTTGACTACACCACGTAAAAATATTATAACCCACAAAAAATTCGGAGAAAATGTTTTTTTCTTCTTCTTCTTTTAACAAAAACGCTATCCTGAACAATATTTTTAAAAAATGTGGCTTATCATTTTCTTGTCACAATTCAATTATAGAAGGCTTCTGTTATTATTATTGCTGCATTATTTTAAAGATAAAACAGATAACTCTCATTTACATTAGTTACTTTTCCACCTGTTTTTCTTGTTTTGAAAGGACAAATGTTTGTTTCAATTTACGCAGTAATTTATGCATAATATAAACAGTGTTTATTTTAAAATAAATCCTCGGGTCGCGCTGAGAAACTTTGATTTCGGGCAGCAAAAATATCATGAATTTCTGCATTAATTCTTTTTTTTAACTCATGCTTTTAAATTTTCTATTTATTCCTGATATTTTCAGACAACACTACAAAAGAAAATTTTCTTTTTTTGAAGAGTTATGAATCGGCCCAGAATTGCGATTATCGTGTTTTCTTTGCTGATAATTGCAGATTGTTCGAATATATTAAGTGGTAAGTAATAGATATTAGTATAGTATTTAGCTCTGTGTTTTGATTTATGATGCAAAAAGAACTAACACTAAGACTTTAATTTTTTATTCATTTTTTTTCAGCAAGCGAATCTTTTGCTGAAGCAAGAGGGTAAACAATGCTTAATATTTTCATTAAACTTTTACTGCTGATTTTTCTTTTATTATCTGTTTAATAAATTGTCTTGCAGCTGAAGTATTTATCACAAATAAATGTTCAACTCTTATTATTTTAGAAGTAGTTTTAAAAATGTTTTATTTTCTTTCTTAAACATCGCTTTGCGTTATTGCAATCATTATTAAAAAATTTATTAACGCTTCTAGCGAACGACGAAAGCAAAAGTAAATAGATTTTTTAAAAAAAAATATCCAAAAATATTTCAAACATCCAAGGCTTAAAATTCTCAAAAGTTGTTTGAAAAGTTACTATTTTAAATAATCTCGAACTGTCAACGAACTTTTTTTCAATGACTGCATGTTTTCGCACAAGAGGCGTAAATTTCAAATCTTTCATGAATTCCGGGGCATCCTTTATTTGATATAAATTTTTTATGTTAACTTCTCCTTAAGTAATTCGATGAAAAATGTTTTGAGTTTGTGGGGAGAGAAGTTATCGGCAAAGTCAACCTTCATCTATGAAACCTTCATCTATGAAAAGGTACCCCAACTTATTTTCGAGTTAACATGTCTTATATACTACTGAATTGGAATTTTGTAGTGGCAGACACACTACAGTACTCCTCCCACCCCCAAAAAAAATAATAATAGCTGTGATAGAATTTGATGAATGAAGAATTTGATGAACAGCAGTGAATCAACCACTAGTTGATTCACTGCTGTTTTGCGAGAAGCTGGGAGAGCTGTATTAAGACCACCGTACTTTTGAGTGCTGATAGTGGTGACTCCTGTATTGCCACTAGCAGTTGAATGTATACAGTCGACGTTGTGTGTAATCTTGACTGAGTCGCAACGGCGGCGCCAGGAGGTGGATAAAGTTACAGTCACAAGTCAAATGTTCAATGGAGGAATCCATTGAAGTAGGCGCGTTCAAATCGAAATGGGCGTTTCTGTCAAGGTAGGCATGTTCATATCACGCCCGGGTCACCAATGTGGGGAGAGGAGTTACCGACAATGTCAACCTTCATCTATGAAACGGAACCCCAACATAGAATCGAGTTAACATATCTTATATACTAGTGAATTGGAATTGTATTTTTGTAGTGATAGACATATTACAGAGTTTATTCCCAATGATGTTCATTCTTATTTTAATTCTGATATTATTATTGTTTTTGAGTCTGATATTATAATTCCTAGTAACGTCTTGATATCTGAAATTTTTTTGACAGGGAATGCGCAGAAGAAAACAAACAATGCTCTAAACTTAATCTGGGCAATGGACCACCTCATTGCTGTGGTCCAAAAGGTTGCTCCTGTGATCCTGACTCCAGAGAATGCTACTGCTTTGAGGATCGCATTGACGTCACTTTTGGAAAAGATTGGAATGTAATCCTTGATGCCGTGAAATAACTACCATTTAATGTTTGATTTTAAAAAGAATTCATCACAACGCAATGATAAAATTAGCTTGTAGCACATGCTTGTGAATAATTTGCAATCATTGGCATTTTTGAAGAACGCAACTACAATCACTGAATCAACTATGTAATTTACCACAAAATAAATTTATCTTTCCTAGCCTTACTTTAGAGTTTTAGCTGTATTAATGTTTTTTGTCTCTATGAATCGAGTTTAAATAATCGAAATCACATTTATTTCAATTTGTGAAGTTTCAGCAATAGTTTTTTGTGTTCAGAAATGATATTATAAAACCAATAACCCACTAACGCCGCTTTTTTAAAAATAAAAAAAAAATTTAAAAAAAAACATTTTTATTTTATTTATTATTACACTGAGCATTAGAATACCTGTTCGAATTTATTACGCTGCACGTGTATTTATTTTTTGGGAGGAGGGGAGTTAATGTTTGTAAGTGATGAGTTAGGATCAATTAATTTAGTTTTAATTTTTAATTTTCCTCCTATGGCATATTGAAACAAACCACTAAAGTCAAGCATCACTGGCAGTCAATGAGCGGGTGACAGACCATTTCGATAAGCCAGCGACAGGGCAGGGGGAAAAAACTGGTAATAAAATCATTTTTAACCGTTTTTCATGATTTCACTATTCCTAATAAAAAAAACTTTAACTATTCTTAATTATAAACTATTCACCACTCTTTATATTTACACGAGTTTAAAAAAAAACATCTGTATGTATGTCATAACTTTAAGAAAAAAAATATTTATAGTCAAGTATATATTAATATCCCCCTAAACAAGTTGGAATAAAACACTTTTTTAATCAGTTTTTGAAATTTTATGTTCTGATATATATGAACATTCAGCCCAGGAATACGAAGGGATGGAGGGTGCGCGGTATCAGAAATCATTAAATTGTTCTACCGTAAAGTGCTCGGCTTCGCCCGTGATTCAATGGGCCATAAAAGTGCTGAAGCCATCCTATTCGCAGAGGATCAAAATGATGATAACGTGTCTTCGGATCATCTTCATCAGAGATGCTTCCCAGACCGTCGCCATTAATAGTCTATTGTGCAGCTTTAGCGCGACGTAAATGATGTACTACTACTGCCATAGTTTTAAATCTTATCCACCCTCCTTTAGGCGGAAGTTTCATAAAAATAGTAATACTGAATTAACAATAGGAATAATTTTGTCAAGAGCCTTTGCGACATATTATCATTTTGAAAGTTTCTTCGAATTCGAAAATGAAGATACATTTTCTTTCAAATTTAGGAAATAAAATCAATAAATACATTATTATAGCACGTTTACTTACATGAACTTAATGTATGTACAATTTCTTAAAAGTATAATCAACAAATATTACAAATTTAAAAAAAAAAAAATTCGATATAATCTATTTCACAATATAGAAATATTTATATTCTTTTAAATCTTGGGTTCAAAGCTCAGATTAAAAACCTTTGGGAATTTCATAATATTAATTTTTTCAAATGTTACGGTAAAACAATTTAAACCAAACAATAGAAACGGATCTTTTCTTCAATCGTCACTCAAGCTACAAATACACCTGTTAAACATTCCAATTTATGCTCCGAAGTTCTAGCGATGAATAAAATCCACATCTGAAATTATCCTTTCATTTACATCAAAAATGTTTTTCAACATAGGTAAGATGATTCTTTTTAATCATTATGAGAAGTAAAATGTTTTTACTTCGTATAAATATACAATAAGCTTCCATTTTATCAAAAAGAATTGTAAAAGCAAATGAGTCTACACATTAAATAATAAATTATATATTTAATTTTTATAATAAATTTTGATATTTTTCTTCCAATATTGTAATTTCCTAATGAGTTAAATATAGAAAAATTGTGCTATAAATAGCTTTTATAGTAACTCAAACATTTCGCGTGTAGAAGATGTTGTTATTGTAAAAGTATCTTTATTTAATTAAAAAAGTAATAGATTTAAGTGAGGAAAAGAAATGCAAATTTTCAAGCAAATGATATTTTGGAATCACTTTCCAATTTATTTTTAACTTTTGTTATGGAAAAAATTGGCCTTTTCAATATATTTTCTTGGATGAGAGATGAATTCCTTAGCAATGGTTAGTAAATTGTGAAAAATTTATAAGCTAATTTCGAAATATTCCTTGTGGAAAATATGAAAGCAGAGTATTATGAGAAACATTATAACTTTTTCGATAAATGTGTTATAACTAAGTATTTAACAATAGAAATGACTGTATCTAACTCATATTTTGTAATATGGAATAATTTCTTATTGACGAATTAATGATAGTTATGATGCAAAAATTTTCAGATTGAATTTCGTGAAAAATAGCTTTTCGAAGAACATGAAGTTTAGTTCAATAGCAATTTTACTACTCCTTATGTTAACATCAGTTAGTTGTTCTTACTGGCATAAAGGTAAAGAAAAAACTTTTTTTAAATAATACGAACAATGCCTAACTCAAAAAAATAACTACCAGTTTCTTTTTTTTTTTCCAGAGCGGAGAGAACTAGAAGAAAATATTGAGCAAGTATAATTTAAAAGATACATTTAGCATTAAGTAAACTTTTTTTAAAAAATTTATTATCTTGGATCTATCGAGGATAGATAAATACATGCTGGCGTGTATCATAAATTTATAACCTTGATTATAAACATTTATACAGTTATAATTTATAAGAAGAGGATAAGAAGAAAAGAGAGAAAAACGAAGCAAATTGAAGAGAAAAAGTATAAGTACACAACTTAAAGTTACGATAGCGCCAAGCTGCTAACGTCACAACTGGAAGAATATCTGAAATTTTTTTTTTTTTAAATGAAATAAAAAAAAAAAAGGTTTTATCTCATAACAGAACTAAAAGTATTACACAATAAAAGAAATCTAAAAAACATTAACTTGGAAAAACATACTAAATATTACCTTGGTAATACCACAATAGGAGATGTTCAGAAGTTCGTAGCAGGATGTTACGTCCTAAAAATCAAAAACACTAAAATGAGATTAAAGTGAAGGCAATGCCCAAAAGAAGAATCTACCATGTATGTCAATGACTCCACTTCGTGCCTAATTTCATTTTAGGATATATATATATATATATATATATAAACATACTAAATATTACCTTGGCAATATCACAACAGGTAATGCTCAAAAGTTTGTAACAGGATTTAACATTCTAAAAATCAAAAAGGAAATACCCTAAAATGAAATTAGGCACGAAGTGGAGCAGGGCCGCCTCGAAAGAAGACATACTACATGGTATATTCTTCTTTTGGGCATTGCCACCACTTTAATTTCATTTTAGTGTTTTTTCTTTTTGATTTTTAGGATGTAACATATATATATATATATATATATATATATATATATATATATATATATATATATATATATATATATATATTGTAATAAAATTTTTTTTATTACAATTACAACTCCTGAGCAGGGATTATTCCCATGGGATAAAAGCTCTTTATTTTCTATTCAAAAAGCTATTTTAAGTGTCTTGAAGTATATTTTTTTGCATAAGAATATGGCATAAAGTTAATTATAAAATTTATGTTACCGATAACAAAAATCGAGGATAATCGATGAAACTTGCCTGGTAAAATAAGGGTACAGTTTCAAATTTTTTTTCCCCCGAGTGTTTGTGACCACCCCGCCAACAATAGCTGGCTAATTTGTATACTGCTCTTGTTTTTAACCAATCTCTGTGATGATATCAAATAACCCCAGAGATGAATCCTCTGGTCGTCAATTTAACATCGGGAGGTTTTGCAACGCTAATAAACTTATTGTTAAATGCAACTATATCTAGTTTTTTTTAAAAAAATGATATATCTTTCTTTAACTACCCTTAACCCTTCAATCAGCAATTGAGACTAATAACAATGCAGATCTTTTTATTATCTTTTCAGTAAATGTGCAAAGGAGGATGAAAGTTGCTCGAAGCTCATGTTAGGGGAAGGGCCAAACCACTGCTGCCCTCCCAAAGGTTGTTCATGTGATTTAGAGGAAAAGGAATGCGGCTGTTATGATGACCGAATCGACATCACTTTTGGAAAAGATTGGGAAACCCTTAGAGACATCATAAATGAAGAATACGAAGATGAATACGTAGAATACGAAGATAAAGTGAATCATTTAGTATATTTAGTACATAAGACTACTGAAAAAGAGTAGTACTCTTAGCAATGTAAACAATGTACAGTACATAATAAAATATTTCACAATTTTTGTGTTTGATTAAGGAAACTAGGGTTGTTCTTTGCATTATTTTATAAAAAAAAATTTTTTTTTTAAGAAAGTAATATCGCATGAGCTGAGGTATATATTAGTTCCGAAATTTCTAGGAGTCAATCTTATATAATTGAAAGTACTCACAGCATTAATCGCGTTTAACTTTTCTGAAATAAAATAAAGATTTAGAATCATCTATCAATTATCTTTTAAAGTCATCTTAAAATAAAGAAACAAAGTGTTTAAAAAAATTTTGGATTTAAAAACGTTTATAAATTGAACTCACCAAGAAAACCAATAACTTTTAATAATGAATCTGCTGTAAAATTACCGTATTTATTTATTCATATCAACTTCGTAGTTCAACCACATTATTAATACAGTAAAAATTGGCTTTTTCATTAAAATGAAAAAACAAGCTCATGCAAATTTGAGGAAATCTCTTAAGTACCCTCCTCATAGTATATGGCAAAAAGTTGTACAATATCGCTCATCGGGCTTGGTGGGAGGGGAAAGAAACGAGGTAAGAAACTTAAATACAGCTATTCAAACATATTAAGTATTGTTTCTGACATAGTTTTTTTTTATACTCTGAATCAAATGAAATTAATCCTAAGACGGTCCCAAACTATCAACTCCAATCAATCCCAAACTATTAGGGTCCTAAGTCCTAACATGTTGTGCTTTATTAGTTTTATACAAAAATAAAATAAAATTAAATTAAGAAAAAATGTTTACAAAATTAAAATGAGGAAAGTAATTAAATAAAATTTCATAAAACTACGCTTTTCGAGGGTAGATTAAAAAGGGGAAAATATTTTTATTTCTGTCAGACATAAAATGAAAAAAAATGGATTATTTTATTTGCGAAAAACAAAGGCGAGGAGGAATTTTCGATGGATAATAGGAAGATTAGTACGAAAGTGATGAACGTTTTTCATTTTGTGTCAGATAAAAATAAAATTATTTTCTATTTTTCAGTTCATTTTAAAACAGTAATTTTTAATTTTGTTTCATTCGTTTTTCTTTTTAATTCTCAGTCTATAATTCGAGTGATTCGTAGTGAAGTGACTAATCATTTGAATCATACATAGACACTGTGATTTCTAGGCATAATTAAGCAGTAAGCAGCAGTAAGTATTAGGGGAACCGGAAAGTAATGTCGTTTCGGCGCATTAAATATTCGTTAGTCTGAAGAACCCGTTAATTTTTTTCCGATATGTTTCCGATACGACATTGAAGGGTTGTTGCTAACGAGGATGAATACATATTAAGGCCGGGATAGCCTGGTCGGTAGGACGCTGGGCCCATATCCAAGAGGTCATGGGTTCGACCCTCGCCGGCCGAAGACTCCCCGTGTAGTAAATGGTGACTGATGCACGTTAAATCTGTCGAGTCTCAAAGTCCTCCATGTTCCCATAACAAATCAATACCTCTGGGGGTACTGATCCAGGAGTTTCCTTGTCTTCTGGATTGGTTCAAAATTACAAGGCTACGGAGTTGAACATTAGTAGTCGTAAACCCATGAAATTGGGTCGGCTGTTCAACGACGGTTATAAAATAAAATGAATACATATTATTATATTGATTAAAAATAAAATCTTGATAACAAATATTAAATGCACCGAAACGACATTACTTTCCGGTCCCCTTAATATTATTTGAAGTTTGACTTTTGTCGCATATAGTTATTGCGCACGTAAAAATTTTTCAGTTTTCATTCCTTTCAACTGGAAAACATTAATTGCAATATATAATAAATGATAAAAATTACGGCAAAACTTTTATTTTTGAAATAGTTAAGATTAATTTGGGACAATAAGCTTAGCTTTAACTATTGGTTTTACTGAAACGTCATAGTTTTCAACAGTAAAAATCGTATAATTCCTCTAAGACTAAACAATCAGGCTTTTATTATAATTATTACCAATAATAATAATATTAAAAAACAATTTTTATCCAGAAACCATAATATTATATTTTAATTTTGTTTGCTTTTGCAAATTTCTATAAAGAAGATAAATATTTTTTTCCTTTTATACTTAAGGGTCATATTCACTATTTTAGACAGAAAAGGAATTTTTTGATTCTCCCATAATAACCTACAGTACGGTATTTCCTTATCAAGTATATAATTCAAAGTTCTTAATACTTTTTATTTCATTTTATTCATGGAAATGTATTGTATTGTACCTATCTACTAGATTTTAAAGTTGCAAGCATTTGTAAATTTTTTCAAAGTTCAAGAAATAAAAAAAGCTCACAAGGTTCACACGAACACATTTCGATAAATAAATTATACAAAAATTATTTATTAGTTACTTCATAAATAAAACAAATATCTGTATTATAATTCTACGTTGGTTAGCATGTAGGAAATGGAATCCCTCAGGAGGGTTAGTAATTTAATTAAAATAGTCTGGGTGAAAAATAATAAATGCATACGAGTTAATACACTTCTTGTCTGCACGAATTTTGACCTGAAAAAAAATTTAGAAATCTAACGCAGAAAATAAGTAAATATACAGCATTTACTTACATGAACTTATTGCGTTACTTTTTAAAAGTATAATATACAAATGTTACAATTAAGAAAAGAACTTTTAATAAGTGAAAGTTGTAATCATAACATTGAGATACTTACATTCTTCTATATTTTGGTCTCAAAAATGGCAGTAAAAACCTTGATGCGCTTAATTTTTGATGTTCCATAAAAACATTTTGATCAGTCAATTGCAACAGAACTTTTCACTCAATTACATGTCATTCAACCACCTGCCTAATATTAATTTCAATTTATGATCTGAAATTCACAGCGATCTATAAAATCTGTATCTGAATTTGTTTTCTTTCATTTGCCCCAGAAAATCTATACGTTGTTCAACATAGGTAAGATGCTTCCTTTTAATCAGTGCGAGAAATAGAGCAGTTTTACCTTCTTTTTTACTTAACAACACACAGTAGTGGTGCATGCATACCATAAATTTACATTCTTTCGGAAGATTCCAGTAAGATTGTGAAAGCAAACGATTCTACATATTATAAATTTAATTTCCTAATGCTAAAATATAGGAAAACTCTATATTTACATATTCTAGAAAAATTGCGAAATTGAAAATCAGTTTTCAAATTTCCTACACCTAACACATCGTTGTTGTAAAGGCAATTGATGATCTAAAAGCATTTAAATAAAAAGTAATATATATATATATATATTTAAGGTAGAGAAATCACACAATATAAGCAAACGATTTTTTAATATCGGTTTCTAATTTATCTTCAACTTTTGAAGAAATACGACTCCTGAAAATATTTTTTTAGCCAAAATATTATTCTACAGCAAGAGTTAATTGTGTAAATTTAAAAGATAATTTTAATAAATTTCTTATAAAAAATATGGACGCGGAGTGTTTCCATTCTTTAATGTTAGAAGATATAAATACAATTTTTGGACTAGAACAATTTTTCGATAATTTATTGCTGTATGCATAGTGAGAGGGAAAAAAGAACGATACTACCCAGCTAAATTTTTATTCTAATAATTGAATTTTTATTTATTAAAAAGTTAATCTTTATGTTAATTAATTAGTGCTAACTATTAAAGTGAATCAGACACAAAAACGTACTTTCTATGAGTAAACCAGGATAAGCATCCTTTCCCCCCCGAATGCATGTGGATTCGTTATTATCAGAATATGAAGCGTAGCCAGAAACATCTCATACTTAGTTGAGGAGAGCGGTCTAAAATTAACTCGACATTAATTTACTTTTAGCGTTTTCTCCATATGTGGAAAACTTTTGATCAAATAAAAAATTTGTTTATCCAATAATGAGTCCATGAAAACAAATATTTTTAAATAATTATTAATCATTATTTTATTTAATAATAGTCGAAAAAGATGTTGGTTTGTAAGGAATATAAATTTTTGCATCATTTTAAATTATGAAATTTTAAGTGAGAAAAATTACAAAGTTACATAAAAACAGTCTAATAGTTCTTAAGAATAAAAATTTTGCAATTACGTTTTTTCTTTGAAATTTTGTAATTCGTAAATTATTTCAGCGATTTTATACAAATTTTGTTTTTTATCATTTAAAGTCACACAGTTAAAAATTATGTAAAAATTTGTATACTTCACAATACAAAAATTTTTCAACTAATTAAAAATTAAATAATAGCAAATAACTAAGAATGATTTTTTATTGAATTACCTTTAGATAAATAAATTGCATGTCGATTTTTTTTTCATTAGCTTGAATAGTTTTTAAGATAGGTCGAAACGCGTAAAAAATAAAAATAACCTTTTCAACCTCTCTCCTGACAAAAACTATTTTGACCATATCTCGCATAATGCGGTTGTCTTCATATCTTCTAAATCATCAATATAAAAAAAAAGAATTGTTTATCCACAAAAACTGTGTCATCATCACACATCTGTTTGTGCAAATCCAATCAAAAGAATAAAAAAAGGTGTGTTTATTCCGAAAGTATTTCTATGAATTTTAAATTTTATGTTTCTATGTATTTCTCTGCACGTTTTCGTTTCTGATTTCACAACTTAGTTTATATTAAATAATTAGCATTTCAAAGGTCAACATCCTGAATAATTAAGATTGGCTCAGACTAATTATCAAACCAATTTGAACTATTAAGTTGGAAGAGTAGCAACTTAAAAGTTCAAAAGATAGACCATAAATATACTAAATAACTACGGCAAATTACAAACCTTTTTGTCCCTTCACTCACTATATTGCTTTTTCCACGGGGCTCAGATTTTTGACACACGAATTAAGAAGGGTGGAGGGGGGTTTACTTCTGGTTAAAAATCATTCAAAATCTGTAGTTCAAAAAATTTGTTGACAAAACTTAGTTTTTAATAACGAAAAAAAAGGTTCTTTTTTAGCAATATAAATTTAGTTATTGCTTTGAAATTTTAGTTATTAATAATAGTTATGATAATGAAAGAAAATTTACAGGGTTTAGTAAACTTTATAGCACAAATACTTTTTGAGTTCGATTTTATAACTGGAATTACTGTCTGCACTAATTAAAAGTTCTACACCTCGAACTCCATCTAAGTATATGAAAATCCGATCATTTTAAGTCATTTACAACTTGTAGTTCAAAAAAAATGTGTTGTTATAACTTAGATTTTAACTTAGCAATCTAACTCATATTTTTCAATATAGACTGTCTTATTATTGAAGTATTATTTATAGTTACGATGATTTCACTAATTTTTAGGGTGTGCTAATTTTGTGAAAAAGACTTACTCAAAAAACATGAAGTTGTGTGCACATGTATTTTTTCTCTCATTGTTGTTGCAAGCAAGTTGCTCTTATTGGCATAGAGGTAATAAAAGTCTAAAATAATACACTGAAACTTTACTTAAATATCTTTAAATTATAATTTAAACGTTTTTCTTTTTTCCAGCGCGAAGAGGCTTAGAAGATACAATAAAGCAAGTATAATTTGGAAGATATAATATATAGCAATAAGTAAACTTTTACATTTTCTTTTAAATGGTTTTATTTACATCCTTGCATTAAACATTTTTTTAAATACGAAGATACATAAATACATGCGGAGTGATTCATAATCATTAGTTTTAATTATAAACTTTAATAACCCTTCTAGAAAAATCATTGCAATCTTGGCACAAATAACCACCAAATTAATATTGAAATGAAAAAAAAATCAAAACAATTTTAAAAACACCACAAGCTATGATCAAGGTCTATTGCAAAAAAGTGTCAATAAACATTATTAAACACAGGTTTTTTTTTTTTTTTTTTTTTTTTTAATAGCCTGACACGATATCTTTCGGTATTCTGCAACGAATACTGAAGTTGTTGATTTAAAATTTTTTTGTCACAGTTTAAAAATTTTATTAGATTTTCAATATTTAACGAGAGCAGAGATTATGAACTCACCTGTATGTATACTTCAATAAATTATTTATGTACTGACCATTAATACTCTTCACACTTTCAAATAATGACAGATTTGGCAATAAAATGTCCTAGTTCTTGAATGAATTTATGAAATACTGAATAAAATAACTAATAGCACAATCTAATCTTATTAACAGGAAGAGAAAGCAAATTAAAAAGTTAGAAAGCACCTGCGAGGTAAGGTTCAGAGAAATGCATAATTTTTCTTTCAGTTTTGATTTCAACACTTTAATAAAAATTTTGATCCTTTTTTTTCTTGTCTTTTCTCCTGAAAGAATTTAATTATCTCAATGGAAAATATCACTTGACGCTAATATATGGAAATCATCTTTTTTTCTACCTTCATGCTAGTTTAAAATAGGATGTTTTGGTTTAAAAAATTAATCAGGATAATAAAAATTATGATAACCTCGACCTCTGAGCCAAGAATGTTAAAGAAATAGAACATTGAGGCAACCCAGGTTCGAATCCTTAATGATAACTGATCATCCCCTTGACACCAAGTCAACAGCGAGAATTTTCCTCTCTGCATAACGCAAATGCGGTTAATTTTCCTCAGAAGATAAATGAACAATACGTGAGGGGAGTAAATGTTTTATTTTCTAATGAAATATTTCTCTATTTTTATTTTTTCGATCATTTTATTTCACAAAATGATATGATCTCAGGTTCTCCACTTATTCCAATCAGTTAACTGTTTAAGGCCTAACTGTGACCCATATGATCAACTTTACTTCAAAATAGATTTTTTTATAATAATAAAAAAAAATAAAAACAAGTTTTTTTTTTTTTTTTACACAATATTTAAATCTTTTGCTTAAGTCAGAATTTTCCATACCCCAGCATTGTAGACTTGAGACATTAGTATGACTTTTCTTCTGATAAAACCATTAAAAACTGCTTATTCGGACTTAGATTTGTGAGACAGTTCCTTTTTCGAAAATCAATAAATCTTCGGTAATTTTTTTGTTTCCTAATGTATTTTTAAGTTATGTTTTTCATTATAAAACCAAAATCATAGTACGTATGTGTGTGCAAAATTTCTTGTATTCCACCTTGCTCAAACAACCAAATTTGTTTTAAATGTTAATTACTTTGTTCATTCCACTTATTGCTTCAAATATAAAACTAATCACACAGCAGATCTTTTAACTTTCATTATTTTTGCAGAAAATGCGTAACCTAGGCTGAATCTTGCTTGAAGTTTAATCAGGTTTTGACAACTTTTTTCTGGGGCCTTGAACGATTTTTTGAAATCTCTCCTACATCATTCTATAGGTATTCAAGCCCTATGGCGAAAATGCCCAAGAGCAATGGCGCAACTCGGATGGTCACAGACAAACTAAATCGTGACTGCCCTAGTGTGCGTCAACAAAGAACAGTTTGAGGAAGATCATGGGTCTTCTCACCGGACACTGTCCCCTCAGGAGATACCTCCTATACATTATGGGTATTGAATTTGATTCTCTTTGTCCATGTTGCCATCTTGAGGAGGAGACTTCCAGACATTTACTTTATGATTGTGAGGTATATTCTGCTCAAAGATTTGAGCATTTAGGGCAACATTGCCTTAAGGCCTGGGAATTACAAGATATTCCTGTCAGGTGTTTGCTGAATTTTGTTTTAGCTATAAAGCTTTTTCGTTAATCATGATTTAGGGTTTGGTTACAATAGACCTCTGGTCTATGAGCCCTGCTCTTTGGAGCTGCATAATCTCTAAGTCTAATAACTTATTCATGTCTAACTTTAATTGTGATGTCATTCTTTTGAAATAGAGTCATTTCATATTTCCACTATATGAGACAATAACTAATTTTTTTTTTAAATGTTAGAGACCTTATCAATTCACTATCTCTTCAATTATCAATTGATACCAATAAACAATGCAGATCTTTTTAAATTTTATTATCTTTTCAGTAAATGTGCAAAGGAGGGCGATACTTGCTCGAAGCTCATGTTAGGGGAAGGGCCAAAACATTGCTGTCACCCAAAAGGTTGTTCATGTGATGTATACGCAAAGGAATGTTGGTGTTACGATGACATTATAGACATCACCTTTGGAAAAGATTGGGGAAAGCTTAGAGACATCATAAATGAAGAATACAAAGTTAAAAATAGTTAATATTGTAAGTAAAATACACAGGAGTAAATGCAGAGACTGGTTCTCTTAAGTGTAAGCAATGTGTAGTTCATTAAAATATTTTGCAATATTTGTGTTTTATAATTTAATAAAAAAATATTTTACGAGAATGGAATTACATTTAACTTAACAAATTTATTCTTCTTAAAGTAAATTTTAAATTGCACTATATTTATGTATGCATTAAATGTGGAAAATTTCAAAAGTGTGCATACAGGAAAATTAAGAGGCAACAAATTTTTTTTTAAAAATTTTGCACTTATCTTCAAAGTTAGATGTGAGTGGGCAGTGTCGAGTAATCAAAAATTTTTTCAATTTTTAAAACACATAATTTTGATTGTTTACTTCATTTTATATTTTAGTCAAGCTAACTACACATACATTTTTCGTATAATTTAATGTTTTTTTTAATAAAAGTTCTCTGAATGTAGGCAGTGAACTTAAATTTAAATGTTCACATGTAAAAAATAAAAATTCATGTAAAAAATAGTAGGATCCTAAGTTTGCTGCAGAAAAAAAGTATAGAAATTCGAGGAAGATTTGCAAAAGTGTTTGAAAACTTAGCAAAAATACAAGTACTAAAAACTGTACAATGTTTCCATGAAACATTTGGGTGTGATATAAGTAATAAAATAAAAGCATATGAAAGCACAACTTAAACAATCACGCTTTAAATTTTATGCAATATTAATATCCTTATTCAAATGAGCAAAAATAGTGCAAAATATTCTACACTGTTGAATTATTCTCATTTATGTTTCATCATTCAACAAATAGTCTGCCATCATTGTTTTGGAGCATAAAGAAATTTCACTGTCAAGTGCAATAATTGTGTTACTCTTATATTTCAGTATATTTTCTTACTAGGAATAAGGCTTACTAAACTTTTTCCTACTTTTGAATACTTATTGCATTTTAAGGAAGGAGAGTATAGTTAATTTATAATCCAAATGATAGAATTACTTGACAGGAATTGGTTCAGCTCTGGTTCTATTCTCCTAAATGTTTTATCAGCTATACATTATTAATTTCAAAGCTTCGAAAAAGTACTAAGTGCTAATAAGTAAAAATTCGAAGGGAAAAAAATAAATAAAAACCCTCACATTTTAAAGATTTTTCGAGCATTTTGAAAATTATCAGATTTTAGACAAAAACATTCATAATTGGAGGAAATTTATCCAACTTGCATAATAGTCATGAGAGATGTTATAATGAATCATGAAGGAGAGGGGAAAAGTCCAATATGATGCTATTTTGGAAAATGATCATACGGATAAACCCTACATTCTTAAATGAATTACTAAGTACTCAAAATTTTTCAGTACTATTGAACTACAAATGAGAATCAAGGTAGGGAATAAATGGTTTATATTCAGAGGTTAATTTTCGGTAAAATAGATTTTAAGGTTTGAGAATTTTCAGGAGCAAGCACATGAAATTGTAAAAATAAAAATATATACGGCTGTCACGAGCATTTATTTACATCCTCTAAAAACTTCAAAACAGAATATAAACTTTTTGATGTTGAAAAAAAAAAAAAAAATTGAAAGCCAGGTTGGACAAGAAAAGCTTTTTCTTTAAAATCCATCCCCCTAATCACTTGTAAGTCTTGTCTTCACTATGGATGGTGTTTTCTACACTAGGGATAGCTGCAGGCTCTTTACTGCCTATTGATTAATTGAATGTAGAGTTTAATGGCACAAGATCCAAACGAGGATATGCTGCGTCACTTTACTGCCTATGCTTTTGGATTACTGTTTCTGGCATGTTTTGAAGTCATTTGGCTCACAATGTGTTCATTCTGTTTTGAGACTCTCTTGAGTACAATTTCTTGTATGCATAGTATTTGTTACCTGATTTATTATGTGCATTTACAATGAGTTCTAAGTCTATAACTCAAAGAAGTTTCCTGTCGTGTAGTTTAAATTAGAAAAAAAAAAAAAAAAAAAAAACATTTATAAAACACCTATCAACCGGACAACAATATACCAACTTCGAAAATTAAACTAAAATGATAATTTGTAAAATGAATCTCACAGCTTGAACAATATGCTAACACTAACGTATGATGGTGAACGCCTAGAAACAAGAACAAACAGTAATAAACAAGTAAAAAGAGTCCAAATCAGGACTGCCAAAAAAAACAAATTCTTTCTAAATACAGCAACCATGTCATTTTTTTTAAACAATAAATAATTAAAATAAATTTTCAATCCAAACTCCACCAAATTACTTAATAACATTAATATTTTATGAAATACAGCAGATTTGAGCTAAGAAATTAGATAACTTATTTCGCTTATTGGAAACAAAATTATATGTTTGAAAATATCGCCTTGCAGAATAAGCAGCTGTAAACTTTCAAACCGGAAGTTGAGTAGGTCAAAGCCTCGAGATTGTTGTTGCTTACATTTATATTGAAAACACCTTTCATGCGTTTTTTTTAATACTTGTCTACAGGGGGACAGCAACTGTTTTTCCACGGTACTTCCCCTTTTCAATGAGTAATGACTCTCAGGAAGAACTGATTTCCCACATTCTTGATTCGTCAAAGTTTTGTAACCCTCAAAATGCATTAGATGGCGATCCAATCAACATTTTTGTGAAAAATGAGGGACAGTTCTCGCCTCTTCATCTTTAAATATCATCCAAAACAACTAAATATCCGAAAATGAAAACTAAACACCAGCAGTTTTATTTATGTATAAAACAATTTATTTCAATCATGCAATATGCATTAGGTGATGATATACATAATAAAACTTACAACATTGTCGTTTCAGATGAACATGGTCAACACATATGAATAAAACAAATCAGCTGAATGCATGGGTGATAAATTGTACTGGAAAATTAAAAAATATTATCCCTTAACAAAAACATATATCTCCATTAACAGTAAATAAAAATATAATTTTTCTATCACTAGCTAGCAGAAGATCAAAGAAAATATGACAGACTTTGTTTAGTGGCACTAAAAGTTAATAACACTAATGGCTGGCAACAACACAAAACAATAACTTCGTAACATTAATTTTCAACTATACAACTGCACTGGAATGTCCAAACCCACTGGCTTGTTATTAATTTAATGACTAAAGTTGAAACAATTTCAAAATGCTGAATAATTACTGCCACCTATCATGCTATTCATTCCATGTCCTTGGTAACCACCGTTTCCACCATTATAATACCCTGAAATATAAAAAATTGGTAATATATCAAATCAGTATCAACACAATGTGATAAGTTAGGCTCAGAATTAATATAACAAATATATACATTTTTTTTTTTTGTATTTTTTTACTCTTTTGCACTTTTTAAAATTTTAGGTTTTTTCATTTTTATTCTAAGGCATTTGTTGGTTATTTTATTTTAGGGCATTTTTTTAAATTTTTAGAAGTACTAACTCATTTTACCAAACTTCATGCATTTTAATGAGAGATTGTCTGTTAAGAGCAATAAACTATTTACACTATTTCACTTTGAAAGGAAATGTATTCAAACTGGTTGATACTAGCAACTGGTTGATAATCGATAAATTTTAAGTTGGCAAGGTAAGTAAAGTGACACCAGCTAGAACACCTACCTCTATAGTTGTTTTCTAGCAGTCAAATTTTGAAATAGTAGTCAATGTAATTAGTTTTAACTGAACTAATTGTTGGATTTAATGACAGAGAGTAAAAAAAAATGAATCAATAATTGGATGACATAAACTGTAATAATAATGAAACATGTGGTCAAAAGCTTTAAAGATGCTTCAAAAGGGGGATCTGGTGCACTAATAACACCCATATCAAATATGCACTAATAGCACCCATAGATGTTAATACAGGGGTGATTGTGAGCCCAAGTCAAAATTCCGGAAAATTTCTTGAGTAAAAAAAAAAAGCTTAATCAAAAAATTACGGAAAAAAAATATCCAAGAAGGTTTTTTCCTTTTTCGCAGTATTTTTTAGTTTACTTAAAATATATTTAAAATTTTACACATACTTGTGTCGACCTGGAGAAGTAATTGAAACATACAAATATGTCTTTCTTTATTGAGTTTATGATTATAATAACTACTTACTGATAAAAAAGGAATATTAATCTTGAACATAAGCTTATAAAGTATCCGGCTCTTCCTTACATATAAAATAAACTGTGTTTTTAAGTTCCACCCTTGAAAATTTGATTTCCGGAAACATTTGTGATCAATGATTTTTTGAAACGTCTGAACCTTTGATCTCAGGAAACTTCTGGATCACGGTTAGCGAAAAATCCGGAAATCCCGATTTTTTCCGGAGCACAATCAGCCCTGTTAATAGAAGCTTTAAAATTTACATTTGGAAAAAAGATGTTCTTTAACATTGGGAAAAAAGTTATCTCTTTTGTTTAGTATCATTTTTCCTTTAACATTGATTTCAAATTTTAATGAAAATAACATTTCAATATCTTGTGATTTAATACAATTATATGTTACAGGAAATTTTAAGAAAGAAAATAATTCATGTTCAATTAAAATTTTTATTTTCATTTTGATGGCATTTTCATTAAATTTTTGAGACGTCAGAATCCTGCTCTAATGATAATCAATAATAGTTTTTAATTAAATTATAATACACAGCTTTTAATTAATAGAGTTAAATATACCTCCACCTCCATATCGACCACCATATGAAGCAGGACCAGAACTCATTGGCTTGGAGGACGAATTCAAAAATAGCTCTATGTATCTATGTTCTAAAAGAAAAAAAAAAAAAAGGGAATATTATCATAAATAAAATATAATTATTTTTTAATAAAATAAATTATTAAGATTTATGCATTAGGTTGTTGGAAGATTTTTAAGCTTTATTGTTTCCTCAGAACAGCTTTGTAGTAAAACATCAGTACAAAACAGAATTAAAACATCTATCGTTTCCCAAGTTACAAATACATTAATTATCTAATAAATAATTGTAACTAATAATATAATTATTTTACAGTCATTAATAAATAAAATTGTTATATTTTTTTACTTCACCGTCTACCTCTCCTACCTATGATATGACAATTTTTTCCTCAAAAATAAATTGAACTAATAATATTTACAAAATTATTTTTAAAAAGAGGTAAAAATTTAAAGATTATTCATAATAGTTACATACTCGCAAAACAAGAAAACAAGTTTCAGCATGTTCAAACAGAACTACAAAGAAACAGTTTTGAAAGACAGTTTTTAATATTCTTTATTCTTGTCTATGTTTAAAGCAGGCAACACCTTTCCCAAATAAGAATTCTTTCATTTGGGTTTCAAAACGATACTCTGAATTTTTTCAGTACTATATATTCGTCAGTTCAACATCGCCGCAATTTATTAAAAATTACGGGGAACTTTATCAGTATTTTATGATATCTATAAATAAATAAAAACAAAATTTGAAAACTAAAAATTAAAACAAAATATTTTTTCCAATCTATTTAAAAAAAAATAACTGTTAAATTAAGAAATTAACGAAACAAGTTTTAGAACAGCAGCACAAAATGAAAGTGCTGTTATAAAAAATTTTTTTATTAAGAAAAAAAAAAAATTTTTATTTAGAAGAGAGACCAAAAAATGGTAACATGCAATTTTGAATAGTAATAACAATGTGATTGTCTTACGCATATTTGCTTTATCTCTAGTCATAGCTTTAACAGCATCTTCATGAGTTCCAAATTCAACATCAGCTTCACCAGATGGACGGCCACTTCTGTCATTTCTCAAACGAACACTAATAGGTGATATATTTAATGGTCTAAAAAACTAAATACAAAAATTGAATTTTTAAACGAATTATTGATATTAATATAATTTTTGATTAAATACACAAAATGTTTGATTAAATTATTGTATCAATTACTTACATCATAAATATCTTGTTCAATAGCTCTAAAAGGTAAGCCTCTCATGTGCACACAATGACCAGTGCCTCCAAAAGCTCTTCCGCCAACAGGACCAAAACCTCCACCAAAACGACCATTCATGGGACTATTCATACGACCTCCATAGCCATCTATATTTAAAAAATATATATAAATGTGGGTATTTAAAATTACAATTATATATTGAATAAACATTATCCAAACAGGAATATGTTTTATTTACAAAAATGTTCTTATTGATATCAACTATTATTGGGTAAAATGGTTATCTAACATATAAAAAAAATTCTATAACTTTTAAATATTATTAAATTAATAAATTATTATTAATATTAATTAATATTAATATTTATAATAAATTAATAATAATTTAATACTAATAAATTAATATTAATAATTAATTAATTAAATATTATTAAATTATAAAATTAATGACATTTTTTTTTTAAATCCTAGATTTAAGATAATTATAAACTAAGTTTAGCAAAAAAAAAAAATTCTTTTATGTAAAATAGTAGAAGAAACTACAGTTGCTTTAATTTTGTAAGAAATTTATTAATTTTTCTCCATTTGTTGCTTTTTAATTGGAAGTTAATACTATTACATACCTGCCAACATATGAGAAATAAAGTAACGAAGATTTTACTAGCAGCCTTTTTTAGGCCACGTGTAAAGTTTTGATACATCATGCAAGTCAAAAAGAGAAATTCAATATAATATAAGTATTAGCATTTAGCGAAGTAAAAATATAAATATTAATCTAAAGAATATTTTTTAAAACATTATTTATAATTACTTAAACTAATAACACTCAACATCAGTACTGGCAGTAGCACCATCTGTTGAGGAATAAGAGAAGTAATTTTACCAACAGCTATTATTTAATCGGCAAAATTATTTTTTTTTATAAAAGATTTTTAAACAGATACGAAGAAATTTGAAAATATACGGGTAAACAGGAGATAGCTGTAAAATGCAGGAGTCTTCGCTAAAAAACGGGAGACTTGCTATTAATTAAGCCGGGTTGAAATTATAAACTGTTTAAAAATTGTTTTAATAATCTGATTTTTCTTTTTGAAAAAAGGTTTTTTCATTTGGTTAGGTAAGAACTTATTTCTTCCGTGGAGGTTATTTTCCATCTGTTAAAGAAATTTGTCCTCTCTGATGACAATATTTTAGTGCTCACAAAAATAAAGTTTATTTATATATTGCAACTTACCCATGCCGCCAAAACCACCTCCATTATATCCGAAACCACCATTTCCATAGTTGCCACAATATTCATTATATTCCTCATCCAAATAACCTAAAAATTACAATAGAATAGGAGAAATAAAAAGATGCAACCAAGAATACACATCCATAAATAAATAACACCAAAATGGTAAATTTATTTTAAAAGCAACTTCTAATGAATTCTAAAAAATTCCTTCTATTTTTAATTAGTATCATTTTTATCCAATTTTCAAAACATAATGGTTGCTTTCTGTTGGCTGCTATTATAAGTTGACATTATTGTTTTTAATTCCAAAAATTTTTCTAGTCCATAATCTGAAATAACACTCAAAAGGAGCACAATTTAAAAAAAAAAAAGAAATCTAAAAAAATGGAAGAGTTACAAATTAGCTGCAGATTCTTTCAGATTTTATGTGAAAGGTCTGTATGAATAATCTTTTCTGTTAGTTGCGTTTGTGAAAAAAGCCTACCAAAACCATGTTCTTGAAGTAATTTTAGTCTTAAAATTATAAATTAAAGCTATCTTTGAATGTTTTAAAAGGCAACAATTTCATGAAGCACCTGACACGATTAAATATTTTGTGAAGTCTGTTAACAGACCCAAAACTTCTCAGAAAATTATCCTAGTTAACACAGACTCCCAGCAAAGTATTATCATTGCCTTTATTTTATTTTATAACCGTCGTTGAACAGCCAACCCAATTTTATGGGTTTACAACTACTAATGTTCAACTCCGTAGCCTTGTAATTTTGAAACCAATCCAGAAGACAAGGGAACTCCTGGATTGAGTATTGGGAGAAATTTGCCTTTGTGGAGGACTTTTTGAGGGAACTAACCAGCATTTGCGTTATATGGAGAGGAAGATCATGAGAACCTCCCATGATTAGCCTGACGTCAAAGGGACTCTAACCCATGATTTGTCTACCACTGAGGATATTTCATGTCGGCACTGTAATTGGTGCAAGTCGGATGTGGAATTCGTATCGATTGGGATTCGAACCGGTTCGCCTCATTGGAAGGCGAACGCTCTATCCCCGTAGCCATCGCGGCTCCAATGCCTTTATTTAGAAAAGTAATTTTAAAGATTGTGTAACATAAATTTTTGTAACTAATTAAAAATAAAATATTGTTGAAAGTATTATTTCTTTTTTTTTGCGCCAAATAAAAGTTTTAATCTGGAGAGGTATTACCTGGCTATTCAGGATCTCAACTTGATGCTAGAAATAAGTCAGTAAGCAACTGGTTACATCCCTTGTGGTCTATTGGCTAAATCTTACACAGGACATTTATTATTTTGACACCTGTACATTCTATTAATAAGGTAAGATTCTGCTTCATAATTTTGGCAATTATTAATTATCTCCCTTTTTAACTGCAAATTTTTGTTCAAAAAATCGATCATCAATCTAAATGCTTCAACAATGATCATCAATCGATCTAAAATGCTTCAACAACAAACACTGTACGGACGCATTTCTATCATTTGAAACATTTGTTGACATTATTGTAAGTATATATAAATTTATATAATACTATAACGATTAATACAGTGACAAATATTATGGTCTTTAGTTTTTATCATGGGTGATAATGAAAAACAAGAAAAGAAAGCAACCGGAAAAAGCATTTCACTGGAAACTAAAATGTTAGGGATTAGAAGATTAGATTCTGGTGAACGTCAATCTCAAATTGGTGCTGCATTGAATTTGGCAACTTCAACAATAAGGACAATTCTTAAAAATAAAGAAAAAATACTGTCATCGGCAACTGCAACTACGTCAAGCTCTGCAACTAGAATTACTCGTTCTAGAAATAACATTATAGAAGAAATGGAAAAACGACTGTCTATACGGATTGACCACGAAATTGAACGCAATAAGCCATTAAGCTAATCTATCATAATGGAAAAAGCTAGAAGAATTTTTAATTGTATTCAGGTTGAGGCAAGTGACATAAGTGAAACTTTCGTTGCTAGTCGAGGATGGTTTAATAGATTTAAAAATCGAAATAATCTTCACAACATAAAGATTAAAGGAGAAGCAGCAAGTGGTGATACGAAAGCGGCGGCTGAATTCCCAGCGACATTAAAAACAATAATTGAACAAGGAAACTATCCTCCAGAATTGGTTTTTATTGTTGATGAAACAGGCCTGTTTTGAAAAGAATGCCAAAACGAACATTTCTATCGCGTGAAGAGAAACGAGCACCAGGATTTAAAGCCGCAAAAGATCGCTTAACACTTCTACTGGGTGGTAACGCAAGCGGAGATTTCAAATTAAAACCACTACTAGTTTACCACTCCAAAAACCCAAGAGCAATGAAAGGCATATCTAAATCAACTTTACCTGTAATTTGGGAGTCAAATAAAAAATCATGGATAACTATGAAAATTTTCCAGGATTGGTTCACTGAACATGTCTGCCCGTCTGTTAAACGTTATTGCAAAATTAAAAAACTTGAACAAAGAGCACTTCTATTAATTGATAATGCTCCAAACCACCCAACAAATTTATCAGACTTAACAACATGCATTCCAGTCGAAGTGGTTTTTTTGCCGCCTAACACAACTGCCTTAATCCAACCAATGGACCAAGGCGTTATATCCAATTTTAAGGCTTATTACTTGCGGCGAACATGAAAGCAGATGTTTGACAAAATAGACGGAGAAGAGAAGCAATCAATAACAGAATTTTGAAAAAACTACAATATCATGAATGCTGTAGAAAACATAAACCTTTCTTGGAATGAGATAATAGAAAGATCTTTGAAAGGAGTGTGGAAGAACATTTGGCCAAATTTAAGTAAGAGCGAAGACATTGGACACCCTGTCGATATGGATGAAATAGTGGAACTAGCAAAACAAACCGGTTTAGATGAGGTAAATATGGAAGACGTCGAAGAAATAGTTCAAGAAACAGCAACTAGTCTTTCTAATGATGAGCTCAAGGAATTAACTGAGCAAGAAGAAAACAAAAATATTGATAGTAGTGATTTCGAAGAAGAGCAAAAAGAACTTTCGAAGGCGTTTGTAAAAAGGAGTTTGACCACTGTAACTGAAATTATGGACCAATTTGTTGAAAACGATCCAAATTATCGGGGTTAATCGGGGTCTTACTGTACTACAACAGTATTATCAAAATCAATTGTATATCAAGAAGCCACTACAAGGAAACTTTCATACTATTTTATATTCAAATTTAAAGATACTAGCAGATGAGTTTAAAAAAGATTATGGATACTTTCAATAAATGCATTTTTAATAGGACACATATTGTAACTTAGGAATTCCATTAATAAAAAAAAATGGCTTCTAAAATTTTTCAAAGATAACGAAGCAGAAAATTGGAATTAAATGAAAAAGTTAATACAAATATATTGAGAAAATTAATGGGTAAAACTACGATAAAAACTTTTGATAGAGGTGTGTGTAAGTGATTTGAGCATTTGGTACAAACGACATCAATTTGTGTTTCACCAAAAAATAGCTCTTAGTATCAACTGCTCAAAGACTCCAAGAGTATTTTTATCGTTTTTTGCTAGTGTCCAAGATTCTGGTGAATAGGTGAGTATATGTCTGATAAGACATTTATATAATTCAGAGATTATATTTTCTTTTAAATAAGTTTGGTTTTAAATACTTCCTTAATCTGTAAAAGCACCGAGTGGAAGTCATGATTCATTTCTGTATTTCAGATGTGTTATTGTTATTAATAGTTTAGGAGCCCAGATATGTAAAGCTGTGGACTTTTTGAAATTTGTATGTACCCATTTGAGTAGCAGTCTTATCTTGCTTCACTGCATGAATTTAGTTTCTCTCTTTGGTTGATAGCAAGATGCATTTTAAAACTTCCCCCCCCCCTAAGGTACTAAAAACGCCAGCTTTAGATACAGGGTATCTGCTACATTTAAGATTTTCACATTCATGACTTTCCATGTCTAATTCCAAGAACTTTTCATGACTTACCGAAGCTACTATTTTCTTCGACAAAAACAGAATAATAAACTTAAAAAGCATTATAATCACATTAATTATAATGATAGGTATAACCAAAACTGTTGTACTCTGCATCTTCATATTTATTGATTTTAAATTTAAAAAACAGAGTAAGGAAAGAGTTGAAGCAATAAAATAGCTGAATAAATAATAGCTGAACAAATATTTTTCTTTTCTTTTTTTCTGCAGAATTATATTCTAAAGATACTTTTCTTGTTCATCAGAAAGGAAAGAAATACTCCTGATTTTTCTGATCTCATTTCGGAATTAAAAAAAATTGCCAATGACTGACTTGCTTCAGCTAGAATTTTTAATTGATAAAATAAAAAAAAGATGAATAATAATAATTCTGAAATCACATAAGTTTAAAAGATACTTCGCTCTAGAAATGATGTTTTTTCTTTCATTTTTCGAAAGAACAGTATAATTTTTAAAGAAAATGATAAAAACTTCTAATATTTTAATAAAATATGACTCAGAGTGGGGATTTTGTTACAAATTCAGATATTCGGAACACCATGAAATTGGGGAATCCATTTTAAAAATAAGATTTTTCGGCAACCTAAATCCATGACTTTCCATGATTGTTTTTAAAAAATAGTTAAATTCATGACATTTCATGACAAATTTTGTTCAATAACGAAATTCATGACTTTCCAAGTGCGCGGATACCCTGTAGATAATAAGGTGCTCTTGCAATAATGTCGATGATGTTGGAAAATTAAAAAAATTGCACAGATTTATGAAATATTCTGTGTGTTCTGGTGCTCTTTCTTTCTGTTTCAACAAACTTTTCAGTTTAAATACTGACTTTAAAACTGCATTAGTATAGCCATGAAACAATTACTTTCAATGTAAAAATTATTCATAAGACTGAAGTACTTAAGTTCAAGAAGAAAACTTACTTCTGTAGTTTCGACCACCTCGTCCCATACCATATCTATTTATCATGCCTCCATAACGATCAGATCTGTCATAGGGACCTGGACGATTGGGAATCAGTGGCCGCATTTTTGGACCAGACATGCCAACTGCGAGCCTAATTTCTTGCAAACTGCTTTTGAATATTTCAATGTATCTATGTAGAGTGAATTAATTTTTAAACATAATCACATGAATGTTTTTTAAAAAAACATTTTGAAGTTTTAATTACAACTATTGCTCAGATTTTGTATTATATATATAAAAAAATGAAGTATTCTCACTTCTAAAAAAAAATAAAATGAAAAAAAAAAAAAAAAAAAATACACACATTTATGTACATATATATATCCTATAGAAAATTCAGTATAAAAAAATAAATACATTGAAATATTAAATTAAAAAAACAATTTAAATCATCCTTACATTAATTAAATAAAAACAAAATTAAAAAATGAATAAATTAACTTTTTTATTTTATACAAAGAAAACACAATTTCAGAATTAAAAATTTAGAACTTAAAAAGACAGAAAACAACTCTTAAAAATGAAGACAATCACAAACATATGAATTGAATATAAACATCTTTAAAGATACAAACAAATACTTCAGAGTGTTCTAAAAAGTATTAAAATTCTTTTTAAACTACAAATGCAATTTATTTCTAATAAATATTTAAGGATCTACTAGTGTAAAATTTCTGTGACAAAAAGAAAATATATAAAACATTTGAAAAATTGTGGCTGAAACATTAGAAAGCAATTGTATTGTTTTAATTCAAATATAATAAAGAAGATATTTAAGAACAGTAAATAATGTAAGCAAGAAAAAATGTAAGAAAAATAAATTTTTATTACATACAACTTGCATATTTTTAAAAAGCTCTCATTTATTGATATAAAAAACTGGGGAAAAATAATAAATACCTTTCTGTTATTTTAAATGTGATGTTAGGTAAAGAATTTTTTTTTTATCTACATTGCATAATAATTTAAATTTATGACAGAGACATTTATCAATTTACAGAATTTAAATTTTAGAATTATTTATTTTAAATTCACATACAATAATAAATACATATAACAAGCCTTTACAAGAAAGTTCATTAATATTTCAAAAATATCTAACAGTTAAAAGAAGAATATATAAACATAGAAAGTAAAATTACACCAAAGATAATGAGAATACTTCATAGAATTTTTGACTTTTCATGTTCAAATACACTTGTAAAGCTGCCTAACTTGTATGCTTTTAGTAGATTTTTTTCAGTGGTAGTAAAATGAAACAAAGAAAGTAAGCAGAATTTTGTAACATTTCATCAGCGCTTAAAGAGAAGAAAATGAGTAAAACCACATTATTTTCAGGTCATTAAAAAAAAATTTCTATTAGTTTCAATAATTTATATGGTATTGTGGTCAAAAACATCTAAACTTAAATTTATTAAACAAAATATAATAAAACATGAATTTTTCTACAGTTAAGAAAAATCTTGCAATAAGGGTAAAAGTGTACAAGAGTACACTTACAAGAGTAAAAGTGTACAGCTATTCACTAGCATAGTCAGAATTCATTTGGTTGTTACTTAATGATTTTATTAACATGAATGCAAAATCTTTGAGCAATAGAGAAATAAAAAGGAACAATAATAAATATTATATATATATATATTTAAAAATTATTAAATATTTCAAGTCCCTATTTTCTGTTCAACCTTTGTTCAAGCAAATAAAGCAAATTTTGACTAACTTTCACAATACATTCAATTTATTCCCATGAAATTATCAAAATTTGCTTTAAAGTTAAAAATAAAAAAAGGAGAAATAAATAAACACAATGTGTAATACAAGTAAAGAAAGAAGAAAAGAAGTTTTATAATATAAGTAATCAATCAATAGACTTCATCATTTTAAACATCATTTTTGTTCACCTTTTAAACAGAACTTAAATGAAATTTAAAATATTTTAATTAAAAAATATTGACATCTATTTTTATTAAGTTCTAGTAGAAATCGAAACTCAAAATGCTTAATTAATTAATAACTGTTTTCTATTTTTAATTTAACTAAACATTTATTTTTATATATAAATCATAAATCTTAACTAAACTTATCCTTTAAGTAAATACTGTAAAAACTTTTTACAAGTTAAGATTAGAATGTTTTATGAGAAAACCAGAATACAATAAACTATTTAACACTGTTCTCCCTTAAATCCAGATAAAAATTAAGTTTTTTAAGAAATATTTCAACAAATTCCAGATCATATTATAACAATACAATGCTATTTTTATGTGAAATTTTTTTGTTTTTGTTTTATATCATGTGTCAAATATTATACTTTGACAAAAACAGAATGCTACTTAATGTTTATCGTTTGAAAATTCCACAGCAATGTTAAATTTTTACGAATAATAATTGTAATTGATCTAAGAAGAAATTATTTTATTTTTATTGTAATGACTGCTTACTGTTATGAAAAATTCAAAGATTTTATTATTTTCCAAGTTTGTAATAGGAGTTTTTCAGACGAATAATAATAAAAAGAAAATTTTGAGCTTATGAAATTCTTTTAAGAAATTCCACGAAATTTCCTTGTTCCGCGTAATTTATGGGAAATCTGCATACGAGATTGAATTTTTTACATGCAGTTATTCTTTGACACGATTGCAGACTTAATTTACAGAGCAAAAAAATAAAATACAATGAATAAGATGCAAATAAATAAAGCTAAATAATTATTTAAGTATTCAACAAAAACAGAGTTTAGTTAAACATTGAAAATAGCAAGAAGTTGAACAGAAAATGGTTCTTATAATATACCATGATATAAAGTAAGAAAAAAACAATATAATTAAAAATATAACAGGCCCAGAAAACGGAGTCACACCGCTAAAGCAGCCCGTGCTTGCCCACCTGTGCCCTATTTTTTCCTTGTGTTTCCCCATCGCCTTTTCCGCTATTTCCCTGGATGAAAACTGCACATAAGCCTCCCCAGTGCTTCTCCCCTGGTAGTCAGTCGGTAGAGAAATACCATTCGGAACAATCTCCAACCCTTTAATTGAAATCCAACCCAATTCATTTATAATCATGATATAAAAATATACTTATAAAGATTAGAAGTAATAAAATATATTCAAGTTTGTTCCAATAATTAATACCCTTTTCTAAGTAAAATAAAATTATTTGATTTTAACCAATTTAATACTTTCTATTTCTAACATCCAAGATAATTGTGACGCTAGTTCAGTATTTTTTTTTTAGCATCGATGCTTAAGAGACGGTTCTTAGACAAAAGTTAGAATTCAATATTGATGATCATATTGCTAATAATTAGCACTAATTTTAATATTGTTGACTCATATAAGTCATTAAAGATGTGAAAAAATTTGTCATTAAAGATGTGAAAAAAGTTCTTAATTAAAATTAACACAGTGGTCATAAAAATAAATTTTCTGTTTTAAAATTTTGAATTCAATTTCGTATTAGAAAAATGGTCTCATTTTTAAAGTTAATTCTAATCTTTTAAAATACTTTATTGTCAAATAAATGATAATACCAATGAACTAGAAATTAAGCTAAGAAAAGTGCTACTAAAAAGTATTTATTTTAAGAAGTTATATGAAAATAATATTTTTAAAAATGCAACAATTATACGAAAATTGAAGAACATTTGATATTTAAAAGAAATGTGAATTACTGGAACATACTCAACATACAAAATACATTTAAAAGAAAGTTGCTAAAAAGTAAAATATGAATAGGAAACATTAACAACATAGAAAAAGAGATAAACATACATAAATCATGCAACAAATAACAATAGCATAACAAACTTTACACTGAAAGAAAATGCACAATTATTTTAAAGAGGAAAATAAAGAACATATAACACTTTGTACATACATATAGTTAAAAACTAAAATAACAACAATAGGAAAAGTTATACCCTTGAATAAGTTCTGAAATAAAATTAATTTAAGATTTAATGTTTTAGAAAACAAATACAATATAGAAGGGCAAAGGGGAAAAATATTTTAAAATTAAAACTAGAAAAAGTATTAACAAAAAATATGCAAGAATATGTAAAGTAAACGTTTTATTAAATATGTGGAAAAAATGTGGAAATACAGAAAAACAGTTTACATTATGATTTCTGGCCATAAATTTGTCAAAATTGTTAATAAGAATAAAGTGAAAAGGAATTAAGAATACAGTGAAGAGTAAAGCAAAAAAAAATATTGTTAGCAAAAGAAAAATTTTATACAATGTATTTGATGGTAAATATTACGGTTAGAAAAATGCAGAAAATGTATAAGAAACAGAAAGTGATTTAATTGAAAAATAAAAAAAAAAACTTTTAAAACTTTACACTAAATTTTCAAAAATTTAAACATTTTTAAAAGTTATAAATAACAAAGATACTTTGAGGCAGGTTTGTTGTAAATATTTTAAGATTTAATGTTTTGATTTGATAATAGAAATCACTAAATTTTTTTAATGCCTCTCAAAAAAAAAAAAAAAAAAAAAAAAAAAAGGAGCAAAATTGGTTTAAAAATATATTGAGTACATTAATTTCATTGAAATTAATTAAAATATGCTTCTACAATGCATTTACTTAAACTAGTTTATTAATATAGGAGAGCATAAGAGGTAGATAATTCCAAATTATAGGTAATTTTGATTTTACTCTATAATGATTACTTATGGGTATGAATTTTATTGCTTAAAAAATAGACTTTAATGTTATAGTAGATACTTCTAATCAAATTTGTTAAATGTCTATTCTAAAAATGCTGCAACCTTAAAACCCATCATATAGAGAATTGGATAATCTGTCTTTGAAATAGAGTGATAGCAAATTTTTTAAATTAATAAATGCCTTAAATAATAATTAAACAAAAAATATGAAATGATAAGAAAATCTGATAACTGAAAAATATTTAAAAAATTCAAAATAATAAGCGAATTTTTACAAATGCGCTAACTGTATAGAGACTTTTAGAGTTTACTTAACCATCGAAAAATTTTTGCAACATTTATACAGCAATAACCAGTGGATGGTTGACAATATAAAACTGGGTGACATTAGTGTAAAAAAAATTAAGAATTTTGTGTTGCTATTTCTGACAAACTTTCATGCTGAAACTTAAAGAGTTTATGCCATAGTAAAAACTTTCAAGATATGTAATTATCTCTTTAGATGTTATTCTTTTGCAGAATATTGCTTTTCTGATCTTTTCAATTTTTAGAATAAAGTCTAGCATATGAAAAATCTTATAGATAATTGAATATTAAAACAAATAAACAGCCAAAATAAGCAAAAGAGAACTCATTAACTTGATTATTATTTCTAGTTCATTTTTTTAAAAAAAAATTATTTCTACCACAATTCTTTTTTATTTCTAGTCCATTTTTTATTACTTCCAGTTAATTTTTTTTTTGTTCTGATAAAATACATAAAAATGCTGTGAATGGTGATATTTTATGAAAACTTAAATCCTACTTTTAATAATTAAACTTTCTAGAGAATCGAGCTGATTTACTCTCTCTTTCATAAACATAACATAGGTGTAGCAATACACTTTCACGTTTTCTAAGTTCAGTTTTGGTTTTTAGAAGTTGGTTGTTGTTTACATTTTGTTTATTATTCATAGCATCATAATTAATGTAGAATGAAACTAAGTATATTTATTAATTTCGTTATTGTAAGTCAAACTTCTAAAAATGAGTTTTTCTTTATCTAATAATGTAAAAGCATTGGGAAGGGTAACCAATAATAATAAAAAATATATGTAAGTCATTTTAATTTCTTTTACTGTCTTGGTATGTCCCTTAAGCTTTATACATAATTACATAGTGTTAAGTAATAACAATTCATTTATTATTAAGACTTTTTCCCCACCTTTTATGAAGAATGGATATTATACTAGTGAAAGAATAAAAGTAAAACAAATTGTGACTAAAAAAGAGAAATATTCCAATTTTTTTAAAAACACATAGTCAAGTTCAGCTGAAAAGTACTGCTTTACTGGATGTTTAAAACTGATATAAAGGAAAAAAGAAATAAATAAAGAACAGAAAAAGAAACACTAAAGCTATAAAATGTAACACTTTTATAAGAGGAAAAATAAGTAATTTTTCTTTCATAAAGGAGTAAATACTTCGTAAAATAGAACTGTAAAATGAAATAATAGAACTGTATAGAACTGTAAAATGAAATGCTATAGAAAATATATTTCATTGATATGACAGTAAAAGCTAATCTAAAATAACACTATGAAAATAAGCAAAAAATGAATAAAAACATCATATTTAATATATACAGTTGGATTAGTTACAACACAAATTTTAGTGACTACACAAATTACGAGTTGTGTTGTCTAAATATCCTACCCGAAAAAAACTGTGATATTTCTTCTTTAGAACATCCAAATGGCAACCCCCTGAGACGAACACAACCATCATTTAATGAGTCCTCTTGGTGAGCTCCACTTCGCTTGATAACCCATTCCATTTCACTTCTTTTAGATTTAAAAACTGAAAAATACAAGGAGAATTTTTTTTTATTAAGTGACTAGCAAAATAACACATAATTGCATAATAAGCAGAATAACACTTTGTCAACATGAAAAGAAAAAAACCCACTGATTTCATGAAATATAAATTTCCTGTTAACTATTGGGTAATATCTAAAATGTTTTAGAGAACAAAATTTTAAGACTTCGTGTAGAAAATAAAAATCTTAAAAAAAAAAAAAAGAATTGTAACTATAAAAAACTTAAACAAATAGTCAGGAATGACTGCATGTGACATTTTTTATAGTATGTTTAAAAAATTAAATTAGTATAAACAATAATTAAAGTAGAAATGTTTATTTTGAGTAAAAAAAATTTTTTTTTTTTCACTTTTAAATCATATTATCTTTCACTTTTTCATGCTATTTGAGAGCTCTTATCGTCTAAAATTTTTTTTAAATATATCAAATTATATCTTTACATCATCAAACATTAGATTAACATTCATATGATCAAAATGAAAACAATCTGTTTAGTTTTTAATAATTTACAAAGTTACTGTGATATTATTAAAGGCTACAAAGTTTTTTTCTTTTTATAACAATAGATGGTACCCTAGGCATTTTCAATTATATGCAAGTCTAGTATTATATTAATAAATGTTACTGAGTCTTTTTTTGTTCTGCAGTTCATAAGTTCTTATTTGCAATGACAAACTTTTAAAAAGAAATACTGATGCGAGATTTTTCATACAATGAATGCAAATCTATTAAACAGATTAATCATTTAATTCATCACAAGCCAAAGGCTTAAATTTTAATAAAAGTCAGCTAAATTTTTTGATAATAGGTAAAAGCTATATATATGTGGTGAATAATAATATAATTTATTTTAAAAATACCTTCAATATATCTATGGCCCATATGCTCATTGTGTTGATCCAAGGCTTTGTTAAAATCTTCTTCAGTATCAAGTTCAACATAAGCTTCTCCACTAGGACGCCCTTCACGTGAAAGTGTCATGTGAATGCCATCAACACCTTTTCTTATATTAACTCCTAATTAGAATTGGACGGAAAAATTATTTTATCTAGTGACAGATAGATGATAGACACACAAAAAAAAATTAGTTGATAAAAGTATTATGATTAACACTATTTGCCTCCGCAACATTCACATTTATTGCAATGAAAGAAAGATGATTCTTGAATCAGCACTGATATAGACAGGGACAGGGTAGTGCTATGTTAGTGTGTAGTGTTATGATAGTGCAGGGTCAATACTATGTTTAGTTTCCAGAATTTTAATATATAGAATAGCTAAATTAAAGCAAATTTAAGAATTTATTTTATTTTATTTAATTAAGATTTTTAATTAAAGAAAAGCATTAGAAAGCTTTAAATTTCCTATATTTTTGTTTTAATTTCAAGTTCTATATTTTGTTTAGACGACAAGATAGGGAGCCATCAATGAGCTCATTTATCATCAATTTGTCTTAAAATCTCAGATTCCTATTTTATTCGATAAGAAAGTGAAACATGAATTATTTTAGAATTCTTTAAAACATACTTATCCCATACATAAACTTTTATTTAACATTCATATTTATTAATCTGTGTATTCAGATAGGGGTTTAAATTTTACTTATTTAATAATATTAATTTCAAATAAATATAATTCAAATTTTTAAGAAATTTTTTTATTTAGGAACTTAACTCTTTTTTAATTAATGTATGTATACATATTTAGTTATACAGCTTTTATATTTGGCAAATGTTACTGTTATCACTTTTTATGGAATAAAATTTGAATTTGACAGTCTAAATCAAAATTTTTTAAACTACCTTCATAGTAATATTTTATTTGTTACAGTGCTTATGTTGAACGTAACATTCAAGTCACCATTATCCAAATTTATTTTTAATTTCATAATAACTACAGTTTAATTGGTTGTAAATATATTTTAAGAACTGTCAACTCTCAAACTTTTGTTTAAGTTTTATATAATTTTTTTTTTACTTCCTATCATTTTAGTAAATTTACCAATAAATTTGAGCTTTTTTAAAAACGTGTTTCTTAAATGTTTTATAATTTTCACTAATTTATCTAACTTTAATCATGCTCCTTACATAACTTTTTAATTTGTTTTAAAATTTTCATAATTATTTACAATTAATAAGTTGTCTCAATGTTATAAAAAAATTTTTTTAATATATTATTCATATTTTAAGAAAAATTAAACATAAATTAGAAATAACATTTTCCAAATAATAAAATTCACAAATTTCCGATTTTCAGATTATAAATAGAATTTATATGGTAAATATTAAATACAAATTCTCCCAATCATATATACAAAAAGTTAGCTTCTACAGCATTCTCTCTTCTTTCAATCAATTTAGGTTTATCAGAGAAAAACTTTACGATATGGAAGAGCTTAACTACACTTTTTCTTGCCATTTCAGTGGTTAAATTCGACTCTATATTAATATATTCAAAGATTTAGTTGTCCCACTTTTAACTACATGAGAAACGCCATAGTGTTTGCTCCGTTCAGAACAATGTTTGGAACGAGGAGAGCTAGTGACGTCGTTGATGACGTAGGACTAACCCTGTCTATTGCATGATTCAGAGCCTTATTAATTACACAAGTCGCAATTTTATAATATTTTTTATTTTTAAATTGCATGCTGAGAAAGGAATTGGAAGAAACACTAAAAAAATTAAATGTAAAAAGTTTTGCTCTGTTTAAAAATTTTGATTTTCTTTTTTTAAAAAAAATAGTGCAAATTGTTGAAATATAATTAAAATTATTCAGATTTTAGGAAAAGAGTTTTCTTACAATAATTTTGTTTACTACTAAAATATTTTTAAAATGCAAAAAAAAAAAAAAAAAAAAAAAAAATAATAATAATTATAACAATAACAAAAAAAAACATTTTTTCTTGACATTGCCAAATTTACTTTACAAGTAAACTTGGAAAAGAAAAAAGAAAACATTATCAACTAAATGCTTGCTACATGTTGTTACTGCTAAAATTGAAAAGAAAAAGCAAATATATATATATATATATATATATATATATATATATATATATATATATATATATATATAAAATTTATGATGGAAAAATAAGAAAAGTAAGATTCGGCCTCTAATAGAATACATTCCAATAGAATCTGTTTAGAAGAAATTTGGGTCCATTAACGGACTCTTCACAAAATAATTTATCTTTTAATCAGACCCTTCACAAATTTGTTTATCTTCATTATTGTTTTGTTAATTGAATAAACCCTTTCTAGAGGGGGGAAGAAAGCAATTCAAGACAAATTAAGTTTCCTTAAGTTTAAATTCTAAATATAGTATTCTAAGAAAATATTTCTACTTTTACAAACATTGTGTGAGCATTTTTATTAATATGAAAATTTTTTTTTTTTGTAAATAAATAATTGATCAAATTATATTTATTAATAAAATTAATTAATAGAATATTATGTAAATAAAAATTAATTTCTGGCAATTTTTTTACATAAATTATAAATTTAATAATTGTTTAAGTTTACGTAACACATTAAAAGTGATACATTACTAAGTTGTGTTATTTAAAATTGAATTGTCAATTGAAATTATTAAAAATGTGAGTGATTTTGTTTCCATTATTCATCCAAAATGAATATTCTGTGTTGAGCAGTATATGCTAAATACCAAATATTTGTATGTTGCATCTATAATTTAGTTTCAGCAATTGTTGAGCAGAATCTTGTATCTATTTACAATTTAAAAACTTATTGAAAATGTTTTTAGCAATTTTTGCAATAACAGGACCCCATTTGCACAAATTCACAAAAGCAGGACCCTGGTTGAAAGAATGTGACTTAGCGCTTATTTCATATTAAAAAATTATGAATATTTTTTTCACAATTTTACAAAAACAAGACCTTTCACAAAATGTCTGGACAGACCCCTGAATAGACATTACATTACATTTTTGCACTTGAACTCTTAAATTGTACTTTGATAAAGTCTTATTAGTACTTAAACTTTAAAATTGATAAAGGAATTCAATGCATAAAATTAAACAAACTAAATTAATTAGTTGAATAAATAAATTGCATCTATATAAGAGTGGAGAAATTGTGTAAAATAGGTCATCATGGAAAATTGATCTTTCAATGCCTGATAAAGCAAGGAATAAGAGCTCATTTTAAAATTGATTTTGTAGAAAAATGAATAAAACATATATTCTTTTGCAAAATTGAGAGTAAAACAAACATTACTGAATGATTCTTATTAAAATAAGAAAACTAATATTTAGATAAAACAATGTAATACAAATTAGCTTAAAATATTGTATATTGAATGTGAAATACTTATAAACACATTTTATAAGGAATTGTACATACCATTAAAAAATTTAAGTATTTCTTCTTTAGTAGCAGACCATGGAAGGCCCCTTACTCGGACAACAAAGCCTTCATCTTCAGATTCTGACATCTTATAAGATTGAAAATCGACAGATCTGGAAAATATAATGCTCATTTCAGAATAAAAGCTTTCAAATACAATTCCATTAGTGCATATTTTAAAAATTATTTTAATTTAAACATTAAAAGAAATAATGGCTTGTTCTCAATTATAATTTTGAAAATATCTAATGCTTTGATTTAATAATTTGGAACTGATTAGTTATGTAATGTCACCAGTAGGTCTGGGCGATAAATCGATCAATGTATAGCGAAATATTAATTTAACGCATATATTGGCAATCCGATTAGTGACTTTCGCTTCAGGCATCAGAAATCCGATTTAAACTGACACAAGACAATGCTCGCAATTTAATAGCGTGGATCCTTGTCTACTATAACGCTGCTACTGTGCTGATGAAGACGATATTGGTTTCGTCTAGCCGAAGAAGTTGATTTTGTCTAGCTATTAGGCGATGTTCATTTCGTGATGTTGAATGACGAAGAGTGGATTGAATCAGCATTAAAATATAGAATGCAATGCATAGTTTATTTATGCATACTTTTTCCCTTTGGGATTTCACATTTCTTGAAGATCATTTTCAACAGTAATTTCGTTATTTTGCAATTGCTATGCATTTTATTTTGTCAGAATTTGACAGTTCTTGTAAATTATCAGGGGTTTGTGCAGGCCAAATTTACAACCGTTTAGCGGTACCATTCCAAATTCAACTTTAGGGAAAATGGTAGTTTCACAAAATACTTTTTCTTAAAATTTTATTTTTGTATCCCGTAAGAAACGATAAATCCATATTTTTGTGTTGATTTTTTAATATAATTTTTAATTTTCACAAATTATGTCTAAATTTTCACAAAATAGGTACCTCTCAGAAAAATCTAGACAGAACCCTGATTATTTTCAGTGAGACTTCTGCCACTTAGCAATCGTAGAGCATTATTCCATCACTTTTTCTTTCTTTGTCTGTTGAGATTTAACATTTCTAGTCAATTATTTATTTTTTGCAGACCTACTGTTACTTTGATATAGCTGTGCAATTGTTGTTCTCTTAAATTTTCGTTACAAACTCAATCTGTTAATGAAAAGAAATTATGAATAAAAAAAAGATAATTCGTTGTTTTTTTTAAAATCACTTTTTTCATTTTGAGCGACAGAACTTAATAGAAGTATTTTGTATATATAATTTATACTTTGTTATAAAAAGTTATTTTAAAAAATAAAAAAAAACTTATTTAATGCACGCTAGCATAATAATTTAATTATTTTTAAACCAATAAAATCTTTAGTCATTTTTAATCATAAAAAAATTAAAACAAAGCCTACATTTCTTTATATTTTTTATTGTAATTAAAATAAAGTTTGCGTTATTTACTTTTTGAAAAAATTCAGGTATATTACAAGATGCATAGCCAAATTATTCAACAAAAAATAAGCACTTTTTAAGCACTCAAATTTTTTTTTAAAAGCACTTTAATAAAATATCATAATTAGGCAGCGTTAGAAAGTTTTTGACAATTGACGGTTTTATCTTCTTTTAATCGTCATGCCAAAAAAAAAAACAACTTTTGGCATTGTTTTTGACAATTGTCAAATATGGGGGCCGGGATAGCCTGGTCGGTAGGGCGCTGTGCCCATGTACAAGAGGTCGTGGGTTCGATCCTTGCCGGCCGAAGACTCCCCTCCCCGTGTAGTAAATGGTGACTGATGCACGTTAAATCTGTCGAGTCTCAAAGTCCTCCATGTTACCATAACAAATCAATACCTCTGGGGGTACTGATCCAGGAGTTTCCTTGTTTTCTGGATTAGTTCAAAATTACAAGGCTACGGAGTTGAGCATTAGTAGTCGTAAACCCATGAAATTGGGTCGGCTGTTCAACGACGGTTATAAAATAAAATAAAAAATTGTCAAATATGATGAAATTTTGAATCATGTAAAACGAATGGGGTTTCATACGCTATGGACTGATAATAGGTCGAAATAGATTGGGAATGAATTAATTGTGAAAACATTGAATAGAACAATGCAAACTGTACCTTTTTGCCTAATTCGCAGCGAAAATCAACATAGTAAAGGAAAAATCTCATGCAAAATATTTTTTTGCAGTTTTCTCATTATTTTTAAGCTTATAAATTTAAAGTCGTTTTTAACCTTAAAAAAAAGCTCGTGTTTGTTTTTACTTTAAGACATTGGTCTTAAGTCAATTTATCTTTAGTATTTTAATTGAAAAAATTAAAGCAATGCTGATGTTATAGAAGTGTTTTTTTAGAATTAACAGTTTCTTCTGTTATAGATTTTTATTCCTTTATCCATTTATTTATTTTTGATTGATTTAAAGATTTCTGATGAATAATTTTTGAACATATGTTATATTGCGATACATCGCTATATTGTGAAGTCTAATAGACAATATAAAATTTATAAAATTTCTTATATAACCCAGTCCTAGTCACCAGATAATCGGCCAGTTTTGACAAATTATTATTGGCGCCACTTTCGCTTTCACCATATGCCAAAAACGGAATCAAATGTTGCAATCCAATTAAATTCAAAATTCACTTGCATTAAAGTCATTTTTTAACAACACAGACATAACATACGGTATACATAACAGAAAGAAAAATTTCCTCCCTGATAAAGGCAAAAAAAACTTTCTCTGATCAAGTCTCAATGGTTTGGAATCAAGCATTTGGTATCATAAATCTTTGCCAAACGTTCATAACAATTTTTTTTAATTATTTTACGATCCTGTCATTCAAATTAAAACAGACGTTATAACGAAAGGTTTCTAAAATATGCAAACTAAACACTTTTTAAATATTCACTCATAACTAGAAAATACTAGATAAAATAACAAAATCATGCTTAATATAAAAAATAATAAAGAAAAACTGTTAATAATATGACATGTAATTTTACATTGTTTACATTAAATAAAAAAATATATAACAAAATAATTTGAAGGTAGCGAACAGCCATTTTTGCCACACAACATATTTTACTACTTTATTAATAATACTAGTTCTCAAGAAAAAATACTTTTATTAGCAATTATTAAGAACATTATAATATAATAATAGAAAGATTTGGGTAGTGGCTTGCTAGAAATAATAATAATAATAATAAAACATCACTACATGGGAACAACTCTACAACTTGAAGCAATTCATGGCCAAAGCTAACAAAATATTTTTTTATTAAAAATTAGCAAGTTTAAAATGCATATGGCAATTGTAGTAGGAGTAAAGTAAGAGATCAAGATACGGAAATACCCCTTTACATAGTGCCTTCAAATTATTCTAATGAAGAGAAGATTTCCGTATCATGACCAGAATATTAGCCAAGTCTTGGAGATTTAGTAACTAAACTAAACAAGAAATTAGAACATTATTGAAGGGGGCCAACTCCTAGCCACCCTCGAGTTTTAAAAAGAGTTTCAAGTTTAAAATCCAGCTAGCGCCTTGTTACAAGCGCGACAGATCACGATACGGAAATATTCCCTTAAAAAGTAATTTTTTTGGTTTTTACATATTTTATTCATTTTCTTAAATCAACGAGGAAAAAAAGGATAAAATAATAATACTTTATTAAGTTCAATAATTTATTAATAAAGCTTTGATATTCCACTTTATCAAAATGAGATCTTATAGCTCAAAAAGTAAGTCGACGCTAAGATAAAAATAACTACATTCATTAACAAAATAAACCTTTCTAACGCCATCGAGCTTTATATGTGAATGTAGACTAACTATTATTTAATTAATACTTTATTAGTTAGCGCAATACATATATGTGACTAATTACAGTAAGTGACAAAATTTTAAGTGATAAATTAGTTCTTAACAAAGTGCTTTTTAGTTTTAAATGAAGTTTCTGAGAACAGAATATATCGGTGGTATTGGTTTTCAAAATTCGTTCGTTGCAATAAGATTACCTCCAGTCTACTTGGTACTGTTAATTATAGTAGAATATGATTAAGTTAAATAAAAAATCATCTATAATAATTTAGATTAGCTTTTTATATAAGTTATTAAATTAAAATAGTATTAAACATTTGTTTACAATTTTTCATGTAAGAAAACCGTAACATTAAAAATTGATGAGTTGTGTTGTTTCGATTTAGATCTTCACTGAATAAAAAGCAGATAAAGTGTATTTTTTTATTAAAAATATACATATTTGAAATTTAAAAAAAATATTTGATAGATAAAACTCAATATTTGAAACATTTAGTATTTAAAGAGAGATTTTTGCAGTAATTAAGCATAAATCTAGAAGTTTAGGTCAAGTGTTGAGGTATCTTGGCAAATAAATTTACATCTAAAAGTAAAAAGTAATTTTTTTGCATAACCGCGGTTGCGGCCTTGCGTAATTTTTGTTAGTGCAAAGCTGATCTCATTAGAAATCACTTTAATTTTTCAAAATAAACACCATGGCCTCGAATGAAGAGGTTTACAACCCAACTGAAAGGTTTGGTATAGAGGATTGTGAGGCTTTATTAAATAATATAATTAATGGCGATTACCGCTCTTTAGATGTCAAACAAGAACTAGATTTGTCTTCTCTGGACACCAAATCGATAGCCAGTTCCCAAAGCGACAGTAAGTCCGTATTCCATTGTCCTTCCTTCAGTTGTTTTCTATATTATTGTGGTGAAAATTTGAGAAAAATTGGAATATTTAGTATGAAATGGAAATTTTATCTGAAATAAAAAAGGGTCTATCATTTCCATATTTCTTTGGGATCTATCATTTCCATATTTCTGGATCCGTTTTTGCTAAACGCTAGTCCCTCTTAAAAATATAATTTCTTAACCTCTCTATTCGTCTACTATTATAATTAACATTCTTAATATTTAATCTATTGATAGATGAAACAAAGAATTTCTAGTCAAGAAGTAATTTTTCAGTGTAGAGAAAGGGGATATTTCTGTATCATGTGGCTGAATAATCACAAAGTCTTGGCAATTTCCAGGCAGCGGCCTGGAAATATGTGAGAACTTAAAGAAAGTTGTCTGTCTTGAAAATGGAGGATATTTCTGGATCGTGATCTGCCATGCCAAGTACAATTGCCAAGGTGCCAAATTGATTTTAAACAAGAAAAATGTAAGAGCAAAAAAAAGTGAAGTTTTTTGCCTGGGGGTAGTTACCGGTTATACCCTTCGAGTTTGTCCCTTGTTGTGACTTTTTTTTATAGTTTCTCGCGAAAGTTGCCAAGATTTGGCGATTATTCTACCATAGGCTTTTAGGCATGGAAAGCTTTGTTAGCTTTAGGAAGAAGGTACATGATTGTTTATGCATGTTGGTGAGTTTGAAAGCTGTTTATAATATGTTGTGTTTATTGATGAGAATTTGTGAAAAAAGATTTCAGTATATTTGTGATAGAATATTTGCAGTAGAGTTGAAAAAAATATCAGCAGTAGATATAGAACACTCAGTTCATTCTACTGAATCTTTTAATAAAATGGTTTTCAGTGTAGATAGATGTTTTCTAGTCATTTTCCAGATATTCAGTAAACTTCAAAATTGACTTTTTCCAGTTTACTGAAAATTTTCGTGTTGTCTACTGACATGCTCTTGCTGTAATGACTTTCAATGTATTATGTTATAAATTGTTATATATTTTTAAACTTTTTTTCAGGTCTGTATAGTACACAGCAAAGGAATGAGGTAATTTATTTATCTTAAAGTTTATTTTATTTCATTTTTCTAATTTGTAGTGTCACTTGATTTTTCATGTGTTATAACCAGGCTTTTAAGACTTGTGCATCTGAAGAAGAATTGTTAGCTTTTAATCAAGAGCTTCAGAAGAAGATTAAAGAGACAATATGTCAATTAGAAAAAGCCCTTGAAAAGAATATAGCAAAACAAGTAAGTTAAATATGCTTAATAAATTTTCATGTAATTATTGTATTACGAGCTGCCTTTAATGATCTGCTTGTTCACTCTTCAAAATTGTCTTATATAATATATAAACTTTAAAGGTAACCAAGGCGAATGCACTGTGCAATTGTATTTTAATTCTTCTACCTTTCCTCTAAATCTAACACCTTAATTAATATTAAACAATGAACTAAATTTTTCACTGTCTGGCTATTACCCATGGCTTTGCTCATACAGAAGTACTTTGATTTCAGTTTTAACTATCAAGAGTGATATTGTTAAAATTTTTCATGTCTTGAAATTTAATATAATAATTTATTATTAACTCTACTAGATTTTACAGTTGACTATTCAATTCTGCTGGTATCTCCTGGTTTTTGGATTTAATTTTAAAAAATCTCCTGATTTAGTTAAAAAAATCTCCTTGTCTACTGTTTAGAGAATTCCTTAATTGATATTAAAAATCCCTTTTAATCCTTAATTAATTTTTATTCTGTTCATAGTTTGGTTGAGTATTTAAATATGTATTATTGTTAAATAATGAAGTAAACAAGATTTAAAATAATCAGTTTGAAGCTTTTCTTTTTTCAGTATTCTGAAATTTTCATTTTTCACAATTATCTATTTTTAAATTAATTGAAGAATCTATCTTAAATCTTATAACTATTTCAAATAGTTTCAATATCTGTTGTCATTGAAATTTATATATTCAAAAATAAATGTAAGATAATATAATAAATATAATCTATATCCAAGTTCCTTCAATATCAATCGTAAATTGAAAATATTCCAGTCAAATTAAATTTGTAGTTATTAGTGAAGTGTAGTTTCATATTTTATTAACTTTAAAAATCCTAAAAATTCAAGTTTTAAAATATTTTAGAATGTAACAGTTAGTATGATATTTACATGTTTCAGATTGGGAAATCTATTGGATTTTTTCCTTTGCCTGTTGGCAGATATAAGTACATTAAATGGTGAGAAGTTTCCGGTCAGATGCTTTTGCATCTGTATTAGATCAAATTTAGTGCCCTAACAAGATATTATTTTGTGTGACATACTGTTTAAAATTAGAAGTCATGTATTGCCAAAAATTAATGAATTAAACAATGCAAAATAATAGGATTTCAAACTTCATAGTCTTATATGTATTTTTCTTTCACAAAAAAATAAATAAATACTAAACTACAAATTTATTTGCTGACATTTTACATTTTTGACACAAAATATTTTATTCTCAATAATTATTCTTAAATAAAATTATAACAAATAAACTCCCAAAAATTTTTTTTTACTGCTGAAAAATTTATACTACTGAAAGCCGGGCACAAATAAATTAAATTATTTCTTATTAATTTATTTGCATCTGACTGACTGAAAATTACCGTAATTTTTACTAACGTCCCAATGAGCTCTAAGTGTTAATTTTAAGTTTAGAAAACTATTTTTTTTTCTTCAATATATTAAAGAACCTCACCAATGATTTCACCTGTCAAAAGTGATTTTAGTTCTTAAAAATGACTTTGATTTTTTTTAAAAGAAATATAAATCCTCAGGTGAGCCTTTTATAAGGTTAAGTTTCTGTTAGCTGAGAAAAAATTACGTAAATAATTGTTCCCATTGTTTAGGATGAACTCATTGAATCTGTTAAAGACTGTGAGAAGCCTTCTACTAGTGATGGTAAAATGCGTCGAACGAAGCCCATATCCTTGTTTGCTGCTCCATATTTCAGAGACGTGCGTGGCATGGTATGTTAAAGTTTTTCAGAATACTCATCTTTTTTGCAAAAAAATCGATTTCAAACGTATTGATTACAAATTTAATTTACTAGTTTATAATCTTGGAAAAATGTTAATATTATTGCAACTATAATGCAGTTAAATGTTTAATGAATCATTATGTTTTTTTTTTTTTTAGTATGTTTTTATTGAAATAATATTAAGATCTTTAAATTGTACAATTGTTTAATTTCATTTTGATAATTATTCTCAAGTTCATCAGTCATTACTCTCATTTTCTTCCTTACATGTATGTAGAAATTTTTCTTTATGTACTATTTTTTATTTTTTTTTTAATTATACGTATCATGAGCGACTGATTTCTATTATTGGAATATAACTTAAACCACTTTTGTGGATGACTGAATATTCTAAATCAGTGCCAAATGTACATTTAAAAATAAATTTGCCCAATTGTACAACCTATCACAAAGTTTGAAAAACTGAACTGTACAAATATTTTGAGGAATGCCGAGAAACAAGTATTTTAATCAGTGACCAATGTGGTAAGACTTTTAACCTTAATTTAGTAGAGATTTTCTCAAAAATTATATTTTACTAATTATATTTTATATTTTACTATGAAAATAATTAAATTTTTAGTCACAAAACCTATTTCTAAAATTTCAGTCTTTTTATACCAGTATTCCTGTATATTTAAAATTTATTTTTGTTTTATTTACTACTTTTACTAGATTGCTCCTGATAATGAAGATACTATTACAAAATTAATGAGGAAAGATGTTACTGCATATCTTTGCCCTCCTAGGCCATGTAAGTTATTTTGTATTTTTTAAATCCTTTTATGTATATAAGATATTTATTATCAAAAATTGAGTTCAAAGAATATTTATTAAATGAAAATTCAGTGTTCATTACATTATTTCGGGTCGTTTTTGTAAAAATTTTTACATAGATACTAGCTGTTGATATTAGAGATTGTTGAATTATTTCTACTAAATTATATGGAAGTTTTGTGTTAATTAGTATTAAATATTATTTTTTTTATTAATTTTTGCAATTAACAAGTTCTGAAAACAGACAAAATGAAACCTTTAACTATTTTTGAAAAAAAATTTCAAAACTTTATAATTTTGAATGAATGTAGGTTTTATATAATTTAAACTGTTTTAAATGTTGATTTCATATGGTTAATGAAATTACTTATTATTTTAGGTTTAAATTATTAATTTTATTTTTTTAAAGCAACGAATAATTTTTACAGGGACTAAAGTAGATAAAGATCATCTTATTGAAGGAGTTGCTGCAAATGCTCTGAATATTGTACTTAAACCATATAAAACCAAGTAAGTATTGTTTATTTTAACCATAGTGTAATATTTTTGTTTAAATTAACATTACAATTATTAATATTAATTAACATTACAATTATTAATAATTATTAACAAATTATTTTGTTAACATTAGCAAAATATATTTTCTAATTTTCTTCTTATTAACTTTTTGTGCCTACTAGCTTATTATTTTAATTATTATTAATGTTTTTTCTGTCCATAAGTATTATTATCCAGAAATCAAGAGAAATGCATAGTAATAAACCTTGGATCTATTAGCCTGTTTAATACTCTAAAAGGAAAATGCTTTATTTATTCCCTTCTTTTGATTATTATCAATGGCCTTTTCTCTGTCATTGCTAGGAAGTTTATTGCAATGAATTCTTCATAATTTAACTCATAATTGCTGTGATCTTTTTCTGACACAATCAAAAGTTTTTATTGTATATCAAATTTAGTTTCTGTTTTGCTCAGTTTCTTAATGGTAGGAAAATAGTGTATATGGTCAAACTTGATTATTGTGAGAATAAAAGGTGCAAATTTAACCAATTTTTATAATACTTATTTAATCTTTAGTCTAGTTTATTTTTGGTTCTTTCCATTTTCTTAAGTTTTCATATTTCTTCTAGTTTTTAGTTAGATTTTTTTAGAAGAAATCCCAATCATGTATGATATTTGAATTATTGGTACTCTGTATATTTGTTGTAATATAATTTCTATATTTCAATTCTTCTATGCTTTTTTTCTTCTGTATATTGTTAACTATTTAGTTTAAAATTAATTTTTAAAAATCATAATTTTTTTTGTCTTAATTAAAATAAAAACTTCAGCATTTTACTATATTAAATCATAACTCGGGTTAGGATCCTTGGACACGAGGAGGCAAACTAACCTTGACAAAGGTTCTGGCAAAGTAACCTTGTTTATGCTCACAACATTATTCTTCAATACCCTTGAGAAACTATAAATCATTGATCTAGACTAAATCTTAAGTCATCAGAATAAGAAAATAAAAATAAAAAAGAGGAAAGAAAAAGTGATTTTTCTACTATTAAGGTTGGCAAAATGATATTGGTCTCTGCTTGTAAGGTTTTTGTTCGTTGCCCTGATAACGTTTGCTGGCGGAATTTTTTGCGAATAATAATTTTTCTTTCTAGATTTCGTTTTTTCACTTGAAGTGTAATCTTTTTTCCAAATTTTAAACTCTTCTATTCTAAATTTACCCTTAGTACTTTTTTTTTTGTTATTTCAGTTCTATTAAATGTTGTGACTTATGTTTTTTTATTGTTTCCATTTAGTTTTCTACTTGATCATATCACATAATAAGCAAAATGTAATTCTTCAGATTTGTTTTTAGTCTTCTTGAATTATGAATCTCATATCACGTTTGTATTAGCAGGATTTCTGATTAATAGTCGCATTATTTACGACTGATTATTTCGTATGTTTTTTGATTCTTAATTTTGGCTATTCTTTTTGACCTGGTTTACAAAATACATCTTCAGTTCAATCTCAATTTGGGAATTATACATGTAATCTTCCAGTCCTCATATCAACTGTAAATCATGTACAAATTGCATGTTGCAATTCAGATACATACCATTTTAAAATCAAACATTAGAATTTTTATTCTTAGGATTTAAAAATTGCTCAGTGAGATTTCATGTGATCTAAAAGTATCACATCTTGATTTGTTTCCAAGTGATTTAAACATCAATGATTGTGATTCCACATTCACACAATTTAAAATTCAAACAATGTGATTCATATTATCTTGATTAAAAAATCATGTATCACAATTAATATTCATTCAATTTTTCAAAATCAAACATCTATTTGTATTTCAAATGAAACAGGTTAAATTTAATTTTGTTATAAAAATTAATTTCAAAGAGTTGACCTAACTAATTTTATGGATAAAGACTAAGGAAAGAGTTCGTTTTGTACTTAGCTTATTTATAACTCAAAACATAATTCTAACATTTAAATTTGATGTTCACACATTTGATGTTCAAAAAATTTTAGTTATAAATTTTGTATCTCTTTTCGGAATCTAGTTTTATTTCAGTATTATTTTTATTTTTTTAAAATTAAGAATGGTCCAAATCTCTGTCAAGAATTGAAGTTTATTAATATTTTTATGAAAAGTGGGTATTTTTATTTTGTTAAAATTGGCTTTTTAAAATTGCATATTAAAATTTCATGAAATGAGATTAGAAAAAATATTCATTAAAAGACTCCTTATTTTTGAAAATTAAAATTTGAATTAATATATTTGCCCCTCTACCTACACTTTTTTCCTGCAAAGCTGCCACATCTCCCTTGAACTACTATAGGTTAGTCAATATTGATTGAATTATACTGGAAACTGTTATAACTTTTTTTTTCTAAATAAAGTATTTCTCAATTTTAAACAGTAATTTTCATTTTTTTTTTGTGGTAAAGTTTATTTGAATTATATTCAATTAGATCAAATTGCACCTTTTATCTTGCTGTGAGCCTTTTTTAAAAGTAGTGTGGTATATGTTTACTGCACCAAAAATTGTTCTGATTTTTTTTTAAAAGTATCCTCGATTTTTCCTTTTGCCCTTAATGAAGCTTGTCTTATGGATAAAAAGAAAATTACAATTACTTTAAAATTTACATCTTGTTTCCAGTCAGTGTAAAAACTATTGTGAATTAATTGTTTGATTTTATTTTTTAGGAGAGATTATATAAAAAATAAGATTAAAGATAAGAATTTGTTAGAGTTTGAAGTGGAAATACTTAAAAAGCAAATCATTAAATTGGAAAGGAAAATCAGAGAAGAAAGGTAATTATCTCTTATTTTATTTTAATAATTGTATTTATGTTTGATCGACTATATTCTAAACAATAAATACTTATATATTTTAAAATCCTTGTTTCAAATATTTGACTTTTTTTTTTAGTCAAAGGCCTTTAGCAGAAATCTTAGAGGAAACCAAGGGCAAACTTGATTGGATGACTATATCTGCAACAAATGTAATTATTTCTAATTGTTATTAATTTGCTATTTTATTTATTGTATATAATTTTAAGTTTTGTTTATGCAATCAATTTAAAAAAAAAAAAAAAAAAAAAAAAAAAAACATGAAATCTTTCAACAAGTTCTGTATTTTTAGTTTGTATACAATTAGAAATATTTGACTTTTTTTTTTTTCTTATGTTCAAAATGTTCACAAAAATCTACTTTAACTGGTAGAAAAGTGCCATAGAAAAGTAAGCTGTTTTACTAAGATTTTCTAAAAATAAATCTTAAGAATTTAATTTAAGAGTTGCATTAGTTTTTGACAAGATATAAACAACTGGATAAAGAGATGTGCAACAGTATTAATATGATCTTTGTCATCTGAAATAAAATAACTCTCTTTACTGTATTTTTTTATTATTTTTTTTGTAGAAATTTAAATATTCTGAAATTATTTATTTAGCTACAAGGAAACAAAACTGAAGAAGAATGTGAGATCATGTGGAACAATTATCTTAGTTATTCAGTTAACAAAGATGCTTTTTCTGCTGTTGAGGATAAAAAGTTAAAACGTTTAGTAGATAGATATAAAGCAAGAAATTGGGATGCAATTGCAGCGGAGTTGGGGGTATGTTTCAGATTTTATTTCTAAAAATTATTTGTAACTCTTTTTATTTAACCGTAGGAATGTTAAACATGATTTTGGTCTGTGATATTTTTCAGACCAGCAGGACGGCTATACAGTGTTTGGAGAGGTATCAAACCCATCTCAATGAAGAATTAACTAAAAGGTAAATATTTTAATTATTAAGTGAATATGTCAATATTTTGACGCCCCGTGGCTGAATTGTAGCACTTTGTGCTTCAATTACTTCAACTACAGGTTCAGGGTTTTATTCTCAGACCGGGCAAGGTTGACTCAGCCTTTCATCACTTCAGTTTAGCTGTAATTTATATTTAAAAAAAAGGTATTTTTTTAAAATAAATGGCATTGTTTAATTTTTTTTTAATGGCAGTGGCTGATTTAGTTATAACTCGCTGTTTTATATTAATTCAATGTTAGCATTTAATTTAATAGTTGTTATCAACACCTTTCTAATTTTTACAATTAAGACATTGTTTTATTTTCATTGATTTGATTGAACTGCAAGCTAACTGCAATAGTAATTAATTAACTACTAAACTGTTTTAATGTATTGCAACAAATGTTCAGGAGAGGGCAACAAATATAATTATTACAATTTATGTTTACTGAAATGCAAACATAGTAGTTGTCTGAAATATTGTACTGAATATTATAGATTGCCTAACTAAGTTACTCAAGTCCCTTTTTAGTCACCCTTAAATTAATAGAAAAATAAATAGTACATAATTATTCTTGTCATAATTATTAATTATTCTATAAAAAATCATGATTATGAGTTAATTCATCAACTTTTTATAATTTGATAAGTGCTGAGTAGTTTTCTCTTTGATAGAAATATGTAAGGGAAATTAAATAAAAATTCCTTATGTTTTTAAGTTTCTCCCAGATTAAAATTTTTTTTCTCTTCTTTTTCTAATTTGTAGAAAAAAATATGACTTATTAATACTTTTAAAAGATATATTTTTTACTAAATTTAATACTTAACTAACAAATAACAAATGTAGTTTTTTATATCTTAAAATTATTTTTTTCTTATTCTGTGGAATCACTGATATATTTATGTTTCATAAATTTTACGTTTATAATTCAAGGATCAATTTAATATAATTAAAATGTTTTCTTATTTACTTAAAATCAACACTTTTTCACCTTCTTTTAAAAATATGTGTTAATATTTAGAACAGTGTAGAATAATCTAATAATCTGTTTTTATTTCCCCATCACACCTTCATTTATACAGGGAAAACAGAGTCCTCCCTAGGAATAAAAAAGGGCAGGGTGCTTTCTCACAGAAAAGGGCACTTTGAGTTTTTTGAAAGAGCACTCACTTAACACCATAAAAATTTATCCAAATGTGTAATGCTATGTAATAACTGAGCTTGAGCCTCTAAAATTTTTAAATTACTGTTTTATACTATTTCATGTGCATATTTTCAAAAAGTAAACAAGAGAAAAATTTGTAGTTAATAAATAATAATTAAAGGCATTCCAAGAGACAATCTCTCTGCATACATTATTTTTTTTTATTTATTTTTTTTTTTTCAAAAAAAAGGGAAACTAAAAAAAATATTTGTTGATAAACAGCTTAAAAATTTTTTTCTATAATTTATACTGAAAATTATTAGAAAATGAATACTTGAAGGTACATTTTTTTTAAAAGTATTTATTTTAAAAAAGTAATTTTAAAGTTTAAAATCACTTAAAAAAGTTTCTATTATATACCCTTGAAAAAAGAGAAACTTATAAAAATTTAACCAGTTGAGAGTAATTCTAACAAAGTAAATATTAGTTATATATAGTAATGAGAATTAAACCTATAAACACACAGATAATTTTTGTACGTAATTATTATTTAAACAGTTAATTAGTTTTTCTTAAAAATGAAATATGAATAAAAAGGCAGTGTTTTCAAGGGATGGTGGCTTATTTTTACAAAAGGGGCACAGAGGGTGCACTTATAGGGATCAAAGGGCAGACAGGGCGGTCTGCCCTTTTAAATACGCTCAGGGAGAACACTGGGAAAATACCTTTCCATTTTGTTCTCATGTCATGGAAGATTAGGTTAAATAATTAAGCTCGAATTACAAACTTTTGCACTATTATTTAAAATTTAATAACTTTCATCTTTGTTTTGTATTGTACTGTTTTACATTTTTCATTCTGTTTTACATTACTGTTTTACATTGCTGTTTTTTTTTTTTTTTTCTTTTTTTTTTTTTTAATAAATAAATGGAGTCAACTAAAAATATATTTTTTACTTAATAGTCAGACTCAAAACTTAACTTGATAGTCGGATTCAAAAGACTGATAAGTTTTAACTAAGAAAAAGATAGTGCCAACAATAATAAATGGGCAAAGTTTGAATGACAACATTGAGTATAAAATTTTAAAATAAATTTTGTTTTTTGATTTTCCTGTTTTAAAATAATTATACTTCTATCTATTATTGTTGATAACAAAATTTCATGAATCTGAAATGCTCCATTTGTAAATTCCCTGATAAAAATCTTTAATTTAGCAAAATATTCTAAGACTTTGATAGCTATAAGAAATACAATTTCCATAAGAGTAAGTTGTACACTATTTCTCCTTATTGAATTTAGTGATGTTACCTTTAAACTTTTATACATTTAAACCTTATGGGTTTAAATTAAACTGTTAACTTAATTTTTTTTTTCTTTTTTTAAAAAGCTTTTTAAAAATTTTCATATTTTCTTTCTGATTTAAAACTTTTATTCCAGGTATTGGACTCCTGAAGAAGACAAAAAATTGATGGAATTGGTAGATGCTTTTAAAGTTGGAAATTTTATACCTTGGAATCATGGTAGGAACTGTATTCTCCTGTCTGTTTACTAAATTTATTAGTTTATTAATTTGTTCAATTTGCCTGCTTAGTGCAAATTATTTAAATAAAAGCATTCTATTTTTTTAATGAATTAATAACACTGCTATTTCATAAATGGACACTTGAGTATTGTAGAAATGGGCAGTTTTTTTAATAATGGTTTCTAATGTTCATCAAAATTTGTTTTCAGAGTTAGATTGAGAAAAAAAAAATATTTTTATTAAAATATTTTAATGTGTTCCAAAGAGTTTGAAAATTAGGAAATTTCTCAAAAATATTTGTTTGTGTAATACTTAAATTTAAGTTTTACACTTAAAATGCGAGTACTTCAAAGTTTCTAGAACAATTTAGTCAAATTCTATGATGTAGTAGGAATTTTTTTTTAAAAATTTTATTACTCTGAATACCCTTAATTAAAATATGTATAATTATTTCAGAAACTTTCACAAAAATGCTATATTTTTCTTTTTTTTTCTTTTAATAATTTGAAAGATTTTAATTGTTGTAATAAAAAAATAAATGTAAGAAAATAGACATTGAATAATATAATCAAGAATAAACATTGAACAAACTTATCTACACAGGTGAGGTGAATTAATGAACAATGAATGACATGCCAATATGGTATGTTCTGCTTTTTGATTAGTTAAGTGTAATTCAGAATTTGTCCATTAGAAAACAAAAGTGATTTCTACACAATTGAGTTATCCGGTTTTACACCACTCTCCTTTATAAATGCTTATGCTTTTGTTATTATTATACTGGAACAGAATTCATTTACTTTGTATTTTTTTAGTTAATCAGAATTTAGGTAGAATTATATCTAGAAGGTAAAAATCTGGGTTAAACATTAAAAATAAATGTAGGTTAAACATATAAAAGAATAAAATAAAATTGTAAATTCATGTATACATTTTTCATTTATTTGATCTTTTTCAGAAGGAAGCTTTATATTTTTAAGTTTGTAATTTCTTAAAGTTGTAATCAAACATTGATTGTAATCAAATTTGATTTAATTTTGTTTCTATTTTTTAAAATTTAATTTGTCAATTTTGAAGAAAAATACATTAATGAAATTTGACTAAATATCTCTTGAAGTAAGTCAAGGAAACTTTTAGCCTCAATATAAATATGCATTAAAAATTGTATAATTATTACCTACTTTTTGGCAAAAGATAATGGCTAATTTTAAATAAATGTGTACTACTTAAATTTTCTGATTAAATTTAAATTATTTTTTGATAGTATGCAGTCATATGGAAGGACGAACTAGACACCAGATACTGAATCGTTATGACAGAACCATATCTAAGGAAATAAAAAGAACACCATTTACGCCAGAGGAAGATGCAGTAAGTTAAATTGGGATAATTTGTATTTTAATTTTACTTGTATTTCCATTATGTTATATACTATTTTAAAAAAAGTTTGATATTTTAATGATAAAAACTCAATATAAAATTGTTTATTAAATTTTTTTAGAATTATATTTAAATTAAATTTGATATATTTTTAAAATTTATTTAGAGTTTAATCTTTGAATTGTATTTAAAATGTTAACTATCATAATATTTCTGCATGCTATTTTATTGCAGCTATGTCTGTTTTTATAGATTTTTATGAATGCTGATTCAATGTGCATTTTAATTTTGATTTTATTTTTGTAATTACTTATTTATTGGATCGGTCGGCTAATTTTTCCTGTGCCTCCTTCCCTCGGTTTTATATATATATATATATATATATATATATATATATATATATATATATATATATATATATATATATATATATAAACAATGTGTTGTTGATAATGAATCAAAAAGTGCAAGAATTCTAAATACACAACATCAATGTAAAACATTTATGTAACAAAATGTCATGATGCGTTGAGATATTGTAATAATACATTATGATGCCAAAATCTTAACATCGCTCAGTTCTAGTTAAGGAATTTGAATAAAATACATTATATTTTATTAAGTTTTATTTCTATTCGTATCTAATTTATTATTTTTGCTCCTAGAAGGAAAAAATTGCTAAATTTCTTTAAAATGTTTTGTGAATTTTAAATAGCTTTACAGTAATTTGTATGATTGCATTTGAAATTTATTACAAGTAGTTAGCATTTAAAATGATGGTTTAACATTTATATTTTTGTATCATAATTAAGCATTTAGAGTTTAACAAAGTGATTAAGCATTTAAAATGTTTCATTATGAAGAAACATTGAAAATTTTATACCGTGATGAAACAAGTATAGTATAATATTATATTATAATTTAATTTAAGGACATTGTGACATATTAAGTAGCTTAGTATCTTGATTCTCAGCTTCTTCACACCTCAAGGCCACTAAATGAGGCTACTACCATGATAGGTCTACTACCACCGTAAGTCTACTAACACTATAAGTCTACTACCACCATGATAAAGTCTAACCTTGTCGTGGTAGAGTAACTAAATGCTGTCATTCCTTGAATAACTGAAGAGTTTTTATTTCTTATAAAGCATGATTATAATTCTCTTTATACTGAATTATTTTTGAAAAAAGAGAGGATTTAGCAGCTCCCAAATTCATTATATTTAAAAAATAATGTAAGTAAATAATGTAAGCTTTTGTAAATATATGGGTCAGTAGATAAATTAAAAAATTGATTTTAGCTATATAAGTGTAAAGCACACATAATGAATTAGCTATGTAAGTGTAAAGCACACAGAGAAATGTAGTCAAAGATTGTAGGACTCCCACCAGAACATTTTGAAGATGATTTGCTGTTGAAGTGGATTCGTAAACCTTTTTTTGTTGTTTGTTGATTTTTTTTTTTCTTCTGTTTTCTTGTTGTCGAAAATATATTTAATATGTTTTCATTATGGTTACTTATAATAAAATTATTATTAGTCCTTATATTCACAAACTCACATATGATATCACTATCTATATTTTGATTACAGCTAAATAATAAACTAAATGAAATACTGAACAAAACATTTTACTTTTTTTCATATCTTGATAATTTAATCAGATTTCAAAAATATCTAAATACTTAAGTCAGCTCTTGAGAAAATATTTGAAAATCAAATAAAAATGTTTAGTTAAAATTAAATTTGAAAAATTATTAAAATTAAGTTAATAAAAAAAGCAAGTTTTTCATCTTTGTAAATTTAAGGAAGACATAGTCAATGATTCATACAAATGGAAGGGATGTAATTGTGTAGTACAAGCGTGCCTTGCCAATGTAGCATCATAATGTATTTTCAATAAAGAAGTTGAATAAAAAATGCTGATAGCTATTAATTTTGATTAAGATAAAGTCTTTATATATTTGTTCCATGTTTTTGCTGTGCATTAACATTGTTTTTTAACAGCAATAATAAGTATGAAATTTGTTTCAAATTAGATGATTCTTGCTTGTGTACAAAAATTTGGCAAACAGTGGACAAAAATGAAAGAATTTCTGCCTGGACGATCTACATACACCATCAGAGAGAGGTAAATAAGCATGTAATTATAGTATTTTTTTACTATGTGAGTATTATAGTTTTGACTTTACTGACTGTTTGTGTTATCTAAAAAGGGTTCTTAAATGCTCAGTCAGTTAAAGAGCTGTTGCATAGCTGTTTTTCTTGCCTGAAACCAGTTTTATCCTTATTATATTATTCAATGGAAAAGTTGTTCATAAAGGAGAAAATGTCTTAAAAATTTGCCCTAATGTAAACTTTTGTGTGCAGCAATGCGGAGAAAAAAATTTAATTTGTTCCTAAAATTTTTGATTTTACAAATTTCCTATTAAGAATTTTGATTGCTTCAAGAAGTGTTGAAAGAAATTTTTTTTCTTATACAGTTATCACATGAAAATATTCTAAAATTTATCTGTTAGTAAATTTGTTATTATGTATTAGTTATTTTATGATATATTGTTTTATCCCTCAAGGTTTGTTAATACTTTGGATCCTGCTTTGAAAATCGGTGCCTGGACAACCGCAGAAGATTTGCGTTTAATTGAGCTCTTAAAAAAGCATGGTTATGGTAAATGTATTTTTGTTTTGTATTTCTTTTTGTACTTAGTACTATTAATTAAGAATTTTGCCAAATGGTTTAGCTGATTATGAAAAACAGAATTATTTACATTTATAGCAGTATGAATTCATATACAGTCGAACCCCGCTATAGTGAACCGTCTGCGGACTCAGTAATGTGTCCACTATAACCGGTGGTTCACTATATCCAAATTTTTTGCATAAGACTCATGTTTTGCATTGAATGATTGAAAATTGGGTTTGCAATTTTACATAAGTTATTTAAAAAATTATTAACTAATTAACAGATAATAAAGCAAAAATTGATGAAAAAAGTAATTACGTCACTAAATATTAGTTTTATTTTCACTTTTTATGAAAAAAATTTGTGATTTTTGATTGAACACAATTTGATTTTAGTTCATCAATTTTCTTATCTACAATGTGCAATCATGCAGGATTTTTACATTTTGAACCATTTTATCAAAGCTTCTTCTACGTTTTCTCTTTCAGCTCCACGCAGTTTTTTCGATGAAACCCTGTTTTTGTCGTATGCCGCAAGAATTGCACTCCGATTTTTCTAAATGTTTGAAACTGTAGATTTTGACAAGGAAAATTTCTTACACAGTGCCGATTGATTGGTTCCATACTCAATACGCTTTACAATTTTAACTTTGTCCTCTATCGAAAACGCTTTTCTCTTTAGAGAATTTGCCATTTTCACTGCTTTTGAAATAAAAATCTTGTCTCAAATAGATAATGTAAGAATATAAAGAGAGCAGCTGTAGAATGAGTTAAATTGTTCCCCTTCTTGATTGTCAAGGCGTGATTTGTAAAGAATATGGTTTGAACAGATAAGAAAATTCAGCAGGTGGCCAAGTTAACTAGTTGTAGAGCAAGCTTGGGGAAAAGAGACAAAGCGAGGTTCCTCAGGGAGGGGGGAGTATAAGATAAATGATCTGTTTAACATTTATTACAGTATAGTTAAAAGTGATAAGCATAAAGGAGTGAAATATGACATATTTTAAAGGCATTCATTTTCAGTCACAACACCTACAAGTTTAAAGATGGAGGACTGAAGAAGATATTTAAAGAAATGAAATTTGAGTCCACTATAACCGAGTTTCCAAGTTCTAAGCTGTTCACTATAAGCGTTAAAAATAACATTATTTAAATAGGAGTACGGACAGGACCGCTAAAAAAGTTCACTACATCCGAGTGTTCACTATATCCCAGGTTCACTATAGCGGGGTTCGACTGTATTTTAATTAACTCAACTATTGGATTTTATTTATGTATTAAACAATTAATTATTTTTTATTTCAATTATATGTTTATTGTTACAATTATATGTTTATCATTACAATACAATTTATATGTTTACTTAATTTTAATATAGTTTTATTTCAAGTATTAGATTTTATTTTATTTTATTTAAATTTAAGATGATTAAGTATATAAATAAATATAATTTTAATAATCATTAATTTTATTTAATCTTCTATATAATTAAAAATGATTTTATTATATAAATAACTACTATTTAAAATTTAAAGTGTGACGTAAATAAAATGTAAGAAAAAAGTGTTTCTAAGAGAAATATTCGCTTTGATTTAATTAAAAATAAAATCCTTTGGAGCTAAAAGTGATCGTTTTTTAGAAAATGTATTTGGAACATAAAAATGCAAAATAAAAGGGACTCAAATTAGCAAAAAATAATTTCAAAATAGTTGAATGAAAAAGAATTGCAAAGACAAAATATAAAATGTTTTATTTGTGCTTTGATTTGAATATATTTAAATTATATTCTTTAGTTAACCATATGAAATTTTTTTTATGCATAATAAAATTATGAAACTTTTGAAACTCAAGTATAATATATTTTGCATGTATAATCTCCTAAAGCATCTTTAAGAATTGATTTATATTATAATAAATGTGTAACAGTTAGAGTGAGAACAACCTCGCAACTAGCAGCTTTTTCGTCCCTCAATGAAATAGATATACCACAAAAACAAATTGAAAGAAATGTTATATTCCACAAGAACAAATTGTTAAGATAAGGCGTTCTACATTCTAATTCCTTATAAATCTATCACTCCTTATCTCCCCTTCTGCTGACCAGAGGAGTGGTCCTCTCGCTGTTCAAACCCCCGTCCTCTAGCGTCCACATGTAAAAAGGGGTGACCACAAACGATTTGTAGCTTACAAATTATCAATTTGTAATTGTGGGATATCTATTTTACTGAGGAAAGTAAAAGCAGCCTGTCCCCAGCCTTAACAGCTCAGAAAGTGAAACTCATTAGTTGGTGAGATAATATTAAAAGAGTTTATTTAAGAGTTGGATATTTTTTGTTTAGCATTAATGGCTGGATATTTTTCTTTGATAAATGTTTAAACTAATAAAAAATTTGTTTTTGCTGTGTTTCTTTAATGTTGAACATGTTTAATAAGAACAATGTAAACTATATATAGTTTTTTGATTTAAAGTTTTGTTTATGAATTAATATTTGGTGATTAAATATTCGGTTATTCTGCCAAACCACTATTAATTGCATCATTTGTAGTAGGCATTTTAGACATTTATAAATCTAGGTAATGATCCATTCTTACAGCTGATCATAAATTGTTTTTAAACCTGTAGAAATAAGCAAACAATAATAATTCTAGCAATTTTTGAGATTTTGCCAATTTTTATGTTTAAAACGTTATCTACCAAAACCATATTATATTATCGTTACAAATATATATTTCTGAAATTTTAAGTTTATACAATATTAAAATGAAATTATCGTAATATGACATTTAAAAAGAAAGCTGAGTAAGATCAATTCATATTGCCTTTTGTTATATATATTTTTTTTAACAATTGAGGAACATACTTTCAAATATGATTTATTTATAATAATATTTTAGGGAAATTGATTTTATGAAATGTAATTGTAATGTAAAAAAGTAATCTACTTTTATATTACAATCTATAGTTTACTTCAATCAAATCGAGTGACACTTATCACACATATATATTTTAGGCAAATTAATTTTATAAAATGTAATTATTGATTTTAAAAAATGTAAAGGGAAATTGATTTTATAAAATGTTATTATAATGTAAAAAAGTAATCTATTTTTATATTACAATCTATAGTTTACTTCAATCAAATCAAGTGACACTTATGATAAATGCATCTGAATAAACAGGTTTATTTGCAAACTGAACTCTGCCATGCTCTTCAAACTGGAGCATGGTCATGATCAGTTATTAATTATAAAAATTAAATTCATATGGATCTTTGAAAAAGAAAATACTTAAGATTAAAAAAAAAAAGCCCAGACCTTTTTGATCTTTTAAACTATGAAATCACTAACATTGTTGCAATAGAGTTAGGACATTCGCATATGATTTAAGTTTTGTCAATTTAGAGTGAGAAACTCCCCCAATTTTGGTGCCCCATGGGACAAATATGTATTACAGTTCTCAATAATTAAGATTAAAAGATGTTTGAGTAGTATAATTATGAAAATTTCTTTGTTTAGGAAAATGGGCTCTCATCTCTCGTGAAATGGAAGGCAGGACTGATAATATGTGCTTGGTCCGTGCTCGAAGATTAGAACTGCATACCAAACGCATTCAGAAGGTACTTTCTAACTTCATACACTCAGTGAATTTTGAATATTTTTAAATTGTTCATTCATTAATTGGCCTACTTTATCTATTATAATCATATTTTGATGATTCTATTTAAGTTTATATTGTAATCTTTATAATCTCTAACCCCTTAATGATCTTGTTGTTTTCTAGAAAATGGTCATAAGAGGCCCTATTTTTTTCCAAGAAAATTATACATATATATAAAAGGTGTATGTAAAATAAATGTATTCACTTTTGATTTTTAGAATTATTTTTTAGCTCGTAATTTAAAAGCATTTAATTTGTTAGGTGAAGCCAACATCCAGGGCTATTGAAATCAAATGTTGGTTTTCCAATAAACATGGAAAATAAAAAATATGTGTGTTTTTAACATTAAAACAGAATTCATGAAGCTTAAGCATAATATTAGTAATTTTTTCTTTTATGATAAATTTCAATGCATGAGATGCAAAGGCCAACATTACAATTTGGACAGTAGTACCGAGTTTCCTTCCTACATCTATCATTGTTTACATCTCTCGAACAACAAACTTTGCATATTAATGGTTGCCGTTTTTTCTCAGTGGAAGGTATCTGTCTGAAGAAAATGTTTTTTAATCAAATGATACAGATTATCCTCTGAGATTGGCCGTCCTCTTTTTGGATATCAGAAATAAAAAAATTCTAGGCAGAGATGGATATATTTAAACCTTTTTGGTGCTTTTCTTTTTAACACTCTAGCCTGGAAATGTCATAGGCACGAGAAATAGGAGACGAAAGCTAACCCTGTGATTTTGACAGGAGCAAGAGGGAAAGGGATGTTTGGATATTTTTTTCTTAATTTTTTATCGTAAATGTTTTGTTTATAAAGTTATTAATCGACTTTGTAGCTTTGCCTCCAGACTCAGATTATTAAAAATTTCAGATGATTTCTTCTAACAGTCAATGTCTGCACAGTGCCCACGTCAACTATCTTTAGTGGAGACTGAATCTCCTTGCCGTTGGGTTAACTGTGTAAGGTTTTCATGGTTTTCCTCTAGGGCATAAATGCAGTTTAATTCCATCAAAACTTTTTCCACAAAGTCCAGGATTTCCATTGTCTTCTGAGTTGTTTTCAAAACGACAAGGCTAAAGAGTTGAACATTGATGATTGTATACTCAGAATACGGTCTACTGTTCAACATCAGTTATCAAATATAATAAGAAAATAATGATCCTTGCTAATAATGATGATGAGGTGCTTGTCAAGTAACAAAGGTATATTATTATCGAATCATGTTTGAATAATTACAGTTCCATTATATTGGTTTTTAATACCTTGGTTTGTTGTGACAAATGTTTTTGTCATAATAAACCAAAGTAATGGAAAGAGGTCCCTGAGCAAATATAACCTGGTTACTCATAATTCAGATGTTTCTGTATGTTATCAGGATGAGTGACTGTTTTACATTAAATATCTAATCATTATTGTTCATACAAATTTTCTTTTATTGTTACAGGGTAAGAAAGTACGTGATGAAAAAGGGGAAATAATTTTAAAACCAAATGCTCCATCAAAGAATTGTGTTACTCAAAATGCTCGACTAAAAGGCATTCAGAACAGTGCTATATCTGCATTAAAATCTGCTTTGGAAAAGATACAGCATATGGTTGATGAAAAGATAGATTTTGTATGTTAATTAAAAATTTAATTTGAATTTTTTTCTTTGTTCTTATCTCATTTGTTTTATTATGTATGTGATATTTCAGCATTTGACTGAATTCTCTAATTTTGGAGGAGTGAAAAAAAAAATTTTTTTTTTTCTGTATCTAACTGATAATTGGCATCTACTTTCTGTATCACAAAAACCTACTTTCTCTAAATAAACATTGAATCAAAAACAAAATTTAAAATTGTCATATTGTCAAATTTGATTTCTCAAGAATTATTCTACTGATTTCATTCAAATTTTGAATTATTTTCTTATAAAATTACATTCTTTTAAATTATGTAAAAATTTGTATATTTAAAATTTTTTTCAACTATTATTAAATAATAAATAATTATTAAATTTTTTTTATCCATTAAATTATCTTTTGATAAACGAATTTTACATAATGTATGCAGGAATGTTTCAGTTAACTTAAAAAATTTTCAAGATATAGCAAAATATACAAAAAGTAAAATTAATATTAGAGGTCCAAACTTTAGACCGCTCTCCTGACCATTCTATTAGGACCATATTTCCTAGATTGTGGTTACCCCATGTATTTTAAGGGTCAGAAATCCGAATTCATCAGGAAAAAAAATAAATTATGTTTATTCAGAGAAAGTATGTTTTTGTGATTGATTTCATAACTTAAAATATCGTCACCAATAAATTTGAAGCACCTTCTCGAACGATTAAGAATTTGTTTTAGTACCTAAAAATCTGATCATTAGATTAAAAGTTATTCAGGGTGATTTGTTTGTTTATTTTTATTATTTTATTGTGCTCTGTACACATTCCTGTCCTATTGTTTTAACACAATGTAAGTGCATTAGTACCAATCATGAATCAGTTGAAAATGTTTTCCATGTTGAAGTACTTAAACAATTTCAAAGAAACATATTTTGGTTCAGATTGAATTGCTTATCTGAGTATATTTAATGTTTCTGAAAGGGTTGTAATAAATAATCGGACCTTTTGCCAAATGTTCGGTTGGTCAAATATTCGGCAAAGTATTATTTAGAAAAGTATTTATCGATTAAGTTTTCTTTTTGGGGAAATTTGAATAGATTTAATAAAGAGTAATTTGAAATTGTATTATTTACTACATTATTAGGAATTGTTTTTACAATATTTGTTAAGTGCTAAAAATTTTTAATTTATGTTCTGAAAGACATGGAAAAGTGAAGCTTCAAGAATTGAAGCTAGATTACATTATACTGAACCATTGATGACGTATTGATTTTTTTGTTGATGTATTGATGATTTGTTTTAAAATTTTATTCAGGCAAGTCAGTCAATTTCGTTGTTTTTTCGACACTTTATGTTTTTAATATTGAAAACTTTTTTTATTTGTTTCTTTTTTGCTGGTTTTTCTGTATTAACTGTAGTGAAGATTCCAACGGAATGTTTCTGATAGACTTTATTTTTCTGTTGTCACTTTTTTCTTCTGTGCAGTAAGACAGACAATCGGTAACATAGAAAACTGTGATTCTCAACCTTAAAATTATATTCATTTTAGAACTAAGAACAATTTGTTTTTTCTGTTTCTCTTTAGCATTTTTATTAGCTTTTCTTTTTATCAACTTTTTTTTTTTATTGTGACAGCACTTTTTAAAGAGTGCATCTAATGAACGATATTCTTTGATGGACACTTTTTAAAAATATATATATATATATAGCAATGTGAAAAAGTTTACTTGAGATTTCCAGTATTTTGTTTTGGTTTCTATCTAACTTTTTCTTTTTTTATAAACTTTTGTTTTTATGGACATCTTTATTATGATGCGGCAAGCAAGAAGGTTTCTATTGGACTTTATACTTAACTTTTTCTTGAAGTTACGGTAATCAGAAAACTGAGATGCTTAGCTTTAAAATTTTCTTTTAGAAATTAATATTGATTTTTATTTTTCCTGTTTTGCTTTTGTATATAATAATTTTTTTTATTGCCAATTTTATGATAGCATTGCATTTTAAAAGTGTTTCTGATAGTCTTCTCTTTTTACTTGTTTCGGATAACTTTTTTAGAGAAATCAGTTGGCAGTTTTAATGTTTACCTATGTGGTCACTTCTTACGAATCTTATTTTTGACAACTACAGCTGAGCACTGATTATATGAATCAGTCAGGACCAAGGTTGATCTGGTTCATTTAAAATTCAAATAGTTGGATAGCTGTAAAACAAAGCCTTGGCTTTCTTTTTAAGCCAATTTAATATTTTTTCCAAGCTAAGGACTGGCTATTATTCATCAGATTTTTTTCTCTTTCTGATACAGTTAATGTGCTAATATCATGTTTGGGTGTTCTGTTGTTTCAGGCTTCATTTTTTGACATTCAAATTTTTTTTTGGTGCAAACAGTAATGTGACTATTTTGTAATTTCCAGATATATTTGAAAATTTATCCTTTACCTATGAAACTTATTAGAAAATAATGTTTGTACTCTAAAGATTTGTTTCAATAGCAAATGAAATTGAAAATCTTATTCCTCCCCTTTCTAATATTTGAAAGGAACTTCTCTCTTTACTGGGAAAACTGATTCTATCTACTTTCTTCTTTTATTGAAATTAGACAAAAAAATGTGAGCAAAGAAGTAATTTTTGCGAGTTTTTTTAGAAAATCATAAAAGAAAGAATGTTAGTGATTTTTTTCTTATTTAATTAATTTTTATTTTATGCACAAGGCAAGGAAAGAAATATGTGGTCCGGAATCGATCCAGTCAATTAACGTCTGACTATTCTATGCTCGAATTCCTTTTTTCTAAAAGTGATATAGTTGTGAGAGAATTAATTTAGATTCTAAAAGAATTGTGTACTTTGTAATGCTCAAAATGGTTTAATATGTTGTTTCTTATGTAAACTGGTGTAGGCATTCAGAAAAGTTGCATCAGAGTTTTGTTACATTGCATCATAAAAAATATATAAATATCATATCATACATGTATAGTTGTCACAAAAAGTTAAACAGAATTAAGTTGTGCTTCTCAGTTAAGTGGCATTTTAAAGAATTTTAACAACAACTTTATTTGTGATTTTGTTATTAAGTTCTATTTTTTCTCATTTGAATATTTTTAGTTTATTTACTGACCAAAGATTTTAGTTTTATCTGTTTATCACCATTCCTATTACAATTTGCTAATATATTTATCTTTGAAAAACTACACATGCAATTTTTTGAACAATTTCCATTTTTCTGATTTTTTTTATTTTTATATGCAGGAAAAATTTGGTACTTCTAATCTTTCGATGCCCTCTTTGCGAATACTTCAAAAGGAGTTGTTCAGTAAAATTTCAGATAAAAATGATGATGAATGGGTTCCCAAATATGTTCCAGAATGTTTTCAGAAAAGCAAAATCGATCCAGACCGTAAAAAGAAGAAGGGAGTCTTTGAGCTTGATGACTATGTAAGCTCAGATGAAGAAAAGAAACCGAAAAAGGAACCTGAAGATCAAGAAGAAGAACTTGATGGCTCAGAAGAAGATGATGATATCCTTCTTAATAGCACTGATAGACTCTGGTTATATAATGTTTTGCAAAACAGGTTACGTGAAGAAGCTAATCTGATGCCTTCTTTCATGACTAGTGGTCCTATTTGTAAGTATCATTTAGTTGAATTGACTGACAAATGTCTTTATTATTGTTTCAATTATTTTGTTGCATTTTTCATTAAGTAATAGAAATAAGGCTTAAGCACTGGTCAAAATAACCTGCAACTGAAAGATTCCCGTAGTTTGTTCAGGATTTTACTATTTTGTTCAGGCTGTTGTAGCCCATTGATAGAGGGGCTAAGGTTTGATTCTTAAATCCACTAAGATCCACTAGGTACATGCGATATATGTACTCGGAAAATCTATGGAATAAAAAATTCCAGTGGTGTAGGAATCTAGAAAAATATCCTTCTTTTTCTGATTTATGTCAAATTGCGGAATTTGCCTTACAAATTAGTAGTGCATTCTTATCCAAGGGTTTTTGAGCTAAATCGCACTTTCACTCTTGTGGCTTGTCAAATGAAATGCACTCTTTTCTGACTTATTCGTAAGATCAATGGCTAGGCAGTTTGGCTTTTCACATTCAAAACAACTTGTCTGTTTAATGCAACTAATAACTTGTTACTGTTATTATTATTTTTTTAAAAGGCTCACAGTTTATGGACAGTATTTAAATAATTACCTGAACAATATTTAAATTTATGCAAACTAATAAAATTTTTGATTTAAATTCGACATAAATCAAAATTTTGTTACTGAATTTTAATTTACAGGTTAAATGTAACATATTTATCATAAGTAGTTCATTCTATTGGGCTGTCGAGCCATTGTTGATGAGATGATTCTTTTAAGTAAATAAAAGTTCTAGATACATATTTAGAAATTTAGATACTATCTAGATACATATTTAGATACAAAAATTTCCCTGCAGAACTATGTGTTGTTTTAATAATTTTTTATGAACGTAAATGCATTTGGTATTTGCTCCAAACTGTACTTAAACATTGTTAATTATATTATTTTAACTGAATAACTGATGCTGTTCAAGTTGCTTGTTTGATTTTTTCATTATATGTAATTGAACGTTTTTATAGGTATGAATGCCCGGGAAACTGCAGAATATAATTTTTATAGGTCTTTTTTAAGAAAGGTATGTTAAACTTGATTTGTTTCTATAAACCACTATCAAACTTGATTTTTGTCTTGTTTTTCTTTGAATTATCTTACATTTTACAAGTTTTTTGCCATATGGAATATCTGTAAAAGAAATTTAATTTTTACTTCTTAAAATTTTACATATGGTATTTTATTTAACTAATTGGATTTACTACATAATTGGAAATTACTAATTATTCTACTATTATTTTACTAGTTGGATTATTTTACTAATATTTTTGTAGGAATTCCTACATTGCTGAAAATTTTTTCTATTTAAATACATAAATGAAACTTATCTGAATGTATAAATAATTAAATAAAACTTCAAATCTTTGGATTGTTAAAGAGAGAGGTTAGGTACCAGCTATTTGTTTAAAGGACTGGCTTTGATAGTTTGAAATTTCTATGATCAGTTCTTTTTTTATAGGTTTTTAATAATTATATTAATGTTTCTTTTTATATTTAATAATTTTTCCTTATTTAATTAAAACTTTGTTACTTACATTCTATTATTCTCTAAAAAATTATTTAAATGTTGCATAACCTATTGTTCTGCTGCAACATGATAAAGAAAATTTCTTGTTATAACTTAAAATATTTGTTTCTTATTAACTTGATAAGTTTTTTGCTTTTTATTCTTTTTTGAAATTTTTGTCTGTTTTTATAAGAATAAAGAAGTATATTTCTCTCGTCAAACCTTTTTTTCGAATAAAAAAAAGTTTACTTTATTTGATTACAGAGAAAAGAGTTGAAAATAGCAAAAAACTTTTGCAAAGAAGGCTATTCTTTAAATTATCAAATAATATGATTAATATAAAATAAAATAATGATTTTAGCTAATAATTAGCTGTTTATATAACTGTTGTGTGCTTTTAATATATATTTATCACAGGTTATCTTATAAACTTCACCTTATGATAAAACAAACTTGATATTGATGCACACAAAACATCAGTTTGAAGAAAAGCAACTGTCTTGTGTAAAAGGAAAATATTTGTATTAAATTTTTTAATTGTGAAAATCGATACTGCTTCATTGCATTGTTCATTGCAGTTGTAAAAATAAGCGAAAATAGAGAATCATTTATTATTTTTAATGATTTTCATCTAGGTGTTAAAATGTCACAGATCTTACAATACTCTAAAAGTTAAATGTTTTATTTACTTTTAATATTTTAATTATTATAAATGTTTTTCAAGTCTTTGTAAAGTAGTATGTATTGTATAGAATCTTCTCTTCAATTATAAGTTATTGGAATTGTCGCTTTTTATTCATCAACGCCTACTAACAGTTATTCAGAGGGCTTTTAGCTAGAGAACTTTTTTTATCTGGCATCTTTTGAATATAATTCTGCAGAAAAGAAAACCAAAATTTTTTATTTTTCAATATTCTCAAATGTGAATAGAAAAATTACGAGCTTTCCCTTTGATGCGGGAGAAAGGCATCTTTTGAATATTATTCTGAAAGAAATAAAACCTTCTGTAAGAAAGGAAAACCAAATTTTTTTACTTCCCAAAGGAAAAATCCTACTGTAAGAACTCTGTCATATTTGGTGACACTTTCTCCACGATTCTGTCACGGGGTGCATGCTTTTAGTTTTTAATTGTTGCTAGTCAATACTACTTATGCTTATAATTGATAAAATGTCTCTTTCTCATACTAGAAAATGCATTGTGAAGACACGCTAGAAGGTGAAATTAATGAAAAACCAGAATATAAGGAGACTTTGTCTAAAGTGATTCGTTATTTTATTCAACCTGAACCAGATAATACAGAGCAGCTATCTGTTTTATGTCCCAATTTTGCTACATTAAGTGCCTTAGAGGTTATGGAAGTTACTAAACCAAGACTAAGAAGAACTGCTGGCTATATTAATGAAAGTCGAAGTTATCTGAAGTACTTAATTGGACACTCTGAAGAAAAGCCGAAATGTTCAAAATGCAGAGGCCCTGGCCGCAATGCTAATAATGAAGTACTGGAATCAGTTTTGAAGTCAATGGTGAGTAATTATTTTATTGTAATAACTTAACTTTAACGTTAAATTATCACGACTGTAGTTTAAATTTTCAATTATTATTTTTATGTGCAGAATTCATCAGTTATAAAAGAACATAATTTCATCACATTAAAGCATGTTGAAGTGTAATATAATCTACATTTAAGTCACCTCTTGCTTATAAATAGGAAATAGCTTTAGAAATAGTTTAAATTTAATAAACTATTGAACTAAAAGAATTAGCTGATTAGGAATACAGTAATAAAAATTTTAAACTTTGTTTAAAAAAATTGAGATTTTTTAATATTTTACATGCATGAACATAGCAATATAAAATTATTTGCATATATAAATTACCATATGTTATTAATAAGGGAATATTAAAATAATATTAATTGTTATAGATATGCAAATCACTGTAGCAGAATATACTGTGACTTTCAATCCGCAACACTATTTTTACAGATTCAAAGTTTTTCCATCTTAATACAATGAGACAAAGGCTATTATTAAGAAAATTAGGCTCAATCTATCTATGACTAAAGTGTGTTATATGTTTCAAGGGCTGAAAATGGCTATATGCAAAATATTTAGTGGAAACTAATCCTTCGAGTGAGGTTAAATAATTAAAACAATTTTTGTTCTTTTTTTTGTCAAATTTTTTTTTTCTTCAAATTTTATTATTGATAATTGGAGTATATTGGATGTTTTTGTTCCCTTTTTTGTGCCATTCTTAATTTGATTTTTTAAAAATTTATTTTTACTTCTTTTGCCTATTGTTTCTTTTTTAAATTATTAATATTATAAAAAGTTTTTCTTCTTCTGCATAGCAAACGAGACATTTAGTCATAGATGACAGTATGCATAAAGCTGCTGAAGTTGAAGTTGGTTTTCCATCTGACGAATGTTGTTGTGAGGAGCTAGTGGAGTCTAGAAATGCATTTAATCTGTTGCAAAAACGATTTTTATCAATTTTTCTTTGGCCTTCATTGCTTTCATCTCATCCTCTTAATGAGGAACAAGAAAAACTGATTGGCAAAACTAAAGCAAACAAGTACACTGCATCAAGTCTGAAGGCTAATTGGTATGTGAATGTTTTATTATTCATTTCAAATCATCCTATTATATTTTTTTTTAAAAATTACTGATTAGCACCACTAAAAAGAATTTACTTTCTGTAATTAAAGAATTACTCCCTGTATTAGTTATTAAATCTTTAAATTATTTATATAGTATTCTATTATTTGTGTTAAAAAAAAACTAATTTGTAAAATTATAACTTAGGCGAGTAATATAAATAGCTTGTGAATATCTTTGCAGAATTATCTTTGTATTCCACTTTTATGTTAAATTGACTTTTTTTTTTTAATTTTTGATTTCTAATGGGATACTGTTAATTAAATCCAAAATGTCATTATTGTTTACCCCCATACTGATTACCTTTTATTAGCCCTGTAGACAAAGGAACCTAAATAACCTGTCTGGTTTTCTCCAGCTTGTTAAAATTAATTTGTCTGGGGATTTAATTATGATGTCATGGGCAAGACTTTTATAAATTATTTTAAACAATTTGGTGAAATTAAAAAAAATGTTGTTGTAATTAGAGATAATTTTACTTAATCAAAAGGTTTCGAGTTTGTAGAGTGGGATGATTTTGACAATATAATGAAAAAGTAAAAACAATACATTTTGACAATATATGAAAGCTTTGTCAAAAGAACATTTCAATGGAAGAATGTTGATGTTAAAAGCGCTCTTTTGAAGCGCGAGATTAGAGAAGGACAATTCAGAGTAAGAAGCGTTTGGAAGATTGCAGGAACTTCAAGGTTTAGAGTAAAGAGATAATGCACACTTTTTCAGATATTGTAAATTTGGGATTGTGGATGTGGTGTAACTGGAGTTAAAATGCTTATGCTTGACCAAAAAACTCAAAATAAATAAAATAAAATGTTTTGTTTTAGTCAGATACTGTTTCTTGGTATTTTTCAGTTTTGTGCAATGTTCTTTGGTCTAAACCACGTGTAAGATTCTAACTTGACAATTAACTTAATCGGTCAAATAATCGGTAATTTAATAACTCTGCCCTGAAATTCCCTTTTTCCAACCATGTGGCTGTCTGTCAGTCATTTGAATTGATGTTCTCATCTATGTGTGTATGTGAATACATACAAGGAACAAAAAGGATAACACAAGGAACAAGTTTTGGTACATATCCAAGCACAGCCACAAACTTTCCAAACCAATGAAAATTCATGACACATTATCAATGTATATATAAAAAAAATTACTGTGTAGGTGTTATGGGTGGCACAAATATCAAAAATGCAAAATTTAAATTTAAAACAAAAAAAAAGGTTTAAATTTTATGCAGAGAAAAAAAGAAGATTGATAATTGTTTATTTTTTCTTTTGAAAATAATACATCCATTGATGATGTGTCATCTTCAATGCAATAATATCGTATCAGCTTAGCTGTCGTTATGAGTTTTTAATGTTTTAGAAAATTTATGACTATGTTTGTAAATGTGCTTATTTTTTGTTTTTAAATATTTCTCCATGCTCATTACTCGTTTTTCAGTTATGAGTGTAGGTTCCAACCAAATCTTACATCTCACACAGCTACTGTTCACCATATTGCATAAACAAAAAAAACTTACACTTTTAGAATTTGCTATATAACGCCCTTCACTTAGTTTGTGAATTTTTCGTTTATATTTTTTTTTGTATTGCATACTTTAAATTTGGTATATAACGCTTTTCTCTGATTTTCTGCATTTTTTGTTAATACTTCTTTTATATTTAATACTAAATTTTCTTAGATTGTCTTTAAGTTTGTATATGAATTTTTTTATAATTTATTATGTATATATATATATATAATTTTTAATATATAGTATATTGTTTATTGCATGAATTTGTTTGGCTATGTTTGTTTTTATATACTTTTTATAATGTATAATTCTATACACAGCCAATCTGGAGTTAAAAGGAAGAGGGGTAGACCACCTAAGATTACTGTCAAGGTAGAAGAAAACTCGCAAACTGAAGAAAGTAAGTGTATATTTTTATACAATATATATATATTAATGGGGCCATTTAATTCACTCCTTCTGTCATTGAAAAGGCTAATTAAATTATTTTCCATACATATATAAGAATTTTTTTTTTAATGTGTTTATTTACAAAATTTACTTTTTTTTTTTACAACTTACAGATAATTTTTATTTCAATGAAGAGAATTGAGTATATTGCATAAACATTGCCTACACATTTTCTCCCATTCCAACAAAAATAAACAAATCACAAACCCTTTTTTTTTTTTTTAATGTTTTTAAGTTATAAGTAACTGTTATAAAAATAGACATACAAGTAAAATTTGTTTATTCTTCATTGTTAAATTATTATTTTAATTTTTTACTTTTATACTATAGTTATAATAGTGTTGGTTACTTAATAAGATTCATTAAAGTTAGCAAAACTATTAGATAACTGTTGTAAGTGACTTTGATGGAAGTTATGTTCATTTTAGTCAATTATTTTAGTTATTTGTTTCAGTTCATATGATGGAGGTAAATTCATTGCGTTTTAGTGAAGATTTTGGCTGAAGTACAAATGATTTTTGGTACATTACGCTTCTTACGACATAGGGATTAATTCCAAAGAATTGAACAAAATTATTTCAAAAAAAGATTTCTTCATTTATTTTTAGAAATATATTAATATTAGGTACATGAAAGGCCGGTATAGCCTGGTTGGTAGGGCACTGAGCCCATGTCCAAGGGGTTGTGGGTTTGATCTCCGCCAGCCGAAGACTCCCTGTGTAGTAAATGGTGACTGATGGAGTATAAATCTGTCGAGCCACATTCCCCCATGTTTCAATAAAAAATCATACCTCTGGGGGTACTGATCCAAGAGTTTCTTTGTCTTCTAGATTGATTCAAAATTACAAGGCTAGGAGCTGAACATTAGCAGTTGTAGACCCAAAATTGGGCCGCTGTTCAATGACGGTTATAAAATATTAGGTACATCATGACCATCATGTCAGAAATAAAAAGCTCCCTTATTGGGATGAAGATATGCATATTCTAACATGAAAATTTTCTCTGAAGTTAATTAATAATCAGACCAACCGAGGAGTGAAACTCCCAAGTCCTAATACCAAGAATTCAAAATTAAAAGTCATTTTAAGTGTTTCCTGCGAACAGTTCAGAGCATGGGAAGAGATCCATAGTTAGGGATTTATTGAAAAATAAAATAGCCAAAAGCAAAGCCAACCCCTATATTTGATATTAAATTCGAAATAATTTGGCTATAGCTTAATTGCCCAATGCACTTAAAATTACACTTTGACTTAATTTGGTTTAATTAGCTTAAACACTTAAAATTACATTTAGAAACACTAAAAATGAATATAACCCTGTGACAGAAACATTTTTGTGGTGAGAGAAATAAAGTAACTTAATAAAGAGTTATAAATAGAATTTTATTTAGTCGCGACAATGAATTAATGAGTTTTACATTTGTATTGAATTAAAAAGTTAGTCGTTACATTGACTGTTAAGAAGAGAATAAAATATTTATATTTCTTTTCTATAAAATGTAATAAAAATTAAATAATTTGTTTAATTTAATTAAAATTGGATTATAAAAGATTTAAAATAGAGAAATTTATGAAAAAAGAAATTTTAAAACCTAGGAAATATGTAATGCCTATTGTGGCATCACACTGACTACTAATTAACCATACTTTATTTAATATTGTTAAAAGAGAAGGTAAATAAAAGGAAAATTTGCTCAATATTTCTTTCTTAAGAGTTTAGTTTTTAAAACTTATGAATAAACTTAACAATTTCATAAATTGTTACTGTTGTTGCTCCTGATTACCTTTTCTTTAAAATTTAATATTTTAAAAAATATTTCAAAGCTAATTCTTTAAAATGTATTTAAATATTTTAAGAAAATAAAAATGCATTTTAAATAACATTTTTCATTTATATTGTAAAAATAGTATATAAATATTATATCAAAATAAAATTTATGATGCAATTTTCTATAGCCATTATTAAATATCAAAATAAGTCTTGTCTTTCACGCATTACTAATAGTATCTAGTTAGCATACAATGTTGCATGTCCTAAAAACCCTATCATAAAAATTAAGAATAAGGTGAGGTATTTAATTTTATTAAAAAAAGAACCTTTTCTTGTAAATTCTAGCTGAACAACATCAGGAATCACAAGAATTAGATGAAATGGAACTCAGTAGCGTAAAACCTCTTAAGAAGCCTAGGAAAAGCAAATCAAAAAAAGACCCTCTAGTCCACAAACCAAGGGATTATAAAGAAGAAAATGCAGTTTCACTTAGAAGGAGCAGCCGTAGCTGTGTCTTAGAAAGAAGGACTTCTGTTGACTCAGAGGAAGGTAGGTTCATAAATCATATTGTATTAATCACTGTTGTTTAAAAAATTTTTTTATTTTTCATTAATTTTTTTAAAAGTTAATTTCCAACATCTAATTATGTTGTTTCTTGGCAAATTTAAATTAACATCTATTATATATAATAAATTAATATTGTTAAATATCGTTAAAAACAATGTTTAAAATCACAAATGGTAAAAGTTTTATTAAAACCTATACACTTTTCGGCGTCACGAGGATAAATGGCAACTTCATTAGTAGGATAAATGGCAAGTATGGTAAGCATAGATGATTAAATGGACAAATGGCAAATATTAAATGGACAGAAAATAATAAAAATAATGATTTCCAAATATTGGCAAAATATGGTAATGCAGCAAAATTATTAACTATGGAGTTTTGGATGAGGTTCCAGGCCAATGCATGAGATACATTTACAGGGTGCGTAGCGTTTTTAAAATTTGCTTAAAGGTGCTTATTTAAGATTTACGTTTTTTAAAAAACCCTTAAAAGTACTTTTTTTATTTGGGGTTTGTAAAAAGTGCTTGATTTTCTATCTCTTAAAAAGGATTTTTTTTTTTTGCTGTTGCAATTGTCGTTTTAAATTCAAAGAAGTGCACGATTTTCACAATTTTCTCTGCTGTATTTATCAGAAACTAGGTATGTGAAGTTTTTGAAAACGATTTTAAATTTCATTCGTTTTATGTTTATAAATTAAGAATTTTAAACGATAGAAAAAAATAATTTTTATTACTGCACGTATCCTAATAGTAAATTATTTTTTTTTGGAAAGTGATTACAAATATTTTTTGAGTGCTTAAAAAGTACTTAAAAGGTGCTTATTGTTTGTTGAAAAATCTGGCTATGCACCTTGATTTATGAACATGATTTATGAATATCTATTAATATCTTGATTTATGAATATCTATTACAGAACATTGCTGGAGGTTTGATTTTTCCTTAATCTCTTTCATTTACCTTGATTTTTGGGAGAGTTTCTATATCATCAAAAACTATATCTCAATTGTTGTATATTCTGCTGCTACTGCACGTCTTTCAAACATTTAGAAAATAATTTGTTGATTTTCTGTCACTTTAATGTTTTACCACTAACGTTTTATTTATCTCTTTAATGCGACTTAACCTCTGTCGGAATAAATAATTTCTGTTTAACCATTCCTGCCATTTATCCTACCGATAAAGATGTACCATTGTGTAGCCGAAATGTGTATCTACCTATACTCTTTGCACCAGCTGGCTCACAAGGACTAGAGTCTTTTTTCCAAGCACCTCTGTCCTGAGCCAGTCTTGTTGCCTCCTTGTATCCATTTAGTTTTGCTTTGCACAGATCTTGGTACTTGTATCTTTGACTAGTAAATCTTGGCCTTACTGTTTTGTGTTTTTCATCTGCTGACCAAGTAAGTGTAATGTTAGGGTTATCCCCTTATAAACGAAGGTTATGTCCTGTCCATCTTCTCTTCAAAATTTCCTCATGAATAGGTGATAATTTTGCTTTTGTTAGTAGATCTTTATTAAAAATAGTGTTATGTAATTTAAAAAAAATTGAATAATTCTTAAGCATTTGCTCTTGAATGTTTCCAGTTTTTTTTTTTTTTTTTTAAATTTCAGTTTTGCGTAGGTTCTAACATTCAGCTCCATACAGTTTGGAGTGAACAACAACTTTAAAAACATCTATTTTGTGATGTTTTTTATATTTGAAGCTCTCCAAATTTTTTTGAAGGTTTCTAATACAAGTTTTAGCTTTTATGGTTCTTTGGTTTATATAATTGATTTTTGCCTTCTTCTTCATTCCATAATATGTATAGGATTAAATGTTGTTTTTAAGGAAATTCAACATAGAGGTGCACTGGCTAAAATTAATAAAATTTAACGTAACAGTTACAAGTAACTGTTAATTACAAAAATTCTGAAAGTAGTATATTATTCTTTGAAAAAGTATTACTTCTTGTGATAAAAGTACATTCAAACATAGCACAATTTGAATAACTGATGTTTGAATTATCAAGATTCATTTTCTGAGCAGAAGATAATTAAAATTAGTGATAATTACTTAACTTAGCATTCTAAAATCTATATGTTTTTTTATATTTGTAAATTAATTAAAATAAATATAATTGATAAAAATATGTTTTAAAAATAAATATTTTTGGTAAATGATAATTTTTGACCTGTCTTTATGAATAATATTTTTGACCGATGTCTTTTTACTATGTTTCAGATCTAGATCAAGAATCAGACACTTGATTCTACAGCCAATTATCCATTTTAATTCAATCATTCATTCAATAATGTATTATTTCTTCTTCTTAAAATCTTGTATCATAATATACATTTGTATTTTCATATTGTCATTATTCATGGAGGTTTATAAATAATGTAAAATATTTAAATAATTAGTGAGAAGCAAACAACTTTGGACTTACAAGATGTTAAATGTTAAGAATTGTGTTATGCACAAAGTTGTGATACCATATGAAAGGTTGTTTCATGAAAATGAGAATTTTTAAATTTTTATAAGCTATTAAGAATTTTTTGTTTAAATTTTCTTTGTCTTACAACTATGTAGGGAAAAATGCTAAATTTTGTTTTACACATGCTTTAGAAAAGGGTTTTTCTTTTTATTCTAATTTCTGTAAACAAAATTAGTGTCTATTGTTTGTATCTTTTTGGGTAACACTTTTCATTAATAATAAGATGTTAGCTATCAATCGACATCAACTTGTTTCCAGTTTTTATTATTATTTTCTTTAATTACTTTTGTTGGGAAGAAAACTAAATAAAATTTTTATGTTTTGTTTAAAATGCTTTTATTTTTATCATCTGAAAATAATTTAGAGTAATTTTAAATGTAATCGAACAAAAACATTTTAAATTTTTGTTTAAAATTTTGCACAGCATATTCTTGACTTTAATTACTTTACTGTATGGAACAAATTAGTATTGTTATTTTTATATTTATACGTTAGTGTATTTTCTGTTTGTTTTAGTTTGAGTATGTGGTGCTACATTACATGGGGTTTTGTATCTACACTTTTAATATGTGTTCTTGGAATTCTTTTTAAAAATTGAAGCTAAATAAAAAAATTGCACATTAAGAATCACAAACTAATATTTAAGTGAGAAAATTATTTCGATAAGTCGAATCATCTGCATGAAATTAATAATAAAAAATCTAAAAACCTATTTGATTACTTGAAAAAACTTAAAAGCTTTTCTAATTATCACTTCCATTTAATTTCCTAACTGATTTTAATAATTTTGATCCGATGTTGCTTGATCATGATTTTTCGGATAGTGATAATATTATTTGTTTCCTACTTAAGTATTAGTTTGTGACTCTTAATGTATGTGTTAAAAAAAATATAAATTTTGATAATGAAATCATTTATGAAAGGTAAAAATTTTGCATTACCCTATATATTATTTACTCATTTATTTATTAATTATCATTAAATCTTTATTATTTCTTTTATCTGATTATATGTTACTGAAATATATTTGTCTTCAGTAGATCATATTTTTTTTTTTTTTTAAAAAGTTTAATTCTTTGTGTTGTAATTTGATTTTTCTATCAAATATATTAATTTAATAGTTCAATCCACATGTATTAAATTATTAAGTTTTTGTACATTTTAAAATGGATAAGTAATTATAGTGATGCTACTACTTTTGGCTCTCGATGCATTTTTTTCGTCAAGTTCATTCTTTGATTTTTCCCTGCATCTATGAATATTTAGTTCATACAATGTTTTCACATTTTTATTTATTGCTTTATTTTTTTATTTGTTGTATTTATTTCTAGTCATAGAAGGAAATACTAATTTTGTTATGTAGCTAACTTATCGTTATAAAAATTATGGCTGCTGGAATGTATATTTTTTGTGTATAATAAAATATCTTGCCTAAAATTTTTTTGTATTTTAGCTCAATTATTTGCATTTTATTTTTTCAAATTAAAAGATTGACTTATCAAAAACTTATTGAGTTTCTTAATCATGGTTATTGTAGTTGTATTTCAATAAGTTGCAGAGCTGGCATGAAATCATATTTTTAATATCTGCTTTTGTATTTTTTATGTTTCATTTGTATAAGCTCTTGGCTAAGCTTGAATTGGCTCAAAACAAAAAAAAAGCCCTATTGGCTGTAAAATTGGCTCTATTGGCTGTAGTATGACCGAGTTACTTCAGGTCAGGAAGAACAGGGAAATCTCGGAATTGTCAGGAAATTTTATTTTGACCCTAAAAAGCAGTGAAAGTTGCATTTTTTTGTTGCAAAGCACTGGATAATCCCTACATTCAACCGGGAAAATAACCTATCTTTTTATTGTCCATAACACTAAGCTGCTATTGAGATTAGATTATACATTCCACATCATTTAGTGTAATTTTATTCCACATATTTTCCATGTTTCCATCCTCATTCAATGATTTTTTTTTTTCACTTACAATCTAATATTTGACATTATAAATGAAACTGGATTAATATTGAAATTTTCCATAAATGCTTGAAAAAGTCAAGGATTTTTTTTCCTTCGGAAATTAAGTGATAATTGTGTGCATTAATTTTTATTTATTATGTACATTTGATAAAATTTTCTTTGTTAAATTTTGAAGTGTATATTTCTTAGTCAACTGTGCATCAATATTTAGTTTTGTTATAAATAACCATGATCATAGACAATAACTATTAGAGCTTACCCATAAAATATAATTAGTACTATCTGGGTACATCTTTTTATTAGGACATCTTTTTTTTAGATTTTGTTAATTTTTTTAAAATGTTTTTATTTTTTGAGAAAACATTGTGCTGAGTTTTAAAAATTTAGCCGTTATCGTATAATTTACACTGGCCTTATGTACGTTCGATATAATAATAATCATCCACATAATCGTTGTTATGTCTTTATCTTAATCTAAAAAATAGTCTCATATCGTATTTTTTATCTGTAGTTCTTAAAAAGTGCTTATTTTAATTGTAAAGTTAAATTCATTCTTTGGAATGGTGAATTTTTCCCCCTGATCACCTAACTAAGTTTTAAAATCAGATCGGCTATAAAAGGACCCTTTTAAATGAAAAACTTCCTAAGCTTCTACATTAAATCCCATACAAAATTATGTAAAAGCTAATATAATTTGTTGGTGTTTCTAATTATTTTAATGCATAAATTGACAAATCATTTAAAAACATTTTATTATTAACAATTAAAACATATACAACAGAAAAATTTAAATATATTTATATTAGAGAATTACACAAAATCAATTGTATAATAATTTATAATAAATGTTTTTATAATAGTTTTAATATTTTAAACATAAAATACTATAACACTAGTTCTTCTTAACAGATTTTATTTATAACATTTAAAAAAACTTTTATTTAAAAACAATATGTAAAATATGACATTTGCAAGATTTCTTTTATAGCATTTTTTATTCGAAATTTTAAATATTTTCAGTAAAAATGTGTATTTTAAATTAAATAAAATTCACATAAGAAGGAATTTGCACATTCACCCTCAGTAGAAATAAAATATTTTAAGATGAGTTACTATAGGCTATTGGGGATAATAGTTAAATATTGATATTTTAACCTGTGATATTAAAAATGTACGTAAGTTAATCTAATGTTTCATTACATTTCTATGATTTTTTATTTAATTATATTATTTCTCCAGTTTAAGAAAAAGATTTTTTAAATAAAAATTAAGATTTAATATGGTCAAATATTTAATTTTCTTTATAAAATCTAAGTTAGCAATTTCCTCATGCGTAAATTTTTTCATGCATTTTATTTAATAGCATTTTTGAATTAAATTTTTTGAAAGCAATCTACATTTGAAAAAAATGTTTTAGGACTTCTTGAAATTATTAGGAAGAAGTAAGTAAATAAACAAGTATTTTACAATTGTAAAAGTAATAACATATATCTTTAAAATATTATCGTCTTCTATAATCTATATAGCATATGACATCTAAATCTATAGACTATTTCTTAGTGTTCATGTAAAAAAAAATTTTATGAATAGGTGCTATAATAAATATTGAGAAACATTTCAATTGTTATTATACATGGACTGTTGCAAATGTGCGGTGCATAATAATTAAAATTGTAAGCTTTTTGCATTGATATAATCTGTTCATTCGAAACACATGAAATCATAATAATCCGATATATATATATTTGTACCATTCCATTGTAAATCGAGTTTTGAATAAGGTCAAGAAAAAGTCATTAAATTGCAGTTTCTGACGCACCAGTCCCTAAACAAATGCAAAATGTATTTCTTGAAATGAAACAGTTCATTAATTTTTATTTGTTTATCCCATCATGAAAAGCACCATGTTCATGTTGACTTCATCCTATGAAGTACTGTAAATTCTCAATTATTCGCAGATGACTTTTAAAATTGTCAGAAAAGTTACTTGTGTATAAATATTGCAGTGTAAAGGTACGTCTTTGTTTAAAAAAACAATTATAAACTAAGGAAAATCTAAAAAACAAAATACAAAAGAAATCGGATGAAAATATTGTAGAGCAGATTTTTACCTAGACCATGGGACAGAATCTCAACTAAGCAAAATATTATAGCAGTGCACGTGAACAAAAGAATTGACAAAATACTACAAGGTGCTTATTTTTGATTTATGTTTTTTAAAAGCCCTTAAGGGTGCCTTTTTTTTTATTTGGGGCTTCTAAAAAGTGCTTAATATTCTATCTTTTAAAAAGAGATTTTTTCTTTGCCCCGTCGATTGCCGTTCTAAATTACAAAAGATGCATGATTTTCACGATTTTCTCTGCAATATTAATCAGAAACTAGTTATTTTATCATGATTATGTAAGGTTTTTAAAAATGTTTTCGAATTTTATTGACTTTGTGTTTATAAATTAAGAACTTAAAAAAAATTTATTTTTATTACAGTACAGATCCCAATTATGATTTTTTTTTTTTTTTGGAAAGTGATAAAAAATATTTTGGAGTACTTAAAAGGTGCTTATTTTTTGTCGAAAAATATGGCTACGCACTCTGTACTGATTGTAATTAAAAATTCTGTTTGATATTTTGAAGATAAGAACTTTATGCAGATTAATGGCAAACAGAATCTTGCCAGGAAAAAAATTTGAGCAGTGTCTCAAGCTAACAAAATATAAAACAGCAGCCAAAGTAAGTATCATTGAAACAGAATTTCTTATGGAGAAAATATAAGAAGTATATAAAAATTGGGTTAGTCCTAAAATTCTCTACATGCAAGAGTTTGCTCCATAGCCGAGACGCGAATGATCGAGAGTTTACTGTATATTTTTTCGATGATTTGTCCCTTAGGAAAAAAAAACTGAAGTTGATCAATTAAGAGTTGTTCAATAAGTAAAGGCGCCTTGCAAACTCGTTTATCACCTATTTAAAAACAATTATCCCATATTTCTTTCTGGATCCATGCTTTGAAAATCACGAGGAATATCTATAAATCTCTTCATTTAGTAAAGAGTGGAACCAGATATTCTAGATTGATTTTCGGTGCTGGCCTTGAAGCTTTGGCTCTTCTTTTGGTTGTAAAGTACAACTAGCAGAACAACCACAACAACTAGTAGTGCTATGGAAATTGAGACCATAGCCCATGCAAGTGTTCTGTACAGACTCTCGGCTCGTGTGTCTTGAATGAGTGGGCTTGTGGTCGGTGTTGTCATACCCGCCAGTGCAGGGAGATGTCTTGTCCACATGTCGACAGCCCTTTGTTTGTAAAACGATTCTGGACGTAAGTCTCTTTCGATTCGGTAGTAACGTTGTGTGTCTGGTTTGTAAGTCTCCCAACGTGGATATTCGTAATTCACGTATTGTGGAGCTTCCCTGTGAAAACAAGAAAAATTATTTTTAAAACCTATTAAACAATATTATAAAATATTTATATACAATATTATAAAAAAAATATCGATAGAATGGTGTGTAGTTAAGTGTGTTTTTTGTTCCCTATGTAAATTTTGTTTCTAATGATACTTGGAGAGGTGCCATAGACCTTTTGTGAATTCAATCAAGAAGTTGTACTTTTCATTTGACGAGAACATTGCAAGAATGAAAGTACGTCTTAGTTCAGAGCTACACAAATAGATGGCAGCACCACTCATTTGTGAGGCCACTTCCTCAATTTAGACACATATTTGAAGGGAAAGGAAATTTTCTTCTGATCCCTGTACCCATGGTACTACTCAGGTATCGAACTCAGGACACTCGATTTTAAAGATATTACGTATATCGCATGTACTCGGTACGTCGCAGCGAAGTCGGGGATCGAATCCCAACCCCTTCGGACCGAAGTCCGACTCTCTAAGCACTGAGCTTCTTTGTTCATGTTCCATATATTGATCATGGATAACGGTATCATTTGAGTTGATAGGAGGATATGCGATTGATTTTGTAAGAGAAGGACGGGATCTAAAATTAAAAATGAAGTTTTAGCCGGATATGTGCTAATAAAAATAAATAAATAAATAAAAAAAAGGCAGAAGCATTTTACTATTAAATAATATGAAATGACTTTCTGGGCGAAATTAAGGACACAAGCTTTCAAGCTTATTCTCTAAGTGACAAATTGCACACAAACAGACAAAAACATATTTACTAGCCGCTGGTGCACCTTTTAAGTATAAGGTGCCCATTAATTATTGGTATAAGTAGGGCACGCCATGAAGATTAAAAATTGCATAGCAACTAACCCATGGTCGGAAATATCATCCTAAGTTTCTGAGGGTGCAACTTTGAACTAGTACAATTATTTATCTAAATTATCTTCATTTTGAATTCTGATTTCTATTGATTATTGTCGAAAATTGCATTCAAATGGGCTCAGATATAACTTTTTTTATAGTAACCTAATTATTCTGGTGTGTATCGAGTGTTAAATTAGTCGCCAACGATACGATATTACGATAAAATAGCGATTTCTGAGACTAAGGATACAGCTCACGGCCATGGGTTGCAACGCAATTTTTAACCCTTTTTCCCTACCTTCCCTTAATGTTTTATTTCAATTTTATAACCAGCGTTGAACAGCTGACCCAATTTTGAGATTAGGGCCGTCAAAGTTCAACTTTGTATTCTTGTAATTTTGAACCCAACCCAGAAGACAAGGGTACTTCTGGATTACAGTATTACGCCACCTCTCAAACATTGGCACGTCAAAAAGTTGATAAATGGGTGCCGCACAAACTAAATGAAAAGAAAAAAATCATTTTGAAACTTGGCAGTTTTTTGCTTCATAGAAATTAAAGAGAACCTTTTTTTCAAAACAGAATTATCACCTGTGATGAAAAATGGATCCTTTATGACCATAGGCGTCGTTCAGCGCAATGTTTAGATGCAATTAAAAGTCCAAAAAACCACACCAAAAGCACCGATACATCCTAAAAAGGTGATGATTACTGTTCGGTAGTCTATGGCCAGAATAATTCATTTTAAGTCTTTAAATACTGTCGAAACAATAACAGCAGAGAAGTACCGTACAGAAATTGAAGTTGTGCATCAAAAATTACTTCAAATGCAGCCGACACTGGCCAACCAAAAATCACCCATTTGCTTCATGATAACGGACGACCACATGTTTCATTGATCTTCGCAAACAAATTGGCTGAAATAAAATTCGACGTTCACCACATAAACCGGACCTATCACCAATTGATTATGACTTTAAATATTTGGGCAATAAATAAAAAGTAAAAAGTTCACTAATCGAGAGCAGATCAAAAATGACTCTCAATTTTTTATTGACACCAGAGAGCTTAATTTTTATGGTATCCAAAAACAAACTAGTATCACATCTGCAAATATGTGTTAATTGTCATGGTATATATATATATATATATATATATATATATTATGAAAAGCTTCAATTAATCTTTCTCACACTTTTAAATTCACATCCTGTTCTTAAATCTACTTTTGGCTCAAGAATGCATTAATTAAAAGTAAGACATTTCCCCCTTTACTCTTTGTGGGAATCGCGCGACCTATTTAATAAACCAATTATAATCACTTAGATTTCCCTAAATCGAAGCATTATACGGATTTTCTTTCCAAGATTTTCCGTAACATTTAGGCTGAAGCACGATGAAATTGTGACTCATTCTCTCTGGTCATTGTATGCTCTCTTTAAAATCCTGAGCCTGTTTGTTCTGCTCACACGTCCATGGCTGCAAACCTTAGAAGCCGAGCAGGATAAAGACATGATGAAACGGGCGCAGGATATTAATAAAATACTAAAATGCTTCTTTCAAATATATAAATAAAAAGATGAGAAAAAGTAACCGGAGAGCACCGAACGCTTGGGAATGGAGCTGTCATAAAAGAAAAAGCCAGTACAAAAGAAAAAAAAAAAGGGGGGGGGCGGGGTTTCGTTTGCTCTGCTACTACAAAGATAAACACCTGTTTGAGACTGATTATTGAAACAACATTAATAGACAGTCGAAACTTTCCTTCTTCCGGTTCCAAGGAGGGCTTAGAAGATATTCTTGAGATTTTCCTTCTTCATGGGTCCCAGTTCGTCCTGCACCCGCTGAATTTTAGCAGTGCCTGATGTCTTCGCTCTCGTCATTACCATTGGAGATTGGATCTCAACGCTGCCTGGTCTGATTTCGCCTACCCGAAACTAATTCGCTTTTGCCTCAATAATTGACTACTTTTTTCTAGCTGTTTTTTAACTTCCGTCACCAATGAATAATAGAAATGTTTATAAAGATTGTGGATATTATTTCTTCACTCTTCCAGAAGTGACAAAGAAGTTGAACCGATTCGAAGAGAAATAACATTATTATTATTTTTTCTCTTCCAAAATGTGTGTTTTCCCCCTCATCTCTTGACTTACGGATATTTCCCCCCCCCCCTCCAAATCTAACTTTAGCCATTAGAGTTCCATGGATCATTAAAAAAGAAAATCACAGAAGTGATCTTTTTTTTTTTCGACCACAGAAGCGACTAATTAAGCAAATATTTTCTATAGAAGAAGGTTTTTTGCTCTGAACATCTCAAGAAAATAACAATACAGTGTTTCGGTTTAATTATTTGTTTTAACGATAGACAAAACCTTATCAAGATTTTTTTTTTCTAAATATTTCAAATAATGTTTAAAGTAGTAAGTAACGATTCCACTAGGTAAATATTTTGCACATTTTATTTGAATTAGAAATGATATTTATTTGACAAATCGTGCTCTGATTTTTTTTAACAATACTCTCTATTGAATTTTTCTGTACCAGTTGAAATTTTTAAACTTGAATGCTTTTGAATCATTCACGCTCATCTCTTGAAATTTGAAAATATAATTAAATGGTTATTGATATTTATATTTTGATAATGTCTCTATTTATTGATCTATTCTATTATTATCTCACAATCCTTAAATAACATAAATTTGTTTGCTCTCTTTAAAATCCTGAGCCTGTTTATATATATATATATATATATATATATATATATATATATATATATATATATATATATATATATATATATATATATATATATTCCTTGCGTCATTGATATCGTAATATTCTAGAGGTGTATTGTTTAAAAAAAAAATCTTACGTATTTCTAAGTTGAAACCAAAAACATGAACTTACCCGAATTTTGCAAAATCTGTCCAAAGGGAAACAACACGTCCGCTAACTAAATTATCTAATAAAGAGGGCTGCCTGAGTCCTTCGACGTCTAAGTTAAATAGATACAACAATTCGTCTCCATGTGAAACACCTAGTTAAAAAAAAAAAAAAAAAAAAAAAATCAAAATTTGGGTTACAAGGATCTGTTAAGTCATCCCAAAATATTGCTTTCTAACGTACATGCTTCGGTGATCATGTAGTAGAAGCGTTGATTGGAATTAATATCTATTTCTCGTGTCTTATCGATTGTACGTTGATTCTGGCGATTAATGATAATACCTATTTATAAATTATAATTAAAATGCTTTGTTAGAAAGTTGCAAATTTATGAAACTGATAATCTAAATTTGATTACGGATTAACTAGGATGAAGAAAAGTTTAAAATTATAGTTTGGACTTTTAAGGATAGATTATGGGATATGATTGAAAACTATATACAACAATGTATTTTAGAATTAGAATGAAGAATTAATATGAAGTCAAAAAATGTTTTATCTTTAGATCATTGATGCAGAATTTTTATTTAACATAATTTTCATACTTATTTCATTATTTTAATTAATTTAAGTGAAAATATTATAATTCGCATTTATTACAGCATGGAACTCCTGTGTCTTTTTTTGCGTTAAAGGTAAAAACCTTTCAAACATGGCTCACTGAAAAACAGTTATTTATCATTAAAATTTCTTAAATTTACAAAATAAATTATTGATAGATTTTTGAATATGAATAAAAAAATTTTTTTTCTTCAAACTATGTACATTTTTTGGATTTTATATTTTAGTACAAATGTAATTCCCATAATATAAGTATTTTTTAAGTAGCTACTAGATTATTTTTTGTAACTGAAAAATACCAAAATATATTTTTGCTTGTAATTAAAGCTTCATATATATACAGGGTGTTTATAAAGTCCCGGACCTATTTTGATGTTTAATAACTCATAAAGTAATGAAGATATAAACAAACTTATGGCATTTATTGATGGAATAACTCTTATATTTTCCTTTTCAGGTTTGAATATCTTTACTTTTGTAAATATCGTCTGCGCGTGTGGTTAATTTCAGATAATTTCATTTTCCAGTCTAAATATCTGTACTTTTCTAAATATCGCCTGCTTATTAATTGCATTTTTCTCTCTTTTGTTTTTGGCAACTATTGCAATGTTATGTTAACATTTGATGTGTTTGCTCTATGCAGTACTTTTCTATGTGATGTTTTATTCGAGCGGATATTAAGGAGAATGCATACACCACAAGAGAAAGCACAGATTTTATGGTGGTTCATAGAAACGAAATCGATAGTGCAAGCACAGAGAAATTGCAGAAGAATTTACCAAAAAGATCCTCCATCCAAAAGCAGCATCTTGCGGTGGAAAAACAATTTTCTAGAAACTGGAAGTATCGCAGATAAGAAACGTTCCGGGCGTCCCTGCACAAGTGATTTTGACATTGAGCGTGTCTGACAGAGATTTTTACACAATCCTAGAAGATCTGTGAGATCAGCGGCAAGAGAATTGGATATGCCAATTTCGACGGTGTACAAAGATATAAAGAAACAATTAAGACTGCATGCATACAAAGTTCAAATTGTTCAAGGTATGGAACCGGACGAGGAGGATGGCATTTGCAACAGATATGGTAGGAAGCTTGGCGAACAAAGAGCACGAAGATATATATATATATATATATATATGAAAGGGACGCTGGTGTCTCATCTTTTTCAAAGGGATAGTAATTTGATAGTTTAACTTAGTAGTTTGATTTAGTACTACTTAATAGTAATACATGTTTGAGAATTAGAAAAAAAAAACGCTTTTATATCAAATTTTTAACTAAAAGTGATATTTTAAATTTAGTTTTATAGTAAAGGATTGAGAATATTTTAAATTCGCATTTCGTATTTAAGAATTAATAATAATAAAATCGGATTACAACTTATTTGTAAAACTCACCCTGCATCTAATCTCTAGTCTGGATTTAGTGATTAATAAATTAGTGATAATTTAATAATTAGTGATTAGTAATTATAAATTAGTGATAAATTTATTAATTATACATACTTTTGATTTTAGTATTAAAATTTATGATTTTTTTTTGCATTTTTATCACTGTAGTTTAGGTGTTATTTTTTTAGTAGCTATTTTGAGTTTCTACAAACGCGTTAAAACAATTTTGTACAATCATATAAGTTTAGTTTGGAAATGTTTCCTTATTAGTAAAAATCTAACTTAAAAACGCCTCGCTACAAAACAATTATTTTCTCTACCTAATTTACTAATTTTACATGCTTCTTATGTCATTTTTTTTTACTTTTTCTTATTTCAAATTCAGTTTCTTTTTTCATTTTTTGAAATAAATAGCGGTCAAGCTCGGTGGACTTAATATGACCAGCATGCCTTTAATTCATTCTTACCTGGATCAAAATAAGCAATGGGTGTGCCATGTTCTATTTCGACCATGCTATTCTCGCCTCTGTATTCAAAAGTGTACATATGAACTGGTGCACCTTTAGATGCATATAAATGCACTGTTATATCGTTGCATGCTGTAAACATAGCATCCGTCGACATCTGGAAAAAAAATTTAATAATTAGAAATATAATTTATTTTTTATAAATGAACATTCAAAAATAAATATTTTCGTAATGAAATTTCCAGATTACAAATTATGAAAACAGAAGTGCAAATTGAGGTAAAAGCGTAATCGGATATAATTGTTTGAGCTGATGAAGAAATTGACTTTTTTCACGTATTTTTATTGAAAAAAGTTTTTAAACTCTTTTTTTAAAAATTATATTCTTTATTTAAGTTAATTTTCTTCATTTTTATCTTTTTTCCTTCTCGTATTTATTTATTGTTCGTTATTTACGTTACTGTTCGTTATTGATATTCATTGTTTGTTATTGTATATATATATATATATATATATATATATATAATATAGAATACTTACGTTATAGAATACTTAATGTTAAATATATATATTGAAAAATCGACATGTTCTGCAACTATCGTTTGCGTACGTGAACTTTTTCATTAAACTGTAAATGAAGTAAAGAGATAAAGAGATAAGTTGAAAAAGATCTGAAGGACAAAAGATCGGCCGAATCTTAAAAAAAAAAAAAAAAAAAAAAAAAAAAAAAAAAAAAAAAAAAAAAAAAAACCGAAATAAATAAAAAAAAAAAAAAAAAAAATAAAAAAAAAAAAAAAAAACGAAATAAAGTCTTTTTTTTGTTATTATTATATATATATATATATATATATATATATATAGAATACTTAATGTTAAATATATATAATGAAAAATCGACATGTTCTTCAACTATCGTTTGCGTACGTGAACTTTTTCATTAAACTGTAAATGAAGTAAAGAGATAAAGAGATAAGTTGAAAAAGATCTGAAGGACAAAAGATCGGCCGAATCTTAAAAAAAAAAAAAAAAAAAAAAAAAAAGAAACGAAATAAAGTTTTTTTTTTGTTATTATTATTATTTTTTGTTAGTATTATTTTTTTAAATTTTTTTTTTTTTTTGTAAATAAAATATGTAATCATAATTATATGTTCTTTTCTTATGAAATTGCGTAAAGTTTAAGGGTTATTTCAATTTAAACTTCAACGAGATGAAGAATTATTCAGCCTTTCATTCGAGACTTTTCTAGTATCTTCGAACTTAAGTAGTTTATGCAGTTTAGTATGCAGTTTTTTCGAATTTAGTTTATCCGGAATATCTGAGAAGAGCAGGAATTTTTAGCGTAGCTATCTTTATAAGAAATGAAATATTTCAATATTAATCCGTATATGTATATAAAAAGCTACCCTATAAGAGCATAAATACACATATCCAAAAAAACATTGCGACTTTCACTTATTTGTTGGAAGAAAGAGTTTTATGCAAGAACTTACATTTATAAAGGGCTGTAAAATTTGAGATACATTGGAGTGGTTGATGCGATTGAAGTATTCAAACATTATTGTCTCTGATACTGAATCCACATTGCCTCTTATGTTTGTCGTAGTTAGAATAAACATTGGAATTAGATGTGTTCGGAGGAAATTTGGATTATCCCTCAGAGCGTCTCGATATGTATTTAAGAGCACTGTAAAAATAAAATAATGTTATTACGAGGTTGAAGAAGGCGCATTTTAAAATTTTGTTCTATATAGCTTAATAACAACATAGTTTTGCAGTTCTATATGCGTAAATATATTTTTTAGTAACATTTCTTAGACATTTTAATGGCTAAATTCCTATGCTATTTTAATGGTTAAATTACTATGCATACCGCATAATGGATCAAACCACCTTTAAGTAAAGGGTTTTAACCCTATTTATTCGCTCTTAATATACTATTGAATATTTTATGTTAACAAAAACTTAGAGAAGTATTTTTAGTTTATATTTTATTCTATAATCGTCGTTGAACAGTCGATGTATTTCTTGGGCTTACGACTACTAATGTTCAACTCGGTAGCCTTGTAATTTTTAACCTAATCCAGAAGACAAGGGAACTCCTAACTCAAGTATGGGGAGAAATTTGCCTTCGTGGAGGACTTTTGAATGGGTCTTTTAGATGGAGAAGAAAACTACTAAAACCTCCCACAGTTAGCCTGGCGGCAAGGGGACTCTAACCCATAATCCGTCTACCGCTGAGAATATTTTACGTCAGCACTGCGGTCGGTGCGAGCCGTGTGCGGAATTCGTATCGACCAGCCATCGCTGAGATTCGAATCCTGTTCAACCATTTAAAGGCGAAAGCTCTATTCCCTGAGTCGTCACGGCTCTAGAAAAATAGTTTTGAAAAAATTGGATTAAACATTCCGTGCATTCCCCTAAACAATGTTATGAAACTGTTTTGTTACTTACAAGGATAAAAGAAAGCGCCTTCATCTCTGTTTATTCCAGCCATCAAAGGTATTCTTCTGAAATTTTCAGCGTTTAATAAATTTAAAGGCGTGTCTGTCAGAAATCTTTTGTCGCCACTTTTTTCAACAACTGGAACAGCTCTCAAAGGAAAATCTCCAAAGATCTAAAGACACGAAGAAAACATATTATTTAATTCAATTACGAAGAAATCTCTGAAAAGAAGAAGAAAAAAATCTTTTTTTTCTGTATGTGAAGTATGCATCTTTGGCCTTTTGCAAGTATTGCTTAAACTAAAAAAACAAACATTTCAAACGGTTTTGAAAAAGAGGTAAAAAGATCCTTACTTTCATTAGGGGAGAAAAATAAAAATCATCATCAAACAAGTTTACCCTTTTGATGTAGATGGGACACTAATGTCCCTCATATATATATATATATATTATTATTATTATTTTTTTTTCTGACAACCAAATCTCAAAAATAATATGTTTTGATATTTTTTAAATGTAAAAAACAGTCTAACAGTTACTAAAAAAATTCTCACATAATCTGAATTTATATTTTTACTAAAATATAAAATTCAAAATAAAAGTATGAAATTTTTCTTTCTTTCATATTAAATAATTTATTAATAATTGATTTTATAAATTAAAGAAATTTCAAAAATAAATGTTTCTCTTTGATCTATAAATAAATGCGAATAAGTGCAAATTTGAAAAGTTATTGTTTTGAAGTGAGCCGCGTTTGGAAGATTATTACATTTAACGCAGAAACAGACACCGGTGTTTCATGCTTAATTTCATAACCATAAATTATAAAAATGCTAAATATATTATTTCTCACTTATTTTGACCAAAATAATGAAAAAGTACAAAAAAATATGTTTAATAAAAATTCGTCAAACGGTTAAAGGTACCGTCAGAAAATGTTTCAAATCAGGGCAGAATATGCTCAAATTTTTTGCTGAAACTCTCTACCTGATAAATCGTTTTCCAGCCTCTACAATTAGAACTTATTGCCTTGTATTGGTAAATTGAATTTGCTGTCAATCTACATTCCGATCCTTTTTCTGACTAATTAAAAAGTTTTTATTTTCATCTTGAACACTATGTCTGATACATATTTCAATCGTTTAAGTAGAATTCATATCATTTGATCGCCAATTGAAATTTCGACTACTTTACGAGTAGTAAGAATCTTTACATTTCAACTGGAGTTATGGTGCTATGTGTCTGTTGTTGCCTAATATGCATTTTTTTTAAAATTTTTGATTTTATTTTATTTTGGTTATTTTTAATGCATACGGAACAATATTTTAAATATTTCAAATGTTTGTACGCATTCACAAAAGGAATTCGCCTGCTTAAAACTAGAATTGATTCCATTTTAGAAAAATCAGAGTTTTAAAGTGAGAAAAAAATATCAAAAAAGGTATAAAATGGACGAATGGGACAATTCTTTTTGGAAAATGAAAAGAATTTTATAGATTCATCAATTCTGCTAAGAGTATAAAATTTAACAAGATATATATAATAATTGTTATATAATGTGTGCCCTTATTAACTTAAAAATGAATCAATTTTTTAAACTAAAAAATATCGAACAGGTTTTCCTTTATCCGTATTTAACTCAATAGGTTTTTACAAATTTTCCAACAAAATTTTTTTTAATAAATTATTTAAATTTTAATGTGAAAATTTTAGTATAAAAAAATTTAACATCGTCTTTTAATTATAAAATGGAGACTATTTAAACCCCACGTAATATTTCGAGCAATTCATAATCATTAAGTATTTCACTATTAAAAAGGTTTTTTAAGCGCCCTCGCTCTTTAAGATCTGAGGTTAACTTTTCGATTTTTGTATTTTCGATGATTTTTTTTCGATAGCACCATTCTATTAAAATAAACATGGAAAACAAAGGTGTTGTAGACAAGGCGAAGTAGCAATTTTTTTCTCAAAAATTTAAGGCAATAAAATTATGCGGTTAATATTTTTTATAAGTACTTAAGTACTATGTACTTGCCTATTTTTACTCATTTTTTTAAAATATACTTTCATTGTTGAAAGAGATTCAAACCAATTGATATAACGCAGAAAAAAAATTCTCAACGTAAATTACGCATAAACAAAGATATTTTCCCAAAAATCTAAAACTAGACATACGTTTAACATTAAACTATTTTTTAAAGAATAATGAATGCAGAATTGTATTTGTACAGTGTGAGAATAATTCCGTAGAAATTCTAGAATAAGTTTCGTTGAACTTTTTTCAATATGATTGGACGACAATATTGTATTTAAAAATATTGTCGAGAACAGTAAATACCCATCATTTGTTTATTTGTTAAAATTAAATGAAGATGATTAAAACATATTAAATATTTTCTCCTCCATCTTCGTCCTTTTGATGGTGAATAGAGGACTACAATAGAAAATAATTATATTAAAAAACATTTATCATCATCAACTAATTTATTCATACAAAAAAAAAAATCTTATTTTATAGTCTTATTAAACTTACACATTTTAGCTTTACGAACGACAAAACATTTAAACCACAAATTTATTTCTTTTAATAAAATAATTTATCATACCTTATACAACCTGCTTTCAAATAAATTATGAAATTACTTTACTCTGTGTAGTTGGGGACTGATAAACAGGGTCATTTCCCTTTCGTTCCGTTATTCCAAGGAATCGGATTATTATTTTATTCCAGGAAAGAATGAACTGAATAATTCATTGCGGGTGATTTATAGCCGAGGAGGCGATAAATGGATACACTGAATTTGATAAACCAGTGCGTGATACCAGGGTTTGATAAAAAGAAAGTTTTGACTTGGAAGTATTCAGTTTTCAAGGTTACTTGTCCAGTAATACTAAATTTTATGCTCCATTTTTCATATTTTGGAATTTTATTTTGATAAATAGAATGCAAATGTGTGTCTTTAAGTGTTAAGAGTTAATTTTTTTTGCTTGAACTCGCGAAAGAGTGAGAAAAATAGTTTAACAATGATATGCTAATATAAGTAGAAGTTGATGAATTATGTGTTTAGAGCCAAAAATTATAATAGTTAAAAGTACGTTCTCTTACAATTATTCGATAAAGAAACGTTTAGGCTTGAAAAATTTAGTTTTCTAGATTACTTGTTTAATGTATTAGACTTTATGATTAATTTTTCATATTTTGGAGTTTTATTTTGATATGTAGAATGCAAAGGTGTGCCTTTAAGTGTTAAGAGTTAATTTGTTTGAGTAAACTCGCGTAAGAGTGAAAAATAGTTTAACAATGATATGCTATTATAGTATGAGTAGAAGTTGATGAATTATGCACTTAGAATTTAAAATTATAACAGTTAAAAGTATATTATTTTACAATTAATCGATAAAGAAAAATTAAGGATTGAAAAATTTAGTTTTGATGATTACTTACTTGTTCAGTATATTAAACTTTATGAGTAATTGTTCATATTTTCGAGTCTTATTCTATTTGATTAGAGTTAAGTTCCAGCCGGGTGTTTTCTTTCTTTCTTTATTTTTTTTTATTGAACTTTGCTATTAACGTGTTCTGTGATTAATTGTTTAAGGCATAATCTAAATAGCTTTTAAGAAAAAAGAAATAAAACATTAAAAAAAAAAAAAAATATTAGAGTACAACGAAAAGTCTCAAGTCTAAAGAAGCAAAAAGCTTAAAAATTATGAGCGAAAAAGAAAAAAAAAATCGTGTAGACAGCAAAGAATAAAAAACATGGGTATCCAAGAGCCGTTTAATAAATAGAAAAAGTTACTTTTAAAATATTTCATTCCCAAAAGTAATTAAGAACAAACACTCACTTTGCTATCCTTTTGTGCATTCAGTATCTCTTGAAAAGTTTTTTGTCTAACACAATCTAGTATAGTTGCCGATGAGCTGATTGAGCAACCCAACCGCTGAGCAATTTCTCGAGCATAGCCGTGCGGATCACCTTCTAAAGCCCAATCGCAGAGTGCTGAACCACTTTGCATGATCGCTCTCTTGAACAAGTCTGAAAGAGGGCAGAATATAGTATCGAACTCTAAATTGGAAGGGTAAATGGATAAAACGAGTCATACTCGAAAATGACCATTTGATCTCACATACGGGAAAAGGTGGGTTTTATGCAAGGTGTGGTGCAATGACTGTTAATTATATATATATTTTCAAAATCTTTGTCAAAAATGGGTCCCGCAGTGGACTGATCGTAAAGACACGGTTCCGAGCAGACCACCGAAGTCAAGCATCACTGGCTGCGGTCAGTAAGCTGGTTAGTGGCCACTTTGATCAGCCTGCGTCGGGACCAAGGGTGCGTTGTATTGGTGCTCATTAAATTGTTCTACCGTAAAGTGCTCAACTTCACGCGCATGTCGTTGGGCAACCAAGGCAGGGGAGCCATCTCCTTCGCATCGGATCAAAATTGCGATAGCATGTCTTCGGATCATCCTCAGGGATGTTTACCAGACCATCGCCATGCAGCTTTAGTGCGACGTCAATAAAGTACCTACCTTGTCAAAAAAGCAATAAAAAATTGCACACATTACAGATCGCAAATTAATATTTAAATGAGGAAAGAACAAAAGCACTCTCAAAATGTAATGAATCATATGCGAAGGAGTCAGGGCTGAAAATAACAAAACCTGCTTGATCGCCAGTGGAAAAAGAATGTAGTAAAAAACGATTATTAGAAACATCTTTTAAATTAGGCAATCAAACTGGTTCTGGTGTTTCTTTTTTATTCCATTTCCTTAATTGAATGCCACAGATTTTGTTTACGTATTTGCTTCTTCCTCGTTTAAATAATAATTTAATATCCTTAATGTGTGTTATTTTTCTGATTTCTATGTTTGGTAATGATTTAAAAAAAAAACGTATATTAAAAGAGGTGATTGCAGAGCATCTTGTCTCTTGTTACGTATTTTTGTAATTCACAATTTTTTCCCGCTTAAAAATAATATATTTATTAAAATGAATATACTAATGAATTTATACATTAGATTTTAAAAAGTAAAAGTATTCTTAACGAACGAGATTTAGTGAAGAAATGATTAGTAAGAGCGAATAGAAAACTAAACGATAAATGTTAAACCGTTACTTAATAAAATATCTTCACAAATACGCAATAAAATATATCTTAAAATGCCTCCTATACGTAATATTTCCTTGTTTTGCAAACAAGTTTCATATGTAACACTAAAATAAATATTGCAAAATGAATAAATAAAATAAAAGGAAAATAATTATGATACGAATGATATAAATAATTATTATAAGAATTGAATTTTTGCCACACGTAAAGGAGGTAATATTAGACATTAATAAAATTGCTATAAAAATAAAATAAATATTAAAGTGATGAAAGTAATATGAAGAACTTTGACCCCATATGTAACGACGGGATTTTTAAGTCCCACTATTATTATATCCATATAGCATTGGAACGGAAAAAAATGTCCCATCGGAACTTGTCTGTTCCTGTAATATGACTCTCCGTTTGTCATTACTAGTTGACTACACATGATTATTTAAAGCTGAATGTCACCTGTGGAATAATTTAGTTGTTGTTATTTTGTTCAAAAACGTCTTTTTATGATTCCTCAATTCTCAGCTTTCTATCTCGATGACTTTTGTAAAAAAATCTTTCTTATTTTTTTATTCATTAACATTTTTAACTAGTTATAAAACAAAATATGAAATGTTGTTGTTGTCGTCGGCCATTAAGGCAGAAGGGGTGCGATTTTTATTGTTTTCCAATGGCGTCATCTATGACCAAGAATTCGACTTCCACCACACCCATATGTCACATCCGTTTATAGGGCAGACCCATTCATGAATCCATTCATTCATCCACAGATCGTAATTTTGACCTGAACCAGAGAATGATCAATCTCCAATTCAGTATCTCCAGATGTATTGATTTATTATGGGGACATTGAGGACTTTGTGACCCCACAGATTTAACGTGCATCAGTCACCATTTACTATAAAGTCTTTATCAAAATATGAAGCGCTTAACTTTAATTAAAATTTCGTGTAAATCGCGAATTAAAAATTTTATGAAAAATTAGAAAATACTATTGAATATTAAAAAAAAAGACCTTATTTGATGTGACAAAAAGTTTCATACATTTTTCACAAATTAGAAAATACCATTAAACATTTAAAAAACAAGAAATCAAGGTGCAAAATACACCTTATTTAATGTAACACACACACTTTTGATAATTTCTTAATAATTTAGTAAATAAAGAGATAAAAGTAATCTCATTTTAAAAAAAAATTCGATTTTCTTACTTTCTCATTCACTTACTCAGACAATTGCAAAATAATTATAGTATTTCAAGAAAACTAACCTTGGCTCATGGGAGAAAGTATATGCATGAATACACTTGCAGCTCCTGACCCTTGTCCGAAAAGAGTGATAGCGTTAGGATCACCACCAAAACGATCAATGTTCTCTCTCACCCATTTAATTGCTAAAACTTGGTCTTTTAATCCCATGTTACCTGAAATCGCTAGATCACCAGTACTTAAGAAACCTGAAAGAAATTGAAAAAGTTTTTTCTTTTCTTCAGAAATTAAGGGTTAAAATAGGGGGGAAAAGTATTCAGAAAGGCTAAATGTTCCCGAAAACAAAAGACATAAAAGAAAATGTTTATTAACAGAGTGTTCAGTAATGACTACCCTTAAGGGTTCTCTTCTGACAAAAAAAGTGATTTTTACCCTTCTATGTTGGCTTATGGGGGATTATCTAAACACTATTTCCTTGTTTGTTATATAATTCATTGATTATGAATGCATTTGTTTTATTTTACGCATTTTATTTAATCTTTTATTATTAATATTAATTACTTTATTAATTGAAATGTATTTTTAAATTCTAGAACTACTCTTTCAAAAATTTAATGTGTTTTTGAGGTTTATTTGAGATTTATTTGAAGTTGACTTCAGAAACAGCCTAAAATGATCAACCTCCCAAGGGGTATAATCAAGGTGTATGAAATTGTTTTAATTACACTTAAAGGTTGTTTTTAGGTTGATGGAAATTTACTTTAGAGAAACTAGCTTAGAGAGGTTAATTTTTGGGTATACGGGCTATTTTTTCTACACTTCAAACTAATAAGTATATCTGAGGTGTGAATAATTTCACCCAATCTCAACTAAAAGTATAGCTGAATTATATCTGAGGAGTAAAATTTTGGTTAAATGTTAAATGTTAATGTAGTGTTAAATGTTAATGTAGTGTTAAATGTTCTGTATATTTTTTAAAAAAAATAGAAGTAAGTAATTTTTATCCATAGAATACTTTTCGCTTACATTGATATGAATAAATCTGAAATACGAATTTAGATTTTTGTAAATATATATCTTTCTAAGTTTTTCTTTTTGTTAGATTTTTTTTCTCTCTCTTCAGTTATTACATTTCTCTTTTCAGGGGCATATAATTGAAGGGTTTGCTCCTGCCATCCCCACAGTTATGATTTAATTCAAAGTACAGTAATCAGATCAGATATCGGTAAAAAGTACTGGCATCCTGAGTGTAGCATTCGTAAGCGCCGTTTTACCGTAAAATCCATTTTCACTCAAAACGTTTTACTGTTACATTTATTTAATTAGAGCGGTTCATTTTACTGAAAATATTGTAAAAAAAACGCTACGTAAGATTCTTTTTTGTTTTGTGAAATCTTACGGTTGAGCATTATTGGCATTTTGAGAGCCGGTATTTTTTTACCAGAATTTAAATCGAATTGTTTCAGTGTATAAACCACTTGCAGTAGGAAAATAAGGAATTTTAGTAGTTACTTCATAAATTATAAATACTTTAATTAAAACAATATTTGTTATGAAATAAATCAAACTGAGGTATCTTAAAATCACAACATTTTAAATCTTGAATATTAATAGTTTCTTGATACTTTATAAATATTTTTATTAAAATAGTATTTGTAAAGCAGTTTATCGCATTGAAGTATTTTTAAATTGCAACCGAAAAAATCTGCAAATATATTTAAAATCACAAAAGAAGTATCAAACACTCTATTAATTAATTATGTTTATTTATTATTTTATTATATTATATTATTTTATTTATTTATTAATTTTTTACTTTGCTGTACTGCGTGCCTTGGGATAACTTTATTTTTTTATTTCTATGTGATAACTTTAAATTAGTAGTGAATTACAATGCTTTTGTTAGACATTAAAAGCACATGACATCTTCAAGCTCTTCCGGGAATCCTTTTAACGTCGTTGTAGACTAAGCAATGATGGAAGTGGACGCCACTCCGAACAATTCTTACAAAAATTAATCAAATGAATTTTTTTATAATCTTTCTAAATCGCATAAAACTAACGTCAACTAGCAAATATTAAAAGTTTTTTTCATAGCTAATTTAGATTAAAAAGTTATTATTTTATTCTTAGTATTTTCAATAGCCTGACATCTTAACAATAATAATAGTTACCACTATATCTACTTATTTTTTTTAGTTCTGAAAAAAAATAAATAAAATAAAATAAAATAAACAGTCGTCGTAGGACTGTGAAAGATTAAAGGAGCTTCTTACCAAATACTCCTATCCTGTAGTTGAAAGTAACCAGAATAATCCCTTTATCCATCAGCTTTTCCGGACCATATATATTTGCTGATCCTTCTTCAAAATTTCCTCCGTGGATGAAAATCATTACGGGATAAGTGACAGATGAAAATGATCCTGTAGCCTGAACGTTAAATAAAATTATCACTGGCGGATGAGAAATAATATTTTATACAAATAATAATATAAATGTTATAATAATATTAATGGGAAAAAACCAAAAGTCTTCTTCAGGACATCTTTTGGTATAATTTAATGCGATATTTCTGAATAAAGAACAATTGTCCTAAGATAAATGCGTCATATATATATATATATATATATATATATATATATATATATATATAAATATATGTGTGTGTGTGTACAAATGAACACATTTGTACACATATGTACACAACTTAACTAGTGCAGTTTTTAACGGCATATGCTCTATAATCATTTTTTTATTGATAAATTAACATACAATTTCCCAACAAAAGGAACTTTCGTTGAAGGTAAACAGCATTCTTTTACGGTCAAAGTTTGCTTTTATAAATAAATGGGTAAACTTAAAAAAAAAAAAAAGTATAATCCAATTTTAATGAGAAACTACGCAAAATGTTTTCAATTTATTTATATTTTTTTGTGGAACTAAATATGTTCTGAGTAATTGTGATGTAAAACTATTTGTTTGATTTTAGAAATGCCTTTTTAAGTTTGGCTTATTTTTTTTTTGTTGCCTCAAAGTCGTTTATTTATGTAAAAATTGCTTAGCTGTTCTTTTGACGATGAGAGGAAAATGGAGGAAATAATATCATGATAAAACCATAAAATAAAATGTCTTGACAAGAGTTTTCTTTTAAAAAAAATCTGAAATACTAAGCAAGTGAGAGTTGATAATATTTTACTTTTTTACCCAAAGTCCGTATGTCATCACTCTCAGTATCACAGCACTATAGTCTTGCGTGAGGATAAGTTTTATCAATATTGAAATCGTTGTAGGCGAATCAATAAGGTATATTCAGAATCAATCTTCCTCATTCATGTAGGGTGTGAGTGCTTTATCAAGACTTTTAACAAATCAATTCTGATTCCGAAACAAAATATGATCAAAATTTACAGAGACAACTTGTAATTTAACCAACAATGTGTCTGCCATTTTCAGTTTCCTACTGTAAAAAATTTCCAGATCAAATTGTGATAAAAAGTGCAGGCATCCTGAGTTCTGGTACGTTTTACCGTAAAATTTTATGAATCAAAAATCTGCTATAATGCAATTTTTACTGTACTACTTAATTCAAAATGACTGAATCCCTGTTATTAAATAAATATTACTGTAAATGGTACAGTATAAAATTTTACGGTGAAAAATTGGATTTTGCGGTTACTGCATTCAGGTTGCCAGTACTTTTTACCATAATTTTCTCCAGAATTCTTTACAGTGCGGTTGTGCCATGATTTTATTTCGATATTTCTCACAGAGAAATCATGTTTGTATTATTATAATTAAAACTTTCATTTTTTGGTTTTCGATTAAAAAAAAGACTTACAGGTATATTTGGGGTGAACACATTGATAAACAAACAATCCTCATTTCCCTTTACACGACCTTGAAGGTCAATCTGTGGACAGACTGATCTGTAATCTCTGGCGTCCAGAGTTCCAGCCCAGCCTGGATACATGAGTGGTTCCTGAAATAAAACATTTACATTCATTAGTTTTACACGAATAAAAATGTTACATCAATTATAATCTCAGTATCTCATTTCGAAACAAAGAATTTCAAGGGCCATAATTCCATTTTTTTTCCTTCTCGTTTATGAACTTGATTCATAATTTCCTGCATTTGCACAGAGCCTTGAATGAGTGAAGAGTACACATACGAGGTATAGGTTGATTTGTTTACAAACATCGAAAAACAATAATACATTTTTATTTTCCAATAACAAACCAAAACCGGAAACAAATAGAAATTTCGGGAGAAAAATTGAATGGTGTAGAACAGGTCATCCTTCCGGCTTCACTTGTCCACTGTACGACGTTATTTTGCTCGCGTGTTATTTCAACCTTGAAATGAGTGGACAGCCTGGACCATGATGGGTCAGCTTGCTTTTATAGAATACGATTTGCAGCAATATGTTATTAAGGCTGCTCTTTTATGTTAGAATTCTGTATTTGTATTTAAGATCAGTTGAAATAAGCTTTCCAATTTTTTTCAATTTACAAATTTGCTCTAAAATGGTTTATTATATGTCATGCCCATGCATCTTATCTTGCACATGTTAATTAAAAAACAGAGTTTAAAATTAGAACTTTAATGTAATAATAATTTTAAAAATGATTTCAAGAATGGACAATTTATCGAATCATTTACTCAAAAGTTACACATTTACAAATTTGTTAAAGAGGGATTTCTTACAGATTATGCGCATGTTATCTTGCATATGTTATTCAAAAATAAGAGTTTCGTCTTATCATGACATATCATTCAAAATTGAAACTTTATTATTTTCGTCTTATCATGCACATGTTAATTGAAAAACAGAGTTTAAAATTAGAACTTTAATGTAATAATAATTTTAAAAATGATTTCCAGAATGGACAATTTATCGAATCATTCACTCAAAAGTTACACATTTACAAATTTGTTATAGAAGGATTTCTTGCAGATTATGCGCTTCTTATCATGTATATGTTATTCAAAAATCAGAGTTTTGTCTTATCATGGCATGTCATTCAAAATTGAAACTTTATTATAGTAATAATCTTAAAAATGATTTCGAAGAATGGACAGTTTATCAAATCGTTAGCTCAATATGTTATGCAATTTTCTATTTCAAAATGCGTTTTTTTCTGCAGCAGCAACAGCAATAAGGTTTCAGTTGAGCAAAATTTAATATTTTAAACTTAAAATTCTTAGCATAGAAAAAATGAAACACATTTGTTTTACAATTTTCAACGATTATAAACTTTACAATGGGACACCTGCGAGTGACGTAGTGTGGGTATCTCGATGCTGATTGGTTGTTGAAACGTGCCATTTATTTACGTTATCAACTATTCTTTCCATTTTATTTCGAAAGCCAACCCCGAAAAATATCAACTCTCTTAAGTGACACATTCAATATTCTTACACAGGGATCTTTCAAAAGGATTTCAATTTTTTCACTACACATTTCTTAACACAAAGGCAGGAACGAAGCCATGTAGAACATAAACAAACTAATTACGCATCGTAGCTGCCAGGCACACTAAAGAAAAATGTATCACGGTTACAATAAAATACATAAACAAATAATAAATATGAATTACATTTCAGCAAATTCGATGTACTATAATTAGTTCGATGTAATTCGTTGATGTATTTAATAAACCTTATGTTAATTAACATTCTAACTCAATATGACGAAACTTGCTAAACTTTAACACGATTATAAAGAGCTAGAGCTGACGTCATATGTCACATGTATGGGTGTCTGTGATCTTCTTCTTGAAGTGCAAATACCCAATTGTAAACTTCATTACTAAAACTTATTTTATATTTATTATTGAAAAATCAATTTAAATTTACTTTTTGACCAAAAAAAATTAAATCTTCGGTTTATTCCGAGTGATCTAATTTTCAATTTGACAATAATTTTTATGTGTGATTTTAAATTTTGAGTTTCGCCCATAAGTTTTTTATGATGCACTATATAATTATAAAATAAGAATTACAAAAAAAAAAAAAAAAAATAATTTTGCAAACGCTAAAAATAAGTTAACTTTTTCTTTTGAAGACTTTGTTGGTTTTGACAGAGTTCAAGGTTTACCATTATGATTGTTAGCTTATATCCTTTTTTCTGATGCTAAGAGTATGTTTGGCTTTAAACATGAAAAGGGAAAACTTGCTTAAAAAAAGATAGGTGAAATATGCTTTCTTCATCAAATGACGTAATATGCGCAAATGTTTTGCATTTTAAAATAGTAGGTTATGTAATGTTTTAGTGTTGCCCAAGGCATCGCCTTCTATAGCAGAAATTCTCCACATAGTTGTTTAAAGATATTCTAATCACACTATCTAAAAAGTGTAGTAGTTTGCGCATTACTCAATTTCTTTTCTAAAAATTCCTAAAGGAAACTCATTTTAGTTTAATTAGTTTAATATAGTTTAATTTAGTTTAATTAGTACAGTGAAAAAAAGACAGGACCGATTTGAATAACTTTTGAGCTAATGATTCACGTTCTGAGACACAATCTTTATTGTTCTAGGAGGGAACTTTAAATATGATAGTTATTTAGTGCAGACGATATTTTAAGTTACGAAAACGACACAAAAACGTATTTTCTCTGAATAAACGTAACTTTTTTTTTCGATGAATTCATATTTCTGACCTTCAAAATAATAGGGGGTAGCCGCAATCCAGGACATATGGTCCCCATAGTTCGCTCTAAAGTTTGGACCGTTTAATGTTAATTTTATTTTTATTATATCACTACTTTCATTAAATCTCGCGAGCTTGTGCAAGTGAATTGAAAATTTCTTGCACACAATCATAAAATTCATTTATTTAAAGATAATTCCATGCAAAGATAACTTTAAGTAAATAATCATCGTTTTTTAATGTTTTATTGAAAGAAAAAATTTTGAATTATTTTAAAGAATATAATTTTGCATAGCAAAATACAAAGTTTGAGCTATATCAATGGAGTAGTTTCTGAGAAAATCGAATTTGAAATATCTGACTTTTTTGAAAATCAATTTCTCAGAAACTATCAATTTTGCTCAAGTTTTGTTTCCTAATATGTATTTCAGTTTTTGAAACATTTATTTTTCCAATTTTTTTCAAAATGGAACAAAAAGAAAAGGTAGAGCACTTCCCCCTGTAAATCGCTAGTATAAACTTAATAAAAAGTATATTCACACTGAAATAGAGGAACATTATAAACATATATAAATATTCTTTTTAAAGTAATAGCTAGCTTTTTAAAAAAAAATTTAATTAAAATTTTTTTATACTTTTTGTGCGAAATTTCAACCGAACTCTCAGCCCTTTCGAACACCGAACAATTGTTTCTGTCCCTCCCCGATTTGTCCTTGGTGCCATTTTAAAATTGGGTGTTGAACCTAAATATAACATCATTCACTCTCAAAAATATTGCTAAAATGTTCAATCATAGTGTAAAGCTAGTTTGCAGTAATATTGATGTGGTGTAAGACTCAACCAAGTTTTCGCTCAAGTTGATCCCAAATTTCGTATAAGCAAGGATAAGATGGTTTTATTTGCATAATAATTGAGTTAAACTTTGCACCATATCAAGGCATCAGAAAATTTGCCTTACATTCCAGTTCAATGGGGATAAAAAATTTTAACAGTTTACCTTTTTTATAATTATAATATTACAGTTTTTAGAAATTGAATTCGATCTGAACATTTTGTCAGAGTTTAAGCAATCTAAAAAAAAAACTTTTACCTACCTTCAAACATTTTAAACGGATTTTATGATTCTTACTATAGGTTTATTCTCACTACATTTACTTTCATTACAGAGAATATCGTGAATTACTCTACTTTATTTCTTCAAAACATAACTTGCTAGATTTTCATGATATACATTATAATTAGCCTTAACTAGATTAATATTTCTCTAAATTAACAATCACGTTGGTAACTTGCAATAATGGCAAAGAGTTGATGTTGAGAATACCGTGAATTAGAAAGAAAATCATGAATTGCTCTACTTTATTTCTTCAGAAAACTTGCTGGATTTTCACGTTATGCGTTATATTTAGCCTTAAATAGATTAATATTTCTCTAAATTAACAATCACGTTGGCAACTTGCAATAATTGCAAAGATTTGATGATGAGAATACCGTGAATTAGAAAGAATATCGTGAATTACTCTACTTTATTTCTTCAAAACATAACGGGCTAGCTTTTCATGATATGCATTATATTTAACCTTAACTAGATTAATATTTCGCTAAGTTAAACAATCACGTTGGCAATTTGCAATAATTGCAAAGAATTGATAATGAGAATACCGTGAGTTAAGAAGAATATCGTGAATTCATTTACTTCTTCTAATTTAGCTTCTCATGGTTTACATTATTTTGAGCTTAAATTGTATTAATATTTCGTTCCATTAAGCAATCAAGTACACAAAATGCTACACTGGAAAAATAATATGGTCAAAACTACCAGAATATTGAAAAATTTACCGTGTTTCTGACTCTCTGGAAAAACCAAAATTCTTGGTAATTTTCATTGAAGTGCTTTAGTAATGATTGCGGTAAAATTAATTATAATGGGGTAATATTTGATTTTTTAATGATATCTTAGAGCATGACAAAAAAATAATTTATTCGGTAAAATTTACTTTTCAGTTTTGTATTTTTTACTAAATGTGTGGTAATAAGAACTATAATTTTCAAAAACCAGAATTTCCTGTAAACAGTTACCACATGAACGGAGAAATTATTTAATGAATGGTTTTAATACCGTATATTTTGGTTTTTACTACCAGAACTTCGGTTTTTCTACGAGAAATGTTATTACCCTACAGTACGGTAATTTTACCAGAATTTTTTCTTCATCTGTAGCAAAAATATGTGGGAGATGGAATCAAAACTTTTTTTGCTTTTTACTTTAATTAAAAAAAAATTCTATTGACTATCAGGAATTAGAAAGAATACCATGAACTACTTTGCTTCTTAAAAACATAACTTGCTAGCTTCTCATGATTTGCCTTATTTTTAGCTTTAATTACATCAATCTTTCGCTCAATTAAACAATCACGTACACCGAATGTTGTAGCGGATATAATTTTATTCCAACATATGTGGAAGTTGGATGCAAAATGATCTTTGCTTTTGCATTCCTGATATAAATCACGCAAACTGAATTTCGTTCTTTTTATTTTATTTATTCTTAACTTTCATTTTCGTGACGAATATCACGATTTAAAGAATTGAACACCAAAAACACTACAAGGCGACTTACTACCAAAAACACTACTTTTTTTTCCTTACCTCACGCGATGTTTCTTATAATTTTTCAAGCGTGATATACCTGAAGGAACATTTAGAAAACCACATCTAAGTTTGTTTTAGTGACCGTAGGTGTTGTAAAGCGCTTTGCAATTTGGAAAAGAAGTACCGTGAAAACGGTTAACTTCAGACCATTCTTTTATGCTAAATAAATACTAAAGAATAAAGGATGTAGAACTAATTGCTGTGCCGAAATCTAAAATTTGTTTAGTAAACATTGCCGGAAACGGCGCAGACGATATAAGAATTGCCAAAATTCTTAGAAAATTAACTTGACGTACAATTTTGTTCATTTAAAAGTAATCTTTTGTCACTATTACATTAGATGTTTAGAAACTTTTTGTACTTTTTCAATTGCTTTAGTTTTCAAATAACAATGTTCTAAAGACTTTAAAACTTCATTTTATTTGTAATTAAAAAAAAGCAATTTTAATGTTTTATAATGAGTATAAAGAACATATATAAAATAAAACATCAGAATTTTAATAAAAATAGTTTCAGAATGCAGTTTCAGATTGAAAAATTTACTTAACAAATTTACTAAAGCATGAAATGATGTAGATTCAACATTATAAGAAATGATATAGAAGATATAAGAATTGCCAAAATTGTTAGAATATAAACTTTGTAAACAAGATATGTAGACACATAAGTAATTTGTAGTCACTATTTTGGAATGTTTAGAAATATTTTGTGTACTTTTTCAGTTGCTGGATTTTTCGAAAAATCAAGTTCTAAAGGCATTTAAATCTTCAGTTTCTCGATAATTAAAAAGAAAGGTTTCTTTAATTAGTATACAATTTGTAATAGTAATTTTTGGAATATTATTTTTCTTATATAATAAAACTTTTATTAATTCTTAAGAAGCGTATATAAAATTGCAGATGTAAAATAATTTAAAATAAAACATCCCTTTTTAAAATGCAGTTTTAGCTTTATAAATGATTTACTTTACAAATAGGCAAAAGAGAGAAATTATATAGATGATATAAAACATTTCAAAAACTGATATAAAAAATGTAAAAATGGCCAAAATCTTTCGAAAATTAACTTTGCAGATAAGTAATGTAGACTTAAAAATAATTTGTAGTCCCAATTTCAAAGAATTTTAGATATATTTTGTGTTTTAGTTTTCAGATAACAAATTTCGAATAAGAATTTAAAAATTCAATTTCTTAATAATTAAAAATAAAGTTTTATTTAAATTTTTCTTTAAATACTATAAAAGTTTTAGTAGTTATTGTTGGAAAACTATTGTTCTAGACAATTTAAGATTTAATTTACTCTCAGAACATGTAAATTTAGAACAGATTTAAATTCATTTTCAAATAAAACGTCAGATTTAGGAAATAGCTTTAGAATAAAAGAAATTAAAGTAACAAATGATATAAACAATATAAGAAGTGACAAAATTCTTAGAAAAGTCAAGAAATCAAGTTTTAACATAAAAAACATGTAGTTTTTCAAGAAGATGTTTAGGAATCTATTGTGCTTTTTCGGTTGCCCCTTGTAATAACAAAGTTCTAAAGATATTTAAAACTTTTGCTTTTTTGATAATTAAAAAGAAATGTCTTTTAAATGCTTCCCTTAATTTGTACTAATTGTTTTACTCACTGCTGATCGATGAAAAAAAGCTAAGTATTGAGTGAGTTATTTAGAAAAAAAAAAGTTTTTGTGTCTCATTTCGTAACTTAAAATATCGTCTGCACTAATTATTTAGCATATTTGGAGTCACCCCCTCGAATCAATAATATTTGAGTTCTAAAATATGAAGATCGGATTATTAAATCAAAAGTTTTTCAGGTTGGTTAATTTTTTATTTTGAGCACTGTCATCCATCCATCCATCAATTAAATCCATCAATTTAAAAATAATATTCCCGACTTCGCATTTTTTATTTGTGATTGTAATAATACGCCAATCAATGCTAAATTTTTCAACAATGCATATCGTTGTTCTGCGATTTTAATACTGTTTTTAGAGAAAAATTTGAATATCAAAACTTAATTTATATATCCATCTTAATTTATATGTCCATTTATATATTTTCTTCAAGAAATTAATATTTTAAAGTTAAATTATCAATAAAAGATCAAATGAAAGATCATTCTACTACGATTTTAATAATACTTCAGTACTTAAATTCAGTATAATGCATAGTTTTATTACGAAGTAATGCTTCGGTATTTATTACATTTACATACATATATTTTAGTCATGGAAACAATATTTTAAAGTTAAATTATTAGTGAAACATCAAATGAAAAATGGTTTTAGTACGATTTAAATATCTTTTCAGTAAAACGCTATAATTGCGGATTTTGCATTGTTAAACCACGATTGTAAAATACTTCACTAGATATTGAAATTACCGATTTTGTATCGTTATACTACGACTACGATTGTAATAATGCTTCCATAAATATTCCAAACTGTTATAAAAATATTTTTCTTATATCCTTACACAGATTATAATCATAAATTCAATATTTTCGAATTAAATTCTAAACCAGATCCGCCAATAACAATTCAACATCATTAGTTTTGGAACTATTTAGGTCAAAATTTTGCGATCTAAAGGTGGAAAACATTACCTTCCATTAGATGTGGTTGAACGAATGATATTTTGAAGTCTATCATTACTATTATAGCAAATCTCTATCTCATTACTCCATGACTAATAGATAGCAGAAAAAATGGGCTACCAAGCGGGCAGATAGCTTCAAAATGGCTTTCCAAAATGGTATGGAGAATGTAATATACACTATGAGATGAAATTTTAAGTAGTTGTTATTGAACTCTTTTTATGCAGAAAAAATGATTGCGGCTTTTGTTACAGTTACAGTTAACCTTAAAAACATTTGTTATAGATAAAGGGTTGTGAATTGTAGAACATTTTATATTCGGGATCACTTTCGAAGTAAAAAGGAATTTGACTTTCTCTGTGTTAAGCAGTGGAGAATTCTATTCTATTATATTCTATTCTATTCTATTCTATCCGTCGTTGAACAGACGACACAATTCTTTCGTTTACAACTACTAATGTTCAACGCCGTAACCTTGTAAATTCTAAACAATCCAGAAGACAAGGGAACTCTTGAATTAAGTATTGGAAGAAATTTGCCTTCGTGGAGGATTTTTCGATGGAACTAACCCGCATTTGCGTTAAATGGGGAGGAAAACCACGAAAACCTCCCACGGTAAGACTAACGGCAAGGGGAGTCTAACCCATGATTAGTGAGGATGTTTTATGTCAGCACTGTGGTCGGTGCAAGCCGGATGCGGAATTCGTATCGACCAGCCATCGCTGGGATTCGAACCCGGTTCACCTCATTGAAAAGTGAAAGCTCGATCCCTTGAGCCATCACGGCTCTATATGCATTAGTAGTAAAGAATAAGCATATTTGTTTCAATTTCTTCATGGTCGAACCTGGTTATAAAATGTTATTTTACTTTATAACCGGCGTTGAACAGCCGACACATTCCTGAGTTTACGACTATGAACGTTCAAATCCGAAGCCTCGTAAATTTGAACCTAATCCAGAAGACAAGGAAACATCTGGATTAAGTAGTGGAAAAATGTGTCTCCGTGGAAGACTTCTTGATGGAGCCAACTCATTTGTTACATGGAGAGGAAAACCACCAAAACCTCTCACGGTTAGACAGATGGCAAGGAGCCTTTAACTCATGATCCAACTACCACAGAGAATATTTCATTCGTCAGCACTGTGTTCGGTGAGATCCGGCTGCTTATTTCGTATCGACAAGCTATTGCTGAGATTTGAACCTGTGTCACCTAATAGGGAGGTTAGCGCTCTATACTCTGAGCCACCACAGCATGGTATCAAATTTTTAATATTGCAAATGCTTTTAAAACTTTTTCAAATCTAACAAAAAATACGATTTTTAATTATTTCAGAAACAATGTTACAGGTTCCACACGGTCCTTAAAAAATTTAAAATGTGGTACCAATGTTATAATAAAAATGTTACAAATTTCTTTTTATTAAAATTTTTCTTTAAAATTAAAAATCTTAAATTTTTCAATTATTTATTTGGAAGTATTAAAGCTTAGTGGAGAATTATAATTTATGAAACATTTTGTTTTCTTACTTTCGTTACCACTTTTTAAGAATTTTAAAGAGTATGCGAACCCTGCGTTAATATAGCGAGAAAAAAAAGTGGAGAGAAATTAAAGTGAATTTCATTTTAAAGAAAATTTAAATAATAAAAAAAAAAGTTTGGACCTTTAGTTTAGTTTTCGTCTCATGAAAATAATTAATTTAAAAATTCTTATATTTTAATGAGTATTTTGTATATTTTTGTAGATTTGAAAGACAGCATTTAAACTGTTCTTAAAGGATAAATATTTTATTTTAAAAAGAAAAAAAATTAAATACCTCTACTTAAGACAAATTTCAAAATATTAATATTTTACTTCCAAATGTCGTTATTGTACTTTTTATCTCATAAAAAATTCATAATTTACTTAAAATACTTATTTTTTAATGAATGCTTTACAAAGTTTCTTCATGGCTGATTCATAGGACAATTTTTAAATTATTCATACTTTACCTTAAAAAGTTATATATATATATATATATGGTTTGGGAGGAAGTGGTACAGCACATAATAGATATACTGTTTAAAACTTTACTGTTATATACTATTTAAAGCTGATTAAGGTGTTAGGATTGGAAGAGTGGTTGATGAATTAGAATTTAAATATAGTTGTGCTGTGCATTCGCTTTGGTTACTATTAAATTTTATATGTAGTACAAGATAATTATGAAACAGAGTGTCAAAAGTGGCTAGTTTAAATATAATTTTGTTAATGAGTATTTAAGTTATTTGCTACACGGCCGATTCTTAATTCAGTTCTTAAAAAACAATTATTATAATTTAATAAATAATTGCAAGCATTAATAAATAATTATAAATAATATATTCAGTTAACCTTTTCCTCTTATGAAAATAAATACCTTAATAATTTTTTTTATGAATATTTTACCTATATTATACATCGCTGATCATATCATTTCATGAGCACCTGTTTCATGATTTTAACATGCCTATCTCTATTTATCAAAAATTAAATTACACATCAAGCAGGAAGTGAATGTTCACGATTTAGAGTAAATAAAAACGAATTTTTAAAGCTATATATTTCTTATCGTGAATTCGTACACAATAAAAAAAAAAAAAAAAAAAAAGAAGTTTTTCGTGCACCAACAAATCACGATGTCGGCAGGGCAAGGTGAGGGTCAAACCTATTTCTTAAACTAAAAAATGAAATTGAAGAATACATTTCATTCGATTCAAAACACAATGCTCGGCTTATTTGTGCTTGAACGCTTATATAAGACTTTAAGACAAAAATATTCGTTTAAATTGTTCAGATTATTTATTTCCGGCGCTCTGGCCTCAGATAAGCAATTACCAGTATACGAACGCAAGTGAATATTTATGAGTTAAGAAAACAATAGCGTAAACTTAGAAACTCAAAAATACTTTTTTTTTCTTTTTTTAGTTTGCAACTAAAGCCGATCAAATGCGTATTGTGTTTACATTTGTTTATGCAATATGCTTTTTGTTATGTCAGTTGTTACGTGAGCCGAGAAAAAAAAATGGTCCAAACTTGCAGAATATGGTTAAATTTACAGTGTTTCCGAATCTGTTGGAATAACAAAAAGCTCGGTAATTTTTACTGAAGTGTTTAGGTAAAGATTTTGGTAAAATTAACTATAAAATATTTTTTACTAGGTGACTAAATTTGGCAAATTTGGCAAAACCAACTTTATCTTTATATCTTAGAGCATGGCTTAAAAACCGTATATTCTGTTAAATATACTTTTGAGTTTTGTATTTTTTACAAAATATATGCCATAAGAACTATAATTTCGAAAATTAGGATTTCCGGTAAACCGTTACCATATGAGCGGAAAAACTTCCCAATGAATAGGTTAAATACTTTTTTTTTTTGGTTGACTGTATGAAGTGGTTTAAATACTGCATATTATGGTTTTCTTCACCGGAAATGTCAATACCGTAATTTTATCAGAATTTTTTTCTCCGTGCAAATTTTTTTCTTCGTTTTTTTTAGTTTATGCTTAAAGCTGATCAAATGTATATTATGAACTTGACTAATTAGTTATTTATCTAATATGCATTTTTTTAAACAGTTGTTGGGCAAAAAAACATGAAATTTTTTTATATTTAAAAATGATTGAAGATTATTATTTGCAAATTTTTGAGAGGTTTTTCTTTGTCAAAAAGCGTCGTTTCTATATTTTAAAATTATTTGTTCAAAAAAGTAAGTTTCTATGACCTTATATTTTTAAAATTATATTCTTCCCATTAAGTCAAATATGTTGAAATCAACATTGGGAGACAAATATATAGAAAATTTCAACTTTGAAATTAATAATTTTTCTTAAAAATAATATATAAAATCAAAATTTTAATTTTTGTGAAACATTTATATTCAGTTTTTAATTAACTTCAGTACCATTATGATTTGAATTCTATAAGAAAAAAAGAAACTATACCCTTTCAGAAAATTCGATTCATGTTTTCGTGTAAATTGAATTATAATTACGTGTAATTATGTTTAAAAAGTTTGATACTATGTTTCCATTGATGGCTGCATTTTGAACAATATTATAAATCTAATCGCACTGAAAGAAAAGGAATGATCGAATGTTCGTTCATGTTGTTCAATGGTGTTCGTTTTGAACGATCTATATAAAAGCATGATTAACAGCTTTTAGATTGAATGGAAATATTATTATATAAATTTAGAGGAAAATAAACATATTCTAGTTCAAACTAATTTTAAGAGAAAAAATTGATTGACGACATCTTGATGTTCTTCTGAAAAATGCAAGGCTGCTATAAGATTTTAAAATTATTAGAACTGGAAAAGTTCTTTTCTTTTAATACTCAGAATTTCATACAAGTAAACAAATCACTAAAATCAATTGGGTACTTGTACTTCAAGAAGAAGATCACTGATACCTACGCATGTAACATATGACGTCAGATCTAGCTCTTTATAGGTAAAATGACAAGCTATAGTTGAGCTAAGTTTCTTCACATGAGTTACAATAGAATGCTAATTAACGTGAAATTATTTAAATACAGCAACCTGTCGCATATCGAATTTGTTGAAATATAATTCTTTCTAGTCTACATTTTACTTAACTTAGATTTATAATTTTTTTACGTATTTTATTGTAACCGTGTTATATTTTTGATTTGTGTACCTGGCAGCTTCGATGCATAATTAGTTTGTTTATGTTCTCCATGGCTCTGTGCCTGCTTTTGTGTTAATTATGAAATATATAGTGAAATAATTGAAATTCTTGTGAAAGAATCTTTGTACAAAAATGTAGAATGTGTCACTTAAGAGAGTTGATATTTAGCAGGCTTGGCTTTCGAAATGGAGTGGAAAGAACAGTTGCTAACGTAAATAAATGGCACGTTTCAACAACCAATCAGCATCGAGATACCCACACTACGTCACTCGCAGGTGTCCCATTGTAAAGTTTATAATCGTTGAAAATTGTAAAACAAATGTGTTTCATTTTTTCTATGCTAAGAATTTTAAGTTTAAAATATTAAATTTTGCAATCAATCAATTTCAACAATTAATCAACTTGCGTATATACCCTATGCAAATTACGCTATGCTTAATCAATCAGCAAATTTAAAATTTTTTTTTTTAGTTCTTAAAGGAAATTAAATGTAAATCTTTTTAAGATCAGAAATGTTTATTATAATTTTTTACAGTTTTATCCCTTTAAACAATTATTTTAATTCCTATAATCAGAACTATTCCATAAAATTTGCTACCTAGTTGTTACACTTTTTACTTAATTTACTTGATCCTCTTACTCCATTTCGTTGTGATACTTAGCTTACTTTTTTTTTACAGCAATTTCGTCTTCGTAATTGTCTTTAATTGACTTTATAAATAAATATCATCATTCCTAATAATGATCTTATTCTATAAACAATTCCATTGTTAAAAAAAAAGACGAAAATAATATTATATAAGTTGAGTATTACATACAAAATGCATAGTTTAATTTGGTGTTTTATTGAGAAATTTTGCTGTATTTATAATAGCTTACGATTAACGATGCAGAAAAAAGTTGTAAGAATGCACAGAAATGTTTAAAGACATATAACTTCTTCGAAACATGCATCATTTTCAGTGACAAGACGAAGATAAATGAGATCTTTTATTTTGTGTTTTAGTTTGATGAAGACACTTATTTATAGTATCGGAGTAGCATATGTCTTTTAATTGAATTTTTTTCAGTGTCATTTGTTCCAGATCAAAAGTAACTATCACTGTCTTTATAGTTTATTTACTATCTTAATTAATATCATAGTTGAGTGATTCCTTACACTTACTTCGAAATTAAACTTCTTGCTAGCGGATGACTCGGGCTTTTAAAAATGTCATATAAATTGGAAGATTTAGTTAAAAAATTTTAATTAAAATTTTCTTTAAATGTTTTTATAACAAATGTTATATAAACGTTAACCTTTTCATTTATTTTATTCAATGGTGTACAGAAGTAATGAATTTAATTTCAATATTTCTACCTCATTGTTGCATAAAATGTAAAGTGGCATTTATTCCAGATCAAAGATAACTCTGTCTCTGTCTTTATAGTTTATTAACTATCTTAATATCGTATTAGTTAAGTAATTCCTAGCACTTGCTTCGAAATTGAATTTCATGTTAAGCGAATAACTCGAGCTTATAAAAATGTTATAGGAATTGGGACATATAGCTAAAACTTTTGAATTCAAATTTTTCATTAAATTTTTTAATAGCAAATGCTATTTAACATTTGCTATTAAAGTCAGTCCGAGTTTCCCGCTTAGATTGCATTACTTAAAAAAAGTAATGCAAATTTGACGTTAACATTTTTATTATTTTATTCAATGGTATAAATTAGTATTTCAGTTAATTTCAATATTTCTACCTTCTTATTGCATAAATATGTAAAGTGTTATTTATTTTAGATCAAAGATAACTCTGTCACTGCCTTTATGGTTTACTAACTATCTTAATTAATATCATATTAGTTGAGTAATTCATTACACTAATTCAAGCTAAGCGGATGACTCGGGCTTATAAAAAGTTTAATATAAATTGGAGCATTTAGTTAAATTTTTTAATTAAAATTTTCATTAAATGTTTTAATAACAAATGTTACATAAACGTTAAAATTTTTATTTATTTTTTTATTTTATTCAATGGTATAAAATAATAATATTTATTGATTTCAATATTTTTACCTTAATATTGCATAAATATGTAAACAATAAATTTCAATAGCTTTCCTAACCAATAAATATTTATTATGTAAATGTGTGAATGTTCGAAATCAATGCTAAATTTTATAAAAGTGGCTTTTATTCGATAAAATTATTCTTATTCATAATTATTTATTATTTTTGCGTTGAACTTTATATTAGTTAATAAGTAACTCATTTATCATACAGATTTGTAAGTGTTAATTTTGAACATTCATTTAGAAAAATGCGATAAAAAATTGATTTGCCGGTTCATATTTTTTTATCATTTAATGTATTTACTATATTATATTTAAAATTTGTAATAACATATTTATTACAATAAAAAATTTTCCAAAATATTTTACTTATTTTTATAACTAAGATTAATAATCATTTTTCAGAATAAAGCTTTACTTGCATGGGTTTTTAGTAAAATTATAAAGAAATTGAAATTGAATTTTATAACAACAAAGCCTTTAAGTATCGATACTGAAATAAATTAAAAGGAAACTAAAATATATAACTATAAAATATCATAACAAAAAAAAAATGAAGCAGAAAAACTTACCTTAAATCTTAGGATACCTATTGGAGGGGTCGCATATGGTATTCCTCGAAAAGCATAAAAATCACGCCCATTTGACGTTTTTAGAATTCTTCCAATAACTAAACCTTGATTTAAAGTCAAAGTTGTTCCATATTCTTGACTTCGAACACTCCAAAAGCAAAAAATGGAATAGATGACGATGAAAGTTGTAAATATATTAAGTTTCTGTGCGTAGAACATGTTGATGAAAAATATTTCCAAAAATCTAACTAATGATACAAGACTTCAGTGTAATTTGAACTTGAAAACAGTTTGGTAATCACAATCAGCATCAACCGTTCGAAATAATTGGCACTATTTTTAATTATAAAAACCTGCAGTACAGAATTAAAACTAAACTAAAAGTTCTGTAGAACTTTGAAAATTCACATCTTTATGGTTTACAAACGAATTATTAAAAAAATATATCACCTGTTTTCTCTCAATCAAATACAAATGTTAAAAAGCAAACGATAAATAAAAAAGCTCAGAACAACTCAAATAAAACTAATTCAACAGGCAAACTTGAGAAAATATATTCTGAAACTTTTTTTTTTATTATGAAGAGTTTCAATATTCTTTAAGGAAGATGAAGATGTTGAAAGGTGAGAAAGATGGAGAGAGAGAGAGGAATCAATCAATCTTGCCTTGAGGCTACTTCATTTATGCTTACTAAATGCACGTGCGATGAAGTTTTTGTTCGACCAAACGATAATAATAGAACCTTTTTTCCACTCCTGCACGGTGCAGGGTTGTGGGTTGGCGACCTAAATTTGGCGGGGAAAAGGATTATGAGCTTTGAGATAAAACATTATTGTGAGAATAGAAAGATGCGGGGACCAGCATACCTGTGACGGAATTATTACGCCCACCTGTTACGAATTTCTTTACGAAATTCATGAAAACTCGTGCGAATGTTTACAAAAATATGTTTCGGAAACATGATGTCACACTTTTGTTTTGTCTTTTTTTTTTTAAGAAAAGGATTTTTTTATGATTTTTTATTTGCTAGTCTTTATTAGCTAATTATGAAATTTATTATTAAATAACTCATTCCTTTATTACAAGCAGTTATGTTAAAAAAAAATTTTAAAAAACATTTCGCAAAGGAAAGATAAAAGGAGAAAGAACTATATCAAACTATAATACCAAATAATTGAAATTGCTTTGTAATAAATTCGTACTAATGCTTACTAAAATTTATTTTAGAACTAATATGAGTAATCTCTTAAGTTTAGGGAATATTTCGTAAAGAAAATATTCAAAATTGAAAGCAATCAAATAGTAATGCAAAATAAATTAAAGTTCTTACTTGTAATTCGCACGAAAGTTCACAAAAATAAGTTTCAAAAACATGCCGTTCCCTTTTTTTTTAAAGTAATTCTTTTTAATTATTTTTATAATTTCAATGAAATTTATTATAAAATGATAAATTTATTTTTTACATGGTACAATCTTTTATATTTGTAAAAATTCTTACAAATCGAAAAAAACTACACGGAGAAAAAAATCTGTTAAATTATCGTACGATATGGTAATGACACTTCTGATGAAAAAAAAAAAAAATCCATAATTTTGGCATCAAATGCTATCAAATACTTATTCATACTAAAACATGAAGTAGTAGTTATGTATAAAGTAGTAAAATATTTTTCTATACATATGACAACGGCTTACAGGAAATTTTGGTTTTCAAAAATACAATTCTTATTATTACACATTTAGTAAAAAGTGCAAAGCTGAAAAGTGAACTTAACCATTTAAATGGTTTCATGCCTTGATACCAGACTCTAAGGTATAAAGATAAAAATACCAAATTTACCAAACATTAACCTTGTTTTAAAGTGTGTTTTTTTACATAGAAAAAAGGGATTTTTTTTGGCCGTTTTTTTTTCAAAAAATCTGTGCGTTAACAGGTTATAATTATTAAATTTGTAAATCATGAGAATCATGTAAGCTTAATAATGAATTATGTCTTTGTTTTCTAATGATATTTAATCGATTAGTTCAATCTCTTAAAATTAGATGTTAGCGCGATGTTTCTTACGCCATTGCTTTTATAACCATTTTAAACGTTATCGGTGAAATAATGTTTTTAAAATCTTGTTTAGGGAAAAGTTCGATTATTAAATTCATAAATCATGACTGAGTTATGTTTAGTTTTGTTTCTTAATGATATCTAATCGATTAGTTTTATCTATTAAAAATAGATGGCAATGTGATTTTTTCTACGCCATAGCACTTGAAACCATTTTAAATGTTTTTGAAAAGTCTATGAAATTTTTTGTGATTATCTGTTTTGAGTATTTAATAAAAAGCTTATCACTAATACAATTTAATGTCTTATTTCACTGCATCCCCAACGAAATGTTAAGTTTCACATAGGATATCACCTATCCTCACTAAAATTATTATGAATGAAGATATGAAGAATTTGTAAGTATTATATCTAAAATGAAACTGTAAAAAAAAAACTTTAAAGACAGTTGGACAAGTTTAAAATAAATATTGAGTAAAAATAACTGAACTTAATTAAACATTACACGAACAATACTCGTGTTTAATCCAAATTTTATTTTTTCCTAAACATTTGATGACATTAGAAAACGAATTTATTGCTCTTTTTTTATTTATCTAAATTTCAAATCTTATGAAATTTAAAACTTTCGTCTGATTTTATAAATTTGACAAAAAAGTGAAATGATTTTGCTTACTTTTTTACATCATAAAACTAGAATCTTTACTTTATTTGTTAACAAAGATTGAATCGGCTTTATTTCATATTTCATGACGGAAAAAAAAAATTTATAAATTAATAAATTTAAAAAAAAACATCCGTTTAAAATTATGCTATTTGTATTTAATCTGAAATTTTCATTCAAAATCATAACTAAAAATGTACTGCATAAATTCAATCAATGACTGTTTTTATTTATTTATGGTATGTATCTTTTGGAAAGGCCTCAAAATGTAAATTTTCAGTTAGTAGCCAGTGGTCGGTCGACTCTAATAACTTAGTAGCCTAGTAGCCACTGTTCCTCCTACTTAATGAGTTAATAGCAATACTGATAGGTCCTATTAATTTAAAAGACACTTTTCGTTTTTTTCCTTCTTGTTTGGATTAAATTACATTTTTAAATAAAATCATATTGGAAATAATCTACTACTGTAAAAAGTTAAATTAACAATAAAAATTATAAAAATATTTTGCTAAAGTTAGTTAAACAATACTGACTTGATCTCACAGTTCAAGAAAATTCGATTTAAAAAAAAAAAAGAGGGTAATAAGTGTCCGGCTGTTTATTTTAATTAAGTCGCCACTTTTTTTCGTTTACTCGCTACATGGCGAGTGGTTATTTCCAGGTCTCTATTTGGAAAAGAAATAAAAAGCACTTTTGTGATTGTAAAGTAGTCGCAGCTCATTAATCCGTGTTTTCTTTTATTTTAATTCTAAATACAAACCATTCTATTCTATTTAAATGAATGAATTTTTATCTGATGAAAAATGTTCTATTATTATAAATTAGTATAAATGGTTTAATAATTGGCGCCAATTTCAAAGTAAGGGCTACACTGAGAAAAATGTATGGTTAAAACTACGATAATATGGTAAAATTTACCGTGTTTTTTGCTCCTATGGTAATTTTTACCGAAGCTATTAAGCAATGAGTTTGGTAAAATTAATTTTAAAAAATATTGTTTTTATAGTCTGCGATAAAATTTGGTAATTTTATCTTAGAGCATGGCATAAAAACCATTTTTTTTGGTTGAATTTCTTTTCAGTTTTGTATTTTTTACTAATGTGTGGTAAATATAGCTATAATTTTGAAAACCAGAATTTCCTTTAAACCGTTAGCTTAAGAACGAAAAAACAACCAAATTAATGGTTTAAATATCATGCATTTTGGCTTATCAGAATTATGGTTTCCTTTACCGTAAATGTCATTATCATGTAGTACGGTACTTTCATCAGAAGTTTTTGCTCCTTGAATTCGCAAAATTCATGCGCATCTTATATTTAAGAAAATGAATAATAATAATAATAAAATTAAGTCAATTGTTTAATATAAATACTCCTACTATACTCAAAATATAGATACGATGGAATTGTACACTGTCAGATATTTTGGACCACCTTCACGTTGAACCGTAATATGAAGCATATTTGCAACACCGTGTTGTGTTAAAGAAATTTGTCTGAAAAGTGAAGACTCTAAATCACGTGCTGTTTCGGAAAATTTTAAAGCTTGCATAAAATGTTATCTCTTTGTATCGAAAAAATCATACCGTTAAATCACTGAATAACTCTAATAAAATAAATATTATTGTAAAAATTACGGTATAATATTTTACGTTAAAAATAAATTTTACGGTAAAAATGGATTTTGCGATAAAATGGATTTTACGAATGATGCACCGAAAATGTCGGTACTTTATACCGTAATTTTTTACTGTGTGGTTTGAAATGTAGTGCAAGGAAAAATAACAAATTCTTATAAATTTATTACTATTTAAAAAGCAATCCTACAAAAAGTCGCCGATATTAAAATTTTTATTTACAGTTAAAAGTAAGCCAAAAGCTAAATAGAGAAATACGTAAGACTGTCACAACTGCTAGTATAGTATCAACGATTTTATTTCGACATTTTTTTTCTTCTTCCAAAAAGCCTCTTCTAACATAACTGCCAAAAACCACATATGTATCGTGGGTTCTGCATTTGTGTAACTCATTCACGTGTTTTTTGGCAAATGGAAAGAGACCCAGTTTTCGCAGTTGGCGGATGTGAGGTGCGGTTCTCCGCGGTCCGGAAATGCTTTTGCATATACCTGTATCGCACGAACGACTGAAAGCTTCCGATTCATTCGCTTGTTCAGGATAATGAATGAATTATTATTTTGGCGGAAAATCTGATTTTGCGAGTAGATTATCAGTTAAGTGACGCCCTCTTCAGAAGTAGTTAATTGTTGTTGCCATCGGAAGTCTGAAGATTTCAATTACGATCGTAATAAGGCTATCATATGTATCTGACAAAACTTATAAACTTTTGCTTCAGCTCAAACCACGTGACGTATATACATTTTAACTAGGCATTAAATCATATAAATGTTAGAAATATGTACAAGAAATTATTAAAATTCATAAAAGAGAAAAGAATTAAAAAATACTTAATTTTTTTTTTCCTTCAAATTTCTGTTTTTTTTTTTAAGTAAACTGAAAAAAAGAACTTAATTTTATATTCGGCAGATCAAAAACGAAAAACGTGGGGATGTCATCATGTCCTCAAGAGGAACATAATTTTATTTTTGACAGATTTAAAAAGAAAGTACATCATCATGTCTTTAACACTAGATTGCCTAAGGAAGTCATTTCGACTGCTTTCAATTTCAATTAGAAGAACAATGATGTATATAATGACACAATTTCTTAGAATTTTGTGACTTTTTGTACAACATATAAAATTTTTTTATTGTTAATATTTACCAATAACTTGTTATATAACTGTAAATAATATAAAAAAATGTTAAAAATTAATTTTAAACAAATTTATTTACGCATTCACAATCCAGTCATTTTGACTGCTTTTAGACAATATAAGTATATACTAATTTTCCGTCTTTCTAGTGTTAAGGAGAACATATTTTTATTTTTGACAGATCTTAAAAGAAAGTACATCATCGTGTTCTCAAGAACATATTTTATTTTTGACGGATCTTAAAAGAAAGTATATCATCGTTTTCTCAAGAAAATATTTTATTTTTGACAGATCTTAAAAGAAAGTACACCATCGTGTTCTCAGGAACATATTTTATTTTTGACAGATCTTAAAAGAAAGTACATCATCGCGTCTCAAGAACATATTTTATTTTCGACAGATTTAATACTACTTAAATTTTTATTCTAGACAACCGTACAAATTGACAAAATCGGTGCATTTTCAAACAACCTTTTAACCCCCTTAGTGATGGGTTATCAAAAAAAAAAAAAAAAAAAAAAAAAAAATCGTCCTCAGTGGGATACATTAGAAAATTCTGTGATTTCATGTAATTCTATTATAAATATGAAAAAACTTCTTTAAACTTGGTAGCTGTGCAAAAAATAATTTTTATTCACTTTGGTTGGGTATATATTTTCGGAAGTTTCAGTATTTCAAACCTAATTTTTCTTCATTTTAGATATAATGAATAAATAAACAAAACGTAAAAAAGCACATCTTAGTAAGTGAATAATTATTTTCTTCAAATTTCATGTTTATTTACAAGAATATTTACGTTTACCAAATTCATAGCTCAAAGATGCTGATATCTTGCAAAAGTATTAAGGTTACTTGTTAAAAGTATCAAGCATCAAATTGTATCAAGTTGTGTATTAGGTTGAAAGATAGACTGAAGTATCAAGTTAAGTATTGTACATTAGAATGCAGGTCGAGTAATGACATAAAATTATGAACGCTAGTTAACGCTACATAGAACTAGATATCCTATTATGGCTGAAACAAACTTGCAATATTTTTTCGACTCAAAGCAGATTTGTAAAATATAGAAAATATATAAATGCCAATACAGTTGGACTTTTTATCTCCCATTTCACTTCAAGAGCCTTTTTAAAGAATTTTTTATATATATGCTGCTTTCTTTATGAAATATTTTGTTGTGCATAAATTAAAAGAAACAACAAGGAAAACATTAAAAAATCTTCTTAATATTCTGGCCCTTATAGAAATCAAATATTTTTGTTTCACTGTTAAAAATTTTTCGAATTGTTATTTTACCATTTTGAAACAAAAAAAGTCAAATAACCGTAAATAAGATTGTTTTCAAATTTTTAACTCGGAAAAACCGTTTTTTAACTGCTTTTACGTAATACTATCAAGCAACCAGAATTTTATCGCACCAACTAGCTTATCTATTGAAGTCACTTAGTTCCTTTCAGCTGGATACTTATTATAGCCGAGAGGGCTAATGGGTCAATCTCATAACCGAAGAACGGGGGATCGAATCCATCGTTGACATCACGATATTTCTTCCATTTCTTTGAACGCAATAAGATTTTCTAGTCTCCTGCATGCCCCAATTTATGACCCTGGACTATTAGAATAAGATACTCACATTCACGCATAGATGGTAGCATCATAAGACTACTTGACACAAAAAAGTATAGTATTTCCCATCTCTTACAATAGGAGAAACAACCAGATAAAGTAATTAAACCAAATTCCACGGTTTATTTGATAAAAACACAACTGAACCACAACCTAAAACCAATGCCTATTACATGACAAAAAGCCTAGCTCTAACGTGCAGTTAAATTTCTTCTTTACTGTTTTGAAATCATGCTAGTTGTACATGGTCAAAAAACCGTATAATTTTGAATTCATATTTTCCTAACCGTACTAATTCCATAAAATCAAATTTAAGAAAATATAAAATGTACAGTACCGTAAAGATAAAAAAAATGTTCTTTACCGTAAGCTTTATGGCTAATTGGATGGATAGACTATACTGCCAGTTATTTTACCGCAGTTTTAGAATGAAAATTACATCAGTGTGGAAGCATTTTGTTTGTTCATGCAAATTATCAGTTAAAGTAACTTTTTTTTTAAAGTTATATTTCACAAAGTAGCAACATTTTCATATCTTGCTATTAAAACCGGTTTCATAGAGAAGTAAATGGTTTATTTATTTTGATAGAAATAGAAACGCAGTGGTACGTGACTGATTCGTTTCTTTTTCAATGAGATATGTTTAAATCACTCTCTTCCTATTTGATGTATAATAGTAATCTAAATTTGATGCCAGTGAGATTTTTTTAAAATTTAAATTACATGAGTTGGATTATATTTTATGAAGTACAAACCACTTTTGATCTTCAGCCTTCAACACTAATCCCAGGTAAACAAATAACAATTTCAAACTGAAAGCAACAATTCATTCCTTAAAAATATTAATCAAACATGATTATTACTTTTTATTCAATCACCCAAGGGACATTTTGTTTCCTATTCAGTTTAATAAAACATGTTAAATTATGTAATAAACAATGTTTATAATGAAACATTTTGCATTACACTCAAAATTTAAAATGTATAACTTTGATTTATAAGTTTAATCTCTAAATATTTTCGCGTATGTCTAAGCTGATGTCACTTCATTTATCTCCCCACGGTAAATCCAATCAAGTACAGATGCAACCAATAGGAATATGTTTCGATTTGAATAGGAATACGAACTGTCCAATGAGACTCGTACAAACGAAAATTGGTTGAATTACGGTGGAACACCGATCTAGCTCATCCTCTGACTTTGACATCTCTATATTAATTTAATTAAACCAACTTAACTCTTTTTCCTTCATAATGAGAAACTTTGATATTGATTTTAAAATAAAACAAGATACATAACCACTCAACATTTTATATGTGCTTACTGCTTCCATTGATACAAATTTTAAAAATAAAAGAACGAAGAAATTTCGTGAATTTAAGCCGGATAACGAAAAAATTTAATTCGTGAAAGTATTATGAATAAATTCAGGATAAAATTGTCTAAAACTGACACTTTTAAAAGAGCATCTAATCTTTAACAATCTTAAAAATTTTCTGACCTGCGTGTTTAGTTTATTTAAGAACTGCAATACCGCACCAACAACTCTGTATCTTCTTTTCGATCTCTGTCTCGTTCGTAAAGTCTAAAAATACATAAAATCCAGTTGAAAAAAACATAACTATTAATAATGGAAAGCAAATCGTGGAAGTTGTGAAGCGGAACGCGGAAAGGTACAGGAAAAACTCATTTAACAGATCAGGGATCATCGATTAGAAAGATAGCCATCGAAAATGATTGGCAATAATGCGAGAAAATTACCCGTAAAGGTGTTTTATGAAAACAAGCGATGTCAGTGTGTTGGCCGATTTTATAAATGTAATTTATAGCAGGTAAACTGGTAGTAGGAGTTTCGGGTCGAGGTTGCAATATATTTTAGTCAATTCATTGATTCATTTCACACAAAAGATTGAATTACAATTAGAGTAGCTTAAATGGACTTCATCCGTTTCAACTTGATTAAGAGATTTGAAGTTTTTGACGTTTTTATGTTGTTTTTCAGAATTATCGTTATTATAGTTTTAAGGTAAAAGTTTTGGTGTTTGACATTGAGCCGAAATAGCTTATAAAATTAAAGTGAGTAAGAGTTAAATAATGGAAAAGCTTGAAATTAGATTATTATTTAAAAATAAAATGAATTAATCTAAAAACGATTTTTTTTCAAATAGAAAATAATTTTGTTATTATCAGAGTTCGAATTAAAATCTTGGATACATTACTTTGGAAAAAGGCGTGAGTGGGTTTTGGGTGGTGTTAAAAGTTTATAATGAAAGTGATACGCTTTTTTGTTTTAGGTTTTACGTCTGAAAAAAAAATTTCTGCTTGAAGGAAGCTTATAAAATTTTCATTTTATTCAATTATTTTCTGTCTTTTATTGTAAAGTTTTAGTTGTCATTTTATAAATCGGTTAAAATTTCCAATGATGATAAATTTCTATTTGGCTTGAAGCTTAAATCAGGAAAAGAAATCCAGTAAAAATTTCGGTGCGCTAGCTAGTTGAAAAGTGATCGAAATTTCGATTGAAAGTTTTCAAGCTCGCAGAAACAAAACAGAGATAATAAAAACGTAGAAAATAAATATTGACTTACATTATTTTTTAATTTGTAATTTTTTGCTACCTTGTTTTACTGCCTGGTAGCAAAGTGAGAGGGCAGACACAAGCATCTATAAACGGGTACTAGTTTACAATTGGGGGGCCTCTCTTTGGCTTTTAAAAAATAAATAAATATATGAGAAGAAAAAAAAATCAAAAACCAATCACATAACGACATACCAAAGTTGCTGTAACCCGAAGGTGACGTCATTGGAAGCAAAGAATATTGTAGTAACCAGAAACGAGGTTTGAGCAAAACTGAGTGAAAATTATCGATAATATCGAAATTATCGATAATATCGATTCTACATCTTAACATATAAGGAATATACGAATAATAGGCCAATTAGTAATAAATAAAGTAACACTTCCTATAGATTTCCTTCTCTTTTTACACTTTCTCATCGAGGAAAAAAAAGTAAGACAAATACTTGAATATTATTTTTAAAAAAAAGTTAGCATTATATTTTTCATCTTGGAAAGATTAAGTTTCATTTGTATTCTTCTTAAAGAAGTCTGTCGAATACTGCATTAATGATTAGTGCTAATAAATAACGCAAGTAAATTGTTGAAATTTTAATTAAACCGAAATTTTTATTTTTATAAATTTTTTTCTTAATTTTAGATTTTTTCTCCATTTTCTTGCCTTTATGAGATAAGTACAATTCCTTTTAGTGGGGTCTTAAAAATATCGCCACATAACTTATCCGGCTATGCCAAATTATTTCTGATGGTAGGTACTACTGATATTGTGGTAATAGGTAACTAATATACGAATATGTTTTGTGGGACTAATATACTAATATGTACTGTGGAAATATGTTTTCACAGCCTGTACTGAAATGTTTATAAATGGAAGATTTTCTAGGATGTATACGCTTCATATTTTTAGAATGTCAATTTATAAAACGGGGTCGTAGTCTAACTTTATATCAACATTCATACAAAGCTAGACTAAAATACATCAGTTTGCAATCAGCTAACAGAGTGAGCTCGGATTGCGAAGCGATTTGAAAGGAACTGATGCAAAAGCAGTTCTGAAAGTTTGAGTTTCAGGGATGGAGTTCCCAAGTCAATTCCTAATTTTAACTGGTCATGCACTGTAGAAAGCTTTACTCAAAACTGAGCAAAAATGTTTCTAAATAGCTTCGCAAACAGCTTTGTATTAATCGAATTTGTATTCAAAATTGCAAATTGAAACAGCATATATTCTTTTTTGAGCTAAAGACACTTGGGGAGAGAAACGCGTGAGAAAGATGTTTGTTTGATATTCGTCAGAATTCGGACCGAGGACCTCCGAGTCGTAGTAGGATGTTAGACAACCATTGTTGTACACCCTAGTCCAGGGAGAGTTGGGAAGCTTTATATAGTTGTCACCGGAATGACACATGATGACATTAATTCCATTCGCTTAAAAGTTCTTAAGTAATAGCGAAGTAAGCAAAGAATGAAATTAAAATTACCGAAAACCTGACTGAACTACTGGGACAATGTTTTGCAAATTTCAACCCTCTGTATTATTGAAATCGGAAATTAGTATGTCATGATGTGTCGTTGAGGAGGCTACTGTACACGGGTGAAAGAAATTAAGAGAATTTGCAGATTTGGACGATTATCTCGAGAACTACTGAACCGATTTTAATGAAATTTAATCTGTGCATGCATTGCAATATAACCATTCAACAATTGTAATACACACGCATGATCGTGCGTAACACTCATTGGAGTAGGAAGGTATGAAACAGTGGCTTCAAAATAAACAAAAAAAATGGGTTAATAGGGGGTATGGTTCCCTCTTACAGATATACAGGCCTTGCATCGTGATTTCATACTTGAAATAAGGCAGTTTATTATTTCCTGTGGCAATTGGCCTGAATTGTCCCGTGATAATTTCATACCTTCCAACTCCAACGAGTGTTACACACGATCATGCGTGTGTATTACAATTGCTGAATGGTTATTTGTTTTGTATTGCATCAATGTAAGTACATATCAAATTTCATTAAAATCAGTCCAGTAGTTCTAGAGATAATCGACCAAATCAGCAAATTCTCTTAATTTATTACACCAGTGTATTAAGCTTCCTAAGTCTTCTTGGACAGGTATGTATAATTGTGATGATTAGAGTCTCATACTACAAACAAGGAGGCCTTCTTAGTTCGAATCCTGACGGCAGCCAACGAACATCTCTTCCCCGAATTTCTCCATCCACATGACTTTTGAGACTAAGCATCTTTCTCAAAAATGAGTAGATGCTGTATCAATTTTAAATACATGAAGATTTTAAATTTTGACTCAATTTTGTGAAACCTTTTATTTTTACAGTGGGTTAGTGACTATTTTAATGTAATAGAGCTTTTTCTTTTTTTTTTAGAATTGTGTCAATGTCACAAAATTGTGACATTAACACAATTCTTTACTTCTCTGAAGCATTGCAAACAAAATATGGAATACTACGGATGTTGTGATTGTGATAAGTGATGTTAAGTAAACATCTTGATTACTCATATTGAGAAATTGGGATATTGCCGTCAAAAAGTAGACTTATCTTTGTATACTTAACTTGTCGTTAAATTTGGTTTTTAGTACAAATAAGACCTTTAGATTATTATCTATAAATCACACCTTTAATGTTTATTAAGTTAAGGATGCAATAAAATGTTCCACAAATATTATAAAAATCTGTCCAGATATTATAAAAATATTATAAAATATTATAAAAATTAAATAACAAATATTATAAAAAATAAAGTTATTCGAAAGAGCCTCCACCCACTCCTTTTATTAAAGTTTTTTGTGAGTTTTTTTTTATGAAATATAATACAAATTAAAAAAAAAAAATTTTTTTTGAAAGTAGATTAAAAATAAGAAAATAATTATATTTTTATTAGACCTAAATCGAAGAACTTACGGTGCATAAGTTTCGTTATAAAAGTCTAACGGCTCTTCTGATTTCATCTCCATAAAACCGAAAAGCTAACAAGTTTCAAAACGTTTGCAAAGTTATTCAGTTTTGAAGTTTTCTTGTTTTCCTGGATTGTTTCAGCGGTTCTTCAGCTACGGCATCCTCTGCATACACAGCACAAATATCATTAGCAGCTTTAAGCGAAAATCAGAATGACTAGTTTACTATATTTATCATCGATGGACTGTAATAATATTGAAAATAAAAATTGCTATGAATAATAGGTATGGGCTTAACTAATTGAATCTTCAAACTATGAAGAATTTGAATTATCGGGCAGCAACTAAGTTCTTAACGTTTTTTTCCCCCTTTTTTTTTTAATTATTGTTTAAAAATTTTAAAATATGGAGTCCTTCTATTTTCTCTAGTCAGTTTCCTCATCATTTGGTGCAAATTTCCGTCCAAAAGTTGATTTAATTGGTCTTTTTTTTTCAATTCAACTGGAACACCAAAACGAGGTGCATATAGCACCCTTTCTATACACAGCACAAATGCCATGAGTAGCTTTTGTAGCGTCAAAACTTTGCTGAAAATCAAAAAGAAGAAACTGTCGAATATACTCATTTTTCTCAACTTTAGAACATAGACACCGGTAGAACAAATCATTCTCGTTCGAATGTTCTGAAACATTATGTCAAAAAAATATAATTACATGCGGAACGTTTAAAATATAGATAAATTATTTATCGAGTATCAGATCGTTATATGAATGTAATTTATGATTCTACATTTTTTACTCTGATCCGAGTGTATGTTTAAGTTATTAAAAGCATTAGTTTATTTACCATTTTCAAAAAGTAATTTCCAATGGAACCATGAAACACGCATTCGAAATCATTCAAAAAATCATTAATTTTATTTTAATTTAGTAATAGGATTAACAAGTATTGTATTAAAATTTTTGTGTTTCATAAGGCTTAAAGAAATTACGGTATTATCTCTATATTAAAAAATTGCAAATGCTCAAAAAGGAAAATTAATTAAATAAAAATTCGTAATTTAGTGTTTAACGTCACAGTTTAAATAGTAAATTGATACTGTTTAATTAGCATGCAGGATGAGGTCTCTTAAATCATTAAGATTTCTACTTAGTACATATATTTAAAAAACGCTTATAGCCCCGTGCCAAATTATTAGACGAACTATAAGATTCTATGTAAAATCTTAATTGTCAGGTGATACTATACAGCTTTAATGTTTTTACGCGACTGAAATCGGTTTGCACTTGTTTACGTTCTAATGTTTTTACGCGGCTGAAATCGGTTTGCACTTGTTTACGTTCGTGTATCAATTCGTTAAATTAGACGATATAGATATAATATAAATTCGACGATTGGATAAATTAGATTATAAATTATACAAATATAGAATGTTTATTATATCAGGTATTATATTAGTATATTATGATAATTAGACCAAATTATTAGATGCTCTGTAGTGGTTTAATAACTGCATGTTTTGCGCGAGTTTATATGCAAAATTTTTATATTTAAACATACATGTAATGGATTTTTATTCAGGAGATTTCTTATATACTTCCTATTTGTATTTATTTTTAACGTATTGCATTGCAATGTTAACCAATTGATACATTCGAACATAAACAAGTGTAAACCGGTTTCAGTTGCATAAAAACATAAATGCTGTATAGTATCACCTGATAATTAAGATTTCGCATCGGATCTTATAGTGCGTCTAATAGTTTTTAAAGATTTTGGCCTATTCTGGAAGGAATGGGATTCTATTTCCTCCATGTTCAACTGATAGGTCATCCGATCAGGGAAACGCCAATGTGCAGTAGAGAATGCGGCAAGCTCTCCTGTTGATAATATTCCTGATTGTCGCCAATTTCGCTTATTTATAAGAGATAAAAAATCGAAAGTGCGTTTCTTAGTGGACAGTGGGGCAGATGCTAGCATTTTACCTGCTTCAACTAAAAGTAAACAATCCATGGAATACAAATTGTATGCAGCAAATGGTACCGAAATTGAAACATATGGTATAAAGATGTTATCCCTTGATTTAGGACTTATGCGAGAATTTCAATTTCCTTTTGTAGTTGCCAAAATTAATAAAGGTATTTTAGGAGCTGATTTCCTTAACAAATTTAAATTAGTAATTGATATGCATAACAAGAAACTGATTGATGGAGTAACTCAACTAAAGGTAACTGGCGAAGTTGCTTCCATCAGCGAAAACAGTAATATCGTTACAGTAAATAGTTCGACCAAATTTCATACTCTGCTAAAACAATATCCAGATTTATGCAAACCAAATTTGTTCTTATCAGGTGTAAAACATAATGTTCAACATCACATCGAAACAAATGGTCCACCTGTAAATTCTAAGGCACGACAGCTAGATCATCAAAGGCTGGCAGCAGTAAAGCAAGAGTTCCAATTCATGTTGGATAATAACATAATAAAACCCTCCAGTTCACAATGGGCAAGTCCACTGCATGTGGTTTTGAAAAAAGATGGTACTCTTCGCCCATGTGGAGATTACAGACAGCTAAATGCTAGAACAGTTCCTGATCAATACCCCATTCCTAGGATTGATTAAAGATTTTCATCAAATTTTAAAAGGTACAAATGTATATTCCAAAATTGATTTATTTAAAACCTATTACCAAGTGCCTATTGCCGAAGAAGACAGGTGTAAAACTGCAATTATTACTCCATTTGGTTTGCACGAATTCAATGTGATGAGTTTTGGATTGAGAAATGCACCAGCAACGTTTCAAAGATTTGTAAATAGTGTTTTTTCTGGTCTTAATTTTGTTTTTCCCTACCTAGATGATATTCTAATCGCATCTGCTAGTAAGGAACAACACAGAACCTACTTGAAGTTAGTTTTTGAAGAGTTGAATGACTATGGACTTCGCATTAACGTTTCCAAATCTATATTTGGAAAGAAAGAAATAGAATTCTTGGGTTATTTAATTACTCCTCAAGGCTCACGACCGTTACCGGACAAAGTTCAAACTATTGTTAATTACAAACTTCCGACAACCATTCACGAACTCAAAACATTTTTAGGCATGATTAATTTTCATCGTCGATATTTAAGGAATGCATCAAAAAATCAAGCTCTCCTTCATGATTACCTTAAAGGAGCACGAAAAAAAGACAAACGAAAAACTCAATGGACAGATGAAGCGAAAGAACAGTTTCAACGATGCGAAGATGATTTGGTCAATATAACACTCTTAGCATTTCCGAATTCTGAATTACCTCAGTCACTATATACGGATGCTTCAGATTCGGCAATTGGAGCAGTAATTCAACAATTTGAAGACAATGGATGGAAACCTATCGCATTTTATTCTAAAAAGTCAAACGAAACGCAAAAGCAATACAGCACTTACGATAGAGAACTGCTAGGAATTTATCTCTCCATCAAACACTTCAGATATTTACTGGAAGGAAGAACATTTAAAATATTCACAGACTATAAACCCATAATTTTTGCATTTAAACAAAAACCAGAAAAAGCATCACGTCGTCAGCTTAGACATTTACAATTCATTTCAGAATTTTCAACGGATATACAACACATTGAAGGTCGAGACAACATCGTTGCAGATACTTTATCTAGAATTGACGAAATATCTTTGATTGACTACGATAAAATAGCAATGGAACAAAATATGGATAAAGAATTTCAAAATTTAAGGACATCACCGACTTCCCTGAACTTCAAGCAGTATCCGCTACCTTCTGGAAAGTCTTTGTGGTGTGAAACTTCAACGAATAGAATTAGACCATATATTCCTGAAATGTATCGCATGAAAATATTTCAGCAAATGCATGGCGTATCTCATCCTGGCATTAAATGATCTGTAAAGCTCTTAACGTCAAAATTTATCTGGCCAAGTATCCGTAAAGATGTGCAGCTTTGGACTCGATCTTGAATGGCTTGCCAAAAGAATAAAGTAAATCGACACACCAAATCAAGTTTTAGTGATTTCCAACTTCCTTCAGAAAGGTTTAGTGACCTTCATATTGATTTCATTGGACCCCTACTACCATCAAATGGAAATATTTACTGTCTTACTTGTATTGACCGATACTCTAACTGGATGGAAGTGATTCCGTTAAACAACATGTCAGAAGAGACAGTTGCCAAAGCGTTTTATTCTAACTGGATTTCAAGATTTGGTACCCCATGCCATCTTGTTATAGATTGTGGAGCGCAATTTAGTTCTGAGTTGTTCACCGCCTTATCTAAAATGTGTGGAATAAAATTACAGCATACAACTGCTTATCATACACAGGCTAATGGGAAGGTCGAACGCCTCCACAGATCTATTAAAACCGCGTTAATGGCGCACAATAACCTGGCTTGGAGTGAAACACTTCCAACTGTTCTTCTTGGCTTACGCACAGCTATGCAAGAAGATGCGGCATACACCATTGCTCAAATGGTCTATGGACAAAATATACGATTACCTGGAGAATTTTTCCAAGAGAACAAAACTCCAACTACACCTGATGGTTTTGTCAGGCAGCTTAAAAAAAAACTATGGAAGAAATGGGACCAAGGACAGTGTCAAATAAATATGTCCAGAAAATATTTGTCCCTAAAGATTTAAAAACAGTATCTCATGTGTTTATTCGCAAAGACAGAGTTAAAAAGCAATTGGAACCTCCATATGATGGTCCTTTTCAAGTCGTTGACAAAAAGGAAAAATATTTTACAGTAAAAATCAAAAACAGAGACGTTACAGTGTCTATTGATAGATTAAAACCTGCATATTTCTTGCAAATACCAGACGTCCCTACAGGACAATCAACAAAGACAATAAGACAACTTGTCGAACCTCCACCAGACTTACCTCCTAAAATCAAAAAACTTCCTGAAAAACAATCACGTATAGGACGGACAATTAAAGTTCCTGTGCGATTTCGAGACTAGCACTTATAAATATATATCTACAATATTTTTGGTAAATAGTGAGTTTTTAAATATTTGAGCATAGGTAACTGGTAAATACCATGCTCGTACTTATATGATACTGTATCGTAACTTAGTTACTGGGAAGGGAGTACTGTTGTGGCTTATAGCTTACTCTGTAGCACATAAGTCTGTTCTGATTAGTATTGGAGGTTCTGGCAACATTGGTTGCGATGACAACTAAAAAATGGAATGCAGGAGTTGCAGAAAAGTAATAAATAAAAAATCTGTTGTAAAAATGTCTGGACGTAGAATATTATTACATTAAATCTAAGCAACATAAACGATACAATTAATATTGGCCTGTCTTGCTCCCAATAAACCTACGTAGGATTATAGGAATGCAATTTCCTTATTTATTAACTGTCTAAATAAAATCTTGAATATTTTGATTCATTTTATTAATTCCGTTGAATCTACTAAATTTTCAATTTTAAAGTTGTACAGTCAGCAAAAAAAAAAAGATATCACCCTGAATAATTTTCGTTCTAATGATCGGATTTTCACGAACTAGGTGTCAATCTTAATGGTTCCTGGGGGTGACCTCAAATATGCTAATTAGTTAGTGCTAACTATTAATTAAGTTACGAAATCAGACACAAAAACGTATTTTCTCTGAATAAACATATATATTTTTTTACATATTTGGAATCCAGATACTTGAATTAGGGGGGGTAGACAAAATTTTGAAAAAAATGGGGGGTAAATAGGGTCGCAACAAAGGTTTATATATTTGGCGATAGTCCAGAAAACCGCCAAAAAAAGTCGCCAGCGCAAATGAATATTTTAAGATAACCCATTGACTAATTCAAAAGAAGAATGCTTAATTTTACTAGGTTGCTAAGCAACAAAGCTCTGACTGGAAAAAAAATTGAATGTTCTCTGATTACTCAGAGAGGTTTAATTAATAGTTAATAGAAAATATCTCGAAGTTTCTAGGCAATTGAGAATTTTTAAGCTGATTTCTGTCCAAAAAGCAAAGTTTTTTTTATTTTAATCTCCCTTGAAAAGAAAATTTGAATCGATTATAAATTTTTTATGATTTTCTAAGTATTAGAATTTAAATACATGAACATTTTATCTGATATTATTTAGATTATAATGTTTCTGCTATATTTATTCGAGGATTTCATACTAAAATCAAATTAACATAACTTATTATGGCTAAATACAAAATTTTAGGGATAATCACTTTTACAGCTTTAATCAAGTCTTCTAGGCAAGAAAGTTTGAAGAAAAAAAAAGTGCTTGAAAAATAAAATGTATATTGTATAGTAATTCTAATGCGCATTCACAAGTTTTTCTATAATTTACGATATTTCTTTTTCCTATATCTCAAGGAATTGCTGAATGTTTAGTGGTATTTTAAAAGCATTGAAATATGTTATGTTTAAGAATAAGATATTGAAATAATATGTTGCATATAGTATGATTCATTGTTTCAAAAATCGCTTCATTCTGCTAGATATTTAGATAACAAGGTTTTCTTTGGATAAAGATGATTAGCAAATAGCATCCTTATGCTTCGATACATTTAGAAACTTACGTTCGCAAATTCACTATAAAATATCGCACAGCATATTCTTCAATTACGATAAGCTACATTTACCACCAAATACTGATACTATGATTATTTTTGTTTTCTTATATACATCTGATATGATACTCTCTTTTTAAACAGAGCTTGTAAGGTCCTTAAGATACTGAAAGGGGGGGCACGAAAACTTAAAAGATAAAATATTTAATTTCATTAACTCAAAATATCTGGTCTCAAAATTTTAATTTTAAACCAAGTTAAATGTAACTTTTACAATATTGATGCTCTTATGTTTTTAAAGACCACATAAATCCTGTTGAAATATGAAAATGCATATTTTTACTTTAACAAGTGTAAAATCCTTATCAAAATAATGATCAAGACCCAAATGTAAAACAGTATAATTGATGCTAAAAACTCAACTGGCTTCAAAAAATATGAAGAGGGAAGTAAAAGTCGACATGTTTCGAGCTTTCAAATATATTCACCCATTCTCAAAACTTGTCAAGCTTGAATAACTTGTGACTTTTATTATTGTGCTCAAAACATGTCTATTTTTATCATCATCTATTAATTTTTAAATCAATGAAGTTTTTATATTTTCAATTCAATTTCTTGGGATTATCTATTTAGTTACACAATATATTAAATTATTTCACTCGATATTAAAATAAGTTTTACTTAAGTTATAGGCACAGGTTCTTAGATTAAAAAAATAATAATTCGCTATTTTGTAAAAAAACCAATGCAGTACAATTTTTTTTGCTGCAAGCCTTAACATTTTAATTTAAGGACATAAAAAAATTCCGTTTACAATTGAAATTTCAAAAGTCGAATGTGAAAATGGAATGTCCCCTAGCACCAGAAATCGAAATTAAATAGTTACAAGGACAACTATTTTAAACAAGTTAGCGTTTCCGTCCTACTCGAAGTTGTTTGAAAAGGTATTTTGTATATATAGATTCCAAAGTTTATTCTACAAATATTTTAGGGTATAATTTCGGAGTATTTTGATCGAGTTTATTTTTACACCCTTATTTGCTTAAAATTATTAAATAATAAGCTTAAAATAAATTATTCAAGCAACATGATTTAACGCATTTATAGTATAATAGTAAACGGGGCTTCCATTGCATATCCTTAACCTTGATACCGCTATCATTAAATGAATGGAATAAGCTTAGATAAATAATAAAAGTTAATTTTTTCCCCGTTTTTATTTTCAAGGAAATATGTTTCGATCAAACAGATTTCATTCTGGAAATAGCGAAATTATTGAGTAGGTCCCTTGGAGCAATATCATTCTTATCCTCTTTTGACGAAATATAGGAAAAACTGGTTTTCACAGTTCTGTAAAAAGTATGTTAGCCTTCTTGCCACGTTTTTTATTATTTTTTTATTTTTAATCAAAATAAGTTCGGAAATTTACGTATTTTTAAATCAGATGATTCTAAAATTCGCACGGCTTCGGAAACTTTTTACAAATTTCAATTTTTAGTGTTTCCTGCTAAACAAAATAAGGCATTGTTCCTGATAACAAATTATACTACAATAATATCTTGGGAATCGTGCTAAAGTAAAAAATTAAACAAAATAGTTTAGTATATTATCCGGAAAAAAATCTACATGGAATCATAAAGAAATAATCATTTAAGATACTGAGATATTTTAAGACGCTTAAAAGTTTTGGCTACGTATTTGACAGCTTTTTATGTTCGGTATCTTTATACTCTTTGTAGTGACTTATAAAACATGGACACTATTTTAGATAATCTATGTTGAAGTCACAAGAAACAAAACAAAAAAGACAATGATATATATTCTTTTTTCGAATAAAATAGTATGCTAAGTAAATAATCAGCTGTTTTGCATTAAATAATTTTAAACAGCGGAGTGTTTTTATTTTCTTAACAAGGCTTTACTCTTAGCTAGCAGACAATAATTCTTTTAAAAAAAACTTGACTATAATGTAAAAAGGAACTTTACTTTAAAGAAAATCTAAATTAAAGTACTAAAAAAATTGATTAGTATTAAAGAAAAAATAATAAATGTAGTAGGGTAAAGAATAAAAATTTTAAAAATGCTAAAATTTAATTAAATAGTTGGTAAAATAGTTCTGCGAAACACTTCCGGACAGGTCATTAAAAAATTACTTTTCAGAATAACACGATATATTAGATGTTGAGAAATTTGCGATGATGTGAGATATGCTTAAATATGTTTACTACGTATTTTTATTATTATTCATAAAAAATATATACAAGAAACTGAGAAATATTTTATTCCAAATCTATTCATACGTATGTATATTATTGTAATTGTATCAGTTATTGAGAAAAAAAAACTAAAAAATAATCACATTAAATAAGCACAATCAGGTGTATAATCATATTCTATCAAAAGCATGCTTTTATAAAACTCGACATTCGTTGAATAAAATGTTTTTTATTCAATAAAATGTTTTATTCAAATTTCTTTACTTAATTTCAAATAGATTTTTAGAGGACTAAAAAAGAAACATTGTATTTTATAGTTTTAAAAAAATAAAAAGATTAGCAAACGATTATTAACGAAAAAAATATGAATGAAATTTTACGCCACGCGCGCTAAATCAAGTTCTTCGTAAGTTTATCACATTTTAATATTAATCGCCCCATTTAATAATTTTTTCATTGTCGCCAAATAATTTTTTTTTAAATAATTAATTTTAATTTTTCTCATCTTCTAATAAATAAAAACAGTTGAAACTTTAGATTTTTCAATTGAAAAGCATGTAGATTAATATGGTATAAAAAAATCCATACCTTATAATTCAAAATTTTTTCATCCTCTCTTTAATTAAATAATAAAAAATAATTAATAATTATTAAAAATTCTTTTTTTCATGAAATTATCTTTGGGTAAATGCGTTTTATGAGTTGGTGCAATATTTTTTTGAATTGCTTCATTAGTTTTTAAAATATGACTGAAAACGCAAAAAGTGAAATTAACATTAAGGGGTTCAAACTTTGAATCGCTCTCCTGACCAAACTATGGAGACCACATTTCCCAGATTGCGGCTACCCCCTATATTTTGAAGATAAGGAATCCAAATATGTAAAAAAATATATATGCTTATTCAGAGAAAGTACGTTTTTGTGTCTGATTTCGTAACTTAATTAATAGTTAGCACTAACTAATTAGCATATTTGAGGTCACCCCCAGGAACCATTAAGATTGACACTTAGTTCGTGAAAATCCGATCATTAGAACGGAAATTATTCAGAGTGATATCTTTTTTTTTTTGCTGACTGTACATATTTTAAAAACTTATACGTAGAAGAAGTTTTAAGAATATTTATATTTTTTAAAATTTAAGGTATCCAACTAGGTGAAAATCGGATTCATCAAAAATTTCTGTTTTTTTTTAAATTTATTTTTTTTATATATTTTTTAAAAACAAATTTTCATTTTATTTATTATTTTTATTATTTTTTAACTTTTAAATCGCATTTATTTTTTCATTTTTATCCATATTTCAACTTTAGTTCATTTGTTTTCCAAAACCCTCTAAAATGTTTATCTCAGAAAGATTAAAGTTGCAGTTGTTTTTTCCTATGCTGACTGATGAGAGGAAACCGAAATGAATTCACGACAATGAAATTAAAGTGTTTTTGCTTTTCTTTAAGTATTTGAATCCTTATTTATTTAAATGAATGATATTTTTAATACAAAAAAACTTATTTAAAGAAATTAATTTTCGAATTATTATTATTATTAATTATATATATATATTTTTTTTTGTTCTCAAAATTTTCCTTTATTTCAAAACTTTCATGTATTTAAATTGCATTTTCTGAAGAACGTTGATTTTGAGAAAAATTTGTTTACGCTAGCATACATTACAATAAATAAATAAATGAATAAATACCAAATGAAAAAAAAAATAGTTTACATTAGAAATCTTGGAAATTTGGAATGTAGATTTTGTATAATGTTGGCAATGTTTTGAACTAACAGCTAAGGTCTGAGTTTTAATTTATTATTTTTATCAAGCCTTAAGTAATAATATTTAGAATTTTTCTTTAAAAATTCGAAACAATTCATTTAATTCTAGTTTGTTGCTTTTTTTAAGATTTTAGTCCAGCACACAGGTAATCATATTATTTTAAAATTTATGCATTACAACTTTTTTGTGAAACTGTAAACATGACATGAAGAAATTGTAATTTTGAAGCTCAAACTATTTTGAAAAATATTTTATAATTTTTTAAATTTTACTTTAAATTTAAAATTTTAGGACTCGATCCTACTTACCAAACATAAAATTATTATAACTGAGCCTTTTTTTAAAAAAAATGTTTGTCGAAACCAGTTGTATACCATAAGTTTTGTTAAGTTGGTAACTAATGATAACAATGGTAACTAGTATTTTAGAAACTGGTGTTTTGAAACGGTTTAAAGAGTCTTAATGAGCCGCGATAGCTCAATGGTCAAGATTCTAAGAGGGGTTTGAACACTATCTAGCATCAGATTCAGTGGTACTAGCTTTTTTATAAAGTAAAGGTGGTGTGCGCTTAGTGATGACCAGATTATTTCAATTTTTCTCTTGTTTACGAAATTGAAGAGCTTTACTTGTACTTTTTTATCATCTGATTTAGCTTTTGAAGTTAAAGGACTCTTAATACACATCTCACTTGTCTAGGAAAAATTAATTGTAAAGGCACACGACTGTAAAATAACTACTAATTGCATGATTGCCTTAATTTATTTTTGAAATCAGCGTCTGGGTAAAATTGTCTTTTTTTTTTTCCTTAATGAGCTGATTTACAAGATTACCGAAGGAAGCTCAGTTCATACTTCATGAGATTGAGAAAAAGATGTTACATCCATAGCACAACACGCAATAGTTTATTGATCTTAAAAAACGGTGATTTGATACGCTTTTCCCTTGAAACTCATCTATTTTGGTGTTTTTTCTCCTCATTGAATTTACCTACTAATTTCCTTTTATCCTTAAATATTCTATGAGACTTGGACTGTAATTGGCAATAGTTTGATTGTAAACACATAACACGAGCTAGCTAATTGGAAAAATAGAAGTACTGTTCGTTCAAATTTGTATTGTGATAAATTTCAATATATTAACTTATTTCTGAAATTTCATTACACTGTACTGTGTTTCCAATTTGAATGAAAATGTGGTCCAATTTAACACATTTTTAAGGTTGCAGTATATTTTCAACTTTTAATTCTGATATTATTTTTCTACAAGCACCATAACATAAGCATCTAGAACTATAGTAAGCTTCTGAGAGTGCATGTGTTAATTTTATATTTTATTTTATAACCGGCGTTGAACGGCCGACCCAATTCTGAGTATAACTATAATGTTCAACTCCGTGCCCTTGTGGTTTTGTACCCAACCTGAAGACAAGACATCTCCTGGAACAAGCATTGGGACAAACTGTCCTTCGGAGGTCTTGTTGACGGAATCAACCCGCATTTGCGTTATATGGAGAGGAAAACCACGAAGCCACTCACGGTTAGCACGATGGCAAGGGAAATCTAGTTCATGATCCATCTACCATTGAGGATATTTTACGCAAGCATTGTGGTTGGCGCGCGTCCGGGGCAGAATTCGTATCAGCCAGTCACCACTAGGATTCGAAATTGAGCCACCTCATTAAAAGGGGAACATTCTATTCTCTGAGCCACCTCTGCTCTGTATATGTTCTAACATATATTTAATTGAAGTTATCTTTGCAAATTTAGTTTCAGCATTGCACTTGCAGTTTATGATTACAAGTGCGCATGGTATGAAATAGGTAAGGCGGACACTTCCGTGACAATTTTATTGATTCAGTATTTATTTATTTCAGTGGTAGCAACCATGGAAAATTTTATGGCGCTTTATTAAAAAATCAGAAGAAAAAGTGCAAAAAAGAGAAGCGCAAAAAAATATTAATAAAGAAAAAATAATGAAATTCTTTGCTTTCAAATCAAAAAGTATTGATAAATGAAAGTTCAATAAATAATTGAATACTCAAAACAAAGTGGCAAAACTCACATTTTAAGAAAGAAAAGAATGTATATTTAATTAATTATTTTAAAGACCGGACAATTACTATATTGTCATTTTATTGTTATTACAGATTTAACAGAATGCATATTACTAGTACTAACAGAAAAAAAAACTTCTTACCAATATCCGTCATAAATACGTCAACTGATTAAAATGTTTAGAAAAAATAGGCTCTTTTTTTTTGTAAAATGTAAAAATAATTTACAAAAAAGGTTACTTACCTTTACCCGGGGTCCCGTAATCGAAAAAGAGAAAGCGTAAAACTATTTTTAATCCTATTGATATTACATTTGCCCGGAATTAAAGATTAACAAGATGTATGTGTTACAAGTATTAGCATACAAAATTACTTACAAATATCCGTCATAAATGCGTCGACGGATTAAAATGCATTGAGATTAGCAAAAAATAGGCTGTTTTTATATGCCTTGGCTGTTTTTTATACATTTTTTTATGCAAAATAATTTATAAAAAAAGGGTACTTACCTGTACCGGAGGTCCCGTAAATGAAAAAGAAATCGTAAAATTATTTTTGACCCCAGTGATGCTTAGTTAGTTGTGACGATGGTACTGCTAATATCATTGTTATAGGTAATAAGTGGTAATCCTTATATGGGTGCAGTAGTAATAGGTATTTATGACCTTTCGAAATGAATAAGTGACAAAGAAAATAATAGGCGAGTAAGTAATAATAGTCAAAGAAAGTAAGATTATAATAGATAAGTAAATAATAATAATAGACAAAGAAAGTACGATAGTAATAAATAAGTAATAACAGACAAAGAAAATAAGATAATTTTGGAACTTTAGTATATAAAATTATGCGTGCTGTTTGGGGGAATTGTAGAGTTGCATTTGAGTATGTATCTGTATTTTTTTATAATTACAACAGTCGATACAATGCTATTATATATTAAAAACGATTAGTTTACATAAATCCAAGCTACTTATAACAAAAACAATCCTCAGAAGTGGTTGGACAGAGGATTTGAGTCCTGCAGCCGTTGGGGGAAATGGAAAAGTTTGTTAACTTTCCACTCCTTACGATAAAGATGTTGGTAAATTTTCCATAAGTTACTCAAAATATGAGCAATACAATACCTGTCTTCTGAGTTGGAGTAAAAAATACATAAGAAATATGAAATTATGAAAAATTTTACAGACCAAAAATAATTAGTTTATTAATGCTAATAATTTATTTGAATGTTCTAAAACAAAATCACTTGAGAGTTTTTCGTTGTCTTTCTGCGTATTCGTGAACTTAAAAATTTCAATTAATTAAGTGACACTCGAAAAGTACTCCACGAAAAGGAGTTTATTTCTGTGTCAAAAGTTATTTTCTAAGTTAAATTCAAAATCGCAGAAAATAAAGAGACGAACGTTAATGTGTTATGATAAACTATCGAATTAAATATATAAAATGGAAAAAAAAAATTCGTCTCCAAGGAAATTTTTATTTCACAGCGGGAAAAAAAGATAATTGCAAAGTAATCACTGAGATTGGTGAGCGAAGCGAGTTGGAGGTGTAGCTTTCTAATGTCTCAAAAATTTTAACATATTTAAAATATCAAATGCCGAAGTTTTGAAAAAAGGTATTTTTTTGTACACAAACATTTTGAAATTTAAAATTGGAGAATATATTTAAAGCTTGAGTTTTTTTTTTCTTCTAATTTTGAGTTTTTATAATAACCCTTTCCAAATTTTTCATCTCTAAATGCAAATATGATCTTTTTGCATGCCTATTAAATTTTGCATGCCTATATTTGTTATGAAATCTTGGTAATTAAATGATTAATTTGGAATTTAAACTAATATTTAAGCAATCATTCTTATTTGTAAAAGACCCAAGTTTTAGAATCATTCTGATAAGATTATAGAGAAGTTATCTTAAATGGAATTATTTTATACTTAGAAGAAAAATTAACAGCCAAAAGAGACAGCAAAAAACGATGCTTTGTATAGCTTTTTCGGATAAATAAGATTCTCGTTCTTTCTTATCATCAAAATATTCTAAATAGATACTTAATGTTTAATTTTTAATGCAGGACTTATCATTTGTCTTTATGTCCTTAAGCACCAGAAATGTCATTTGCGATTGATATTGTTTCAACCCTTTGTGGTTATAAATCGAACAAAAGACCAACCACAATAAATCGGAATTTGATAAAAACATCAAAAAAATGGCAAATGGTTTTACGTCGTCATTTCCGTTTACTTTGAAACAGTCAAGGCCGCTTCCCATTGGTGGAGACATCCTGCCTGTTGTATTGACATCCTCTGATGTCACTATATTGCAGTATTTATTCCCGTTGACTCTCTATTTGTATATTTCTATCATTTTCACACCTTCTTGACTTTGAAAATGATGTAACAAGGTTAGGGACATAAATGTCCGCATAAATAACTTATTCCGTTTGGCGGCGTGCGAAAATTTCTGTGGCGTTCGTAAATTTGCTACGGAAAAACGAGGTTTCCGTTTGTTTGCTTGATGTTGCAAGCAATCCCCGCTATCGTGATATTCTTTAAGTTGCAATTGTATGGTCCCGCATAAGGGTTTGCTTAGAATGATAAAACTATGATTTTACTGCACAAATATTTATACATTAGTTGAATTTATTCTGATTTTTAATAGGTTTCATTAATTTTTTTCATTACTTTTTACGAGGTAATTAATGGCCACTCACAATTTACATGCTGCTAAAATTGCTTATTTTTATAACAAGTTTTAAAAGCGTATACAAATTTTCTTAAAATTAAAAAGAAAGGATCTTAGGAAATATTTTTTTAGAAGATTTTTTCCAAAAATTACAATTTAGGATCCATACTAAGACACTTAAAAATAATCTCTTTTACTGATATATATCACATTGCAACTTCATGTAGTCAAAGTTTTTAATGCTATGAGCGCTTTTTAAATGTGTAAAGGTCAAATTTGACCCAAGCAATATGCATAAAAAAATATCTTAATGAAAAGTTAAGTTAGAATGTTAATTAGCGTGAAATTAATTAAATTCAATGCCGCCTCGCACCTCGAATTTGTGATACATAATTTTTTCTCCTACATCTTTTACTTAGCTTAGATTTATTATTTGTTTATGTATTTTATTGTAATCGTGATATATTTTTGTTTTGCGTACCTGGCAACTTCGATTCATAATTATTTTGTTTATGTTCTACGTGGCTTCGAGTCTGTCTTTGTGTTAAATAAGAAATATATGAAGAAAGAATTGAAATCTTATGTCACTAAAGATAAGTAATACTTGACGATCATGGCTTACTCGAAATAGAATGTATAGAACAGTTGCTAACGTAAACAAATGCCACATTTCAACAATCAATTAGGACCGAAATACTCACACTACGTCACTTACAGGTATCCCATTCAATTTTTTAAATATTTTAAAGATAACATCAGTGATATCTGCTAAATTATAAGCTATATTTGATCGGAAAAATGTTTGTTGTACGTACTTTAATATTTAATTATTTTTTGTTCGTTATGTCAGATAAATTCAATAAACAACATTAACGTGGTAGTATTCATGGACTATCACCAAATTAATATTCTAAAGTTATCTGATACCACGTGTTTATTTTGTTTATAGTAATTCTTTTGAAACGTGCTTCAATTAAAGTAAATAATTAAAAATCAACAGTAATTGAAATAACAAAAAAAAATATTAGTTATTTATTCGAAGGGAAAATTAATGGAAAAGTGGTACTAATTCGTTTAGGAGAAACGTAAAAAGTTCACCATATTATTATTCGCACCAATGATGCTTAATTTAGGTAATATATGCATATTGAAAAAAAAAAAATAAGCTTTGTACTAAAAAGCAAAATTAATGGAATAATGATATGCGTGTTCGTAAGTCGCCGTGTGGCGTAACTAACACTACGAAATTTAAACATCAATTCACTGGTATATAAGCCATGCTAACTTGAATCAATCCAGAGGTACCTTTTGATAGATGAAGGTTGGCATGGTCGATAACTCCCCCCCCACACTATATTGATACTATTGACAACTCTGTTGCTTTATTGATTTTGATAATATGTATCAATTAAAATAAAAAAAAATATTCTAATAAAAAGCAAAGTTAATGGAAAAAAGACACTTATACGTTTTGGGGATAATATTATTCGCCATATTATGATTGATACCAATATTTAGTTATTATTAATATGTCTGCATTAAAATTAAAAAAAATTACGTACTAAAAAGCAAAGTTAATGGAAAAAGGTTCATGGGAAATTTGTTTATAGGAACCGTACAAAATGGCCATGCGCAGATAACGCTCAATTAATTTTGGTAATATGTATTACTGGTATTATGGTAATTGGTACAGTTTTTATAAGAATTTTACAACAAGTTTTCCGTAGTGTTATTAAATATTTTTCCCAGTGGTGGCGAAGATAGTGTATCAATATTTTAGAATAAAAAACTTTTTTTTCCATGACTACTTGAAAGTATTAAAACATTAAATATAGGTAAGATAGAGAAATGGTCATGCTCCAAAGTCCTTATCAAGGTCTTCTACGAATTTTATTTGTTTTTAAAAATTCGGCTTTAGTTTGCTGCCACTGATAAATGTATTTCGCACAAAACTCAGGAGTTGAAGGGTTATGCAATACGCACCAAATATACGAATATAGATATACAGTATTATATCGATACATTTGGTGATTTTTAAAACTGTGCTTGTACTAAGCAATTTTAATACCGTTTAAACCAGCTAAGTGATATTTTCGGAGAAACTATAATTAGGGTAAGAGGAAAAAAGAGTGGTCTCCGAACTATTTTATTACCGATTTGATGGTGGAAATAAAAATTCTTTGCCTTAATTTAATTACCACTGCCGAATTAGAAAATAAAAATCATACAAGCATACTAAAAACTTATGTGGATTAGTTACATATGATTAAAGTGAAAGTAAAAACAATTTTGTTATATTAGACATACCCATATTGATACAACTACTTTGTTATTTTCACTGATTCATAAATACTCCCAAAAATGACACTTACCTGGTTCTTCTAAGAAACTCTTCAATTGTGACTGTACATGACTCTCAGCAGCTTAGTGCAAGATTTCGTAGTGTTGTTCAGTGTTGATTAATTGATATTTTTATTCACTCCATGAGAAAAATGGATATACAGCTGCAATAGTACAACAATAGATAATACAACTTTTCTAATGCTGAATAAAAATAAAAACTGCTTCTGTAAAAGCGTTGGTTTTAGTAACAGTAAGTTATTTTACAGTATGCAGTATTTAGAAAAGCAGCAATAACGGTATTTTTAAAGTCCTATTATTAAGAAGTATTAATTGTAACAAATAAAAATGCACTTTGAAAAATATCTGTTAAAAAGCTAGAAGAAATACAACGATGAAAATTAATTCATAAAAATGACAAATTTTTTGACCGCAAAAAGGTAGAGAAAAGTTTTTAATATGCTTTACTACTAAATGTAGAGAAAAGGTTCTAATATGCTTTAGTACTAAATATAGAGAAAGGGTTCTAATATGTTTTAGTACTAAAGGTAGAGTAAAGGTACTAATGTGCTTAATACAGCACCCTTATTATACCCGATGGAGATGGTAGACTCTACCAAAAACATTCCACAACAAATTGAGAAAACAAAAGCCATCTATTGGCTGTAGTGCATGGTGTTTAAAAAATTTCCTTAGTGGAGTTCGTCATTGAAGAGTATTATTTTTATTAATATACTAGCTGAATACCCGTTGTTCGCACGCGGTGAGTAAAAAAATAACCAAATAATCAATAAATCAGTACTGAGAAACATTACGAAATCATGCTCAGAACAGAAAAACATATACCAACACAATTGAAGAACTTGATGGAAGAACCAGGTAAGTGAAATTTTTTTAGGAGTATTAATGAATCAGAGAGAGAAAAAAAAAAAAAAAAAAAAAAAAAAAAGGTTGCATCTATATGGGTATGTTTGATGTAACAGATCCTCTTTTCGCCTTCACTTTAATCTTAACATAAGTTATCATACCAGTCTTAAGTATGCTTGCAGGATTTTTATTTTAAATTAGGCAGTGGTAAATAAAATAATGCGAAGAATTATTAGTCCCGTCTTCTAATAAATTAGTAATAAAATAGTTCGGATACAGCTTTTCTGCTCGTTCTGAAAATGTCCCTACCTGGCTCCTCCATTAAAATTTTCAATTAATAGAGCTAAAATAATTTCCCTTTTTAATTTAATATTATTTGTTGCCCTTATTGCTGGCTTTACGTTATTGAAGTAAGCAAATCTTATTTTTTTGTAGTTCACCCAATTAGAATAAATATAAAATGTATTTAGCATCACTTGGCATGATGCTACTGCTCGCGGCCAACTCATAATAGTACGAATTTACCACTATCAAGTAATACATTTGTCAGGAGCAGCCAACTAAAGCCGAAGTTTATTTGAAAAAATAGAATTTTTATAAGTACTTGATAACGAATTTTGAGCATGGCCATTTCTCTGACATATAGTCATCTGATTACTTTAAAAATCAGATATTTAAAATTCGATTTCTCAGGAACTATTCAGCCTATTTTGCTCAAATTTTGTATTTTGTCACGCAAAATTATATTCTTTAGAATAATACAAAAAAGTGTATACCTTACAATTCAAATTTTTTGTTGACACTTAATAAATAAAATAATAAATATTTATCAAAAGCAATTTTTTGCTTGGCATTATCTAAGGACAAACGAATTTTATAATTGCGTGCATAAGTTTTCTAATTCGCTTAGAAGGCTCGCGAGATATAACAAAACACGCAAGAACTAAAATTAACATTAAAAGTTCCAAACTATGGAGCGGTCTCCTGACCAAACTATAGGGATCATGTTTCCCAGATATCGGCTACCCCCTATATTTTGGGAGTCAGAAATCTACATCCGTCAAAAAAAGGTAGGTTTATTCAGAGAAAGTACGTTTTGGCGTCTGATTTTTTAACTTAGAATATCGTCAGCATTTAATAGTTAGCATATTTGAAGTCACCCCCTCCAGCCATTAAGATGTCCTAGAACGTGATTATCCGATCATTAGATCAAAAGTTACTCGGAGTGGTCCTTTTGTTTTTGGTGCACTGTACGTACATATTATCGTCAATAGTTGTAGAACACAGTAATTAGGCGTCATCTGTGAATGTCGATTTTCTACAGCTTCCCTACACGAATTTCTTTTAACCTTTTCTCATTTGATCTCGCTTTTTAGCACATAGCTTATTTTATTTTATTTAAATTTATACATATTATCACTAATATTAAAGCATTAGTGTAGATCACGTAATGTTGTTTATTGAATTTAAATAGCGATATAAAATAATGAAATATTTAAATATGTGCAATAAACTATTTTTTTGATCAAATAGAGCTATAAGCTAGTAATAACCACTGATGTTATCTTTAAAATTGAATTGTTCAATTTAAAACGACGGCTAACGCTTAACCAATCAGAAAATTCCATTTCGTTTTTCGCTCATCACGTTCAAACGGTTTGTCGTAGAATGTTTTAATGTCGACAATGATTTTCCTCGTACTTTAAACTATTCGTATGCCAAGTTTATAGCTTTCGGTTTTATGGTTTAGGAGTATATAAAGGAGATACACAAAGTCATTCATATATAGAAGACAAGGGAATAATTTGTTACGTTTCAGATATATATATATTTTTTCTCCATAAAATTGTCTTTAAATAATCATGATCCGAGATCCGAACCCCTTTATATGTTTTGGTACTATCTTGCAACTATCCTATATTGGGGCACCGTTTCTACATTTTTCATATTTGGTATCATTTTTTTCTTTGAGTACACTTATATTAACTGATTTGAATTCTTAAAGAGATTAAATCTAAGGAACTTTTTATTATCTGCGTTCATTAACTGACTCATTTTATCGATTTCAAAAAAATCTTCAGAATAGGGATTTCATGATCGCAGGATGGAGCACAATGCTCATAATTTTTTTAACACCATTGGTGTTGCCATGTGCTAAAAAAATAAATGAACAAAATAAGGCTAATATTTTTCGTATGAGCTTTGTGTTGGTTTTCCACACGAGTTAGTTTTATTTCTACTTTGACGAGGTTATGGAATTTAGGAATCCAAAAAATTATTTAATTCTTTCGTGAGATATATGAAATGTTTGGGAAAAAATTCGCAGTTTTGTAAACAATTAATGCAGTTGAATCAGAAAAAATTGCTCATTTTATATGTAATTATAGCTATATATAAAAAATATTTTTATGTTACTATATGCTACGGTAATAATATATGGTGCTACGGTATTAATGCTACGGTAATGCTTTATATGCTACGGTAATAATAATAATATATTATTAATTTATAATAATGTCATAAATATATTACATTTAATTAATTTGAATTGTTATTTAATTCAGATTTATCTATTTTTTAGATTGAACCTATCAATGAAAATAAAATAAACTAGTAAGCTCTCATTTACTTTCATAGCCTAAATTAGCTCTACTACTTATGCTAACTATACATGTTTTAGTCTCTTTTAGTTGTGGGTGACAAAGAAAAAATACATAAAACATGGCAGCTCTCGAACACAATTTCTGTCTGTTCTTCTCGGAACGATTCCGCGACAAATCTCACATTCCAAAAATAAACCTGAGCGTTATGTATTTCTGTGCCATGTACGCAACAATCCATCACCTGCCTGTAAAGCACACCTTTCAAAAATATATCATTAAAAAAAGTATTGTCAACTTCTAAATAAAATAGACGAGAGCTGAAATGTGTGTAAGGCTTGTTCGAAAAGAAAGTATTCGGAAGTGTTTTAGAACAAAAAAGAACAATAAAAGAGGTCACACAGCCAGCAGTGCGGGTGAAGCTTGTAAATCAGGACATCTAAAAAAACTTTCTCTATAAACTGTTTTCGTTTAGTGGGGTTAAGGGCGAAGATGTTTTCTTTTACGTCTGGAACTTTATAGTTCGTCCTTCAATCTTCTTGTACTTCATGAATGTAATCGTTCAAATCGGTGAAGATCATAATACACCTGGCATTGGCAATTAAAACAATAAAAGGAACTCCAATCATTTATTTCGTTTAAATCTCGTTGAAACAATGTTTAATCATACAGGATTCATATGCATTTACATTGAAAAATATTGAGCTTGGATTGATATTTTGTATTAATAATATTATGTATTAATAATATTATGTAATAATAACTTGCTAATTAATTAAACTTTAAATAAAATCTCTATGAACAATTAAAGGAATAAAATAAATTTCAAATAACGAATTTTTTTTCGTTAAAATACTACTAATACATACAGTTAAATAATACTTAATACATAGAGTTAAATATTTAGTTTGAAATATACGGGATTTAAATTGTTGGATTTGGTTATAATAAAATTATAACATAGAGTAAAAATTGAAAAAAAAATTGTTTTATTACTTTGATAAAAAATCTCAATGTATTGAATATATTTTGCATGAGTAATTGGAACAATAGAAAAAATTTCATTCTATAGATTTAGTTCATTAAAATATCAACAAAAATATTGAATTTAAATTACAAAACTAATAGATAGTTTGAAATTCTAAGTGTTGGATATGTGCTTATTAAAATTGAAATATATTGATTGCAAATAGATAAACACTTTACATTTGTAATTTCACAATGAATTTAATTTAAACAAATTGCGCTATTCATTTTCAGTTAAAATAATAAAAAAATTTCTGTCGATAAGGTACTTTTAAAATATTCCTACGTATTTTAAGCTTTAAATGCCACACAGTTTTGAATAATTAGTTAAAATACATTGAACTCATATTACTAGATTTGGTTGCATTTAAATTGGAATGTATTTAAGTATTAATTCATGAACCTTTTGCATTAGTATAATTACCGTCAGATGGGGTGACTTTGTGCAGGAATTTTCAGTTTTCCAAATTTGACCTAATAAAAAAATAGTTAAAAGATGCTGAATTGTACAGCATCTAATCTAAAATTTGTTGTTAGCTATCTGGGAAGTAATTGCAAGCAGTTAAGAGCTGATTTGAAATGTTTATTATTTGTAAACAATAAATTAGTCAAATGCGCAAAGTCACCCCGGGATGGGGTAACTTTGTGCAATGCAATAAAATAATAACTTAGTTCAGTTATTTTCATTCACTTTGACTTAAAATCGTTTAATAAACAATATTTAACATTGTTAACGTACAATACAAGTATATTACATATAAATATGTACTATGTATTTACAAATCTACTTAAGATAAAACATAAAAACTTTAATTTTTAGATTTTTAAAAAATTTTTAGATTTTTTCTTATTAATTAAATCTTAGGAAATTTTTTTTATGATTTTCAGGTAGAATCAAACATTTGATATGAATAGACATGAATGAAAAGTTGAATGAATTCCCTTATTTAACGCCCCCAAATTGCCTCCAACTCTGCAACTCGGAATGACCCTCTCTTATTAACAGTCTCTTATTAAATGTCTTAAACAATTGACAAATGGAAATTGAAATGAAAAATAACAATATGAAAATTAAAAATAATATTCACCGTGAGATTTCGAATTGAATTTTGCTCGAAATCACGTTTCGGGGAATTCCGAACTTTTTTTGACACTTTCGAAACAGATAAACCATTTTTACTTCTACCAAGCATTTTTCTAACGCTTCTTAGGTGTAATCGCGATAATTTCTTGCTCCGGGCTTTCTTTTATAAGTCCCGGGCATGTTTTTCTCTGAAAAAAAAATTGCACAAAGTCACCCCAGGATGCATTTTTTTATTAATTATTAAATAACTAACATTATAATAATTAAAAACAAATAATTATGCATGTTTTTTTATCTCAATTGATAAGACTTTTAAAGTATAACCTACCTTCCTGGCCAGGATAACTAGAAATTCTTCAACCGAGCAGACTTTCCAGCCTCCGTTTTTGCGACGTTAAAAAATTTGAAACTGTTTGTAACTTGAGCTCACAATTTTCCAAGAACGATGATGTTTACATTGCCAGTTCTTGGTAAATCATTAGTTCGTAATGTTGATAACTGAAATCAGTTGATACCGAGCTTAAAAAAAAATAATACCCCTAGATGGCACGACGCAAAAATTAAAAAAATGACTGTTCGCACAAAGTCACCCCTCGTTGTACAAAGTCATCCCATCTGACGGTATAAATTTTATGAACAAAATGCTTTTTCTATAAAAATATAAGCGAATTTCAATTAATGAATTTCTTTCATTTAAATATTAAAGAAAAATTGTGAGTTTTAAGAAGTAAAAATAGAAATAAAAGAAGCAAAGGAAATAAAACTAAAATTTAAAAAATGACCACTGAAGCCGACGTCTTCAGGGGGTACCGGCCCCAGTGCCATAAAACAAAACCTTTTCTATTGAAAGAGATGGCAAAAGCCTAAAAAATCTCCCTCATTACCCCGAAGGTCTTGTATAAAAGTCCAGGAGAAAAAAAACATGTAAGACATAGAACTAAATACAACTTCATCAGAAAATAAAAAAAAAGAAGTTTTAAAAGAAGTTTTGTCCTTTCTGTTTAAAAATTATTTGTATTCTTTTAGTATTGAGTTTTAAGAAACACTTTTTTATAAATTACACTAGGAAATGAATATTTTGTTGCCTTTATTCGGATTTGGAGACTTCGAAACCAGAAATTAGTTTTGCTCCTAAAGCTACAGCTTATTTAAAATAACATTTTCAGTCTATTTTTTCCCTCGAAATGTACAAGCTTAAAAAGGTTATATGTAAAAAGGTAGGTCGCGTAAATGTTGCGACAAACTTCTCGGGGAGTTAAGGGACATCAACAGGATTAAAATTGTATAGGAACCCATGTCCTAAAATGTCGTCCTAAGCACCTAGGGTCACTTCCTTGTTATGACCACCTGTTGCAGAAGCACATGAAAAAGCAGTTCATAATGGAGAAGAGCCTTTAGAGGCGTATGACCACAGTTCTTAGCATGGGATTCTATGGAGTTTTAATCATGATCATGTACCCAAACTGCCGTAAGAGTTTATCATAACATTAACGCAACCTCTTGTTATATATAACGTTTGTAAACTTGTACATTTCGACAAAAAATATAGACTAAAAATGTCATTAAAAAAAACATAGCTTGGACAGAGAAACCGATTACAAATTAGAAATCAGTGATACAGAAGAATCGCTGATATAGTATGTAAGTATGAAAATTATCGTGCTATCGAAAGTTTGTTAAAAAAAATCTCCTGAAACAAAACAAAAAAAATGTTTCCCTGTGCAATTAGTTTGAAATATGTTGGACTCAAATTGCTGTATTTGTGTGGCTATAATTGAATTAAATAATAAATATAAATTGATAAAAACTTTTTTATTCATAGCGTGATATTTAGTTTTGTGCACAAATGAGTTCCTTAGAAAATTAAAAAAATATATATAAGAAATTTCATTCAATTAATTTCCACATTAAAAAATCACTAAATTTTTTTAGTTTAAACGGTTTCATATTTTTGAATAACTAAATTATAAAAAAAAAAAAAAAAACTGAATTTAAACTATTGCAAACGTGCTCTGTTATTAGAACTTATATTGATCCCAAGTTAATACATATAATTTTTGCATTAATTGTTTAATAATAAAACTTTATTGAACAAAATATGAACAAAACAGACTTCCCATGGTCAATTAAAACAATAAAAAAGATTCTAACCAACAATTCTTTTTTGATAAATTAATCATTTAAATATTTTGTGGCTACACTTTTCCGAAATAGCTAGTTTGAGAAACATTTGATAAATTTAAATTGCTGGATTTAAGCGTAATATATCGAGTATGGGAAATGACAAATTTTGGCATAAATAATATAATAAATAATTCAGTTAGAATATTTCATTCAATAGACTTCTTCCGTTAAAATATTATTGAAATGTTTGAGTTTTACTTGCTTCATTTTTAAGAATGATCAGTTGAAAATATATTAACTCTAAGATGTTCTATTTGTGTGCAGCTAAGATAAAATATATAAAGTTGAATTTGACAATTAATTTGGCCTTAATAATTAATTAAATTGATATTGGATTTAGTGAATGAATTATACTTACTGTGGGTAATTAAGAGAAGAAAATAATTTAATCAGACTCTTTTTATTCGTCTAATAATTTGCTCTTTAATTTCATCATTTTTCTTACATATATACATTTTTAAATACCTTTGGATCAGAATAAGTATTTGCTTAACTAAATTGAATTAGATCGATTTAATTAAGCAAATACTTATTCTGTGTTTGTTTAATTAATTTTAGAACTAATATACATGAAAAAAAAAATTATTCGCCACAGGGATAAGATTAGAAAAAAACATAAGGAAACTTAAAGAACAAATAAAGCGTAAAGGAATTATTAATAAATATCTATTTTTTTCACTGACATATTTTGACTTTTAAGCACTGGACTTCTTGATTAATTAATTTGAAATATTTTAAATTTAAGACGTTGATTGTTCACCTGAATTAAGTTAAAAAAATTTCAAAAGCAGAAAAGGTGAAAAAATTCTAATGAGTCGTAGAAAATTAAGTAACATTAAACAAAGAATGAAATTGAGTGTTTTAATTGTTAAACTTAGAAATTGAAACATGTAATTTAAAAACATTAAAAAAACGAAATTAAATTTCGCTTCGAATAACTATTTTGTTGACTGATTGTTTCCAATTACATATTTTGTTTGTTACATAATTCATAATCATTTATATTTTGTTGTTATAAATAATGTTAATATCATAAAAAAGCGTAAACATTAAAAGCAAAGCAAAAACTTTAGTATAAAAAATAACTAAATTCTACATTCTTTCTTTTATATATGTTCGAAAAATATTAATACTTAAAATGCTTTTTATTAAATTACCGATGTCTTATCAACAAAAATTAATGAATAGAGATATGTAATTAACATTTAATTATATTTATTTATGTTTTTATTTTAATTAAAATTTTTAGATATCACGTATAAGTTTTTTTCCCTCGCATTTGCTAAATAAATTTTTATACAAAAGGACATCATCAATTTTCAGAAATGTAAGTTGAATTTGTAATCTGCATGAGAAATTTCTTTTACTTCAAAAGATCAATCTTTTTTTTTAAAAAAATTTTCAATACCATTTTGCAATACTTTTAAATATTGATCTAAAGCAGTGTTTTCCAAATGGTGTTCTACGGGACCCTAAGGTTCCGCAAAAGAGTTAAAGGGGTTCAGAGAATTCAGAATTTTTTTTTTTAATCAGTAAACTTTTAAACCTTTAATTACAGTTAGATCTGAACAGCACTCTATTATTTATATTATGTTTCTGTTGCTCTTATGAAATTATTTAAAGTAAAATGCCTCTGAAAAAGAAAAAGATATCTTTTTTAATAAATATAATTTTCCGAGTAATAATATACAGAAAAAGTTATGAAAAGATCATGCATTTATAAAACTTTCATTATTGTTTCCTATTCCGCTTTTCAAGTAAAAAATAAAATAATCAAATTTGTAAAAATTTAAAATCAATTGGAATTTTCTGATTATTATTAAAATTTGTTAACAGATGGCAGCATGAGAAACAATTTTAAAAGCTCGCAAGCACTTGAAATGACAAGATGAATAAATAGGGAAAAAGGAAAAAGCTAAATAATAAAAATTAAATTGAAATGGGATTCGGTGGAATAATTATTTTAAGAATTTTCAGTTTCGGAAAATGCAAATTGTTTTGCATGTAGATCAGAAATTATCTTTCTTTCTTCATTTAATAATACAACAAAAAATAAATACTTATAAAATATAATAAAAACTATTTAAATTAAATAAATAAAAGGAAAATAAATAATTTTTAAATGACTTTTGGTATAATGAATGATGATTTATGTAAACTAAGTTTTAAAAATTCAAGAGGTATATCTAAAAATTTTATTATTAATTAATTTACAGTTATTAGATTTAATTAGTTTATAAAATTATACTCAGAAGCATATGTGTAGAAAATCATTTGTACAGTTAGACATAATATTATACAATTGACAAAAATCTAGATATCTAGAAAATCTTTCCTAAAAGAAAAACTCTATTTTGCATAAAGATGCAACTGATATATTTCAATATAGTGCTCTAATTTTTAGCTCTATGTTCTGCAGTTTTTGCAAGCATACAGTGGAACGACCGAGCCGAACTCCTCAATAAATTCCCCTTAAAAAAAGGAGTGTAATAAAATAGTCTCTGAAAGGCATAACAAACACCTTATTTAATTTAATTATTAAATATGTTGTTCAGTTTATAAGGTTTTATTTTCATACATATTCTTTAATTTAAAAAATAATAATAATTAAAAATAGAATAGGAGCAATAAATAAAATTTTAAATCATTTTTTTAAATTCCTTATTATTTAAATGCAAGCAAAAATTATTCTTTTATGAAAATTCCCGTGACTGAAATATTTTTTAAAGGGAAAAAAATTTAAAGCGTCAATGACTTACACACTTAGTTTAAAAATCCTATTTTATTCTTTATGAAGTATTTCGCTCAACCCTGAATTAACTAATAAAATTAAGTTTTTAATAGTAATCTTATAACTGAGTTAAAGTTTTAAATTAATTTTTTTACGTTGAAATGTACTATTTACTGTTTAAGTTCTATTTATTCAATAGAAGTTTATAACTATTAAAGTTTGTTTCCTTTTGGCGAAATAAACAATAATAATTTTCATTGTCCCGCAATAGAAAGATTCAATTGCCTGCGATGTGATTTGTCCATGAAGTGATCGTCTGCAATATGAACACAGCCCGTGTCCAAGTGGAAGAAGATACCCATATAGGTCAAGAAATATAAATTGCTAAGAAAGCATACTAATAAATATAAATTGCTAAGAAAGCATAAGAAAGACTTGCTTGCAAAAAGAAGAACAATTTCCTAATTTTTAATTTAATTTGAGAATCTAAACGAATGCATTTTTATTTTCATATTTCAAAGTTTTTACGAAATATACTCTTTATGCTAATAATACATATTTCTCCTCTGTTTAATATAGTATGAATGTTTCTTATTTACCAGAATAATTAACACATTTATGATTATTCTATGCATATATAACGGCTATTTAGTTAAGAAATGAGCAGACATGTTCTGTAAATGGTGAAACCCAATAATTTCAAATTGAGAGATGAAAAAGGTAAATATCCAGAAGTTTTTCCTGTTGATAAATAAATAAAATAAAATGATGGAAAATATCTTTACTAAGATTGAAGTCATTCTATTCCTTTTATGTTATGTTTTTTCCACGTTTATATTAACTTACCTTCGTGTATGTCTGTTCAGGTGGAATTTTGTAATCGATTTTAAATTAACTTCCCGACTAGCTACAGACTTCAAATTTGGCACATAGTTCAGAATTGGATGACAATGCATGAAAATGAAGAGAAAGAAGACATACAAAGTAAAATAAAATTAAAATTAAAGAAAAATTAATATTTTCGTGATTGTCTTTTGTTGTCGATTCGATTATTCCACATGTCAGTTGAAAAGTTTTGTGCACAGTGAGTGAAAAAATTGAGATTTTGGAAGTAAGTACATAAAAAAAAAGAAAAATCAAAATAAAAAATAATATTTTTAAAAACCACGTTTGTGTATAGTGGGGAATAATAATTAAAAAATAAAAATTTGAAAAACGTAGGGCGCATGAAATACATAACAATACATATACATATACACATACATATACACAGCCACATCCATATATACATCCACATACACATGCATATACATAAACATATTCCACATCCACATTCAGATGAAATTACAATTACAGATATACATACACAGATTCTCATGAGCAGACATATACACACTAATATAACATTACTGTTATGTATTTCATGCACCCCACGTTTTTCAAATTTTTATTTTTTAATTATTATTCTCCACTACAAAAAAGTGGTTTTTAAAATTTTTTTTTATTATTTTGATTTATAATAGATAAATCCAGTTTTAGATCATTACTTGCTTTAATTTTAAAAAATTATAAGATGTTAATCTTATTTAGTATAAAACTTATTTAATATCTTATTAGAATTAAAGCTTAAAATTTTTCTTCAAACGCATCTTGATCACAAATTATAATTTTTATTTGGTTTATTTAATGGATTATTAACGAAATCGAACTCAATTTAACCTCCTCAATGTTGCTTCGTTAGCTCATTTTTATTTTTGTTATTTAAATAAAATCAGATGATACATTAATGACACATCCCAGTATTTTGACAAAACAAAGTGAAACTTTACATTTCAGTCAAAATTTGAATTAAGGTTTGGAGATTACAAATGAGATGTTACTGCATAGGGTAAATACAGGCTTGTTATTAAAAGAGAGTTGGTTAGAATTTTTCTCATAGATGCAATACTAATAGATTATGAATCATATTATTTTAGAATTCCGAATAATAGAAATTTAAAATTAATAAAATTAATAAAAAATAAGTATTAAATTATAAGAATAAAAGACTAATGTAAAAATTATGTTACATTTTAAATTTAACACATTTTTGCATTTGTCTATGCATAGAGCAAAGACAAGGAACAAAAATTATATCACTTCAGAAAAATCACATAGGGCATCATTTAATTATATGTTATTATATTTCTAGACTTGAAGAAAACTTCCTGAATTTGGTTAGGAAGTGAGTTCACAAGAGTCTCTTAAAGAATAAGCCTTATTAAGTTATGGTCAATCTGATAATTTGATTGCAGGATTGGAGTTTCAATAACTGTTCCAAAGTGCCCCATAATTTTCCATGAGGTTCAAGTCTAGAGATTTTGCAGGCCAATCAAGATAAAATACAATACAATAACTTAAAAAATGTATTATGTAATAAGGGCCCGTGCTAAGCATTCGTCACGTCGCCAAATTTGATAAAATTTTAAATTTGGCGAATAAAATTGTGTTTTGTTCGAAAGTATTGGGTTGAATGAATTTTTCCACTGGAAAGAAAAATATATATTTCGCTCGATCCTTAAAATTACGCCAAAATGAATTTATCTAAACAAATCAGTATTTTTTATTCGATTGCAGTAATTTTCGGTAGAGGCGCCGCATAAACAATTCGAATTGGGCCTAAATAATATAAGCCTGAAGCAAACTAAAGTAAAATAGATTTCTATGGGGGAAAAAATTAATCAAAAGAAATTTTTAAGATTTGCATTTGGCAAAGACTTTCAAAAATTGGCGAATACTTTTGATATTTGGCCAATTTACTGGCTAAAAATTGGAAATCATTAACTATAATCATTAACTATGTATATAACGCGGACCCTGTGTAATGAGCTCTACTATTTTATCAAGGTACGATTTAAACAACTCAAACACTGAAACTACTATTAAAATACTAAACGTAAAAAACTGAAATTACTGTACGATAAGAGTTATATGAGCTTTAAAGCTGGAAAATCGCTTAACAGTTAAAAAAAAAAAAAAACATTTAGATTTTCAATTCCGATTTCTCCAATCTGGCAATCATTTTCCATTTTGATGAAAATCAATGAAAAAAAAATTTTTTCAAAATTTTTATAGGTTATTCGTTTTAATAATATTTCAAATGAAAAATTAAATAAAAAACTCGTTCAATTTTCAGCAAACTGTAGCATTTATTCCTATATATTGAACGCCATTTTTGTAATTAGCTCAGAAGGAAGAACAGTGACTAAAGATAGGCAAAACAACCTAACAACCATGTTTAATTGTTGCAAACTCACAGTTATAATGAAGCATATTATTTGCTAAAAAGTGTTACATCTTGTAACAGCCTTAACTCTTAAATGATGAGTATGATTTGACGATCTAATAATTCGCTTTTGCAAAGCTCGAATTCACCATCTGGAGAGGAAACCACGGTTCCATATCTAGATCCTCCCCCTTCTCAGTTATATGGGAATGTACTAAAATATTTTCATTTTCCATAATATTTTTCGTATAAATTATCAAAAATATTTTCTAAAATTTCTACGACATTTTCTTTTAGAACTATGTTTAATGCAGTTTTCAGTTCCTTATAGTTTCCTAACTTATAACTATATGATCTATTTGAAAATCACGACAAAAAAACAACATACTACATTCTCCTATGACTATCCACACGCTAATTGTGAAAGTATGCTGCTTTGCGCCATCTGTAACATATTTCGATCGGCAATAGCAAAAAGAAAAATACAACAGATGTCTAAGCTGACGTCTCTTCACTTACCTATTCACTGGCAATCCATTAATGATCAATCAGTTATCTGGCAACCAATAGGAAAACGTTTCTATTGGGATAGGAATATGTTTCGACCAATAGGATTAGTGCAAACAGCTAGTTGCCATTCGCAACCACAAAATTACGACAAACGTTTTATATATTCCATTTAAGGATGTAACTCAGCCTATGGCTTGGCCATCTCTATACAATGTATCACTTAATGAGCACTCTTATTTATATTAGGGCCTGGTTTGTCAAGCCAATTTAATGAATTTTTTGAACCAATTTAACAATTTAATTTATATATTAAATGGTTCAAACTCTAGCTCTAATGTATAGTAGAAAATTAAGTACCATCAGACAAAAGATGGAATTGAATATTTTAATTGTTAAATTTGGAAATTAATACACGTAATTTAAAAACGTAATAAAAAAAAACGGAATTAAGTTTCCCTTTGAATATTTATTTTGTTGACTGATTTTTTCCAATTACACATTTTGTTTGTTACATAATTCATATTCATTTATATTTTGTTAGAGTCATGAATATTGTTAATATCATAAAAAAGCGAAAATTTAAAAAAAGAAACATCGAAATACATTTCAATTGCATTGTTTTTCTTTTTAGTATAAATAATATCTAAATTTTACATTCATTCTTTTACATATACTCAAAAAATATTAATACTTAAAATGCTATATTGAAATTAACGATGTTTTATCAATAAATATTAATGAATAGAGATATGTATTTTACATTTCATTATACATATGAATATTTTTCTTAAATTTTCTTTTCTGACATTAGCTAAATTTAGTTTTATACAGAAGGACATCTTAATTTTTCAGAAATGGAAATTTTATTTGTAAACTGCATGAGAGATTTCTTTTACTTCGATTTTTTCGTTTCATTAGTCGAAAATAATAGTTTTTTAATAGTCGAAAATAATAGTTAAAAATAGCGAATTTTTGCTTGTTGCTTGAAAATAAATATTTAACGATAAATTAGATTAGGAAAATAGTATTTTATTTTTAGTTTTTGCAGATTTGTGTAAGGACAAATTGTTACAAGACATTTTTCTATTTCTTAATCGAAAATAAGGGATCTAAATTGCTATTAGTAATTTTTTTTCTGTAATTTTAAAATTTTATTTTGAGTATTTTTGCTACATTTGCCTAAAACTTTAATTTTTTAAAAAATCCATAATGCTTCTTTTTCAGAATTGTGTAATATAAATTTTAAAAAAATAAAACTATTATTTATAGATTATAAAAAAAATGCCTTATACCAAAATATTATTATTATTATTATTATTATAGTTAAAATTTTTCTTTTAATTTGTGGCATTTAGTTTGTTCGTTTTTTGGAAAATTTCCCCCTGCTTTTTATTTCGTAAGTTTAATTTATATTTTAACAGAATATTATTATAATTTTTATTTTTATATTTCGTTTATGATTAATAATATCTCAACACATATAAATTTCTTTTTAATCCGTAGCTATTAAATAAACTAGAAGTTTTTACTCGTTTTATTAAATTTTCGTTTAAGTAGAATCTTAATTTAAAAATCAATTTTAATCAAAAAAAAAAAAAAAAAAAAAAAAGTTGCTGACGACACCGCATTTTTACAGAAAATGTTTTCCGCGCACTGCTGTCTCTGATAAGGCAAAAATTAGTCGATTGAAATTACTGAATTTTTTGAAAATTTTTAGAGACACCTTTAAGAAACATTTGAAAATGAAAGTTCTATTGACCTGTTAATTAGTTTTTAAATTATTTAATACCAAAAGGTTTGTTTTTTGTTTAATTTAGTTTAGCGTAAATTGATAGCAGTAGGATGATGATTTTTTTTTTTCATCCACGTACATGAGCATTGCTTCTTACTTTGTTTACATTTCGAATTACTTTTTGTGCTTGAATGGTTTTCCGAATTATTTTTGTGTTAAAGAAAAATAATTTGCTATAAATTATATAAGAGGAAGTATTAAAATGTCACGTCAAAAGAATTTTACTCTAATAATTGGATTTTAACAAACTAAAGGTTAGTTTCATTAATTTTAAAGAATAATCTCACATATGCTAATTAATTAGTGCTTAACTATTATTTAAGTTACAGAAACAGACAAAAAGCGTCAACTAATTTGGAGTTTTGACCACTAAAATATATGGAGGAGGTAGCCACAATCTGCGAAATATTGTCTCAATGGTTGAGGCAGGAAAGTTGTCGAAAATTTGGACCCCTTTAATATAAATTTTACTTTCCGCGTATTTAGACATACATCGAGAATTTTCCACACAATTAAATAATTCGTTTATCCAATGATAATTTTATGTAAAAAATGATTTTTTAATATTTTTTTTTATTATTTTACATAATTTAATCCAGAATATATTGAATTGTAAGATAAACAAAATATTTACACCACATTAAACTATGCAATTTTAAATGACAAAATGCGAAATTTGAGCGAAATCTGTCAAATAGTTTCTGAGTTATTAAAATTCAAAAATCCATATGTTGAAAATTCTACTTCTCAAGAACTATTTAATCAATTTTATTCAAATTTTTTGTTCGGTCATTTAAAATGAAATAGTTACATGTTAAAATATTTTGTGCCTTGCAGTTCAAAATTTTTCATTGTTATTAATCGACCAATTTGTTAAAATTAAAACAAGCAGCATTTTATATTGCTTTAATATTCGTATATTACTTTATAGGGAATTTTCGTATGGTTTATTTTTAATATGTAAACTACAACAATAAAAAGTATGATTAATAATAAAGGCATTATAGGTTTTAAGGAAAAAGTTTTTTATTTGAATATTATGATGTATTGCTCCAGGATAATCGATTGAGCATTTTCCTGAATTACAAAGTTTCAAAGAAACATACAATATATATTGTCCATTTGGAAAAAAAAACATTATTAATTTTTCAAGTATTTGATGCATTGATTATTGACGTGTTAAAGTATGCTATATTTTTATGAAAAATTAAAAAAAAAAGAATCATTGACAAATCTTTGTACAGCTTGTGGCAAGATAGTATTTAATAAATTTTCCGGAATATTCACTAGTTATTTGGTGTATAAATGTTATGTTTCAATGATGAGTGCTAAATTTTGCGCATCACATTTATTATTTCTATTTTTATTGAAGGTATCAGAAAGCTTTGGTGGCTTCTCTATATCTTGTGATGAAAAAATGGCAAAAGTTATGTGTGGTAAAGTATTGTTGTTGTATTGTTATGTCGTAATCAGGTTGTATTATTTTGTTGAACAGTTAACTCCTAATATTGAATTTGCCGCTATAAATAGTCAACGCTGTAAGTTTAAAATTTTGACCTAACTCAGAAGACGAGGAAGCACTTTCATCAAGCATTTGAACAAACTAACATATTTTCAGAAATTTTTAATTGAATAAACTCTCCTTTGCATTGCATGGAGAGGAAACTCACGGTTAGCCTGATATCAAGGGGATTCTAACGCATGATCCATCTACACGAAAAAAAGAAAAAAAAAGAAAAGAAATCTCGTAAAATCACCTTAGTGTATGGTAATGACTATCCGCTAAAAAACCGTAATTCTGGTAATAAAAACCAAAAATATACGGTATGTAAACTATTTATTTGGTTATTATCGCCTCGTTATATTGTCTGGACTTGTAATCGTCTCGTTACAGTTGTGCTATGCGTGAATCTACCAGCCTTCACTGGATAGTTAATTTACTTCATTGGGAAGTGAGCTCTCTATTCCTTGAACCAATGGTAATATAAATACTATTACAATAAAAGTGAGGTAATATATTAAACCTGACATGACTCGGGTTCGAATCTCAGCATTGACTAGTCGATTAGTTTACTATTCTCGGCTCTTAATGACTACAGTGCAGACGTAATAAATCCCCAGTAGAAGACGGATCATGGGTTAGAGTATCTTTTCTGTCAAGTTAACCGTAGGAGGTTTCCGTGGTTTTCTTCTCCCTGGTGTCTAAATGCGGGAAAGTTTCATTAAAAAAATCCTCATCTGAGTAAAGTTTGTCTTAAATTTGATATTAATCATCTGTTTAACGCTGGTGATAAAGTAAAATATTTTAGATATCTGAATATTTGTTTGTAGTATAAAGTTTCTAGAACCGAAATTTAAGTTCTTATGCTCAAATATATTGAAATATTATTTAATTGTAATTATTTTATTTGAACTTGATGTAAGAAAAATTTTTACTATCGTAATTTATTATTTCTATGATCAAAACATCGTAACATTTAGTTGACTGTATTAAGTATCTTAGAACATTGAGTTCGAATACAAGAAAACGTGTTCAATACCAAGCTCTCTTTGTTTTTATGGGCAAAATTACATAAAATGACTTCATACTTGTTTTTGTACAGAATGGTGCCCATACTCGCACTCATTTTTGAATTTGCCTTTGATAGCTGCCATTATCATAGTGCAAATTGCTTTTTGTAAATGTTAGAGAGAAAAAAATAATTTAGTTTGTGCATGTTGGATGCCACCGAAACACCTGTTGTATACCACTTAGTAGCATGCATGCCATAGGTTTGCCACCTCTGATCTAAGACCACCGTTATTGATCACGACCCTTTCAGTCATCCAACTGTTGATAGATCTTGCTTAAGTATCGAAACGACTGAATTTTACGTTGTTCATGCGTCATTTCACTATCAGTAACTTGTTTATTTGTGTTTTTTGTTTTGATTTTTAAGTTAATTTATAACCATCAACTTGTTTATTTGAGTTTATTACATTGTTTTTACGTAATTCTACTGCCAATTGCTCATTTGTACTTTTTACGTTGTTTCTACTTACTTACTACTTATTTTATCCCTTCGCGCCGAACTGGCACTTAAGGCACGAACTGGCACTCTCCACACACTCCTGTCTTTGGCCAAAGAATATATAATCTCACTTATATATTCTTTGCTTTGGCCACGCAACGTGCTTCTTTCCATCCAGTTAATCTAGCTCTACAAAGATCTTCCTTAATGCATCTTTGCCATGCCAGTCTCGGTTTCACTCTTTTTCTCTTTCCGTCAGGCTCTCACGAGCTTGCAGCATTTGTAGGATTGTTTCTATCTGTTCTTAGTATATGGCCGAGCTATCTCCATTTTAAAATTTCTTCATTAACAGATGGGATATTAGCTTTCACTAAAAGGTCTTTATTTGTTATTCTATTGAGCCAGAAGATGTTTAGTATTATTTTTAAGCATCTATTTTGAAAATTTTCAAGGTTTTCCTTCTCTGGTTTCCGGGGACTCAAGCATTCCGAAGAATGGAACGCACGGTAGCCTTATAGACATTTATATTTGCTTTTAATTTTATAACGTTATTTCTACGTTAGGTTCATTCCTGAAAAATGAGTATGTAGTTCTTCTTTTGATAAACGTGACATTATTGGTTAAGGTAAAATGGGTGCTTTTATTTTATTCCTAGTATTTTTACCTCATTTTGTATTCCCTGAATAGATTAAATTCCTATTTACATGTGTAAAGTTTGGTTTATATATTATGTGTTTCAATAAACTATAAACAAAAAATTATTTCATTATTTAGAAAAATTTCTTTCTAATGGAGTGGATTGTGCAAAGCTGATGCCTAATGACGTAAGTACACCATCTTTATTATTATTATTATTTTAATTATTTGAAATGTGTCGTAAATAGTTTTTTGAAATTGCTTACATGCAAGATGAAAGTGAACGAAAATTACTTTTGCAAATAAAACGCCAAATAACACGTGGCATAAATAAGATAAAGATAAGATGTTCTGTTGCTTGCTCTAATCTCAAAGGCAAATGAAGTTATTTGGCACAATTTTCACATTATTAAAAAAACGAAAATTACCAGCAATGAACAGGGACGCTCTTATATATCTGAGGAGTTGTTTAAAAATTCAAAAGTTTACCGAGAAGAAAATTCTGATAAAATTACCATATATTATGGTTATGACATTTCTGGTTAATATAACCATAATTCTGGTAATAAAAACCGAAATCTAAAACACACTGTATTTAAACCATTTATTTGATAATTTTTCCGTTCCTATGGCATTAATTCACCTAAAATTCTGGTTTTAAAAATTCTAGTTCTTATTCCGCCTATTAAATAGAAAGTACAAAACTGAAAAGTAAATTTAACCAAATAAATGGCTGTTATGCTAGGCTCTAAAACAGCAGTTTCCAATATCTTACGCCTCCTGAACCTTAAATGATTGACCTTCTTTTGATAGAAACACCAAGACTTAATGAATAAATTTCATTAGCAATTTTAAACATACTAATTAAAGAAAGACTATTAATTATTTTGAAATAATGATATCATCTAAATTTTATTATTCATTTTGAAAATATTTAGTGAATGAATGAAATTTTTTCACCATATCATTTTATCAATATTAGTCTTAAAATCGGTTTTATGCCAGACAATTAAATTCACACGCCTGGAGGGGCATCTATAATCTAGTTCTTAATTTGAATTTAGTGCACGCATAAACTGAAAAATGAATGGGCTAAAATATGGTTTCCATTAAAATAAAGATGAAGGAGGAAGAAAATAAATATTGAGAATAATTTTCTTTCAGCAAAACATACTTCTTCAACTGTTGAATTAGGTTATTTTTATTCGAGGGGAAACATTAATGGAAATTTTCACAAGTGCATATCTCCTATTCATAATTCATTTTTTATATCGTTATTAGAGTTTGCATTGTTTCGAAACTTCTTTCTTCACATGCATTTCAATTAAATAATTTCGTAAAAATAACGGAAATATTAAATAAATAAAGAATTGATAATGGATTTAAATTTAATTAAGCGTTTGGAAAATAATAACTGGTGCAAAAAAATAAATCCTAACTCTCGGAACACCTGCGACCCTTTCACAGAACCCTAACCCTCCGCGGAACACTATTTGGTTAACGCTGCTGTAAGGTATCACAATAAAATTGGTAAATTTTATCACACATTATAAAACAATATTTTACTCTTAATTTTTACCAAAATCATTACTAAAGCGTTTCGATAAAAATTATCGAGGTTTTTAAGTGTTCCCATACAGCTAGAAGCACGATAAATTTTATCATATTTTGGTAGTTTTGGCCATACTTTTTTCTTACTAAATGATCATTTTCACTTCATAGCAGTTAAAATTAATTAAAACCTTTTAGCATCGCTATATATTAATAACTTACAGAAATGTAAACACAGGAAGATTTAGTTGTAATTTAAGAATAGCTGTCTGTGTGATGTTTTAGATAATTAACAAAAACGTTTTCTTCATATTTTGAAATTATTTTGTATAAGGCAAATGCTAAAAAAATCTTTATATTTGCAGTTTCGAATTACATTTTTGTCCTGTGGACTAAGAAAAAAGTAATTTACAAAGTGATTCAAAGAAAACCAATTAAGGAGGACTATTCAGGTTATGAGGATGAGATAGCTTTATGAAACTATTTGTATCAGTTTGAGTATAAAATACGCTGATAAAATGAATAATTCTCCCCATTCTTCTTCTTCTTTGTCAGTGCAACAGCCCCTTGCAGGCCTTGGTCGCCTCAACAGCTGACAAATGCCAGCGCCTCCTATCCATGGCAACCCCCTTCCAATTAATTCTCTCCATTGAAAAATGAAAAAAAAAGGGATACTCATTAAAATATCAATTGATTTATTGCTCAAAAATGCAATAAAAGTGCAACGACTATGGAACAAAATTTATACTTAATTATCATTCTGGTTTTAAATTTGAAAAATAACTTATATAAGGTAAAGAAATAAAAATGAAAATCTGCCCTTTAACATTAACGTCTTATTTCTCATAAAAATAACCCTCTCAACAATTAAAACACACGCGTCTATACTAAAGCTTATTCTCTTATTAATTAATGTATTCCGCATAATTTAAAATATTTCAAGAATAAATTCATTTCACACATATCTTATTCAACCAACATAAAATTATGCAAATAATGTGCTGCATGTTTCTAATATAATAAATATTCATAAATTTCACCCTCTTCAGCTATTTATATCCTTTTATTTCAAAGCGTTATTGTTTTTTTTTTTAAATATACATTTTCTATCTAATTAAAAGCAATTCTAGACAGGCGGTGGCAAATTCATTTGAGATTTGCCTTTTCTACTGTATAAAAATAAATCGGTAGCACTTTTGATAACAGGACTTAATGGTTAAAACCAAGTGATAAATTTAATTTGTTATTCCCACGTGATCGCGAATATTTGAAATGCTTTTGTAAACTAAACTAATTTCGTTAACTGCTGCTAAAGTAAATTTTTCTTACTTTAAATTTTGAATTAGATATAAATAGATTAAATATTCCTGAGGCTAACTAAGGATTTTTAATAATTTAATTTATTTGTGCTTAGAGTAATAAAACAAATCGTGAACTTTTTATTCTATTTTAAAAAAAATATATAATTTTAAAATTTGAAAATGAGTGTCGATTGTTTATATAATTTTGTAAGTTTGTAATCGTATACTTAATGCCCTTTTAGAAATATATACATACACACACTCCAGAGCCAAAACATTATGACCACCTCTTAATAACGAGTTGGCCCGCTTTTAGCCCGCAACACAGCTGCAACCCGCCTTGGCACGGATGCCACAAGTCCGTGGTAGATGGCCGGAGACTGATTGTACCAGATGTTTAAGCAACGGTCACGCAAAACCGAGATATTGCGACTTAGTGGTCTTTGAACTCTGAGCTGTCGTTCCATGACATCCCAAATGTGTTTTACCAGATTGAGATCCGGTGAGTTAGGCGGCCAGTACATTAACTGGAATTCAGCATCACGTTCCTGGAACCACTCCAGCACAATTTTAGCCTTATGACACGGGGCGTTGTTCTGTCTGAAAATTCCATTTCCAGCTGGAAAAAACAGAGGCCATGTAAGGGTGCAACTGGTCCGCAATGATGTTCAGATACCCTGTAGCATTCATGGTCTGCTCTACCACAACCACGGGTCCCAGAGACGTCCAAGAGAATGTCCCCCAAAGAATAATACCGCCGCCACCACCGGCCTGTTTATGACCTACTGTACATTGAGGGAGCAACTGTTCACCTGGATGAAGGTGTATCCTGACACGGCCATCAGCGTGATGAATGACAAACCGTGATTCATCTGACCAGGCAACTCTCTCCCACTGATCCATGGACCAGTCGCGATGTTCCCGGGCCCAGCACAGGCGTAGTTGGCTATGGCACTTGGTCAGCAAAGGCACACGAGTGGGACTTTTGCTGTGTAGTCCCATATCCAACAGTGTCCGCTGAACAGTGTGCTCCGATACTATTCTGCTTGACCCTGCATTGTATTGGGCTGTCAGCTGAGCCACTGTCTGGCTCCGGTTTCGCTTCACCAAGCGAGACAATCTCCGACGACCTTTTTCTTTGATAGCCAGACCATGTCGTCTACTGCTGGTTTCACCGATATTCATCCACTTTGCATAAGTACCAACGACTGTAGATCGCGAACAACCTACGAGTCGTGCAGTTTCGGAAATACTTATTCCGAGCCTTCGAGCCATTACAATCTGCCCTCTATCAAAGTCGCTTAGATCCGCAGCCTTTCCACACAGAAGTAAGTGAAAGTATGATTCTTCAAACTCTCCAGCAAATGTTAAATACCACTTCCACCTGATCACGTGCCTTCCACGTCATCCAGGAAAGTTCATTGAAAAATGTAGGGGTGGTCATAATGTTTTGGCTCTTGAGTGTATATATATATATATATATATATATATATATATATATATATATATATATATATATATATATATATATATATATATATATATATATATATATATATATATATATATATATATATATATATATATATATATATATATATATATATATATATATATGAATTCGAACCAGGAAACATCGATCGTAAACAAGAAATATCGATCGTCTGACGGTTTCCAAACCGGTTAATTATACCTCTTTTATAGCGTGTATGGCAGCTCGATTCGGAATTAACTTGAAATAGCACATATTTCATTGAATTTTCCAACGTGGAATTCGAATAGGTATGTTACACCATAGTTATACATACCCTAACACAATATACGTACCCTAAATTATCATATTTTTGATCAAGGTACAGAAAATAAATGAATAGTTTCGATTATAGTATATTCTGTATTGTTAAAAAAATATCTCAATAGTAGAATACCTTAAATATGTGATTATCCTGTTTCATTTTAGGAACAAAAATTTTTCTTCGAATGTGGCGTTGAAAATGAAGTGGATGCGTCAGGAGAATGGGATACGTTGTTAAAAGATGTGTGCTCCAAATCAAATGTTATAGAGGTAACGGAAAATATTTTTTTTTCCAAATGAATGAACAATGCGAAATATGAATTACGGAACATTTAAATAACTTTTGATCTTGTGATCAGATTATCACGTACTAAGTAGCATTTTTAATGCCTCTGCACTGTAAAAATTGCAAATAAAATTACGGTGAAAAATATTGGCTCCTTGAGTGCCGGTATTTTTTTTACCTTAAAATTCGTTTTTACAATAAAATTTTATTTTTTAATTTTTACAGTAATATTTATTTATTTACAGAAATTCAGTGAAATATTAATGTAAAAATTACGGTTTATAAACTTTTTAATTTCGTAACATTTTACGGTAAAAAGAAAATTTATTTTCGGTTAAAAGTAATAGTACTCTGGCAACCCTTTTTACCGTAATTTTATCTGGAATTTTTTTACGATGTTGAGATTTACCGGAAATATGATAAAAATTTAGCGCAAACGTTATCTTATGTTGCGAAATCAGACACAAAAACACACTTTGTGTGGACGCACCTTTTTCTTTCGACTGATTTTGGTTCCAAACCATTAATTTAGGGAGGCAAGTTAACCGTAATCTGGTAAATATCCTGGAATATATGCTAGAATAGCCTGCATGACGTACAATAACACAGTATCTTTTGGTAATTTTTCCGTTCGTACAGTTCTGGTTTCCAAAATTATAGTCCTTATTACCACACGTTTACTACAAATGAAAAAAATAAAAAACAAAAAAGTTAACTTTATCGAAGAAATTGCTTTTATGCCATGCTTCATGATTAAATTTCCAAATTTTACCCCAGTTACCAAATTTTATCCCATATTATAAAACCATATTTTGTGGGCAGTTTTAACAACATTATTATCAAAGCGCTTCGGTACGAAAATACCGAGCTTTTTTGCCAGTCCCATAAAGCCCGAAACACGGTACATTTTACCATATACTGTTAGTTTTGACCATACTTTTTTTTCTCAATATATTTGAAAATAAAGTTGTTTAACCGAACCCTTATTTCCATTTATGGAAAGCAAGAATATTTTCAGGAATTTTATTTTATTATGGAACTTAATTAATTAAAATATGGAATTACAGGTTGCTTTTTTTAAATAAATAATAAATAGTATAAATTTAAAAATATTCTGAATTAACTCTATATATAAACACAATTCTAGAAATGAGTTTAATCTTTTCTAACAGATAAAAGAAAATTATTAGGATTTTTTTTAATTAAATTATTTTGATAAAATGTAATTAACTTGAAAATACAAAACAAACTTCATTGAAATTCGTACCGTTTTTTAAAAATTCGTTTTCTAATTGAAATTTCTAATGAAGAGATTTTTAGTTTTTATGAAAAGAAAACTACACTGAAATATAAGTAGAAACCTTTCAAGTATTTCAAATAAATGCTGAGTAATTAATTTAAACAAAAAAGATACTTAAGGTTACACACAAAAGAAAAGATTACTAAAAACTTTGTAATAATTGAGACTTGAAGAAAAATTCAATAAAATTTATTCATCTTTATTTATCGAAAATTTATTATTTCATATTTTTCCCCAATTGCAATTTTCCTCCAATTATAATCAGCACTTATTTAGCTTTGGTATATTCACTGAAGTCTGTGTTAGTCAATAACTGCTACTTGGCCAATTTCCTTTAAAATTTAGTTTTTAAAATTTTAAATTGCGTTGATTAAATTGGTGTAAAATTTTTATACATTAAAATCTAATATTTCTTAAACCATTAATAAATCAAATAATAAAATCTAATTATAAATTTTTTTTTTTTTGAATCTGGAATTATCATTGGATAAATCCGTAAATCCGGAATTATCATTGGATTAAGGGTATGTTTTTTCATACACCGAGAAAAAAAGGGTGGTCAAAATTACCAGAATATGGTAAACTTTACCGTGTTGCTGGCTCTATGGGATCAGCAAAAAGCGCCATAAATTTTAACGAAGTTCTTTCTTAATGATTTACGGTAAGATTAACAACGAAATATGGTTAATTAATGTGTGATAAAATTTGGAACGCCAGTTTTTACCAAAAAGAATGGAGAATTAACTGAACTCTTTTTGGTAAAAACTGGCGTGTGACAGGGATGTGTTTTATCAGGATTTTTATTTATACTGGTGATAGACTGGATTATGCGAAACAGCTTGAAAGATGAAAAAAGAGGAATAAGGTGGAATTTCACAACTACTTTAGAAGACCTTGATTTTGCTGATGACATCGTACTTATTTCATCCAAATGTACAGACCTTCAGCTTAAAACAGACAAATTCAACAAATATTCTAATAGTGTAGGTTTATTCACAAACAAGAAGAAAACTAAAGTAATGAGAATAAATCAAAAGAAAAATGGCAAAATTAAAATCGAAGCTATTTAGCTATTTAGGTTCTATTGTAGATAAAAAAGGTGGAAGTAGTGAAGATATTAGACAAAGAATAATCAAAGCAAGAACATGTTTCAAGGGATTACATAAATTTTGGAGAGAGTCAAATATTGAAATAAAGACAAAAATAGTTGTTCACAAAGCTATTGTTAGAGCAGTACTATTATATAGCGCAGAAACCTGGAAACAGACTAAGATCGAAATACAAAAATTAGAAACCTTTCAAAACAAATGTTTAAGATTCATTTTTTAAATTTTCTGGCCTTACAAAGTATCAAATCAAACTCTCTTAAAGAAAGCTAAAATAAAAACAATAGAGGATGAAATTAAAAAACGAAGATGGAGCTGGCTCGGACATATCCTTAGAATGCCCAGGGAAAAAATTACATCTGTTGCGCTTACATGGGCCCCTGATGGTAAAAGAACAAGAAGAAGACCCAGACTGACCATCCAGCTCATGTTTTTGGGCGAATTAAAAGAATGTAGAATTTCTGGCTGGGAGGAAGCAAGATTTATTGCCAGAGGCGTTAGGCACGTAGAGGATAAGTAAGTAAGTAAGTAAAATTTGGAAAATGTGGTAATTTTTTCATGATACCTTAGTCAAAAACCATTTATTCGGTTAAATTTACTTCTCAGTTTTGTATTTTTTTTCTAAATGTGTGGTAATAAGATCTATAATTTAAAAAATCAGAATTTATGGCAAATCGTTACCATATAAACGGAGAAATTACTAAATTATTGGGTTTGAATACAATATATTTCAGTTTTAACTAGAATTATGCATTTTGTTTAAAATAAAAATAAAAAAAAGAAAGAAAAGAAACAGAAATGCCATTAATATACCGTACTGTAATTGTAACAGATTTTTTTTTCGGCATTGAAAATACGTCAGATTAATAATAATTAAGTTTCAAATAATTAAGTTTGTATCTTAGTAAGGGAAAATCGATCCCATCACTGATGATTTAAACAAACATATGCAAAACTTGTAGTAGTTCAATATGGATTCATTTATTTTCAAAGGTTTCGAAGAAATTGATAACATGCTGGAATGATAAAATGAATGCTACAGTTGAAGAAGTAAGCTTTAATCAGAACTGAGTTTTAAGTTTTATTATAAATTTTTTATTTGATTTATGTAAATACAAATAAATTTTGTCTTACTACGCCCTGTGACTCAAATATATTTTTCTAACTTTAGCGCACAGTAACACTGAACGCATACTAGACAGCTAAGTAAGATAAATAAATTTGATCACCACATTTTTAAATACTAAGAAAAACATTTTTAAGTAATTTTTATGTTTATTATGATTTTTTTCTTTACGTTTTTTGCATATAAGCCTTAGCCGAGCATTCCAAAACATTTATTAAAGATTAGAAAAATCAATGAAACGAAAGCAAAAGGATCTAGTAACGTACGGTTTATTGCGTTTTTCTTCAGGTTTACGTTTTTATAGTTTAAAATTAATTACCAAGTTTGACAATAGATGGCAGCACTAACTGAGAAAAGTTATAAATATTGTTTCTAAAAAGCATCAACGTGATGCAGTCTGGTCTGACAGTTTAACTTGAATGATATAATATGCAGTATAAACTCTCTCCAAAGCTTTCAACCGCGCTCTTTAATTTATGCTTAACTATATTTTATTAGGATTTTTTGAGATGCGTACTTCCCTTGTTTGTGTTTGAAAAAAGAAAAATTAAAATTTAATTTAAGAAATCTGGAGTGAAATTTTTATGAAAGATGGAAATTAGCAAAATATGTTTTCTAGACACAATCAATTGTGCCCTTATAATTTCTTAGTTAAAATAATAATAAATCTGAAAGTCTCAAGACTTCCAATAAATTGTTGATGGGGAGGGGGGGGGGTTTAAGTCCAATAATATTAGTGATTAATAAGATATTTATCCTAAACTTATATCATATCGATATTTAAAAAATAAGATCTTAAGTGTTAGTATAGTTTTTTTAATAATGCTTTCATAAAGATTGAAATAAAATTTATTATATTTTCGATTAAAAAATATTTTTTTAAATTTTAGCTGAAAGAGAATGTTTACCCTTACGAGCATTTTGTAAGTATCAGAGCTAAAGTAAGATATTTTTTTAAATATTAGCTTCTATTTTGTCATTTATGAAAAAGATTACATTACTTATAAACTTAAATGATAATTTTCCTTTAATTTAAAATTTGGGTTTTATATTTTAATTTAGGAATTAAATTTTCATTAGCCTTTAACGGTGTGTGAAATTTTTTACTTAAATTTCATTAGGTTTTTTCATGTACATCAAAATACAAGTTTATAAAGGTATTCTGTAATGATCACCCTTAATCTTGTTTTAGAATCCTTGAAAAAATAAATGAAGGAGTACAGCATGTATTCGTTAATTTTTAACTGAGACAAGAACTAAAACTCTACTGAAATCTAACGAATCATGAGAGCAGAAGCTGAAACTCAAAACATCAAAACCTGTTTGATTGCTGGAGGAGACAGAGAGGAGTTGAAAGATTTATAAAGAAAACAATTAAATTTCATCGGGCAATCAAGCTGGTTTTCATATTTCTCACCCAATCTTCCTGACAAATGATTCCACAGATTTCTACGGATTTCTTGTTTCTTCCAAAGAATTAATCTGGTTATCTAATACATAAGTTACGGTAAAATTCAACTGGTAAAACTTGGCCTCCCCTTGGTAAAAATTCGCTTGGAAAATTGCTTGGTAAAAATCCGAAATATGCTTTCATAATTCCATTTGGCCTATAAGCCTTTGCGGTAAGACCTAAGAGTTATAAAGCCAATTTATTAAATCCTAGGTTATACTGGTAAAACCTGGAATTTACGAGACTTTGGACTTTTATAGTTGTTACGGTAAAAACCCGAAGTCTGATAAATTTTAGGTTCTACCGATAAAGTAGAGATTTTACTAAAAAGGCTTGGTAAAATTCCGAAGTATACTTTAATATAATTCCATTTCATCTTTTACCATACCTTTGAAGTTAACAGATACTAAGCCATTTTGGCAAATCTAAAGTTTTATCGGTAAAACCTAAAATTTACCAGACTTGGTTTTTAGAGTAACATTTAGAGAACCTTTTATCTTATTAACATGTATACTCTTATACCTTACGAGAAAATTCTGATAATTTTTTTAAATTCGTATTAACTGATGAAGATACATTCTCTATTAAGAAATATTGATGTAATTAACATACGACAATAAAAACGAAACAGAAATTCTTCCGCCGTTTGAACAAATTTTTAGTTTAACTCCTTCATTTTAATTAAAGAATTAAACTTAATATATTTTCTTCGTTATTTTCTCTTAATTGACCGGGCATTATTTTCTCTTTTGTGTCAAGTAAATGTAAAAGTTTCTTCGTAAGCGAAATATGAATAGTGAAATGTTTCAAACTCCTATCTAATGTTTAAACTTCTCGGAAATTAATATTTTGAGTGTACAAACTTAAACATTTTCTGAACTATCCAAAGTATTTTTAATTACTACCGCAGATATTCTAAAAGATTCTACTTTAGAGATTTTAAGCTTATTTAAGCTGGAACTTTGTACCTACTGTTATTACAGCAAATTTTATTATTATTCATTTATGTTTTAAGTTCAGATTTAATCAGCATTTCTTTTATATTACATTTAAAAGTCAATGTCAAATTCTTAAATACGTTTTCTTTCTTGTTATATGTAATAAGATTTAATGTACAGGGTGTTCCAAAATTATCTTTACAATACCTGGTTTGAAATTGATTACAGACTGGAAGTGCTTAGGGCCACCAACGGTGCGCATGTTGAAGTGTACTAAACACAACTTTATTAGTTGCAGTAATACATGCAAAAGACAGAATATAAATATCTTGTTTATTTTCGAAGTTATGAATTTTTGAAGATGTAAAGAGAATTTTGGAACACCCTGTATAATAAAAAATAAAAAAAAATTGAAATTGGTTATCGTAACTTCTACTTAATTCATGTTAGTTTAAGCGTCTTGATATCATACATTTTTGTTCAAATTTAAATTAATAAATTTGGCGAAAGCTAAATTCTGAAAAAACTCCATGAGGTTAGAAATAAAAAATAAGAATTTTTTAAATTATAATCTTGTACGAACTATTCAGAGGTTAAGTTCAAATTTTGGATTTTGCTACCGAAAATTCCGGTTACCTAATTAACCACCATGTAATTTTATTTTACATATTAGACATCAAATTTTCGCTAATCGCTATTTAATTTTATAACCATCGTAGAACAGCCGACTCAATTTAGGGTTTACGAACACCAAAGTTTAACTCTGTAACCTTGTAATTTTGAACCCTATCCAACACAGGGGAGAAATCCTGAATCAAGTATTGGGAGAAATTTTGCCTTCGTAGAGTACTTTTAGATAGAACTAACCCGCTTTTGCAATACATGGAGAGGAGGCCCATAATCCCTCTACCAGTGAGAATATTTTACGTCAGAAATGTGGTCAGTGCGAGCTGGGTGCGGAATTCGTGTAGACCAGCTAACGCTGGGATTCGAACCCGGTTCACCTCATTTGAAGGCGAACGCTCTATACCCTGAGCCACCACGACTCCGTTAATCACTATTTTATTTTATTTTATGACCGTCGTTGCACAGCCGTATCAATTTTTTGGGTTTACTACTACTAATGTTCAACTCCATAGCCTTGTAATTTTGAACCCAATCCAGAAGACAAGGGAACTTCTGGATCGAGTATTTGGAAAAATTTGTCTTCGTGGAGGACTTTTTGATGGAGCCAACCCGCATTTGCGTTACCTGGAGAGGAAGATCACGAGGACCTCCCGCGGTTAGCCTGACGTCAAGGGGACTCTAACCCATGATCCGTCTACGACTGAGGATATTTCACGTCAGCACTGTGTTCGGTGCAAGCCGGATGCGGAATTTGTATCGTCTGGCATTCGAACCTGGCGAAAATAAACTATAAAATCACAGTGTTTTCTGATGAAAGTTTCTGTAAATATACGAGATAACAATAAAAATAAAGCAAAAGATACGCCTTTTAATTTTCTCATATTATTCTATCTCAGTTACTTTAATATTATTTGTCAATACTTTAAAAGTTACTCTACTAGTTATTCTGGCATGTATCATTGTAATGACTTTTCTTAGTATTTTTCTCGAGTAACTTTGTTAGGCATTTTAATTTTATTTTCTTTCATAACTTTTTTAGTTACTTTTTTGACCTCAATAAAGTATTTACTTTAAAATTATTTTCTGAAATCACTTTATTAGCTAGATTATTTTCTAGTTTTTACTCTAAAAGTATTTGTCTTGACATCACTTTAAAAATTCTAATTTTCCTGAATTTCTTTATTATTACTCCATTGATATTTTCGGGCAGATCATTTTTTAGTGTTTTTAAAAGTGTTTTCTGGCATAACTTTATTAGTTACTTTTTTTGCTTCAATAAATTATTCACTTAATTAGTATTTCTTGAAATCACTTTATTAACTAGATTATTTTCTAGTTACTTTTTAAGCAACTTTAAAAGTATTTGTCTGACATCACTTTAAAAATAGTAATTTACTAGGATCCCTTTATTACTACTCTATTGTTATTACTCAATTATTATTACTCTATTATTATTCCCTGGGAGGACATTATTTAGTGTCTTTAATAGTGTTTTCTGGCATTACTTTATTAGTTACTTTTTTGGACTTAATAAAATATTTTCTTACTTAGAATTTTCTGAGATCACTTTATTAGTTGGATTATTTTCTGGTTACTTTTTAAGTAACTCTAAAAGTATTTGTCTAATATCACTTTAAAAATAGTAATTTTCGAGCATCCTTTTAGTAGTACTCTATTATTACTCTCTGGCAGCGCATTATTTAGTGTCTTTAATAGTGTTTTCTGGAATTTCTTTTATTAGTTACTTTTTTGGCCTCAATAAAATATATGCTTACTTAGTATTTTCTGAAATCATTTTATTAGCTAGATTATTTTCTGGTTACTTTTTAAGTAACTCTAAAAGTATTTGTCTAATATCACTTTAAAAATAGTAATTTTCGAGCATCCTTTTAGTAGTACTCTATTATTACTTTATTATTACTCTCTGGCAGCGCATTATTTAGTGTCTTTAATAGTGTTTTCTGGAATATCTTTTATTAGTTACTATTTTGGCCTCAATAAAATATATGCTTACTTAGTATTTTCTGAAATCATTTTATTTCTTAGATTATTTTCTGGTTACTTTTTCAGTAACACTAAAAGTATTTGTCTGACATAACTTTAAGAATAGTAATTTTTTGTAATCCCTTTATTATTACTCTATTATTAATTATCAGGCAGCACTTTTTTTCGTGTCTTCAATCATGTTTACTGGCATCACTTAAATAGTTAACTTATTAGAATTTTCTACAATCACTTTGTTATAACTTTAATCACTTTAGAATCACTTTATCTCGTGTTCTGCCGTACGAGCATTTCTTTCGTACATGAGAGGTTAATTTATCTGTTTACACAATATCTTATACATTACTTTAAAAGTATTTGTCTGGCATTACTTTAAAAGCACTTATTTTATAAGTTTAATCTTTTATTTTAGATGTGCAAAAAGAGTATATATTCAGAAGCAGTCAAGCAACTGAGTTGTCCATGTCAGATAGAGAAAGGATATGCATGCGGTCTTCCCACAAAATTTGGTTAGATGAAAAAAAACTATTCCGAAGATGATTATTACGAACATGTATGATTATTCTGTATAAAAATTGATATTATAATATAAATATGACGAATAAATTATATGCATCATATTGTATTCAAGAAATTTTATTTCAAGGAAATTCATATTCGGATCTTAATATGCTATACCATTTTTCCAAAAACAACAAGGCATTTAAAGTAATACCTATTTATGTCTGGAATTTTGCTTATACTCACTAATATGCATGTTTAGATATAGTTCGTTCACCGTAAGAAGACGATGTAAGGCTAAACAGTGGTAAGACTCTCTAGTGAATTAAAACGTGGTTTATGTAAAAAGTGTTAAGTTTATGGTAAGCGGAGAAATAGTTTTCGCCAAAGATGATGATGATTCGCCAATGATTATCTTAGAGAGTCAATTGTCTTCTTACGGTGAATGGACTATGCTTTACTATTTTCCAAAAACAAAACAATCAAACAAAATGTATTGTTCTAAAAATTTTGCAGTAAAGTTGGTGTTAAAATTCAATAAATTACAAGTCGATATCAGAAATAACAATATAAACTAAGAAATTACAAGATGAAAATATAAAAATTGAATTTTCAACATAGTTGAAAAATCTTTTGTAGATTTTATGTCTACAGTAATCAGTGGGGAACATTAGCGGGGAAAGAGTTATGATGATTATAAACTATCAACTTATTCAACTTTTTAAAAAATTTCTAGGAAGGAATTTAAAAATAAATAAACAACTCTCTCTGTAAATTGTTACGAATATATACACAAAAACGTTTAATTTTACATGAGCAATCGAATTTTATATATTCAGTTGTAAATAAGATTAGCATTAGCTCTACACAGGAGAAAAAGAAAACGAAAACTGCTAAGAAAAGCAACTTAGTTTTTAATCTATAAAAATATTTTTAATCTTACTCTATAATTAAGTGATTCTAAAACACTTAACACCCCCGGAAATGATGGACATTTGGAACCAAGCAGTAATTATGTGTTGTGTCTCATATTTACATAATGGTAATTTCGTATTTGTTTTTTTTTTCTGTTTCATTACATTCAGATTTATCAGATTTTCTTATGAAAATGCGTTTAAAATGAAAGTATAATAAACACCGTTATCTTGATTTAAAATAACTGAAAACTATTAGATAAGGCGTTTTTAGTTCAAACAGAACAAAAATGAGTTTTAGAAAATGTTTCCACTATTTTATTTAAAAAAAACAGAGGACATTGTTTTAATTAAAAAAACAGGGGTTGAAACAAAAACTTTAAACTTCAGATCTCAAAATTTATTTTGAAAACGTTTTAAAATTATTGTTAACCTGCAAAAGTGTTAAATGTTTCTAAAATTCATTTCAAAACTTCTTTGCATAGATAAGCAAGTTTGAAACTCAACGTTCTGATGTATTTAGAATCACACATACTTTATATATTTGGCGATATATAGCAGGAAAACTTAATATCTGAAATATTTTACTAATTCGCATTCTTAAATGAAGCACTAATGTCATATTTAATGAAAACTGCTAATTAATATCTCAAATGTTTAATTTCAAGTCCAAACTGATTCTACATAAAAAAGAGCTCTAGAAACTCTGCACAGTTAAAATTTTAATCAAAAAATTACGACAAGATTTCTCGCAGCAGTCTGTCCATTCAATTAACCGTATAGTTAAAGGTTAAAAAAAAGTTCTTCACCTTTACGGATTTGAAACCATTTGCATCTGTTATGGTTAAAAAACCATGAATATAAAACTATAAGGTTTTGCAACCATTTACTACTAGCATGGTTTCAAAACCGTATAAATAAATTTCACTGGACATTAAAATTAGGTTATGTTAAGTAATGGATATTGTAATAAGGTTGTGTTTGAGTTGTGTTTTGTCAAGTAAATCAACGATTGGGGCTTAATTAGTTTATTTATAGTGTCATCTATTGTGAGAGAGGAAAAATATTCGCCTTTTTTGTGTTGAGAGGTCTGTAGTACTGCAATCTATTGATGAACCGCTAATTGAAAAGTGTTGGACACTGGAAATTCTTCATCTGTTGAAGAGGGTTATATTGTGGGATCAACTCTGGGTTTCGAACCCTCGTTCAGGCGGTCTTGATATTGACAGATTACCTCTCTCGGCTAAAGTAGTTACTCAGTTGCTAAAAACTAAGTAGCTTCATAAGATGTTCACCCCACATTCATTACTTTAAGACCATTAGACATCCGATGAGGGAATATAAAAATTAAAAAAAAGAATCCGTTTATAATCCATACTTTATAGTATTTTATTCGCATTACTTTATACTTCGTACATTACTTTTTAGTATCCAAGTGTTACTTATTTTAAAAACTCAAAACTTATGAGAAACCAAAAAACTCATATCTAACACTGTGAAGTACTATTTATTTTTAAAACTTTTATAACTCAAAGTTAATGTAAAACTTACTCGTATTTAACAGTTTTCTTCTTCGTATCTAAGCATGAAGCATTTTAAAAAGTTTAATGTATCAAAATTTATTTAAAACAAACAAACTCGTAAAGCCTATTCTTTATCTGTTAAAGTGTAATTTTTTCGTAAACATTCCGAACTTCATTAGTATAGATTTTTCTGATTTTGAAATTGAACGCTTCTCATAATTTCATATAATTACCTGTCATTCAAGATAAAGTAATCAGTTTTGCCGATAATAATTAAACTTCATTTTGTTAGAAAGTTGTTATTAAATTAGAAATACTTCCGTTTTCATATCTTTTGTCTAATTATCAGGATTCTGGCATAGAAATAAGATTTAGTACAATGAGATTTATATACGTATGTTTTAATGAAATATGGCAAGGAAGAACAGATTCGTGATATTTAGATTTAGATTAATATAATTAACGAAAAAAAATTAGATTTCATGCAAATTTTGCTTAAAGTTTTCATTTTTAGGTGCCTGAAATAAATTATTTATTTCAATTTACGTTTTGAATAGTTATAGATAGAAAAAAAAGATATAGATAGAAAAAAAGATATAGATAAAAAAAAGATAGTCACAGAGAGAAAAAAACTCTGGTAAAGTCACCGAATTATATGGTAATGACACTTATGATAAAAACAACCCATAATTCTGGTTAATAAACCAAATTATACGGTGTTTAGATTTAGATTAATACAATTAAGGAAAAAAAAATTTTAATGTAACATTTGCTTAGAATTTGCATTTTTAGGTGTTAAAAATAAATTGATTATTTTAATTTTCTTTTGGAATAGCTATTGATTTCTTTGTCAGGATTGTATACAGAATGAATTTATATTATTAATAAAATGTTATTTAATAAAATATTATTTTACTAATATTATTTTTATTAATAATAATTTTAATGTATTAATTTTATTAATAACTTATTAATGAAATTTCATCATTAATAAAATAATTACTAATAATAAATATAATTTTTTAAGAATATGTCAGAAACTATGATTTTGGGAATTGTTAATATGTCTAATTTAATATTAGCAATTTTGAATTTAGTTTTTACGTATACAGAGAAAAAAAAAACTGGTAAAATTTCCTTGCTATACTGTAACAATATTTAGGGTAAAAAAAATCCCCATAATTCTAGCGAATAAAACTAAAATATACGGTAATTAAACCATTCATTAGGTCATTTTTCCTGTTCATATGGTAACGGTTTACCGGAAATTTTGGTTTTTGAAATTTTAGCTCTTATTATCAAACTGAATACTGAAAAGTAGATTTAACCGACTAAATGGTTTTTATGAAATACTCTACGATACCATGCTTATCAAAAATCACCGCACAGTATATAAAACAATATTTTCCTATAATTTCAATTTTATTCATCATTTAATTTTTTTTCATACATTTTAATTTTTCCAAGTTACCTTTTTGCGCTTCGGTAAAAATTACTGAGCTTTTTGGTGTTCCCGTAGAGCCATAAACTTGGTAAAGTTTACCATATTCTGGTAATTTTAATAATACTTTTTCTCTCAGTACACATTTTGTTTTATATTTTTTAAGTCTCGTAGTAAATATGCTTATCACTTTTTTTTTATTTATTAAAGATCCATCATCAATCCATTTTCATTAATTGAAGACATATTTATGTTTTCTTATTTAAAACAACTCGATATAATTTTTCCTAATTCAACGACGCATTTATGTAATCTTGATTCTTTTTTTATATTAAGACATTAAATTTAAAGTTTTTAATTTGCACTGTGAGAAGCTTTTTTCGACTTTTATCAATAAATTTATACATTAAATCATATTTTTACAACCTTAACAATGCATTAAAGTTGTGGTCAGTTTTAACGATATTTTGGTTATCAAATTACCATTGTCGAAATTTCTCAAGTTTTAAAACTATTTTACTTCAGAAAAAACCTAACAAAACATAACAAACAAAACATAACATAACATGAAATCGGACTCAATTTCGAGTCCGATAAAAAATTGGGTGTTGGTTCTAATATTTTTCCCATTCGCTGCAATCTTAATATGATGCTCTAAGATTAAACATATTATAGAGCAAAATTTTATTTCTTATTCTTGATCACACAGTACTACAGTTAAACTTGAAACGGAAACACGCTTCATTAAGATTACATTGTAATGAATGTAATTACATTGAATTTTAAGATTTCATTCTAATGCTGCATCTTAATCAAATTTGTATGCTATAGTCAAAGGCATGATATGACGATTAACCGTCTGAGAGGGTAGTTAATTTTATGCCACAACTGGTTTTATGTACCATTAAAATTTAGATAAAGCAAACTCACTGTCCAAAATAAAGTTTATATACATTTAGCGCTCGTAAAATGAAAGACGCACTAGCTTTTCTATTAACAATTCATAAATAAACACAAACCATAGAACAAACTCTGACATGTCACCCATTGTGACAAAACCAAACGACATCACGAAATGCATACATCATTTTTTTCTCAAAGAAAACTTAACAGGAAGAGCTCGATACAAATTTTCCTGTTCGAAAGTACACATAAAACCTTCTAAATAAAGCCTATAGAGGTGCGCACTAAACTGACAGATGTAATAAAAGCTTGAAACTAAAGTGATAGGTGCATCCTTTGTCCAATTTTGGCAACAAAGTGTCGAAATTAGACAAGGAATATAAACAATTTTACTGATAGTTATATATTTAAGAGGTTGAATTGTTCCATACTTTCATAGAAATAACATAAGAGTAAAGTGAAAGATCAGTTAATTAAGAGATGAAGTTATTGTTTATTTCGGTTGTTTTTCTTGTTCTTGGAGTGGTTAGTTCGGGAAGAAGGGGTCGAAATAGAAATGAGTCAAATGGCCAGCAAAGACGTGGTGGTAAAGGTTGGCGGGAAGGTGGATTGTTATTAAATTTTACTGAATGTAATGATTTTTTCAATGCTTTGAAACAGAGCAAAAGAGGTAAATATTTTTTTCCTTAAAATTATGCTTAATAAGATGCAGAGAGATTTTATTTTTACCATTAATGAATGAGAATTATATAACCAGTATTAATTTATTTAAGTGATTTATATTTTTTGTTTCAATTTATTCTATGAAATGTGTTCTTTTGAACCCAAAAGTTTTAAAGATAGTAAGTATTTTTGAAACTTTAACTTCGAAATGCTTGGAATTTGGGAAAAGCTACAACTTTGTTTAACTAGTAAGCAACAATATTTCACTAGGTTCAGTAATAACTAGGTTGAGTGAAACATATTTCAATGAAAAAATGGAAACAAAATTTATTTAAAATCATTAGCTGAATAAACAGGGGAATCGCATTCATATAATTCTGGGTAGGTTAATACGGAGAGAGAAGAATTCTTTTTCTGTATGAAATGAAAATATTAATGAAAATGCGATAAATATTGTAAAAGGGGTTTCGAATGTCTGTTTTCAGATGGTGAGGCATTCAAATAAATAAAACTTGTTTATTTTCCGTCTGCAAATAGAGTTTTATTATTTTTTTTAAGAGAATGATTTTGATAAAAAAAAAGAAAAAAAAATGTCTAGTCCAAAACTACCGGAATAAGGTAAAATTTACTATGTTTCTGGTTGAACATCAAAAAGCTCGGTAATTTTTTTTTTTACCGATGTGCTTTGCTGATGATTTTGGTAAAATTAACTGTGAAATATGGTTTTATAATGTGTGATAAAATTTGGTAATTTTTGTAATTTTATTATGGCTTAAAAACCATTCATTCTGTTAAATTTACTTTTCAGCTTTGTCTTTTTTATTAGATATGTGGTAATAAGAACTATGATTTTGAATATGAGAATTTTCGATCAACCTTTACCATTCGAACGGAAAGGAACGAAACGAATAGTTTAATTACCGTATATCTTGTTTTTATTAACCAAAATTATGGTCAAAATAGAAATGGTAGAAAAGTCAATGTATGGTCAAAGTAGAAATGTCATTACTACATAATACGGTAATTTTACCATAACTTTTTTCTCCGTATGATGAGATTAGCTAATGGTTGCATACAATATCTTAACAATATTGAAATATATTTATAAATATTTTGAAATGTTATTGGGATCATATTTTAAGCCAACCACCCCAACATAAATGAATTAAAATAATTAAAATTTCTTATTTATTGAAATTTAGCAATAGGTCTTTTAAATTGCAAAATGTTTCAGAGAAACATTCATATAATCACAGTATTTTGTAATTATATCACTACCTACAATAAAAATGGCATAAAAATTAAACTTTTCTGCAATTTCTGAATACTTGAAAATTTAAAATCTGAATTTAAATAATATTTTCTGATGTGAATGATTTATTGTTTAAACTGATTTTTAATTTTTAATTTCATTAACAACTAAATTCTATTAATAAATTTAATAATTATGAATGAAAGTTTTAAAGTCATTACCGTTTTTGAAATTTTAAAAATTCGTGTTAAAAAATTTTATTATTTAAACTATCACTTGTGAAAATTAATTTACAATGTTACAACTAAAGATTAAATCCTACATTCATACATATCGTACGTATATATTATAATTATAAAAACCCTTGTTAAAAACTGTATCGATTGAACTATTATTTGATTAAATTAACTTATAGTCTTAACATTAAATTTCAAATTGTAAAATATAAGACATATTTATAATTTTAAAAACGCTTGTTAATAATTATACTGTGTATTATAAAAATTTTATATGAACGTAGAAGTGAAAAAAGACTAACGAACATTATCAATAAACTTAAAATAATCGAATTCTCCTTTAATAGGAAAAACGTACTTTCCTTTATCAGGTAAACAAAATGTATACCTGATAATTATATATATATATATATATATATATATATATATATATATATATATATATATGGTTTTAAATTCAAGGAAGCCACGATGCACACAGGAAATGAATTGTTTGGTATCCATTTCCTTAAATATGATACATCACGAATACTACTATTTTATAAGGTTAAACATACTTTCCCTTTTATTTGTTCAATGAACATTAAAACTGATATGAAAGAGAGTAAATATAATCTGGACTAGAACTAAATCATTGTGAACATTCACAAAAGAACGAACTCCACACGCTTTGGAACGGGATGTATGTAAAATGACGCATTTTTTGTTCTTACAAAAACACACTTCGGTCAGACATCTCGTTTCTTTTGAATAATGAAGTGCCTTAAACCAATAACTTTTGTAGCTTGGTTTGTTTTACATGTAAAAGCATAAGGTATTGTTAATCAAAGACATGACTGGGGAGAACGAAGTGGTGCTCAGGGAGCTAGTTTGCCACCAGGGTTTAGAAGACCGAATGGCAAAGGAGTACCTACTTTCTACAGGTAACCTGGAGTCGCAGGGGCTATTGAGGGATATTAGTCACAAATGGTTAGTACTGTCCAAAATGATGAACTCAAAAATCCAAGAACGATTCAAAAAGGCTGTAAGATTCTGGAAAATTGGTATAGGCAATTGTCTCTGGGTCCCCATGGATTTCGCAGAGCCTGGTAGACCTTATGACCTAGATAGTTCAATAACCTTTCGTGAACTAATATCCGTGATGACTTCTGGTACTCCAGAGGATTTTGTATAGCCAAGAGAGACTTATGGTCAAGGCAATCCTAATAGTTTTAATGGATCAGTATAAGAAATTGTTTTTTTATCATCCCCTGGTAATTTTCTAAGACTTAATAGAATTTCTCATGGTTTCGATGGACCGGTACCACCAATTACTTTCAGACATCTTGAGGGTTTTGCAAGGGCTGGGGAACTTCTGGATCATTTTGTTTCTAACTTATCAAGTGACAAAATCGTAATTCTTCATTAACCAGAATCAGTACCAGAGATTGTTTAAAATCTTCCTAGAAGTATTTTTCATGGTTTTAGTTTACTGGTACCTGCGATTCTTTCTGTATACCCAGGGGTTTACGTAGTAACTGGCGGCTCTCATAGTAATGGTGGTTTTACCTGGCATCATGGTCGTAGTGATATATCTCTTGCTGGGTGCATAATGAGCAGTGTATGATGATTTCTTTGTATGAGGAATGTAAACACTTTACCATATGCGTAAAAGGCCTAAGCAAAAATAAGAGTTAGAAATACGCATTTTGTAATTTTTTTTTAAGTTGAATTAAATAAAAGTTTTTTAGTTTTCTGTTTTCCCTGTTGCCCCGCGAATTATTTTTTTTTTCCAATTTTAATTTTTTATATCTTTCGTTTCTCATTTTTATTATTATCAACAAAATATTGATACTATTAGTATGCGGATAAGGAGAATATTTTGAGATATTTCGAGAAGGATTAAAGTCATACCATTGCACTTATTCAATGTTTTTCGATTTTTTTTGTAGAAAATTTGCTTTTTTTAAATTTTAATTAAGCGGTAACTTCATAACGTCAATTAAAAAAAATACTGTTTTCCAAATCTCACAATATACAGGGAAATATAATGTTGCGAAAGAGACGGAAGACGTTGATTTAAAACTTTGATTGCCACTGAGGAAAAACGTTATTATTGTTTACTGAATACTTTATAAAATGAATAATTACTCATGTCTTGGAAACTCGTGGCAAACGCATCCCTTTTCACTGTTTTGTTTTATCATGATGATTCCGCATTTTCTGCTGCTTTTTCTGAAATGTTTTGAATAAAATTGAAAATTGTAATGCTGTTAAAATGTCGCGAATCCAATAAGCAATAAAGAATTTGTAATTCAACTCAACTCAATAACTTTAAAGGATTTCAAATACATCAAAGGCCGAAATTGGAATAACAGTTAACCGAAATTATTCTATAACATCAATCCATCGCAATATTGACCTAGAACACTGATCTATCATAAACATGGATATAGATCAGTGTTATAGGTATCAGTTATAGGTATAGATCAGTGTCATAGGTACCTATGTTTTACTGATTTTTACATACACGGTTTTAACGGTTTTTATACTCAATTAGGACTTAAAGTTATAGATGCATGATTTTAAAATCACATTGACAAATGATATTAAATGTTGTGTAACAGTAATAAGATTATTTTGAATTAAAATTAACGCATTCGTATTTAACATAATTATGTTCTGTTATCTAACAAAACGTCAAAAAATTTCAATATGGCTAATTCTTCTTTTGTTATACTCGATGAGTAATGCGTAAAAAGACCATTGTTTGAGTTCCAAATTGTCACCTGTTTCTTCTGTGAAAAAATTCTGTCACCACCGATAAAGCTTTGACAGCTATATCTAATTATCATCTCCTTCTCTTTCATTAAAAATCTGAAGTCATTCACATTAATTCGACAGCTGCAATCTTATTTTTTAATTGACTTTAAGCAGAGCTGTTCTAAAAGAAAATCAACACAATATCCGATAGAACAACTGAATAAGTATTTGCTTCCCATTTTGTTAAGGAAAATAAGAAAGAGAAGCCACAGATTTTCAGTTGGAAGAGCTTGTTCAAACACCATTTCTTTTAGACGATATGAAGTATTTTGTAGCATTAGTTCTGCTGTCCAAAGTTGCTATTTTTGCAATAGCACAGGAATCGGAAGATGAAGGAACACGACGTGGTATGCTTGATAGCAGTGAAGAATCTGGGGATTTTATTAGAGATATATTGATTGCTTTTGAACCCATTTTAGAAAAAAGGGGTTTCAGAGATCCTCAAGAATCACATCGCCCTTGGGATTATGAACATGGTAAACACCACGGTCGTGGTCGGCATCGTGGTCATCACCGTAGAAGGAAAACGGTGATAATGGTTCCATTGTATGAAGAATGTCAAAATTTTACCGCAAGCATGCACTCAATGTTTAAAGGTGAGATTAAAATGTATCATTATAGCATTATATCGTATCGTACAGCTTTTCGTATCGAGTAGATAGATATGGTATTTCGTATAGTATCGAATAGATTAAATTTATAGTACAGATTTTATACTTTTCTTTCTTACAGTGATTTTACTCGTTAGTTTAGAAGAAAACTTAAAATTGTTTTATCTAATATTATTTTCTAACATTAAAAGGATATCTGCTAAGTTTTAACTGCATATTTGTGTAATTTCCAAGATGGGCACACCAATGCACTATGGATCTTTACTTTTTTAATGAGTATCAACTTCTTGTATAGTGATAAAGGTGATAATACTACTGGTCTGCATTCCTCAGGCACGAAAGGCTTTGGGTTCGAATCCCGCTACGAGCATGGATGTTTTCTCTCTCTTTGTTCTATTTGTCTTTGTGTTGTTTGGGGTGACCTACAAAGAATGGAGAAACAATGAAAGGGTTTCTCAAAATGTGCCAAAATAGCTCCAAACAAATGTAGTCGAATTACAAAACTCCGGTACGCACTAATGAGTGATATGGTCAAAACAGTTCTGAGATTCTGTCTTCGTTTGTAAATAAACATGGCAGGTTGATTACCGATTTGGAGACATTTTTCATTCCTGAAATAAATGTAGAATAACGGTAAATGCAATAAACTTTTATCTAATTAGATTTTCTTTTCGAATATTTGATCATTATAAACTATTAAAGTTTGAACTTAGTTACATTTGATGACCATATGTTATTTTATCATGATATGTCATTTTTGCGATTATGCATTTTTCTTAAAAATAAGCATATGCTATTTCAATTTGGAGTAGGTCACTATACTCAGCAATAATGAGTACATGGATTTTATGACTAAACTGTATTTGTTTCAGAGCTATTTTGACACAATTTCGCGAAATTTTAAGAAACCCTTTTTTTTTACAGTGTTGTCGATAAAGCTGAGCAAGTGTTATTTAGTTTGCATAAAGTTTTTTTTTTTCTTTCTCTTTTAAATGCAGCAATTACTAGAAGTTGCAAACTTGCATATTGCCAGGCTACTTGTGGTGATAAATGCAAAGTCAACAGCGGTGTTTTTTTAAAAAATCTATTTCCTTCAAACATATCACAAAATAAAATATTTTCATAATAATTAATGATTTGGTGAACTATATCTTTCTTAAAAATGTTATTATGTTTTTTAACGCACAATTTAGTTGTTAATATTTCTAGTTTTCGGTGAAAAGGTATTAAAACATAAATTTTTCTTAAAGTAATTTCTGCTTTTTGGAAAATTTAATAACTTACTAATTTACTTTACTAACTTCTTAACAAACATTAAACGTTCTTGGACTTATGTAAATGCGTTAAATGTTTATTATTTAAAACAATACATTAGACACATTATTGTATTTACTAATACTTCTATATGACTACTATTTTCAGAACTGTGGACAAATCGAGAAATTGGACCAAGTCAGTGTCAAGGAAATCTTGATGTAAGTAAACAAAATCAATATTTTAAACAAAACCTACTTCTAAAATAACATCCATTATTAATAGTTTCTAAAATGAAAATTGTCCCATAGTGAAATAACCGTATGACACGATTCCCATTTGATCACCAAAATCAAGCATCACTGGTAACAATAAGTGAGCTGGTGGGTGACCACATTGATCAACCTGCGACAGGTGTGCGGTATCGGTTCTCAACATACTGTTATACCTTAAAGTTATGGATTTCATGCGTAGATCATCAGGCTATAAAAACGGGAGAATCCATCTTCGCTGCAGAGGATCAAAATTGTGATAGCCTGATTTTTGATCTTTTCTAGATCATCGCCAGCAGCTCATTGTGCAGCTCTAGTGTGACTTAAATAAATTATTACAATTAAAAATATATAATACACATAAAAAATTGACAATAAGACAGAATCAAAATCTAAATACGTGACTAACTTTTGACAAAATGATCGGATTTTTATATATATTTTAACGGATAAACCTTGAGCATGCTTATAGATTATTAGTGCAGATTATTAGAGAAGACTGTTAGTGCAGAAGATAATTTATGTTACAAAATCAAACGCACTTAAGTTTTTTCTCAGAGTAAAAAATTTAACTTAAGTGAGTGTTAAGTAAAGTTGAATATTTTTTACCCAAATTTATAACTTGTTTTCATAAAATTAATTCCAAATAAAAAGTAAGCTTTTATAATAATTTATTATCTTTTTTTATTATTTAATTTTGTAATCTAATTTCTACTTCATTTCATCGAAATTCACCATCAGATTTTATACTCATTATATTAATGCAATGGCAATGGTTCAGGGGTTGAGGAACTGGACTGTCAGTGCAAAGAACTGAAGTTCACCCCCCAATGGTGGTTAGCTAGAAACGCCGCTTTAGATTAATGGTCCTAGCTTGTTTGAGAAGTTAAGGTGGTCTGTGCACAATGCTGAGCACATTGTCCTAATCATACCGCCTGCCGTGGAAATTTAGAGCCTTAACCTCCATGGCTCTTAGGCAGCCCACTTGCTTACATATTTATTTAAATCAATATAAGCCTTATATTTGTCTATGAACTATATGGTAAGAAAATTGACCAATATCTGTTTGATTTCTATTATTTAAATTCATTCCTTGATTGGAAGATTATCTTTTAAAATTTTTATTTCAAACAAATTTTACCAATATTAGTTTTCATTTAGTTTGGTAAAAGAAAATGTTCGGTTAAGTAGATGCCGATTAAAAGGGGGTTAGTTGTATTTTGTCTATCTACATAAACATTCCCATATATCAAAATATAATACGGGTTAAAGGGGAAATTAGAAAATAATGTAAAATATTTCTTTTGATGCATTTCTCATAATATAGTAAGCATTTCAAGTTTCATTTAGAAAATGATGAAAAATTTTAAGAAACAATAAGCGTGGAATAAAGTAATTTTTGAATATTATAAAATTGTCACAATGATTCATATGTATTTAAATAAAACTAATAATAATAATAAAATGCACATGGAGTACTTTATCCCCGATAAAAGTGGCAATCCGGAATCGACAATCAGAAAAATTTTAATCGCCAGTCGTTATATTTCGTCGCCTTTTAGCCGTTAAAGACCGTTAATTTGCTCACAGGTGGAGTATAATTAAGTTCAAAATTCCTAAAAGCTGTTAAAGAATTCTTCTCGGCACGTCTTGACTGAGTATTTTTGCAACGAAGAAATTAAAGAATATATTTTTATTAGAGAAAGGAAATAAGTTAAGATTTTAGCCAAATAAAGCAATTTACTCCCTCCCAAATAAATGAATGTATTTGATTTGAAGAAAATTTGTAAAATATATTTTATTCTGTTTTAACTCTGGATCTATCGTATTTTGAACCGTATCGTTTTTAATGGTTTCTTTTTTTTAATCGTATTAACGTTTTTTTTTCTTTCAAGACGTTATATATTTTTTCCCGTTTTTCTAGGAATGCGTAAAGCAAGACATGGAAAAAGTTCGTTGTCGAGTAACAGTGCCACCTAGTAATGATTGCATAGAAAAAGTGACCCAATACATGCAAGGTGCCTCTTGTACCGAAAGTGAAGGAAATGGGGGAACTGGAGGAGGGAATGGTGGTTCTGGAGGAGGAAATGGAGGTTCTGGAGGAGGGAATGGTGGTTCTGGAGGAGGAAATAGAGGTTCTGGAGGAGGAAATGGAGGTTCTGGTGGAGAAAATGGAGGTTCTGGTGGAGAAAATGGAGGTTCTGGAGGAGGGAATGGTGGCTCTGGAAGAGAAAATGGTGGCGCTGGAGAAGGAAATGGGGCTTCTGGAGGTGAAAATGATCCATGAAAAAGCTATATCTACGAAACATTTTAGTTACGACCAGCCTTTTGTAACCATTCTATAGAGGGCGTAAAATAACATGTATAATTTATACCTCAAGCACATTGGCTAATAGCATGGTATACTGCGTTTTATGATATGACATAATGAGATTAAATATTTTTTCTAATATAACACTACTTTCTTTTATGTAGTAGTGTCTTGGTGGAATGTATTTTGTTCATTAAAAAATTTATTTTGCTATTTCATGTATTTCGTCTTTAAATATTAAATTTATTTTTCATGTGGCCTATTTACATTAATAGGAAAATCATTTTAACGTGGAGCCCTCATATAGTCCCATAGGTACCTTAAACCATTTTATTCTGAAATATTGTCGCAGCCTTACTGGGTGTTTTCATTTAAATTTAACGATAGTATAGTGTAATCAAATTTAAGATGGATAAATTTGGATGAGAATGCATGGTTGAATTTGGTAATGTATTAAGATTGAAGCGAATTTTCCCAATATTATGATTCAAGTCTCTTAAAAAATTTCTAACTGTGTAGAAAAAATATATTTTCATAAAAAGTAGGACACAACATTCCAAACTTTTTTTCATACGAAACATAACATTTCGCGGGAAAGAATTCCTAAATTATACTTATTTTTCCCCATTGCCTAGAAAACATTTCAAGTTCAAACATCCAGCAACCTTAATAGGATGTTATGTTGAACCATATTGTCGGGCTTCTTACATTTAACTCTGCTATGGTACTACTGTTTCAATTTAACACTTTTCAAAGGTTGTAGCAAGTTAACACCGTATAACCATTCGATTATACGGTGCAAACCGTAACCAATTTTTCTAAGAGTGTAAGGTGACTTCATCTATTTAAAAAATGGGTAGCTTTTATAGAGATGTCCTAGCCAGAGGCTGAACTACATCACTTGAGTGGAATAAATCAATCAACTGAAGTAATTTTACCCTTAATTGGACTTTTCGTAGTCCCATCCCAAGGAAACGTATTCCTTTTGGCTGATATCTCTGACTGATTGATCATAGAAGGATTGCTATTAGACAGGTAAGTTGAGTGACGTCAACTTAGATGTCTTTATTCAATAAATGGATTACAAATAAACTAACAACAATTAATATTTTTTTTGAAAAAAATTGTTTTCAGAAAACTATGAGTTATTAAGGTAAGAAAAACTAAAACCAATCATAGACATATTTCGTTACAATTTTCTAAACATTTGCTAAAATATACCCTTCAAAAAGTAATATTTTTCGATCAAGTAAGATCATGTATAGTAATCATAAAAACATGCATAATAATCATAAAAACAAGCATAATAATCATAATTAATCATAAAAAATAGGAGTATGTAAATTCACAATGTAAACAAAATGCATTTTATTTTGTGATGAAAATAACGTCTATATGACTTCTTTGCATTTTTATTTGTTTAAAAGTAATAAAAAGTAAATGAGCTAATTTTTATTACCCATCGCTTTCAAAATAAATTACATGAAAAAAAATTTTGTTCCAAAAATTTCATAAGGTTAGAAGTAATTGAATTTTGAGAAAAGACGCTTATGATTTCCTTGCCTGAGTCAATTTAATAACTTAATTAACAAAAATTAATTTAGCGTTTTTGAATTAAGTAATTAAATTAATATTTAACTCACGTTTTGTTTGATAAAATCAAACAATGTGTAACTGAAAGTTTTCTATTGTTCATGATAACAACTTATTAAGAAAATAACATTTAATTAAACGAATAAACATTTTTTTTAAAAAGAAGATAAGGTAATTATTATAAGATTATTATGATTAAAATTATAAGATTATTATGATTAAAATTATAAGATTATTGTGAATAAAGAAAAACAAATAGTTTCGCTTCCTCGTGAAATGTTGATGATCAGTTTTATATTATTAAAAGTGTCGCAAGATGACACTTTTTAACAGTCCTGTGTCCCACAATTGTGACATTTTGACCTGCCTCCAATCGTCTAACTGCTTATCCACAAAAGTAAGAGCTCAAATGATATCTTGCTAACATTTTGCACTTAATTACTGCAACACCACACTGAATTTCAAAGAAATAAGTTCAATTATGATGCTATTTTGGTCAAATTCCTAACATTATGAATTTTATAATGAATGAAGAGATTATGTGATCTAACACAGAAAACGGATACGGACGGATATATATATATATATATATATATATATATATATATATATATATATATATATATATATATATATATATATATATATATAGTTTCATCCAATATGAATTCCATTAAGCTTAATATATTTCCGGCCGAAGTCTCCCCGTGTACGAAATGGTGACTGATGCACGTTAAATCTGTCGAGTCACGAAGTCCCCCATGTTCCCATAACAAATCATACCTCTGGGGGTATTGATTCAGGAGTTTCCTTGTCTACTGAATTGGTTCAAAATTAGAAGGCTACGGAGTTGAGCATTATTAGTCGTAAACCCAAAATTGGGTCAGCTGTTCAACGACGTATATAAAGCGTAAAATAAAATACTTAAGTGTTAAATGTAGAAAATCTTTTTCTGTACACCTGAGATTTTAAATATACACTATTCTACTTGCATTGTAAAATTATTTGAAGAACTTTCCTCAAAACGAAATATTGACTTCAAGGATTTTTTTAATTGGGGTAGTCAGACACGAAACATTGGAAATGAATTATTCGCTATCTATTTCCTGAAACATGATAACGCACGAATCCCAATATTTTATCAGGTTACACATACTTTCCATTTCGTTTGTTCCTTGAAAAATAGATCCGGAATGGAGAATAAATATAATCTGGACTAAAACTAGACAATTGTGAACATTCACAAAGGAACGAACTTGACATGCTTCACAACAGGAAGTATGAAAAATGACACATTTTTTTTTTCTTTTTAAGAACACTTTGTATCAAGCTTCATTTGAATCATGAAGTGCCTTAAGCCAATCATTTTAGTAGCTTGTCTCGTGTTACATGCAACAGCACAAGGTATTGTTAACCAAAGACATGACTGGGGAGAACATGGTGGTGCTCCGGGAGCTAGTTCGCCACCGGCATTTGGAAGACCAAATGGCAAAGGAGAACCTCCTGACTACAGTCAACCTGGAGGCCCAGGGGCGATTGGAGGATTTGGATCATATATCATTAGTACTGTATCAAATGATGATCCTAAAAGTTTAAGAGGTTTCAGCGGACCAAAAGAGCCAGATGATTCTGGAAAACCGGTATCGGCAATGGCTTCTGGGTCCCCAGAGTATATTTTAGTACATGGTGGACCTCATGGTTTAAGCGGCTCTAATAGCTTTGGTGGACCATCAGCAGCGATTGTTTCTGTGCCCCCTGGTGGTTTTCTAGGACCTAATGGAGTTTATAATGGTTTTGGGGGACCGGCATCATCGATTACATCTGGCCCTGCTGGGGGTTTTGTATGGTCTAGTGGACCTCCAAGTCAAAGTGGTGACAATAACTTTGGTGGATCAGTACCAGTGAGCGCTCCTGGGTACCCAGGGGCTTTTGCAAGAGCTGGTGGGCATTATAGTCAAAGCGGATTCACTGGCTACCATGGTAATAGCGGTATACTTGCTACTTATGGACAAAGAGAGCAAGTGATGATGAGGATTCCCTTATATGAGGAATGTAAACAGTTTACCACGTCCGTAGCATGCACATGCAAAGGTAAGAGTAAGGAAATAAACCTTATGCAAAAAAATATTTTTGTGATACTTTAATTATATTTAATTGCTTTAAGCTTTTGTTTTCTTTACAGTTGTTATGAAAATTAATTTTTTAGACATTAGCTTCAAGTTCGATATTTTTATATTTCATTTTTCTCTTTTTTAATGTTCTCAGCAAAATATTGACAATATTAGAACCGAATATAATATTTTAGGAAGGATAAAATTCATACCAAACACTTATAAATATCAAATACTACTTATAAGTTCAACCCCCAATGGTGGTTTGCTAGAAACACCGCTTTAGATTGATGGCCCTAGCTTGTTTGAGAAGTTAAGGTGGTCTGTGCACGTTGCTGACCACATTGCCTCAATCAAACCGTCTTAATACTTTTTTAATAAATAATTTTCTTCCAATTTTTTATATAATTTTAAAGATTTTTTAATTTTATTTGAGACTCTTTCCTTTAATTAAGACCTAATTTTTTTATTTTAATCAAGAGGTAACTCTATAAGGTGGCATCAAATTTTCTTTTCTTAGATGATGGGTGAGATTAAAATGAAATGAAAGAACAAAATGCAATTTTGCAAACCCCTCAATATATACTACAATAATTTCTGGAAATGTGAGAAGATAATACATTCATTGATAAAAATGTTATTCTTGCTGACGGTTTATTATACAGTTACGGATAAAGTTAGCTCATTTGCTGTCTTATTTATCATTATATTATATATCATATAATAGTTACGCATTAATCGCTGCTTTTTCTGAAATGTTTCAAGTGAAATTAAAGATTGTAGTATTATTTAAATGTTAGAAGGTTTCAAAGTGGCATAAATGACGATAAAGAATTTTTAACTTAACTTAATGAAATAACATTAAAAGATAATCAATATATTAAAAGTTGATATGCAAAATGAAATAAGGGTTTGCCGTAATTGTTCCATGCATATAATATAAAGTTATCACAATACTAACCTATAACAATTTCTAATAAACATTAATTTCATAATATTGAACAAAACCCGCTGAAACTCTTCTAAGAGTTTATAAAGTGTATGTATCACTCTATCATCAGGATTAAATATTTTATAGTATACAAGAGTTATAACTCATAAATATCTGATATAATTCGTAAATACGAAGCTCATAAACTATCCACTCCTCATCGCAGGCTTTAAAATAGAATAAAACTACACCAAATCATGCAACAATTATTGATGATATTTTTTTTATTCATAGATAAACGAAATTTTATTCTTCGTGCATTAAAACGAAATAATGTTTAATAATTACCAATTCACTAACAGAAGAATAAAATTTGATTTTAATTAATAAATGCTTACAAATGTTTCACTCGAAAGTAATAAAATAGAATAATCTCGAATATTACAACACCATCTTTGATCCCTTTTTTGGGCTTTTATTTCATAAAATGCTTTTACATTTATAATTCTGTATGATATTAAAAATTTTGAATGCCTATCATCACGATTGTTCGAAATTCTTGAGTAATATCGCATCACCATCATCAACATCGAATTCCTTGTTGCTCCGTATCATCCATTATTGAATTTAACAAATTGGGATTTTTGAATATTTAATAGCAGATTTTGTTCATAAAATGCTTTAAAAGTTAAAAATGTCGAGGATTTTATAAATTTCGGTTGTTTAACATTGTATAAAAAATTATTATGTAACAACGTATCACCAATATATAAATCAAATTCCTCTTTATTTTGTATTTCAGATTGCTATTTTTAACTAATTGGAATTTTTAATATTTAATTGCAGATAAAATATTAAAATTTTTTGGCAATATAATTTTAGAGTTATAAATTTTTGATATCATAAATTTTGGTTTCTAAACATCAAAGTTATTAAAAATTATGAAACAAGTAATCACCCTCATTTAATATGAACTCATCTTTTCATTGCATCCATAACTAATATTTAAAAAAATGAATGGATTATTTTTTAAATGTTTTATTGAATAAAAGCTTTCCCTGTATTATCGAAGAACACTTAGTTTAGACATAGTTAGACATAGTATTCCGTATCATATCGGATAGATTAAATTTATCGTACTGATTATATATTTTTTTATATTTCTTACAATGTTTTTACCTGTTAGTTTTAAAAAAAAATATAAATTTATTTTACGTAATAATATTTTCTAACATTAACTGGAAATCTGTTCAGTTTTAACTGCATATTTGTGTAATTTCCAAAATGGGCCCACCAATGCACTATAGATCTTTACTTTTTTAATAAGTATCCATTTTCTTGTATAGTGGTCAAGGAGATCATACTACCGGTCTGTATTCCTCCGGCGCGAAAAGTTCGGCGTTCGAATCCCGCCTCAAGCATGGATGTTCCTTCTTTGCCCTATCTGTCTTTGTATTGTTTGTTGAGACCTACGAAGAATGAAGAAACAAAGAAAGGGTAAAAAAAGATAGCCCCAAAACAAAAGTAGTCAAATTTGAAAACCCCGATACGCACTAATGAGTATAGTGATATGCTCAAAACAGTTCTGAGAATCTGTCTTCGTTTGTAAATAAACATAGCAGGTTGATTACCAATTAAGAAACAGTTTTTATTCGTGAAATAAATGTACAAAAAAATTAGCGCAGTAAACTTTTATCTAATTAGACTTTTTTTCTAATATTTGATCGTTATAAACTATTGAAGTTTGAACTTAGTTACATTTGATAACCATATGTTATTTTATCATGATGTGTTAATTTTTGAGATTATGCATTTTTCTCAAAAATGAGTATATGCTGTTTCAATTTTGAGTAGGTCACTATACTCAGCAATAATGAGTACATAGATTTTATGACTAGACTGCATTTGTTTCAGAGCTATTTTGAGACATTTTTGCTCAATTTTAAGAAACCCTTTCATTACAGTGTTGTCGATGAAGCTGGGCAAGTGATATTTAATTTGTATAAAGTTTTTTTCTTCCTTTTTTTAAATGCAGCAATTACTAGAAGTTACAAATTTGCATACTGCCAGGCTACTTGTGGTGATAAATGCTTAGTCAACAAAGGTGTTTTTTTTTTACAGTTTATTTCTTTCAAACATATCACAAAATAAAATAGTTTCATGATAATGATTGGATGAGCTATATGTTTTTTATGTTTTTAAAAAATGTTATTATGTATTTTAATGCACTTTTTAGTTGTTATTACTTCTAGTTTACGGTGAAAAGATATTAAAATATAAATTTTTCTTAAGATAATTTCAGCTTTTTGGAAAAATTAATAACTTTTACTAACTTCTTAACGTTCTTGGAGTTATTTAAATGCGTTGAATGTTTATTATTTAAAACAATACATTAGATTCATTATTGTATTTATTAGTACTTCTATATAACTAATATTTTCAGAAATGTCGACAAATCGAGAAATTGGACCAAGTCAGTGTCAAAGAAAGTTTGGTGTAAGTAAACACAATCAATATCTTAAACAAAACCAACTTCTAAAATAACTTCAATTATTAACAAGTTATAAAATAAAAATTGTCCCATAGTGAAATAGTCGTATGACACGATTCCCATTTGATCACCAAAATCAAGCATCACTAGTTACGGTAAGTGAGCTGGTGGGTGACCACTTTGATCAACCTTCGACGAAACCGAGGGTATGCGGCATCGGTTCTCGGTATACTGTTATACCTTAAAGTTATCGACTTTATGCGTAGGTCATCGGGCTATAAAAAAGGGGGAAACCATCTCCGCTGCAGAGGATCAAAATTGTGATTGCATGGTTTTGGATCTTTTTCAGAAGTGTTTTCTAGATCATCGTCTAGCCCATTGTGCAGCTCTAGTGTGATTTAAATAAAGTACTACAATGAGAAAGAAAAATATGTAAAGCACAGAATCAAAATCTAAATGCTTGATTAACTTTTGATAAAATAATCGGATTTTTTTATACTAAAATAGTTCATATATTTTAACGGATAAACCTTTAGCATGCTTAATGTTATATTAGTGCAGTTATACAGGGTGGTCCTAAAATATATGTCAAAAATGTGAAGGTAGGTGGAGGGGACCTAAATAAGCATTTTCCGTATAGGATTGTGTGTGCGGTAATGCCGCCTTGAGTCGGTAGGGAGCACTGATGACTGCAGCTTATAAAAGCGCTTGCTAGCTGGATTCATCATTTCCCGTACGGATCTCAAACATCATGCATCGTTTCATCGACCTTGCCTACATGCATTTCATGTATGGGGCTGCATAAGGAAACGGATTAGCTGCTCAGAGGATTTACAGGGTATTCCCGGATAGAAATCAGCCGGATCGTCGAACATTCGAGCGTCTTCATCGGGAGTTACGCATACGTGGATCGTTTCATGCTTCCAGGCGGGAAGCTGGCATTGGAAGATATCGCAGAACTCCTGCAGTGGAAACCAGAATACTAAATACAGTAGAGAATAATCCTTCGACAAGCTCGAGAGCTGTAAGACGTGCGTTGGGTGTGAGCCATCAAAGTGTTTTGAGGACGAAGATCTTGTTGCCCGCTTGTATGTTGCTGCTTTACATGTGCTCGATACATGTGTAAGGTACGCCGATCCATGCGCCGTCGCTGTGAATCTTGTATCGCTGTCGGGGGCTGCTCTTTCGAGCACCTCTTGTAAACTGTTGATAAATTTTTGTTTTCTTTTTTCTTTACTTGTCTTTTCAGTTTCCTTTGATTCACACTGCTTTACAAGCTAGTGCTTTAATGTGCCATAACCGCACACACATTCCTATCCGAAATATGCTTATTTATGTCCCCTATACCCACCTTTACATTTTCGACATATATTTTAGGACCACCCTGTATAGTTATATTAGTGCGGAATATTAGAGAAGACTGCTAGTGCAGAGGATAATTTATGTTACAAAATAAGAAGCACTAAAGTACTTTCTCAGAGTAAAAAATTTAAGTGAAATAAGTGTTAAGTAAAGTTAAAAAAATTTTACCCAAATTTATAAGTTTTTTGCATAAAAATAATTCCAAGCAAAATTTGAGTTTTTTATAATAATTTATTATCTTTTTTTATTATTTAATTTTATAATCTAATTTCTACTTCATTTCAGAGTACCTATTTTTGTTGTTGTTGTTGACGTATGCCTATTTAGGCAGAGGGGGTGCGATTGTTCTTGTTTTCCAGTGGCGCCATCTATGGCCAAGAATTCGACTTTGCCACACCGTACGCCACACCCGTTTATAGGGCGGATCCATTCATACATTCATCCACAAATCGTAATTTTGATCTGAATCAGAGAACGATCGATCTCCAATCCAGTGCCTCCAGATGTATTGATTTGTTATGGGAACATGGAGGACTTATGTGACTCGACAGATTTAATGGACAGATTCAGTCACTTCACTACACGAGGAGTCTTCGGCCGGCGGGGTTTAAACCCACGAGCTCTCGGACATAGGCCCAGTGCCCTACCGACCAGGCGGCCCTAGCTTGTTTGAGAAGTTAAGGTGGTCTGTGCACATTGCTGACCACATTGCCTCAATCAAACCGTCTACCGTGGATATTTAGAGCCTTAACCTCTATGGCTCTCAGCCACCCCACTTACTTACATATTTATTTAAATCAATATAAACTTTATATTCATCTATGAACTATATGATAAACAACTTGACCAATATCTGTTTCCCATCTATTATTTAAATTCATTCCTTTACTGAATGATTATCTTTTAAACATTTTATTTCAAACAAATTTAACCAATATTAGTTTTCATTTAGTTTGGTAAAAGAAAATATTCGGTAAAACAGATGCCGATTAAAAGGGGGTTAATTGTATGTTATTTTTGCATTTTGTGCATCTATATAAGCATTCCCATACATCTATATATATATTTATCTTACACGGCACCAAAAAAAAGCCTCATTACAACTTCCCGAATGGCAGCGTTAGAAAATCGACCAATGTCACATCTAAATGCATCTAAAAATGTCACATGCAAGTCTAGCTGAGGTGGCTCAACATATAGCGCTTTTAAAAACGGAAACAATAACCAGAGTGAGCATTATCAGGTTGTTCAATTCAGCTGCGACAAAAATTAAAATAAACACTTTAAAAAATAAAAATGCTGTTGCCAGCCATAGAATTTTTTGAAAGTTAACTTAGCGACATAAATCAAAATTATGATACCTGAGCGCTTGACGTAATAAATCCTTCAATTCTATAAGTGTTGTATCGCCAAATGCCCAAATTAACAATTGCAATTTCAAATTAATATTGAAATGTACTGGTTTAGAATTTTCTACAGTGAAAAGTTTTCAGAACTTCAGTATTCAAAAAAGTATACAAAAGCTAGACGTTAAGAACGTATCCAATGAGCGAGTAAAGCGAGCATTGGATTGTGAAGCAATCCGAAATGAACTGCGAAAGCAGTTCCGGGGGTTGGTGAGCGCCAGCGAGCAGGGGGCGAAGCCTCCTAGTAAAAATATAATACAGGTTAAGGGGTAAATTCGGAAATTTTTCTGATGCCCTTTGGCCAGCCACCTGTAGCATTTTTAATAGTGGAAACTTTTTCGAAAATTGAAGGCTTTTAAGCAATTGGTTGTAGATAACGGTTGAAAAACTGTTGATAGTAATAATGTAAAATATTTCTTTCGATGTATTCTCATAATACGGTAAACATTACAAGGTTCATTTATAAATTGACGAAACATTTTAAGAAACAAGCGTGAAATTAAGTAATTTTTGAATATTATATTATAGTCACAATGATTCATATATATTGAAATATAATAATGATAAATAATATATAATAATAATATATAATAATAATAATAATATATAATAATAATAATAATAATATATAATAATAATAATGATAAAAATAATAATAAAATGCACATTGAGTGCTTTTTCCGCGAAAAAAGTGGCAATCTTGCAGCGACTAGCAAAATTTGTTTTAATCGTCATTCGTTATATTTCGTCGCCTTGTAGCCGTTAATGACAGTTAATTTACTCACAGGTTGAGTATAATTAAGTTCAGAATTCCTGAAAGCAGTTAAAAAATTCTTCTCAGCACGTTTCGAAATCTTGACTGAGTATCTGATACGAAGAAATTAAAGGATTCATGGTATTAGAGAAAGGAAATAGCTCAAAATTTTAGCCAAATAAAACAATTTCCTCCCTCCCTAGAAAAAGAATGTATTTGCTTTAAAGAAAATTTGTAAAATATATTTTTTTCTGTTTTAACTCTGGATCTATCGTATTTTGAACCATATCGTTTTGATTGGATTCTTTTTTTTAATCGTATTAACGTTTTTCTTTCTTTCTAGACGCTACATTTATTTTCCCTTCTTTTCTAGGAATGCGTAAAACAAGACATGGAAAAAGTTCGTTGTCGAGTAACAGTGGCACCTAGTAATGATTGCATAGAAAAAGTGATCCAATATATGCAAGGTGCCTCTTGTACTGAAAGTGAAGGAAATGGTGGAACTGGAGGAGGAAATGGAGGTTCTGGAGGAGGGAATGGTGACTGTGGAAAAGAAAATGGGTGCGATGGAGAAGTAAATGGGGGTTCGGGAGGAGGAAATGGAGGTTCTGGAGAAGGGAATGGTGGCTGTGGAAAAGAAAATGGGTGCCCTGGAGAAGGAAATGGGGCTTCTGGGGGAGGAAATGGAGGTTCTGGAGGAGGGAATGGTGGCTGTGGAAAAGAAAATGGGTGCGCTGGAGAAGGAAATGGGGGTTCTAGAGGAGGAAATGGAGGTTCTGTGGGAGGGAATGATGGCTGTGGAAAAGAAAATGGGTGCGATGGAGAAGGAAATGGGGGTTCTAGAGGAGGAAATGGAGGTTCTGGAGGAGGGAATGATGGCTGTGGAAAAGAAAATGGGTGCGCTGGAGAAGGAAATGGGGGTTCGGGAGGAGGAAATGGAGGTTCTGGAGAAGGGAATGGTGGCTGTGGAAAAGAAAATGGGTGCCCTGGAGAAGGAAATGGGGCTTCTGGGGGAGGAAATGGAGGGAATGGTGGCTGTGGAAAAGAAAATGGGTGCGCTGGAGAAGGAAATGGGGGTTCTAGAGGAGGAAATGGAGGTTCTGGTGGAGGGAATGATGGCTGTGGAAAAGAAAATGGGTGCGATGGAGAAGGAAATGGGGGTTCTAGAGGAGGAAATGGAGGTTCTGGAGGAGGGAATGATGGCTGTGGAAAAGAAAATGGGTGCGCTGGAGAAGGAAATGGGGGTTCTGGAGGAGGAAATGGAGATTCAAGAGGAGGGAATGGTGGCTGTGGAAGAGAAAATGGGTGCGCTGGAGAAGGAAATGGGGATTCAAGAGGAGGAAATGATCCATAAAAAAGCTATGTCTACGAAGCATTTTATCTACGATCAGCCTTTACTAACCATTCTATAGAGGGCGTATAATAACATGCATAATTTATACCTCCAGCACATTGGATAATAGCATGGTATACTACATTATATGATATGATACAATTAAATTAAATATGTTTTCTAATATAAGACTACTTTCTTTTATATAGTAGTTGTGTTGGTCGAATGTATTTTGTTTTATTAAAAAATTTATTTTATTATTTTATGTATTTCGTCTTTAAATATAAAATTTATTTTTTATGTCGCCTATTTACATTAACAGGAAAATCATTTTAACGTGGATCCCTCATATAGTCCCATAGGTACCTTAAACCATTTTATTATGAAATATTGTCTCAAGCTTACTGTGCTTAGAGCATGTTTTCGTTTAAATTTAACGATAGTATAGTGTAATCAAATTTAAGATGGATAAATATGAATGAGAATGTATGGTTGAATTTAGCAGTATATTAAGATTGTAGCAAATTTGCACGATATTATGATTCAAATCGCTTCAAAATTTCTAACTATGTAGAAAAAATATATTTTGATAAAAAGTAGGACACATATTCCAAACTTCAAAAAAATGATAAATAAATAAATAAACCAATTAATAAAATAAAAATATCGCAGTTGTTGTTTTTATGAACCATAATTAGGTTTTTTTTTATGAAACATAAAAACGCCATCTTATTAACATTTAAACGCATTTACATTACACAGGTTTTACATGTTAAGAAGTTTTAATTCTCTTTAGGATATTTACCAAACATTCAAAAAAATTTAATATTTAATCTACAAAAAAAGCTGGGTCATTCGTAAATTTAGACTGGAAAGCTGACAGCGCGGCACATTTATTAAAATATAAAGAATAACCCTATGAAGACGTATTACTATCTGAGTAAATTTAGCATATGGGGTGTGGTGTGGCTGAAGCTTAACCCACCAACGGTTTAGCAGATGGACAAAATTGAGGGAATGTTTCTCCTCAATACACTATTTCCCTATTTAATTAAACATAAAAAACCGTTTTGTTATGCGGAAAGATCTGCAGGTTAAAATACGACTTTTTACGCACTGGACCGTCAGTGGGTAAAGTAGCACTGCGCGGTATAAAGATTTTGGGGCCTATATTTACCAAGGTAGCTATTTTAAAAAGCTCTGCTTTATTAAAGTAAGTAGTAAAGTAAAGTAAGTGATGTTATTTATTAAAGTAGTTAATAAATTACTTAAAATCTTTTCCTAATAATTATTTGTTAATTTATTATTACCTTCTTTGCTTTCTATTCTAATGGAAAAATTGAAAAACCAATTTAAACTTTTCCTTAAAATAATGCGAAAGGGCAGATATGATCACTCAACTGTCATTATGTAATGATAGATGAGTAGGGAAAAAATGGGGAATTTTCAGTATAACTTTTGCAAGCACAAAACCGGGTACCAAACTTAGAACGCGGTCTCTAGAAAATTGTGAAATAATTTATGAAAAAGTAAACGACAGTCTCTCGTTCCAAATAAATAAATGGCATCACTGATGTTAATCAGAGAGTACTTTTGCGATCCTACTACCCTTGGTTCTCGAAAAAAGCTTTTGTTTGAGAATTACAGCTTAAAATAAATTTGAAAAATTCAGAAATTTAAATTAAAAATCAAATTTAAATTGTATTTAGAGACTCCTATTAGTTATATTCTCATCTGCAAGATATAGTCGGAAGTTTTGGAACTTATCCTCACTATATTAGTTTTGCTATATTAGATTTGCTATAAAATATGTTATGAGTTTTCTTCAATCACACTTTTGGAGATTCGCTTGCGATAAAATGCAACTGGCAGTAATTTTCCATTCGAAACGCTGAAAAATAATCTACAAAATATACTTATCGTTCCCCATTGCCTAGAAAACATTCCACGTTCAAACATCTAGTAACCTTAATATCATGCTATGTTGAACGATATTATACGGACTTTTTAAATTTGATTTAACTCTACTATGGTACTACTGTTTCAATTCAACACTTTTCTAAGGTTGCAGCAAGTTAACACCGTATAACCGTTCGATTATACGGCGCAAATCGTAAACATTGTTTCTAAGAGTGTAGGGTGACCTATTTATAAAAGTTGGGTAGCTTTTATAGAGATGTCTAAGCCAGAGGCTGAACTATATCACTTGAGTCGAATCAATCAATTGTATTAATTTTATCCTCAATTGAACGTTTCGTATTTCCACCTCAAAGAAACGTGTTCCTTTTGGCTGCTATCTGTAACCGATAGATCAGAGAGGGATTGCCATTGGACAGGTAAGTTGTGTGACGTAGACGTTGAGTCCATTCAATAAATGGATAATCAATATTCGAACAATAATTAATCTTTTTTTTTTCTCTAAACAAATTCTTTCAGAAAACAAAGAGTCATTAAGGTAGGAAAAACAAAAACCAATCATAGATATATTTCGTTACAGTTATCTAAACATTTGCCAAAATATACACTTCAAAAAGTAATATTTTTTGAACCAAGTAAGATCATGTATATAAATAATTACCGAAAATCGGAGTATGTTTATTAAACACAATATAAACAAAATGCATTTCATTTTGTGATGAAAATAGCATTTACATAATTTTTTTGCAATTTTTATTTAAAAGCAATAAAAAGTAAGTGAGCTAACCTATATTTAACACTGTACTAAAAATAAATTGAAATTAGTTTTCAAAAATTTTGCAAGGTCAGAAATAATTGAAGTTTGAGAAAAAGACGCTTAAGATTTCCTTGCCTTTGTTAATTTAATAACTTAACTACCGAAAATTATGTTAGCGTTTTTGAATGACGTAATTAAATTACTATTTAATTCCGGTTTTGCTTGATAAAATCAAACAATGTGTAACTGAAAGTTTTCTACATTTCATGTTAACAATTAATTAAAATATAGTAATCAATTATCATCAAACATTTAATAAAAAGATGAGTTGATTATGATAAGACTAAAAGATTATTATTATTAAAATTATGAGAAAGACGTGAAAAAAGAAAGACAAATATTTTCGCTTCCTCATGAAGTTTTGATGCTCAGTTTCATTCATTAACATATAGTATAAATCGACCAGTGAATGAACATTTACACACAGTTTGTTCTTTAAAAAGTCTAAATATTTTTAAAACATGTAATTTATTGTAAATGCAAAATGCAAAAAAGGGGGTGTAATTTATTAAGTATTGTTTTAGGGTTTTAAGGAATTTAAATAATAAGAATAGTGAGATAACAAAGTGAATATACATCTCTTACCTGCGAATAAACACAATTTTCTTCTAGCGTATGAGCACTTGATATTCTGATTATATTATCCCTTTTTAAAGAATTACAATTCATATAAATGCCTGAAAACAAGTTTTCTCCCGGAATTAAACTACACAATTCTAACTATTTAGGAAAGTTTTATCCAGTGTCGCATATTGTATATGTGTATCGAAAATAAAAGTCGATTAAATAGAGAAAAAAAAAATTCTTATACGTTGAAGTAAAAAATGGACTATATCAGCGACAGCAGGGTGAAAGGAAAACATAGTTAGAAAATCGAAGAAATATGTCTGAACGTGGGGAGAGCGAGGAAAAGTTTTAGAACAGAACAAAATCAGACACCTTGGATATAGAGATATATGAGCAAAGACGGAAAAGAGAAAGAGTGAGTTTTGTTTGACATAAGATGCTGTAGACAGTTTGGCCTTTGTCATTGCTAAATTTTTTCTTTTTCTTTTTTTTAAATTTGTTTCTCGTTTAATGGATTTACCTGGATCGTCACAGAACAGCCTTTTCATTGAAAAAGCTACTGTAAGCCGTGAGATCAAGTCTGACACTAATTCTAGAATGGCAAGAAGAAAGCGCAAAAACATATTGAGGAACATCAATAATTATCCTTTTTTTAAAAAAAGAATTAATTCATAAATAAATATCTAATTTTGTCATTATGTCTAGTCCATTTTACGTAAAACCTTGTTGGTTACACATGCAAGGGAGTGACTATAGACAGTGTAAATTTTCAATTAAATGATACACCCCAAGATGTAATCGAGTTAATATGTTTTATATGCTAGTAAATTGGTATTTAATAATTGTAGTGGTATGCACTTTACACACATTTCATTACCTAATATATATTTAATTTCATTTTTTTAATTTCATTCTTTAAGATTACTTTTCATGATACGTCTGAATTTCTTAAGACTTTATCAGTTTTACAAGGTTTGTCTTTCAAATATACTCAGTATTAAACTGAGTTATCGTCTTAAAATGATTCGCCTTCTTCTCATCTGAACAATTTTCTTAGAGTCTTCCTTTTAATTTCTGGTCATAACATACCATTATCGACAGCATTCTTCAAGTTGTTCATAGGCATAGGAAATCCAGTTTTGCCAATTTCCTAATGCTAGTACTTCTACAAAAAATACCTGTACTTATAATGGTCTTAATGTGCTTGCCTTTACTTGTTATCATCCTAAACTTTGTTAAAAAGTTTTGCTTTCGGAACATGAAACTGAACAGATGTTGTTCAGATTGAGTTGCTGTGACCTCACAGCTTCAATGAAACGTTGTCAAGATCTGTTTTTTAATAACTATATCTCTCATACTTCTCTTTCTGTGAATATCGCTGATCATAAGTGAGATTGCTTTCGAAAGGCAATATTTGTCTTACATTATAATCTTAAACGGAAAAGTTATAAAAATAATATCTTATTCTAAAATAATATCTTAATAGCTCAGTACAAAATACAATCTACACCATTAATTTTAAGCAAATGTACCTAACATATAGCCATATTAAAATCATACTACATACACACTATTCATTCACTTGGAGATTTGTTTCCAGTTAAGAAATATGCATTTTCGCAGTCACTAGTTAGAAGATGTTTTTTGTATTTTTAATTGAATTTTGATGTAAAATTTGACTAAAGGTACATAAATTTAAACTTTTTCTTTTATTTATATTAAAATGGAAAAATCCCAGTTAATGAGCATCTTGTCCATTCATTGGTTTCTTATCCTTTGATAATTTAGATAATAAACATCTCCCAATCTTAATATTTGTTTATGCTATTATGCTTTAAAAACTATTACGTAACTTCAATAACCATCTTTTGAATTTCCTTTTTCAAAGTGAGAAAAAACTGTTACTATTAGATCTAATTAAAACAGATAACTACACACACTCACTTTATAATTTTGTCAGAGAAACAAGGTGCTGCGTAGACACTAAGAAATTCAAAAAATTTTCCTGAGAAGACCATGTGACCCGGTAATTCAATGCACTGTCATATGGCTTCCTATTGTTATGCAGTAAGCAACTGTTGCCAATCAATCTAAAAAATGAAATGATGAAATGTTAATTTTTTGGGGTATGTTCGTTCACTGATTGGTTTACCCTACTTACATACTTTTGACATTAAAGATTTGTTCAAATCTGTTGCATAAATGCTTTACATTAAATTGTTGTGTTATTTACTGTGTTATTTATTAATATTTTAGGGTTAAGTTTTGATGATGATTAAATATAAATCTAATAATATCTTTAAAAATAATGTCTTTAAAAATATAAAAATAATTAAATAATCAAATAAATAAATAAATAAATGAATAATAAACCCTGATTGTGTCATTTTGAATACTTTTATAGTAAGGCATTTGAATAGGAAAAAATTTTGGTTGGTATTTCCGTGTTAGTTCTAAAAATTTCATTTTCATTCTAAAACATTTTCTTCAATAAAAAAGAAGAAGAAAAGTAAATAAAAAAGAAAAGTTTTTTAAATAAGAAAAAAAAAAGAAAAAAAATCACCATGTATTCGAATTTTAGTAATTTTGATCCCTCTCTGCAGTGCTACTAAATATTAAAAACAATTAAAGTTGGTTAAGTTGGTTTTCTTCCATTTGACAAAAAGTTATAAGTTCTTAAAGCAATAAAAAAAAAGAAGAAAAAAAAGCACGGTCCAAAAAAAAAAAAAAAAAAAAAAAAAAAAAAAAAAAAAAAAAACAAACATAAATAAATAAAAAAAAAAATGAGAGAGACAAAGAGAGATAAACTGGAGAGTTCATAAATTTAGTATAATACTTCATATTTATTTTAGAAATATTGATTTAAGCACACTGAAACGATCATTTTAAATAATTCTTTGATCAAACGGTTTACGTTTCAAATAATAATAAAATCTCATTATTAAAATTTTGGCGTTCGAATACTTAACATTTTAAAAAATAATCCAAGCAACTATTACAAATTTTCACTTTCTTTGTTTAAAAATACTTCTAATGGAATTTATTAAATTAATTGTTTCGCAAAAAACTTACAAACTAGTTACACAAAAGCAATTATTTATGAATAAATCTGCCTTTTAAAGTACGTCATTTGATCTGCACCGTAACCCCTCTAGGCTCTTATTATCATGCCCTAACACCTCACGCTAAACAGAGCTACAAAATAAAATGCCTTAGGAGATTCAAGCTCATTTATCCAAACTTTCTCATTAAATGCGGATTACCGCTGTTTGAGTAAATCTTTTAGTTAAAGTTTTCAAGTTAAATGGATAGTTTATTGATTTTTGGTTCGTCCTTGAGACGAATCGTTTTAATTTAGATTTGAAAAGCAGCATTAAAATTCATTTATGATTTCGAACACAGTTTAACCGGTTTTAAGATTGGCTAAAACTATTTATTGTAATTCTGGTTTGGACTAAACTGATTCTTCTCAAAATTTTTGAGTATTTATTTCTTCATAACTATGGGTAGTTTTTTTTTTAAAAAAATGACACTTTTTATCTAAAGCAAGTTTCAGATAAATTTCGATTTGCAAAAAATTATTAAAAATTCGCAAGTTGTTCTTAATTATGTTAGTGATAAATATGCTCATATCGTGAGTAAACAAATCCTTCTTAAAAATTTTGAGTACTTATTTCTTGAAACTTCTTTGTATTTTTGAAAAAAAGTAACGCCCACTTTGAAATCTGAAGAAAGTTACAAATGCAAAAAATTAAAAAAATTCACAAAACGTCCTTCATTATGTTAACCTATGCTCCTAACCTGGCATGATTTTTAGACTAAATGAATGCTTCTTAAAATTTTTAAGTAGTTATTTCTACACCAATATGAGCATTTTTAAATAATTGATTGAAGGAGCATACATATGAAAATAAAGGACACTTTGCAAATTTTTTATAACTTTTTCCAATGAGAAATTCATTTGAAACTTAATTTAGATTACAAAGCAAGGGTCAAATTTTTAAAAAAAAATATCCATATATGTGAAGAAATACACACTAAAAATTTTTTTAAGAAGCATTTGTTTAATATAAATCATGCGACATAATAGCGCATATATGGTTAACATAATGGAGCGAATTTTAGTATTTAATTCATTTGAAACTTGTTTCAGATTGCAAAGCAAGCGTCAATTATTTCTAAAATATGTGAAATAAATTCCCAAATTTTTTAAGAATAACATGTTTTAGTTTAAACCATGCTACGTTAAGAGCACTAATATAGTTAACATATAAAGGATATATTTTGAATTTTTTAATAATTTTTTTTTCAATAAGGAGCTAGCTCATTTGAAACTTGATTAAAATTAAAGAATGAGCGTCAATCCTTTCGAAAATACCCATATATGTCAAAAAATATGAACTCAATTTTTTTTAAGAAGCAAATTTAGTCCAAACGATGCTACGTTAAGAGCATGTAAAAAAAAATAAAGAAAGACATTTTGCGAATTTTTTGTAACTTTTTCCAAAGAGAAATTCATTTGAAACTTGTTTCAAATTTCAAAGTAAGATTAAATTTTTCAAAAGATGTGAAGAAATAAATACGAAAAATATCTTAAGCATTTGTTTAATCTAAACCATGCGACTCTAAGAGCATACATATGGTTAACATAATGGAGGACACTTTTACGAACTTTTTATACCATATTACATAAAGAGCCATGTAACGTCATCCCTTCTAAAACCTTATCATTGGAGTTGAACTTTCATCCACACTGAGGAAGTGGTGTGTAGCACTCATCCTCTAGCTAGACGAGAGATCATCAATCCGAAGTGGGGTGAAGCGCTCACTTTTCCTCTACTCACGTCCATGGAATGGCGTACAGACCCGAGAGAAATACAATACAAGGAATACAGTAGAAATAATGTTCCTTGGGATGACCGGGGCTGTGAGACCACTGCCTTAGAACTGCATACGTAAAAAATAATAATAAATAAAATAAAATGAATAGAAAATAAAAATCGTAATAATTCCTCATAGTGACTTTCGTAATAATTCGTAATCGTAATAATTCCATATAGATGACTTTTTTAGATTGCTTTTCAAAGACGCATTTGATTTTATTTGAATAATCTCAGAATGTTTGAAATAAAATTAATAATTTCATCTCAAAAACAGTGTACATGGTTCCACTATCGACAAACAAAGCGTATGTCATAAGAAGGGTTCTAGCCCTCGCTCTCTTTCAAGAGTCAAAGCGCAAATTTTGCATCTTAGACCGCTTGACCATCTTGACTACGCCCGAGTCAAATTTTCGCAATTATGGACATTGTCTTTTACAATAAGAACTTGGTACTTTAAATCAGCGATTCCCAAATGATGTTTCACGGAACACTAAATTCTGCGCAAGTGTTACAAGGGTTCTGAGAGTTCAGATTTTTTTTTACCAGTCATGATTTTTGAAACATGTGATTAAATTTAATTTTAATTGATATTTTTTTATTTATTGAGTAGTTCCATTATTTTAAGGAAATTATTTAATTGAAATGCTTGAAAATGAGGAAAAGACAAATTTTTTTTTCTATTAACAAATAATATTGAAATTTCATGTATAGAATATGCATTTATGAATTATATAATAATAATTTTATGAATTTGCATTAGTATTCAAATCAAATAAAATTAACCAACTTCAAGTATGTCTCTCTGATAACCATTTTTAATGTTGTTTTTTTCTTCGTCTGTTTTCGTTTTTATTTCAACGGGATATGCATTTCAGTTCATTTAATTTTCGTTTTCATCAAATTAAGAACTACCTATGAAGAATCTTTTATATTAGTCCCTGCTAAGAACTAGAGAAGAAAATCAAATTAACTAGACAAGATGGCACTCCAGACATGTGAATTCAACTGTTAGACATAATATCTAATTTCAAGACTATTGATAAAATTATATGCTAAGATTTTTTTTCTATTCTCCATTCATTCATTAAATGTTTTTAAAATAGTTAATAAAATTTCAGTCATTGAATATTTTCAAAATAGCTTTCCATTTATTTGTAAGTTCACTATTGCTAATGAAATTTACTTATTAAGTCTCGATAGTTTCACAAAAAAAAAAGATTTTTCCTTTTGGGTTCCATATTTGAAAAAAATTAGAAACCACTGCCTTAGACTACATTCTATCTCAAAAAACTAATAATAAATAAAATAAAATGAACAAAAAATAGCAATCATAATAATTCCTTTGGTTTAAAAATTACTTTTTAAAACCGTTTATCGAAAGACGCACTTGATATCCACGAATAGTTCTTGAATGTTCAAAATAAAATTGAACATTTCATTGCAAAATTATAGAAAAAAGTTCCACGATAGAAAAAAATTATATGTCAGAAGTGGGGTTCGAACCCACGCTCTCTTTCGAGAACCAGAGCTTAAATCTGGCGCCTTAGACCGCTCGGCCATCCTGACGACAAATGCCATTAATTTTTCTAATATTAAATAATATTATAGCATAATTTTATTTTCTTGTGAATGATTTGGAATCTTAGACTATTCATCTCTTTTTTGTAAAAAAGAAATTATTTTATAATAGATGTGAACGAGTGAATAACGACGAGCAGACAAATACTCATAAGTTAGATGTGCTGACTCATATTCGATACGTAGAGAGTGACGTTTATATATTTATTCAATGACGTCATTCCGCCACCATGTTTATTGTGAAGACAGAATTACTACTTAATCATTATTTCAAAATATGTTTCTTTCAAGTGTTTGATTTTGAGGGTTTTTGTGAATGGAAAATCATTTTCGAATTCCAGTGTTTTATTATTATTTTTTATATAATTATAATTGTGTCGTGTATATATGCAGTTCATTTAAAAAAGAATGAAAACATATATAGCTTTTGTATATATAAAAAAATATTTAAGCAAACGGAACGAGAGTATTGAAGAAAAACTTTGTTAAGTGGTACATTTAATTTAAGAGATTTGGTTATATTATGCAGAGATGCCAACTGCTCCGGACAAACCAAAATAATTTAATAAAACGGTAAATAACTACAAAGTAAATTTTGTAAATATTTGACTATTTTTTCTTGCTTTTTAAAAGATATAGCATGACATAAATACTATAAAGTGGTGAATTATATAAGCCTACGAATTATTTAGAAATAGTGGAGGAAAAAAATCCACTAAATTGAATTTAAACCTAGAATCACAATATATAAACTACCACTTTAAAATATATATTTACTGTTCGGAGCAAGTTGGCATCTCTGATTATGTATATTTTAGTTGTACTATATTAAGGTGACCTGATTTTTCTAAACCATGATTTGAGGAAAAATCAGAGGAGAGTCCTTAAAAAAGTTTGTGATTTGAAGGCATACGTATATTTATGTAAAATATAAATTTATACATGCAAATATTTCTTTTTTATTTTTAATCGATAAATCAGATCGATCAGGTGTAGAGCCATATTTTATGTTTTGACATATTTTATGATATTCCACATTTGTTTAACACATGTATATGATTATTAAAATTTGCTATTTTTTGATGAAGTTATTTTCACCTTGTTTTCTTTTTAGCTTGCTGATTTTCAGCTTTTCGCTTGTTTTCTCCGAAATACAAAATTATATTGTTTATTAATTATCTTATTTATTAATCGTGTTTAAAAAACATGAGTTTTTTTTTACATTTTACTGTTTATAAAAAAGATTAAAAGTTTTCAGTTAAATTTGAGGACATTTGAGAGCATTTTTTAAGATTTGAGATTGAATATATTAACAAATCGATAAACAAGTTAAACTGATTTCTGTTAAACTGAATCTGCTGCAAAGAATAAATAAATTGATAAACAAGTTAAACTGCTTCCTGCAAAATTGAATCTCCAGCAATATATTAACAAATTGATAAACAAGTTCAACTACTTCCTGTGAAACTAAATCTTCTGCAATATATTAACAAATTGATAAGCAAGTTAAACTGCTTCCTGTAAAACTGAATCCGATACAATATATTAACAAATTGATAAGCAAGTTAAACTGCTTCCTGCAAAACTGAATCTCCTGCAATATATTCAGTGTTGCGTCCTGCAAAAGGAGATTCAATTTTATCTGCTGCAAAACTGAATCTCCTGCAATATATTAACAAGTATCGGAGATATTTAAACTGGTCATCTAACCTAAACTTATCTTAACTTATCTATTGCTATCATTTATTGAGGATATTATCAAGTAATCTTCTTATTTAAATTTTATACTCTTATTTTTATTTGTAACCATCTAGACGCTTGAAATTTTTTTTTGCTGTTACATTAACTCAGTTAACACCATAAATGTAGCGAATTAGCCCTTTGGGTTAAAAAAAAAGTCGTTTGGATATTATATGTCATAAAATTAGTTCGTGGTGACATTTAATTGAGTCACTAGACAGAACTATGAATTAATTCTAAAATTTTAGCAGTAAATTTAATTTTAACTTAATTGTTGTCGGAGATTGAAATTAGGATCTGTATTATCCTTTTTTTTTCTTTACAGAACTACCTTATGCCTCTTTTGGTATTAGGGAACTTGTATTTTAAAAATATTCGAAATGATTGCCGAAGTCAAAACTTTTAATTCAGTCAAACTTTCAACATGACGGATTTAAATTTCTTACGGAGTTTGTCTTTCACTTGTTTTACTCTGGGTCAGTCCCAGTTTATAAAAGCTATTATTCAGCTTATCTGAAATACGTAATTGTTTTCTGTTTCATTTTCAGATAGTCGATATTGACTGTTGCACCATTGAATTCCGCGATCAATTTATCCTATTTAAGTTTGATGAATTCATATAATTGATATTTAAAAATAGTTTTTAGATTAGAAATTTAATTAATTACTTTGCAATTGTATGTTTTAATTATTCGTTTTATCTAAAATTTCGAAGAAAAACAATCATGAAAACAAACATAATCTCACATAACCATAAGATAGTGCAACAAAAAGGCATAACCGTTTTATTTTAATAAAATTTTGTTTTGATAATGATGTTTGATAAGAATTTTTGAAATAATATTTAAAACTTATTATATTTCCTCATTTATTATCATCTTAATTAAATACATATCTTACTGTAAATAAATATGCATAGAAAAAAAAAAATTGTACCACGTTAACTTCAAAATTCTTTTAGAATAAGAATCTCGATAAATCTTAATATCTGCTTAGTATAGGATTTTTAAATATTAAAGAAAATTTTAAGCTTTCAGATGGATTTAATTTGAAATTCAGCAAAAATTTTTAATACAAATTAATAAATTATAAGAGGAATAATTTTCATGGATCTTTTATTTTCATTCTTTTTAATAATATTTTTCAATTTTTCAAATTAAAATATTTTTATTATAAAGTAAAAGCGTTTTCTGAAAATGTTTAATTCAAATCTAATCCTTCGAGAATTTAAAAATTTAAAAACCTAGCACTATATATTTAGCTACTCTTAAGATATTTACATATTTAAAAGAAAATTAAATTTTGCGGTCAGAAAATTTTTAATTCACTACGTATTCTGAAAATTATGTAGCAGTTTGGCGATGTATTTTTGTATTTTGGCGATGTAGACAACGAATGTATTTTTTTAATAATTTTCATTTCGTAACAAATTATCTTCACTATTTTTTCTTTTTAACATTTTTCAGAAGAAGTAAAAAAAAAAACATAGAATATAAATTTATTATGAATTCAATTAGAATTTATGAATATTTTAGAAAAGATACAAAACAATAGCATTGTTGAAGGATAGGCAAAAAGATAAATATCTAATCTATACAAACAAAAAGACTAAAAGCTTCCTTTCAAAGTGCACATCCTATTCTAATTTATAAAACAATAGAAAAGGGTTATAAAAGAATTCTTTGTAAAAATTTCGTTTTATGTAAGCAAATACATTTTTAGTAGCTAACCATATTGGACTGTTTTTATGTGTTACGAGATTAGAATCTGTATTTAGGTTTAATGCGGAATAAGAGGTTTTTAAATATTTCCGAGAAAGTAGAAGAGTTCTACTTATGACCAATCTTGTTCTACTTAGGACCAATTTTAATTGTTTTATTTTTATACACGGAAAGTAATAATGCATAAAAGCATGGAAATTTTGGAGGATGACACAATTTTGTCTACTTTTACTACTATATTTTTTTGTAAGTGAATTCTATCAGGCCCTTAAAAATTGTTTGAGCATTTTATAGAATAACTAAGTTCAAATGAGCAGCATTTAACTATAACTATCAATAACGATAAAATAGTACAACATTTAATCATAAAATCATCCTTTGATCATAATAGCAAGCAAAATTGCTGTATTCCTAAATAAGGTTGCATTGAATCATGATAACGAACCGTAGAATCCTGTAGAAAATGTAATATGGAATCATTTGCACGATGTTATATTTCAACATGGCTCCATATAATGTTTGCAAAAAACCTTGTACAACAGTTTTATTTTAATACTCTATGAAATTTTAAACAGTATAAAAAAAGTTTTTTAACAAAACTTTTTCCAATAATTTTGAAAGCAAACTTTTTGAAAGTTAAAAGTTTTGAAATGTTAAAAAGTGAAAGAAATTCTCAAAAAATTTATTTAAATCAGCTTTTAATTTTTTTTTTTTTTTTACATTTTATTAAAAAAATTTAGAAACATTTTTTGATAAAAAATAAAGACACAGACATATAAATAACCTTACATAGAATTATGTAGAGTATTCATAAATGACGAGATTTTACATATTAAAATGAATAAAATTGTTTTTAAGAAATTCTTGTGGGAACTCAGAATATTCCGTCAACTGTCAAAAAAACTTAATTAAATGTAAACTAATTAAATGTAAATTGTCCTAAAAGGCCGATATTTATTGATATACAAACTACAAATTTTGGCCTAAATTGTTTTCTGTTCAATGTTTTTTCGATTAGAAGTTTTAAATTAATATGCTTTATTGATTTTAAATATAGAGGGAGCGTTTTTCTATTGGCTGTACTCTTGATTCGCTGACGTTATATATACTTAATAAACAAAACAAAAAAAAAAGAAACAAAAAAATAAAAAAATCAGCTGATTAACTTTAAACTGATTTCGACTATATCATGCTTAGTTCAAATATTAAAGTTAATTTTTTTGTCTTTCTACTTTTAGAATTATAGAGTATTTACTCTATGCTTACTCCACCCAAATAGTTTAAAAATAAATCTTATAAAGAAAAATTTTCTTCGCTTAAAGCAGTGCATCAAAACATTGTTGAAGTTAGCTTGAAATTTCGGTCGATAGAACTGTAACTTACCAAATTGCGTTTAATTATTCACTTCTCGTGATTATAATCCCTAATAATTACTCGATTCTCATAACTTTATTCGAATAAATATTTCGCTTTTAATAATTATGATTCGAATTAATAATTCGATTCTCATAATTGTAATCAAAATTAATTAATCACTTGTCATAATTATAATCCGAAATAATAATTCTATTCTCATAAATATCAAAACATTTAATTAGTGATTTGATCATAAGAATTTCGTGATAAAATTAAGAAGCACGGTATACAGGTAAAAAAATTAAATGCTTATTACCAACGTTTTATCACGGCGAGAAAAAATAAACTAAGATATGTTCGGAAAATTATCTATTGTTACTTAACACGATTTTGGCAAATTTCCACCACCATCCCTTCCACTTTTCTTAACAAATTAGTCGTGAAAACCACGACAAATATAACAGTAAACTTTTTTACTGTAAGTATCTCACATAAAATATATTTTACCTTAAAATCACATTTTAAAGATTGCAACCTCGCATTGTGTTTGTATCTATATACGATGCTCATCCTAAAATAATAATGAAATGGCAAAAGACAATGGAACATAATTAAATTTTATCAAAAAAACGAAACTACTATAAAGATAATTGATAGGCCATACATATTGGATATTTATAACCGGACATTCTCAACTTACGTCATCAACTCAAAATAAAAGGAGATTATCGTGGTTCTTCGTCCCATTGTAAACATGGAACTCTTATTACCTGTCTTTATAATAGTTAGTTCTATGCTTTTAGCATTTGCCCAAGGTCCGTCTTGGGAAGGACGTGGTGAAGAAAGAGGACCTTCTTTTGGCGGACCAGACGGAGCAGATAGATTTCCAGGTCCCAGAGGTTTTGGTGGTCCAGGTAGACACAGAGGACCTGGTGGTCCGCCTGGGCACAAAATGCCAATGATAATGATTCCTATGTATAGTGAGTGTCAGAATTTTACATCTGTTATGACTGAGAAATTTAAAGGTGAGTTAATATCTGTTGCAATTATTTTTGTGATTGTTTTAAGAGGATTATAACGTTTTCGAGATGTTTACACAATGCTTTTCAATTTATCAACGTAAAATATTTTTTAATTTTTTAAATTAAATAATAAAATTGTTTCTGTCGAGCAAATGAAAAAAAAAATTTAAATTGTAATAAAAAATGATAAACTTTCGTTTTTTTCTTTTTCGAAATTTGTTTTGATTTTTAGTACATACTCTTTATAAACTAAAAACTCTTTTAAACTAAAGTTTTAAGCTTTTTATATTAAAATATATAACATAAAAAGCTTTGAGCATTATGCCAGATTCTCATATTCTTCTTGGAAAAAAGCACCACAAACGACTTGAAAGCTACACGGTATTTCTCTGTATTGTTATAATGTTCTGTGTCTCATCTTATTATTATGTATTATCTTATCTTTGTTATCTAGAAGGAATTCTCTAAATTTAAAGAATGCCCATTAGAGTATTTTTCGGGAATGTGTAAAGGGACAGTTTTATGCAAATTTATTAAGATTGGAAAAAGTATTGCTTACTCCTATGCCGTTCTTAGCCGATTCCTATACATTTAATATAATTGTTTTTTTTTAAAATGTCATAAAACTTATTTTTGTTTCAGTCAATTTTTTTTTAAAGTGATCGCTGTTTAAGGAAGAAATAAGTTTTTTATTTTATTTTAAATAAACCAGAAGCGTTTATATAAAATAAAAAAAGTTTACTATATAACTTTGAAAATGTTTCATTTCCTTTAAACTCAATGCAAAATTCGAAGTTAAAGTACGAGAGTACTGGAAACCATTAATCACGAGTCTTACGTAAGTTTACTCTGAATTAAAATCAGAAAGTTTGTGTAAAGATATTCGAGACCGAAATTTTGCAGGAGGAACATAAATAAAACCTTAATAGCGGCTCTAAGACATTAAGACTTAATCAAACATCCTGTTTTTAGCAAGGAAAATCAAACCGTGGCTGAAGTCGTTGTAGGCGAGAACGATGTTTCGTATTGTTCATTCCAATTGAAACAGTTTAACTGCTTCAAATTATGGAATTCTAAATATTTATAGATTGATAATATTAGACACATGCACACATGATCATTATTATGGACTATTGATTAGTTTATAGCAGAATTAATTTATATACGTTTAATTAAACATCTAATATATGCGCATAAAGCTCAAATCACGACACAATAAAGACATACTGTATTGTCGGTTCTGTAAACAAGAGCCTTTTTCAATGTCAAAAAATACAGTAAGTTTCAGTGTAGTCACTCTGTATCTTGACATTGAGGAAGGTTCTTATTTATGGAACTGAAATTATGATATGTCTGTTTTTTGTGTGGCTTTTTTTTTTTTTTTTTTGGGGGGGGGTTCTATAAACAAGGAACCTTCCTCAGTGCTGAGAAGCACAGAATGTGTCAGTGGAAATGAATATCCTGTATTCATTTGGATCAAATATAAATGCTTATTTTAACGAAGAAACCCGATTATAGTGCAGTTTCGAATGAGCAAAACGTTCTAAAATTTACTTTTCTTTGGTTATCAAATGTGGTGGTTCTTTTTTATTAGAAAAAAATTAATATAATAAAATGTAGGTAGGGTATTATTGCATGTTACAATAATGGCTCCAGCTAAAATTTGCGTGCAATAAAAAACTTAGTTCGCACAGAACCTAAAGACGGCGTGATTCACTTTTAAGATATAAGTCTCTCACGCGACTCCTTAAAAAGTATCAAATTTTTAAATTGTATCTCTAGTTGAGAGAAAGAATCACGCTAGTTGAATTATATGCAAAATTATTTGTAAGACTCTTAAAGAAACGGAACTATAAAATAATTATTTGGAGTTATCCAGTGTAAACAAAGGAAAACAGTAACACTGCTATTAAAATTCGAAAGATGATTCTAAATCATTTTATTTTAAAACTCGATTTTAATGTATTTAAAAGTAAAAATAGTTTATTATTTATTTTCAGAAATGTGGTCAAATAAAGAGATCGGACCTGGACAGTGTGAAGGAGATCACCATGTAAGTCTTAATTGTATTAGTTCTTTAAAACCTCGAAATATTTTTTCTAAGATGCTTTACTTGTCGTCGATGCATTATTTGACATTGTTTTAAGCTTAGAATAGCCTTAAGTCCCGCAGTGGACTGATCGCTAATAAACGGTTCAAAGCAGATCACCGAAATCAAGCATCACTGGCTGCGATCAGTGTGCGGGTAGGTGACCACTTGGATCAGTCTGCTTAGGGACCGAGGTTGCGGTACTGGTCCTCGTTAAACTGTTCAACCGTAAAGTGCTCGACTTCACGTGCAGGTCGTCGGGCTACAGAAGCGGGAGTGCCCTCCCCTCTGCAGAGGATCAAAATTGTGATGGCATGTCTTCGGATCATTCTCAGGGATGTTTCCCAGACTGTCGCAAATAGCCCATTGTTCGACGTAAATGAACTACAACTACAACTAGAATAGCCATAACAATTTAATTTTTGTGTAATTAAAGAGTGTTTCTTGAATTTACTCTTGCAAAACTATTATATTCTTTATTCAAAGATAAAAATCTCTTTAATAGTGTCGTTACTTTCGACTTATAATATAACCAACAATTTAAATCTGACGCTATTTAGTTGGAACTCACGCATTTGTTTTTACAAGATCGCAAAATATTTTATTCTCAGATACGTCTGAAGTCTTTAGAAACTAAGAAGAAAAGTCTCAGACGACCGAAAATAAAATCAAAATTGCTTAAATATATAATACAACCTTCATCAATAGTGATAAAGCGCAATCATTTAATTTAAAATTTATTAAACCGAAATATCTATTCATAGGTAATATGGATTACGTATTTCATATTTTCTAATGCATTTAGTACTTAAACATTTATTTTTAAATGTATAAAATAAGCAAAAGATTTATATAAAAGAGATAATAGAACAATGTCCAAACGTTTAAGTATCTGCGCATGCGCAATATTTTACTGAAATTCCTCTGCTACGTGTAACTTCCCCTTTGAATGAACGAAAAGAAGTAATATTTGGTACAAAAGAGAGCAATTATTTATTTATTTAATTATTTTAATATTTAAACACTCTGAATTGTAATATTTATGCTACATGTTAGAAAACAATGCAGAAACATACTTTTACATATCTCAGACATAGACTAGATGAGCTCAAATATTCTCAGACTAGTCAAGTCGTCTTTTTACACATATTTTTATAATCTTCTTTTAAAATAAAAGTTTAACATAAATAAAGTTTTATGAAATAAAGTTTTAAACATAGTTTATGCATATTAGCAATCACAAAGCTTTGAAATGAGTAACAAAGCTTAATAGATTATGTTAATTTCTTCATGCGTGTTACTTCATATTTTTATAGATTTGATAAATATATACATAAGTTAGTTTTAAACTTTTAGTATTTTACCTGATTTCTGAACCAATTTAAGAGAATAAAAAAAATGAACACAATTGAAAACAATCGATCATATAAAAAAAAACATTTTATATATTTATTTATTATTTTTTACCATTGAATTTCAACTCCTTTGAAAGGAATTAGTTGTAAGGTTTATATGATTTTAAACTAAGTAATTTCAAATGGCAAAATTAGAAACTTGAAAGAAATAAAATAAACCGTTCTTAAAATAAAAATGTAACAATATCGACTTTTTTTTAAAAAATATCATATCTCACGAACTGTTCATCCGATTAAGTTCAAATGCTGTTTCATGTTATTTACAACTACGAAGCGCAAAATGAAATAAAGTTTTTGTAATTATGAAATTAAAAATGTATCGACCAATTATTAAAAATTTATTGTTAAATAAATTAATAAATATAATTTAAAAATATATTTTGCATGAATTCATATTTTGCTCACAACGTTAGATAAACTAGTTTTATAATTGCACACATAGTTGCACAGTAGTTGAAAATATGTGGCAAAATTTGCAAAAAAGAAATTAACATAAGCTTTAAGCCCATAGTTTTTAGATTGTAGTAACCACCTCCCTTCACTTAAGGCTCAAAAATCTATCTCCTCCCCAAAAAATATGTTTATTCAGAAAAAAATGTGATACATTGTCTCACTATACTGTAAAAGAGTTTGGATAAAGAAAATGCAAGTATCCTGAGTGCAAGATCCGAAAAATCTATTTTCAACGTAAAATTTTACATCGTAATTTTTACAGTAATATTTATTTAATTACAGTGATTCAGAAAAATTACTGTAAGAATGACGGTGTCATTACCGTAATTTTTTTTACAGAGTAATTAATTTCTACATTATGTAAATTGTTATTTCTTACCTAATTACTAAGTACAATATTGTATACTGTATTTCAATATTGTATATTGTATTACAATATTGTATATAAAATTTATAGTATTCTTTGTTTAGGATTGTATGCTGAAAGACATGGAAAAAGTTCGATGCCGGGTGCAAGCTACCCCTACTAACGAATGCGTAGAGAAGCTGAGGTCGTTTATGCAAGGTGACACTTGTTTAAGGGATGGAACAGGTAAAGATGAAGATAATGAGCCTTAGGATGAAAATGAAAAAAAAAAAAAAAATAGTTCTAAAATTGATGAAAAAAGATAAAAATTAGAAATAAAGAAAATATAATGTCTTGTTTTCCTTCATTTCTGTCATTTTTATTTGAAAATATTCTGCATAATTTACTTCAAGATATTTGAATTGTTCTTTTTTTTATTTCTAATGGTAAGGCATCGTGCAAGAATAAAGTAAGTACTAAAACAAAGAATTAACAAAGAACAAAAATATCCATAGTGAAAAAAAAGCAGTATTTTTAAAAAAAAAAGGACTACACTCCTGAAATAAGAGTTTTTTTTTTTTTTTTTTTTTTTTTTTTGTAGCAATTACATTTTTGATTATCTTGAAAAGAGCTTTTCTAAAACTATGATTAGAGTACTTTTAAAAAATATTTTTGTGGTACAGAGAAAAAAAATAACTACAAATAATCCTGAACATGAAGATAATTTTTTCAAGTAAATGTATGGGGTCAAGATGGTATGGTTGGCAGGGCGCTGAACTCACGTTCGTGAGAACGAGAGTTCCAGTCCAGCAGGCTGAAAACTCCCCATGTAGTAAATGGTGACTGGTAAACGTTAAATCTGTCGGATCACAAAGTCCCCCGTGTCCCCAAAACAAATTATGCCTCCCCAAAACAAATTATTTACCCCGTGTGAACAGCAACCATTCAGCTAGTTTAATAAAAAAATTGGAAAATAGAAGTTTGTTTAAATGAAAAAAATGAAGTTTTTCAGATTAAATTTTGAAACACGTAATATTAAGCATCTTTAAGAAATTATTATTGCTTTTTAATTTTTTGGTCTTTTACGCCTAAGTAAACCTAGGTGAATAAAATCTATCATTATGATAACTATTGCTCTAACCATTGTATTTTCACTTAATTTGTCGTAAACTTAATTATCTGTAATATTTCCTACTTTATACATGTAATAATATAAGTTTACTGCAGTTATTACCCTGGTGTTAAGATCTTTCGCTTGATCCAGTATTTCTTTATTGGATCCTCTACAATCAATTGTTTTTTTATTATTATTCAAGACCACTATAAAAGGGTAAACACCTAAATTACTGAGAAATTAAAGACAGACACTAATTAGAATTAGAAAAAAAACACATATAAAAAATAGTTTTTCTCGAAATTTCTTTAAAACTATACATATTTTTAAAATAATTGCATTGAATATAAAATGTGCGATAATTCAAAGTCATATAGAATGTTCTGTAAACACTGCTTTGAAAATATTCTTCCAATAGAGCATAAATTAATATAAGGAATCGAAAGTTTAAATTTTAGCATGAACGAAAGAAATGTTATCAATATTTAACGAATTATTTGTGAGGAAAACATTGTGCTTTCTTGAAGAAAAAAGGAGTGAATTCAAAATATCATCTTTTAAATATTAAAGACAGTCCTTACGGAACGTCATTGTAAATTAAAACATTTAAAAAGAAAAAAAAACACTTTAAGAGAAATTTTCCGTAATCAACGTATTTTTGTTCATTAGAATATAATAGTTCATTGGAATTTTGTTCATTAGAATATAATAGTTCATTAGAATTTTGTTCATTAGAATATAATAGTTCATTAGAATTTTGTTCATTAGAATATAATAGTTCATTAGAAGTTTGTCCATTAGAATATAATAGTTCATTAGAATTTTGTTCATTAGAATATAATAGTTCATTAGAATTTTGTTCATTAGAATATAATAGTTCAATAGAATTTTGTTCATTAGAATATAATAGTTCATTAGAATTTTGTTCATTAGAATATAACAGTTCATTAGAATATAATAGTTCATTAGAATTTTGTTCATTAGAATATAATAGTTCATTAGAATTTTGTTCATTAGAATATAATAGTTCATTAGAATTTTGTTCATTAGAATATAACAGTTCATTAGAATTTTGTTCATTAGAATATAATAGTTCATTAGAATATAATAGTTCATTAGAATATAATAGTTCATTAGAATATAATAGTTCATTAGAATTTTGTTCATTAGAATATAATAGTTCATTGGAATTTTGTTCATTAGAATATAATAGTTCATTAGAATTTTGTTCATTGGAATATAATTGAAATAGAGAGAAATTTCCCGTTATTCCAAAACGAACCTAGTTAACAGAATGTTTTTAATAGCGTGTGAGATAGAAGAACTCGGAGTTTATTTTTAATTATTTCAAATGTCTGTGCATATAGTTTGTAAGGCAGGCAATGTTGAGTAGCTTATAATTTTAGAGATTAGAAACTCGCTATCTAATTTTCGAATAAGCATTAGGGGTTACAAACTAATTTTTAAACGGTAACGAATCAGAAACTGCTGAATGACTAGTGAGGAAGGAAGAATGAAAAAAAAAATTGAATGCTCGATGAAATTTAATATTATTAAACTTAATATTATAATAACTTGATTTTTAAAATTATTTATAACTTAATATTATTAAATGATTCTTAATTAGATAAACTTTATAATAATCGCCTTTCACTCAGTTTCGTTTCTTTAGAATAAAAAATCACGTTTTATCTTTATGAGCCTCGCTTTCTCCAGTAGTAATTTTTTTGATTTTTACAGCGCTCTTGTTTTTTCCTCGCTTAAATTCAAATTTGAAACCTCTAGTATGCACGTTGTCTCACTTTATTTTTAGAGTAAGATACTTAAAAATCACTCACAGATAATCAGCTATATGTAAGTAAAAATTTCTTTGTGCGACACAATATTATTAAAGTTTGTGTAATGAAATTAGCAAAAAATTTTAAAATGAAATCACCTGTGAGCTTTTTATTATGAATTTGACCCAAAAGGCGTGTTTAAGAAAATAGGCATAACTCCAAACGCGTATTTAATAAAATTAACTTATCTCAAAATGCGTGTTAAAGAAAATAGACATAGCTGAAATGCATATTCAGCTATGTAATTCTCCTTAATGATAATGATAAATACTTAAAATAGTAATGAAAATTATGAACTTCCTGGTTTATTGTTAAATTTGAGTTTATCCAATTTCTTAAATAGGCATATTGAACCATTTCCATTTTTTTTTAAACTAGGCAATTTGAGTTGTGACCATTTTTTATATATTTATTTTTAATCATTTTCCACAAGACATATACGAGGGTTGCTATTTATATTTCTGGCTTAATAATGAAAAAACAAATATGTAGGATCAAAATTGATTTTATTGTTTTTCAAAATATTCTCCATGATGATCAATACACTTTTCCATGCGTTTGAACCAATTTTCAAAGCACTTTTTCCAGTCCGATTGAGGTAACTCCAAAACATGCGTTTTGAATGCATCAACCGCTTCTTCTGGGGTCGAAAATCGTTGTCCACGTAATTTTTTTTTTGATTTGTGGGAATAAGAAGAAGTCATTGGGTGCCAAATCAGGGCTGTACGGCGGATGACCCATCAGTTCGATCTTTCGCTCCGTCAGAAATGCCTTTGTTTGAGTCGATGTGTGAGAGCTCGCATTGTCATGATGAAGAATGATTTGCCTGTTCTTCTGCTTTTTTCGAATTTCTCCGATGACTTCTGGCAAACAAATGGTCGTTTACCATTCAGAATTGACCGTCCTGCGTTGCTCTAACGCCACTGTTGCCACATGACCGTTAATGCCGAAGAAACAGGCAACCATTTGTTTCGATGTGCTTCTTCCTCGAACAACTTTTGTTGGTACTGCCTCGTCTTGGAAGACCCATACAGTTGATTGCTGTTTTGTTTCCGGTTCATATGCATAGATCCATGATTCGTCACCTGTGTAGATGTTATACACAGCCTTTGATGTACCTTGAACGTATTTTTCCAACATTTCCTTGCACCAATCGACACGAGCCTTTTTTTGAGCGTTTGTCAGATTATGCGGGATCCAACGCGAAATTTTTTTTTTACGCTCAAATGTTCATGCAATATTTTATTGATGCTAGTCATACTTATGTCCAAAGACGCCTCTATCTCACGGTATGTCAAATGACGATCTTGCTTTATCAGTTCACGCACAGCATCGATCTTTTCTGGCACAACAACGGATTTTGGACGACCTGCACGGGATTCGTCCGGGATCGAACATCGATTACGATTAAATTCGTTATACCAATTTTTTACAGTGCTGTAGGAAGGCGCTTTATCGCTGAATAAAGAATTAAGTTCATCGAAGCACTCTTGTCTTGACAATCCACGTCAAAAGTTATAAAAAATAATGGCACGAAAATGTTCACGAATCAATTCCATTTTTTGAAAGAGAAGAACTTTTCAATTTACTGTCAACAACACAAATGAAGCTATAATAGTAAATCGTCTGCTGAATTTATGTTTAAAAATATCAAACTTTCGATTAAAATCGTCTGCGGTCGCCTAGCAACACTTACTGTTGCCAAGGCCAGAAATATAAATAGCAACCCTCGTATTGAGTTATGGATATTTTTTTAAATACGCTTTTAAAGATTGGCCATTTTCTGAAACATGTAACTTGAGTTACACCCGTTTTCTTAAATGTGCATATTGAGTAATGATGATTTTCTTAAATACGCATGTCAAACTAAATTCATATTCTTAAACACGCTTCTTGAGCTATGTCCATTTTCTTCGATATGCATTTTGATCTATGTGTATTTTCTTAAATACGCATATTAAGCTTTGACCATTTTCTTAAATACGCATTTTAAACTAAGTACAGGTTCTTAAGTACGCATTTTAAGCTATTTTCTATGTCTTAAATACGCATTTCAAGCTGTGCCCTTTTTTTAAATACGCAATTTGAGCTATGTCCAGTATAAAAAGCTCATTGACGAGATGTATTTTTGAATTGTAGAATTATTTCAAATACTTATACATTTATCAAGCGACAAAGCATTTGATAATTTCTTTTGATTATAATTTTTAAACAAACACTAATTTCAGGAATTTAATTCATTCGATTTAATTAAAGAAGAATATAAATTTTATTTTACCCTGATTAATCAATATTGCTTAAAATTAATTCGTTTTAATTGGACACAAGCCATTTACGTCAAAATTGCATTAAATTTTATTTAACAATGATTTGTTTTAATTACAGCAGCACTAATTACAAATAAGAACATTTTAAAAACTACGCATTTTAAGTCATTAAATTTTATTTCCCAGCTGAATACTAAAATGAAAAATTGCTCTTTATGAAAACATTGTTTTCAATTTGCAACGTTTACTTTTTTTCAGTTAAAGCTGCTTCAGCTTTTGAAAAACTCAGTGAATTTATTTGTACTAAAATTAATAAGGAAGAATTCGAATTTAGATAACATTTTCACTTGAAAGGACGGTTTTAAGCATTTATTTTATCGATCGGTTAAAATATCAAAGGGTAAGCTAAGAAATTTTGCAACACAGCGTAATGTTGTAAAAAAGTAAAGGTTTTAAGAAAAAAAACAAACATTTAATTTATTTAAAATTATTTATGTAAAGAATAAGTATTGATTGATAAGACATGGCAGCAATTTTTTTTTCTGTTGTATGTGATTTTTTAACAGATCAATTTTAGACAATTTTTTTTTATTATTTTAAATTTGCAATTCGGTTTACTCTCCAACCTACGAATTTTTTAAATAACATTTTTGTCTACTTTTTGTCGAAACATACTAGTTTAAAAAGGTTATATATAACAGACGATTGCGTAACTATCGCGACAAACTACGGGAGTTGAGGCACATCATCATGATTAAAATTGCAAAAGAACATATGCCCGGAAATGTTGTCATACGCTGCTAGAGGCACATCCCCTATTATGAACTGTTTTTTTCGTGCACTTCTAAATAAGTCATAATAGGGAAGCGCCTCTAGTGGCGTGCGACGACATTTCCTGGGTTCCTATGCAATTTTAATTTTGGTGATGTGCACTAAGCCTCTTAGAAGTTTGACACGATATTTTCGCAACCCTCTGTTATATCTGACGTTTTCAAGCTTGTACATTTTCACAAAAAAAAAGACTAAAAATGTCGAAAATAAATGTGGTTTTTATACCAAAACTAATGTTAGATTTGAAATCCCCACACCCAAATTAGTAAATATCAAGTATTTGTGTGAACGTAACAAATAGTTTGTTTCCCATTGTAATAGGTTGAACCGAAACATTGTTCGAATTTGCATTAACTTCAATATGATACAAAGATGAAACATATTATTGTACTTCTTAAACTTATTTGTTCAACTAAAACAAAAACGTTATTAAATTCAAGACCTTATTAAAGTAACTTCAATTTTCCATCGTATTATGATTCAAAAGTATGTTTTAATAATATACTACGGTAAAAAAAAAATAAATCCGAATAATGTTAAGGTAAGAAGAACCGGTACTTTTGGGTCGATCATCCGTAAGTTCATTTTTACCGTAAAATATCATAATGTAATTTTTTCAGCAATATTTGCTTAAATAGAATGATTCAGTGATTTATTGGTCGTCATTGCAGTAAAAATTACGCTATTTCAGCTTATTCTCTAATGTATTCCGGTAAAAATGCATATTAGCACCCTGAGTACAGGTACTTTTTACCGTAATTTGATTCAGAATTTCTTAAAGTGTATATTGCTAATCGTTTTGTGATGTCCCTGTAAGGTAAATAGTAATCCAAAGTTTGGACTCCAAAGAGAGTAATCCAAAGTTTGGACTCCTTAATGTTAATTTTACTTTTTGCCTATTTCGTGCCTATCTCAAGAGCTTTTTAAGCGAATTAAAAAAAATTTTGCACACAATTATCCATTTATCCAATAATAACCGAGCAAAAAATAATTTTTATTATAATAAAATAATAAATTTATTATTATAATAATAAAATATTATTTATATATTAATAAAATAATAAATTTATTATTATTAATAAAATATTTTTTATTATAATAAAATTTTATAATTAAAAATAATAAATACTATTTAATAATTGCTGAAAAAATTTTGAATTGTCAGATATACAATTTTTTATATCATTATGGAGAACGTAATTTTACATGGCAATTTCCCCGAAATCGGTCGAATACTTCCTGAGAAGGCAAATTTTAAATATACAAGTTGTTTATTTACAGAGAAAGTAAGTTTTTTTGTCTGTACTTATTTCGCAACTTAAAATATCGTCTGCACTGTTTAATAAGCATAATATGAGGTCACCTTTTCGAACCATTAAGATTGAGTTCTAGAAAGTGAAGATTTGTTCATTGGATCAAAAGTTATTCGGGTTATTTCATTTTTTTTTTTTTTTTGCGTATTGTATATAGATTACTCAAATTAAAGTTTTTTTCTAAAATGCTTTATCTTCACATTTAATTTAATAGAGAAATAATACCGCATGCGAACGTAATCAGTAAAACTTTTATAATGTTATTTCTGCTTCTTTAAAGTAATTTATTATTCTTAGATTTACTTTTTCCCTCCTGCTAAATTTAATCTAACGACTTCCTTAAAGGCACGACGAAATCCTTTTTCTTCGATATAATCCTATTTTAAATAAAACTTGAAAATGCTTAAGAGAAAAAGGATTAGTGGAAAGGAAGAACTCAGGATATTAGCATTACTTTTCTCCATTAGTTTAAATCCATTAGTATTAAATGAATTTTTTTTTTCAAGTTTAATTAACCTTTCATCGATAAAGCAAAATGTATTCTTTGAAGTTTTTACATTGAATAAGGAAAACTTTTAGATTGTTCTAGTCTGTAGTGTTATTATGTGTTTAAGACGTGATTACCTGTAATGAAAGTAAAGAAAGACTTTTCAATTATAATTTTTTGTATACCGTAATAACTTTCAAAATTTTGCAGAATGTATAAGCTAATGTTCGTAAGTTGGCAATGTTTTTACATTGGGACACCTGCAAGTGACGTATGGGTATCTCGATTCTGATTGGTTGTTAAAACATTACATTTGTCAACGTTAACAACCGTTCTTTCCATTCTATTTCGAATAAGCCAAGCTTGTCAAGTCCCAACTCTCTTGAGTAACACAGCTCATATTCTTTCACAAGTATTTCAATTCTACCACTATATATTTACACTAAGACAGGCACGAAGCCATTTAGTACAAAAACAAACTTATTATGCATCGAAGTTGCCAGGCACTCAAAACAAAAATATATCGTGGTTACTATAAAATACATAAACAAATAATAAATCTAAGAATTATATTTCAAGAAATTCGATGTGCTATACGGCTCTGTCGTTAATTAAATTAATGTTAATAAAAATTTTAAGTTACGCCGAGAAAGTTCAACTTTAATACTCCATATTGCTGATAAAGATTTTGATAAACCTTAATTTAATAAAAGAAAACATACTTCTGAGCAAGAAAAATATTGAAAGTTTTTGTGCAAACGATATTATAAATCATATACTTCGGGTATTGTTTTCGAATTATTTGAAAACGATTCATGAGTTATTCCAATTATGAAATTGTTTTGGAATAAAATAAAACTTGTTTTCGCGATTAGAAATCAAATAAATATCTGCTATACCTTGCTTTATTTATAAATAAATCTGGGTTCATTTTTGTGTAAATGGAATCACGTATAAGAAATTATTTTGTGATGAATTGTGGCTTTTTAGAGTTTTTGTAGTCCAACGAGTGGTCAATTTTAAAAGTTCAGAATATTCATTAAGAGAACACTATTTAAGAATATGAATAGGCGGGTATTGGGCATCTTTCTTTTCAGTTTTGTATAAAATATAGAATTTAAACTAAAATACGCACTATTTTGTAGCACAAAATTAATTTTAAGTTATTAAGATAAGAACTACTCTTATTTGAAACAAAATAGCACGAAATGTATCATATACACGATTAAAATTTACCTAATTATAAAAATAAATAATCAAGATTTTGTGCATGTCTTAAATTTAATAAGTAATAACAATGCAATGAATTAATATAAATATTAATAATTTATATTTTTAAGACCCATATTAATTAGTTTTTTTTTTAACTTTTAAATAAATATTAAGCATACATATTATTCAAAATGATCCCCTTTCAAGGATGCAAGCTCTGCGTTTTACTTTAAAGTAATTTTCTCAATCGTTTAATCTATTCGCTTAAAAACAAGTTAATACTTGCGTGTATATGCCAAACATATTAAAATCTTTTTTTGCTTCCTTGCCATTAAACTTCTTTCCATTTAAGACTGAAAAATGAATGTAAACGTAACTGGAATACAAATGCAAGTATAATGTCTAGTTTAAAAAAAAATGCCCAAAGTAAATGTTCGATTTAATGACTTTCTTTATGGAGCGGTTGGAAGCAGATTTTTAAAAGAAAGTCAAAGTTTGCTATGATAGATAAACTGGCATTTTTTAATACAAGGACGTTTTAGTAAGTTAAAAATATTGAAACTGTTGAAATATTGATCTTAAAATTTAGTAATATATATTTCTTGCAATTTTAGTTTGGGGAACAGAAGTATTAATAAAATCACCAAATTAAATTTTTTGAATCAACGCACACACAGTTTCTTAGAAAGATTTTGCGAAGAAAAAAGTCCCGAAATTGGTTACTGTTTACATTGTCCAATGAATAAAGGTACAGTTACATAAGTGCTTTAGTGAATGTCCAATATGTTTGTTAAATATTATTATTTCCCAAAGTAATGCCATAAATACTTTAGAGGATGCCTAAAATATCTGGTAAATATTATTATTTCTTAAAATAATAACAGAAATGTTTTAGTGAATGTTTGAAATATCTATTAAAAATTATTTTTTCATATAATAATCACATAAATGCTTTAGGGGATGTCCGAAATATGTGTTAAATATTATTATTTCTCACTTACAGCTACAAATGGCGGCAACATGCATTTTCTAATGGCCCTTCAAAGAGCTAACAAATCTGCCTTGTAAATGCCTGTATTGACGAAACGTTAACAAAGGTGGGAATTGGAAATAACAAAAAAATATAAAAAAATTATTTGAAGAAACCCTAAAAGTGTGTATTTCTTATCTAATAACGTAAAGCAACCGAGAAGGACAAATAATAATAATAAATAAATAAATAATGGAATTATTCTAGCTGTATTAATTTTGTTGATATATGTCTTTTAATTTTGTACATGATTTTGTAATGTTATTCTGTATTGAATTAATGATTATTTACTTTTTTCTTCACCCCGTGCAGCTAGTAACGCAATAAGATCGAATTTTTTTTTTAACCGGATTTATATTTCGAATTCATTATTTAGATAGCAAATATTATTATATTACTCTTTCAAACTCACACGAAATTTATTCAGGAGAAAACCTGATCAATAACTTCTAAATTTCGGAAATAATATAAGAATTGAACTTATGAGGAAGTCACGAGTCCTTTTCCGAAAAGTTTTTATTTGTCACTTCAACAGGTGTATCCAACTATTATGTTTAAATTTGCTTATAATTTTACACAAAAGAAGAGGAAAGTTCCAGACATTGCGTGTTGTTTAATAATACTTGGATGAATCAGACACGTTGCAGAAAGTATATACACGGCATCGAACTATTTCTATAAAAAGCATACTTTTGCATGCTTCCTTCTGTCTCGACATGAAGTGTTTCATATTTACCGTTTTATTGATCACAGTGGTAATCCTTGTAACAGTACAAGGTCAACGTGGTCCTGGTGGCGGAGGTCCTCCAGGAGGTCCTGGTGGTCCAAGAGGCCCTGGTGGTCGAGGAGGCCCTGGTGGTCCAGGAGGCCCTGGTGGTCCAGGAGGCCGTGGTGGTCCAGGAGGCCATGGTGGTCCTAGGGGAATGCCAATGATCATGCTACCCATATATCCAGAGTGTGCCCCTTATAGTAAATTAATGCAAGATATGTTTAAAGGTAAGTTGTTTTAAAAACGTGTTGAAATGATCTTTGTGCATTTATTTGTTGCTGCAACTGGAACGCTTGTAAAAGTTTTAGTATATAAAATAAGAAATAGCTTATTACATAGCAGCAACTGTATTTTATGTAATATGGTTGATAGAGTGCAAAATATAGATTTTAACATTATGCGGCAGCTATTGTTAATCACCTTAAGTAAAGCTAGTTAATTGTTGGTAGAGTGTAAAATATTGAAGGTATCATAGGAGCCACTTTTAATCATGTTGTATAAAACTGGTTATTTGTTTTTAGAATGTAATATACAGAATTATCACTATGTAACGGTTGTATGTAATGTAAGGATTTATGTAATGTAAAACTAGTTAATTGTTGGCAGAATACAAAACGTAAAATACTTCATTGTGTAAAATGGTTTAGCGGTTTGATCTTTCTTAATTATTATTTTACCAAGTTGTTTCTGACTAATTTTTTAAATATAATTTAAATTTATGATTTAAAATAAAACAATAATAAATTCGATTCGAAAAATAATGTCAGATATTTTTTGAACAATATTGCTTGTTTGCCAATTTAAGTTTGGCAACTATCCTGGAAATAGCTATGTCAATGGCAGTGTTTCGGAAGCACGACGTAGCTTATCTCTACACATTCCTGTCTGGTTCAAGTTCAATGTTATATCCAATGCGCAAAATAAAAACCGGACCACCCCGAATAACTTTTGATCTAATTAACGTATCTTCACGTTCTAGGACTCAAACTTAATGGTTAGAAGGGTGACCTCAATTTGCTAATTAATTATTGCAGACGATATTTTATGTTACGAAATCAGACAGAAAACTGTACTTTTTCTAAATAAACATACCTTTTTCCGATGAATTCGGATTTCCGACCCCCAAAATATAGAGGTTAGCCGCAAGCTGGGATATGTGGTTAGTTTGGTCAGGAGAGTGGTCGAACGTTTAGACCCCTTATTAGTAATTTTACTTTTTGCGTATGGCCGGATGGTTAGCGTGCCTGACTGCGGAGCCGCTGGTTGCGGGTTCGAATCCTGCTCAGGGCATGGATGTTTTTTTTTCTCTCTCTTTGTGTTTTATGTCCTTTCTCCTTTGTGTGATTCTGTGAATGTGACCCGCGAAGTCAAGCATCACTGGCTGCGGTCAGTGTGCGGGTGGGTGACCACTTGGATCAGTCTGCGTAGGGACCGAGGGTGTGCGGTATTGGACCTCGTTAAACTGTTCTACCGTAAAGTGCTCGACATCGCGTGCAGGTCGTTGGGCTACCGAAGCAGGGGTGCCATCCCCTCTGCAGAGGATCAAAATTGCGATGGCATGTCTTCGGATCATCCTCAAGGATGTTTCCCAGACCGTCGCCAATAGCCCATTGTGCAGCTCTAGTGCGACGTAAATTAACTACATCTACATCTACGTGAATGTGACCCGCCCTATAAACGGGTTTGTGGTAGTGTGACGTGAGCGACGCTGCTCCACCACCGTGGCTTCGCCACAGGTGCCCACTGGGTAACGAAAAGAGAGTAAACAGGTCTGGCATTTTCTGGCCAATGGGTCTTCGTCCCAAGTGCACGCCATTAAAAAAAAAAACTTTTTGCGTATTCCATATCTCCAGAAATTTTTAAGCGAATTGAAAAAATTTTGCACACAAATATAAAATTCGTTTAGCCACTGATAATTCCACGCAAAAGTAAGGTTTAGTAAGCGTTTATTATTTTTTATTATTTTATCAAATAACAGTGGAAAAATTTTTGAATTATCAATTATAAAATTTTTTAAATTTTTTTTTAAAAATGTGTTTTTACATGACAAAATAGAACTTTGGTGCAAAATTCGCCGAATAGTTCCTTAGAAATCAAATTCTAAAAATACGACTTTTTCAAAATATGATTCTGTACTTGACCGATTTGGCTCAAATTTTGCATTTTGTCCTTTAAAATTGTAATATTTATTATGATGTAATAAACTGCATGTCTTAGAGTTTAATATATTATGTTTAGATAATAGAATTTTATAAATTTGTGCAAATTTTTTTTAATTCGCTTAAAATTTTCTTGAGATATTGTGAAATACGCAAAAGGTAAAATTAACATCAAAGGGTCCAAACTTTGGATCGCTCTTCTTATCAAACTATTGGGACCATATTTCTCAGATTCCGGATAACACCTATATTTTGGTAGTTGGAAATGGAGTTATTCGAAAAAAAGTATTTATACAAAGAAGTTAGGTTTTCGCGTCTAATTTCGTAACTTAAAATATCGCCAGCACTAATTATTTAGCAGATTTGAGATCACCCGTTTGAAGCATTCAGATTAAATTCTAGAACATAAAGATCCGATCCAAGAGTTATTCTGGGTGGTTCTTTTTTCGCTTTGCACACTGTATTGGGATGTATAATGCAAAACGAGTTTTTTAACATTTCATGTCTGTTTAGATAATAGAATGTAAAAGGCTTCCTAATTCTCCCTGGACGATTTTACCTTCCTCAATAGTGATTCATCAGGCATTATTAAAGTAATTTTTTTTTCTCCCAAATATTAGCTAGAGACTCCTAATGCTGATGTTTGTTTTGCCATTTTGACAAAAACTTAAAGGTATATATTATTAAGAGAAAAATAATAAAAAATCTTATATTTATTTTGATATATTTATATTATTTTTAGTAACCTTTAAATGATATATAACATTTAAAATAAACAGCATGAATGTATGCTATGACCTTATGCTATAAAAATTTATTTTATTTTTCAGAAATGAAAAATGATAAAAAAATTGGACCAGAAAATTGTCAATCTGGAAATCATACAGTGAGTTATAGTTATTCAATAAACAAATTGCATTAATGAAAGTAATTAATAAATCTGAACATTGAATTCGTTATAAGTTCTGAAACAGATTTAGCGTTACATTTTAGCGTTTACTAAAAAATTCAACTTTTAACCGCTTTAGTCCTTGTGTTACTAGTTGGTATATTCTTTGAAAAGCAAAAACATTTAAACAATTGAAGTATAATAAAAATGTTTGGATATTTTTCTTAAATTAATGTCTTGTAGTTTTAGTCGCGGAAAAAGTAAACTGAGGAAACTACCCAAGAATACCGGTAAAATTTACCGTGATTCTTGCTCTAAGGGAATGCCATAAAGATCAGTAATTTTTACCGAAGCGTTTTGTAAATGAATTTGGTAAAATTAGCAATAAAATATGATTTCATAATATGTCATATAATGTGTTAAATGTGGTAATTTTATCATGATTCCTCACAGCATGGAAAAAAAATCGGTTAAATTTACTTTTCAATTTCGTATTTTATACTAACTATGTGGTAATAAGAATTATAATTTTAAAAACCAGAATTTCTGGTAAACCGTTAAAAAAACGGAAAAATAGTCAAATAAATGGTTTAAATACAGTATATTTTTGTTTTATTAACTAGAATTATGGTTTTTATTTACCGGAAATGCCCTTACCATACAGTAAGGTTATTTTATGAGATATATTTTTTTGTTTTGTATTAATATTTTAAACAAATTGCTTGCGTTACTGCTCCAGTGTAGAAATCTGTTATTTTACAAATTATCTTGCTTAGTAGCAGTTTAATTTGGGTGATTTCTTAAAGCGCGAAAAATTATTTCATTTCTTATACTACCTAAATTATGAGCATGTAAGTTGCTATTGGTATTTTAATAGGTTTATAACGGTGTGAAATATGAATCTAAAAAAGCCATTTGATTTTTTTATTTTATTAATAGTACATTTCCAGGTCAACCCTTTGTATGCATTTCTTCTTACATAGCAAGAAAATAAAAGAATAAAAGAATAATTAAAAGAATTTTAAAAAACAGTAATATTTCTATAGGTCTGCACAAAAGAAGTTATATTGTGTGTATAAGAATTGAATTGATATATTTTCGAGTAATTTTCCAGGTAACAAGCTCATTTTATATTAAGTTTATTTTAAAATGTGTTGCAAGCATTTCTTATAAATTTACTATCGATTTCTTATAAATTATAGAAGACAAATGAAAAGTCGGTGGTATTCTAATAATAATAATAACATCAAATAAACCACCGACTTTTCATCTGTTTTTGCCCAAAAATGGCATTTAAACTCAACTTTTTAACTCAACTTTTATATGTTATACGAATTATTTTTTTTTATTACTTCTTTGTCGAAACCAATAGAAAAAATTGCTGCCATTTAAAATTATTAAAATTATTTTATTTAATGAAAAATACCCATAATATATAAATATAACGTTATAATATAAATATTTTATTAAAAATACAGAATAAACACGTGATTTCAGAGGCACGTGTTTACTTTATATATGCAAATTAGCTAATGCTAATAGTAGAGCTTAGAAATGCTAATTTGGTTACATAGATCAACATAATCTTTCCAGTTGAATGGAAGTATTAGAGAAGGGGGAGAAGTGTGGTCATTTTGAGTAACCTTTTTTTTTTATTTATTTGTCAAATTTCTTTTATGAGATATTATAGATTAGCATCATTTGTTTACACTTTCATGTGAATTTGCATAGACATATTGTGAAAAGTTTAGTAGAAATTTGTAAAAGAGGCTTTTTAGGTTGCAAAATTTTCTCTATACTATATTAGTAACATATTTTATTTTCGGAATTTCAACAAGAGGTCATAATATATTACAAATTATACGGGTTTTTTTTTACCAATTTTAGTATTAACTTTTGCTTTACATGGTTTCAATTGACCAGCATTAGGCAAAAAACAAACAGATGTCTTTGTAAGGCTAGTGTAAACACATCACGATGGGGCTAGCGTACATGCGCCATTGAAAGAAATATGAATTTGCTACAGATATAACACATTTGATATTATTTATTTTCTAAATTTGAATGATTTTGTAGATACATTTACAAATTGCACATGTTATACATTTACAAATAGTGGTTTCAATCTCTATAGTTTAGTACGGAGCCTTTGCATTAATCCCCTTTTTGAGGGTTTTGATAGCATTTAACAGAATTGTTTTATGAAACTAGTGAAAAGAATATAATTCCTTAAAGTTTAATTAATAAAGGAAACAAAGTATTTTTTAAATGTTTATTGTTTGTTTTACATTACACTAAAACAGATTAACCACGAACGATCCGGCCAACGCTTTTGCAATATATTTGCAGACTCTGTGTTTTGTCCATTCAGAACATTTCATCATCAAATTAAAACTAAGGTCATTCAAATTTTAACTTAAATTGGCTTTCTGCTTTCAGATAAACCAAATTGAATAATAGTTTTCAAATGTGTTGGTTTGCTTTAAAGCCGACTTTCTCAGTATTATGATTATTACAAATTATTACTTTCATTATATAATACGTCAATATTTTTTCTCCACTAAGACTTAGATTTTAACTAATTACATTAATTGAGTTGTATTAAGCGAGAAAATAATAAGTTAGCAAGTTCGTTAGAAATCAAAAAATTCAATTTCATTTTTCTCTCACACCTATTTAATTATTGAATTAATATTTAAAAAAAAATGTGTTAACATCAAGTGTCGTCCACTACAAGTTCAAAAAAAATGCATTTCAATTTGATTGACGAATAAAAAAGTATTTTATTAACGATTGAAATTTTGAACATGATATAGGGAGAGTGTGAACTAAAAGTAGGAAACAATTTTGAACTAGTAGTAATAATCTATTTTTTAGTACCAATTATAAACAAGAATGCAGGGAAACTTCCAAATTATTCTTAAAAAACACTTCATGAGATAAAAAATTATATTAAATATGGTATTTTGACTAATTAGTAATATATGTCCATATAGTTTCCCCTCCCCTGCCTGATGAATTTTGATGCGCAGAAAATCTTATGATTCTGAAAACACCTTCGCAAAAATATCTGTCATTTTGAAAGATTTTACATTTTGTAATTTTTTAAAAAGAAATGATAGTAAGTAAAACAACGTAATTAGAAATAATTAATAAAAACAGTTTATTTGTCACCTCTCCGGCAGCGCATCCTAGATCTACTACATAAATGAATTAAAAATTCAATTTATTTTAAAACTTTTAAAATAAAACTTTTAAATTAAAACTTTAAAAAAAAACTTTTTATTATATTTTGATTTAATGATCTTGTCAAGAATCCAAATCTGATTAAGAAAATAATTTTTATGACTAATTACGTATCGTCTATTGACTAATTGCGTATTATATTATCGTCTACACTAGCCTCATAGCTTGTCCCATGTAGTGTGGCTAGTGTCTACAAAAACAACCTTTTTTTTAAAAAAATCATTATGAAAAAATAAACAGTTTTGAAATTCCAAATATAAGCAAGAATTCAGCTAAACGTCCAAATTATTCTTACAAAAACATTTCATGAGTTAGAAAAAATATATTTAATATGGTATTTTGAATAATAAGTAAAAATTGCCCGCATAGTTTTCTCTCCCCTGTCAGACAAATTTTGATACGCAGAAAATCTTATTATTTGAAAAGCAACTTCGCTAAAATGTCTGTCATTATAAAAGATTTCGCACTTTGTAATTTTTTAAAAGAAATAATAGTAAGTTAAATCATGCAATTAAAAATAATTAATTAAAACTATTTATTTAAGACAGCGTATTCTAGATCTATTTCATAAATAAATTAAAAATTCGATTTATTTTAAAACCTTTTAAAACAAAACTTTTAAATTAAAACTTTAAACATTTATTTTTATTATTTTTTCATTTAATGATCTTGTAAAAAATCCAAGTCTGATTAAGAAAGTAATTTTTGAGACTAATTTCCTATCGTCTTGACCAAAACACTTGAACAAATAAGATTGATTCCTAAGTACATGTATATCAGTACTGAGAAAAAAAACTACAGTTAAAACTACCAGAATATGGTAAAATTTATCATGTTTCTAGCTCTATCTATGGGAACACATAAAAGCATGTTAATTTTTCGGAAACTCTTTGGTAATGACTTCAGGTAAGATTAACAATAAAATGTATTTTTATTTGTTTTTCCAAAGTTCCTCTGGACTTAAATTGTATAAAACACTTTTAGTTGCCAATGAAAAAATTGAAAATAAAATATCAGTCAAAAACGAAACAAGAAAACCTGCGGTAGCCTTGAGAAATGATGGAGGCCAAAAGAGGTAAATCAGAGCAAGTGAGAAACTCACGCCGTTAACTAAGGGGTCGACATCTACATTAATGGAATAAGATTCCTGAGCAGATTTGAGATATGTATTAATTCAACGTGGGCATAAAAAAATTTTGTCTTTGTTTTGCACCGTTTTTTTATTTTTTATTATTTTTTTTCCAACTCTGTTTTGTCATTAATGTCTGGTGGGAATTGAATATGGGTTCCTTGCAAGCATTGTAATAAATTCCAGATCGAATTGCGGTAAATTACCAGCACCCTGTGTGCATCAATCGTAAAATAAATTTTACCGTAAAATTCATTTTGACAGCAAAATTTTGTACCATATATTTTACATTAATAATTATTCAACTTTATTGACTCGGTGATTTTTAAATAAATATTGCGGTAAAAATCATGGTATATAATGCTTTTTGTTCCGTAAAAGTTTACGGTAAAAAGGATGACGTTCTCTGGATGACGTTTGACCCCGAAATTTTAATCTTGTAGACTTATTCCACCTTAAAATGTTTGAAGTGACTTTTTTTTTCTAATAGTAGAATAAAGGTACATTTTGGCCGTGTTCCTTAAATTTTAATTTTTTTTTTAATTTTTATTTATTTATTTTTTAGATATGCAGGTCTGAAGATATGGAAAAGGTTCGCTGTGCAGTAACTGAGCCAATGCCACAAGACTGTGTGGATAAGATTATGGAGTTTGTACAAGGAAATTCATGTAACGCAGCCGAAGTCTGATGAGATCGAAATTTAAATTAAAAATATAACTGTTGCCACCTTTTATGATGAAACATGAAATGTCGGTGAAATAAATATATTCAATTATAAAGTGCTACATTTTTTTAATTAAAATATTTTTTCAATAACACACTTTAATTTTTTAAAACTTAAAAAATTTAGTAATTAAATGTTTATGATAAGTAGTTAAATTCATTACTGAAAAGTTAGAATTCCGATTTTAAATTTTTTTATAATTATATCGTTCTTTCGAAAAAACATTTTCTAAATGAATTGGTTAAAATTAGAGATGGATTATATTATAAATAGCCATTTTTACATCTCAGTAGTTAGTAAGTTAGTAGTAGTTAGTATTTTCGCTTATAATGCTGATTTTAAAAATAATATTGTCCCAAAATAAAACGCCTATTTGATTTAATTCGGATACAAAACTACGAATATTTTATACAAATATACAATTTTTTTTTTTTTTTGTTACTTTTAATTTTTAATGGTGCAATAAATATTTCATATATTTAAGGATTCAAACAGGCTGCAACTATCACAAATTTATATATTAATTATGACGAAAGAATAAATTAAATATAACACTAAACAAAACATATTTCATTTAATTGTACCCTAATAAGTTTATCAAAATGAATATTGTAAAAATTTCAGAAAATTGAGCAATCTTGTTTAAACCGATCACAGTGCTGACATGAAAAGGTAAATGGATCATTGGTTAGAGTCCACTTGCTGTCGAGATAACCGTGTGCAAGTTTTTGCAATTTTCCTCACCATGTAACCGTGTGTAAGTTTTTGCAATTTTCCTCACCATGTAACGCAAATACAGGTTACTTACCATTACAAAGTCCTCCACGAAGGCTAGTTTTTCACAGTGCTAGATCTGGGATTTACCTTGTCGTTGCACGCGGTAAGGGGCACTTCTCTATTATGACCTGTCCAGGAGCACACGAAGGAACAGTTCATAATAGGGTAGAGCTCTTAGCACCGTTTGACGGCAAATCTGGGCACGGATTCTAATGAAATTTTGACCTTACTATGGAATCTTATCTTTACATACGATCTGTGTATGTTGCTAAAATACTACATTATTCATTAGTTTTGATTTTTCATCTGTAATATAAAATGTGTTTATGATTGTCTCTCTTATAACTTTGTAACTCTTTGTTCTAGTGTTCTGAAAATAGGACAGACGTGAAAAGGATTAATTATAGTTCATGATCCAAACAATTGTTCAAAAATTTTCATTGATCGTTTGGGAGAGACGTTTAAAAAATGATATTTTCCCATATCAATTAGCCTTTATAATTAAAATTGCAGATGATTTTGTTTTATCAAATATTTTAAAGATAGCATCAGGATTGTTTGCTAGCTTTCATAAATAGTTTTAATTCGTTAAAAAATTAGTTTATTACACTTTTTTTAATGCTTAGTTGTTTTTTATTCTTTATGTCTCGAATATTAACAAGAACGTGGTAGTATAAGTGGACTACCTTACCAAATGAGTATTCCTAAAGTAATCTGAAACCACGTGTTCAATTTTTTATCTACAGTTATGCTTTTGAAACTTGTTACTATGTGGTAGTATAAGTGGACTACCTCACCAAATGAGTATTCCTGACGTAATCTGAAACCACGTGATTATTTTTTTCCGACTGTTTGAAACGTATTACTGTAAAACAAAATTATTTTGAATTAATGGTAATTTAAATAAAATAAATTAGGTACTGAAGCGCAAAATTAATGGATAAATAATTTTTTTTCGTTTAGAATATAAAAAAAATTTAATATTTTTTTGACGCCAATGATGCTTATTTGATTTTGATAATCTACTAGATGAAATTAAAAAATAAGCTATAGACTAAAATGCATTATTAATTGAGATATTCAAATTATTCGTCTAAGAGAAAGGCAAAAAATCGTTGTGTTATTACTGACAATGATGCTTAATTAAATTTGGTGAAGGCAATAATCATGATTATTGGTGCAGTTTTATAATAGATACCGTTGAAAGGAGTTTTTCAAGGCCCTACGAATAATTACTAGAAAAAACCACCTGTTTGTGGTACATTTTGGTGATTGCAAGTCTTCTTGGTTCAATAGCATTTTTATTTGAACCGACTTGACTGTAATAAAGGTAGTAGTGCTGTGTGTGTAGGGGTCAGGGAACTGGCCTTGCATCAGAAAGGTTCTGGGTTCGAATTCCAGGCATGTATGTTCTTTCATTCTTTATACTATCTGTCATTCCTGTGGGTGCAACGTTGTCCCACCTAATATGGTGCCACTGAAAGAGCTAACAAATCTGCCCTGTAAATGTCTGTATGGACGAAAAATTACAAAAAGATTATTTCAGGTTTTTCTTTATCTTATAACGTAAAGCAACCGAGAAGGACAAATAATAATAATAAATAAATAAATAAAAATGAAATTATTCTAGCTGTATTAATTGTGTTTATATATGTTTTTTAGTTTTGTACATGATTTTGTAATGTTGTTCTGTATTGAATTAATGATTATTAACTTTTTTCCCCTCCCCGTACTTAGAACGGGTATCCAGCTAGTAATGTAATAAGAACAACTTTTTTTCATCGGCAATAATATTTCGAACTCATTATTTCGATAGCATATATTATTATATTACTGTTTCAAACTCAGGCGAATTTTATTCAGGAGAAAAGCTCTAATCAACAACTTCTAAATTTCTGAAATAAGATAAGTATTGAACTTTTGAGGAAGTCGCAAGTAAACAGTTTTTATCTGTCACTTCAACACGTGTATCCAACTGTTATGTTTAAATTTGTTTATACTCTTCCTCTTACATAAAAGAAGAAAAAAATTCTCGACAACGCGTGTTGTTTCGATAGCGCGTGTTGTTAATAAGTCATAGATGAATCAGATACGTCGCAGGAAGTATATACACGACATCAAAAAACTATTGCTATAAAAAGCATACTTTTGCATGTTTCCTTTTGTTTCGACATGAAGTGTTTCATATTTACCGTTTTATTGATCACAGTGGTCCTCCTTGTAACAGTACAAGGTCAAGGTGGTAGTCCTGGTATTCCGGGAGCACCAGGTAGTCCAGGTTGCCCTGGTGAACCAGGAGGCGACGGTGGTCCAGGAGGCACTGGTGGTCCAGGAGGTTCTGGTGGTCCAGGAGCCCCCGGTGGTGTAGGAGGAAATGGTGTTCGCAATGGTAGTCCTGGATCTCCTGAACCACCAGATAGTCCAGGTTGCTCTGGTGGTTCAGGAGGCGCCGGTGGTCCAGGAGGCCCTGGTGGTCGAGGAGCTCGTGGTGGTCAAGGAGGCAATGGGGGCCCGGGAGGCAGTGGTAATCCTAATGGTACTCCGGGTGCTCCTGGACCCCCAGGTGCTCCTGGTAGCCCTGGTGGTCCGGAAGGCGCTGGAGAACAAGGAGGAGCTGATGGTCCAGGAGGCGCTGGTGGTCCTGAGGGAATGATCATGCTACCCTTGTATCAAGAGTGTGCCACTTATGGTAAATTAATGCACGATATGTTTAAAGGTAAGTTATTTTAAATACGAGTTAAAATGATTTTTGTACTCTTTAAGATTGGAACACTTTTAAAGTTTCAGTAAATAAAATAAGAAATAGCTTACGTACAAAGCAATAAATTTACGTAGCAGCAACTGTTTTTTATCTAATAGGTTGGTAGAATGCAAAATATAGATGTGAGCATTGTATCGAAGCCACTCTTAATCATGTAATGTAAAACTGGTTAATTGTTTTTAGAATGTAAAATATAGAATTACACCTATGTAACGGTTGCATTTAATGTAAGGATTTATGTATTGTAAGATTAGTTAATTGTTGGCAGAATACAAAACGTAAAATACATCACAATGTAAAATTATTTAGTTGTTGGATCTATCTTAAATTTCATTTTAGCTATTTGGTTCTGACTAATTGATTTGGTTTTTTAAATATAATTTAAATTTATGTAATATAAAATAAAACAATAATAGATTCTATTCTGAATTCTATTTTGAACATTATTGTGTGTTTCCAACTTAAGTTGGGCAACTATTCTGGTGACAGATATGTGAAGGACAGTGTTTCAGGCTCATGGTGTAGCTTATTTTTACACATTCCTGCCATATTCATGTTCAATGTTTTGTACAATGCGCAAAATAAAAACTGAACCACCCTGAATAACTTTTGATCTAATGAAGGTACTTTCACGTTCTATGACTCGATGGTTAGAGGGGTGAATTAATTAGTGCAGATGATATTTTTAGTTAAGAAATCAGGCACAAAACCGTACTTTCTCTGGAATATAGCTATTTTTTTCGATGAATTTAGATTTCCGATCCCCAAAATAAAATAGGCTAGCTGCAAGCTGGGATATATGGTTAGTTTGGTCAGGAGAGTGGTCGATAGTTTGGACTCCTTAATGTTTATTTTTATTTTTGCGTGTTTTGCCATATTTCGAGAACTTTTTACGAAAATCGAAAAAATTTTGCACATAAATATAAAATTCAATTAGCCACTGATAATTCCAAGCAAAAAATAAATTTTAGTAAGCCTTTATTATTTTTTATAATTTTATTGAATAACGGTGGAAAAAAATTCTTCAGTTGTAAATTATGCAGTTTTTGACATTAATTTAAAGAATGTATTTTTACGTGACAAATTAAAAATTTTGAGCACAATTAGTCAAATAGTTCCTGTGAAATCAAATTCTAAAAATACGACTTTTTTAAAATAAGATTTCTGATAAACTATTTGACCGATTTCGCTCAAATTTTGTTTTGTCCCTAAAAATTACATTTTTTATAATGATGTAATAAACTACATATCTTACAGTTTAATATATTATATTTAAAAAAACGAATTTTATAAATTTCGGCAAAAATGTTTCAATTCGCTTAAAAATTTTTCGAGATATTGCGAAATACGCAAAAAGTAAAATTAACATCAAGGGGTCCAACTTTTGGACAACTCTCTTTATCAAACTATTGGGACCCTACTTCTGAGATTGCGGTTAGCCCTTATATTTTATGAGTTTGAAATCCGAATTCGTCGAAAAAAAGTTATGCTTACTTAGAGAAAATACGTTTTTTAGTGTGATTTCGTAACTTTAAATATCATTAATTATTCAGCATATTTGAGGTCACCCCTTTAAACCATTAAGATTAAATTCCAGAACGTGAAGATTCGATCATTATATCAAAAGTTAATCAGGGTGGCGTTTTTTGTTTTGCGCGCTGTTTCGGGATAATGAAAAATACAGTGAAACCTGCCAAGTTGACCACCCTTGTAAATTGGGCACCTGCATAACTTGACCTAAATTATCAAGAACGGAATTTTTCCTATGTAATATAAAGAAGCAAAACCTTTGTAACTGGACCACCTGTATATCTTGTATGTTGACCACTGAAATAAGTCAATTTTGTCTAGGAGTATTATAAATTTCTATTCTTAGTTGACCAGGAAAAAAAATTCAGAAAATGTTCTGTCATTTTGCAATATATGTTAAAATTTCACTTGTTTTGGTGAAATAGTGTAAAAAGCTAATCTAAACCCTTTTGTGAGTTGACCATCTGGGGAAACTGCAGGAGGGCGGTTTTTCACCATTTCTTTCATTCATTCATTGAAAACAGGTGTGTTAGTTGAAAAGTTGCTCTTCCAGTTGCAATAGTGAGCAAATAGGTATGTAAGTGTAGTAATAACAGAGTAAAATTTAAAGTTCTCGAATAATTTTGTTTTGTTAAAGTTTTCAAATTACATGTCTTCGTGTTCTGATATTATAAGAAATTATTTATATTAAACACTTCACATGCATAACTAACGAAATAATTTTTTAAAAAAGTTAGTTAAATATTAGAATTATGTATATGTAACAAATTGAAGTTCATTCAGGATTAAACACATTTCTTAAGATATTCATTTGGTTATTTGCTAAATAAAATTTTTAAGTCAAGTAAAAAAAAAAAAAAAAAAATTATATATAGCAACATTATATAGGAAATGAAAAAGTAAACAATGACCCGCCCCCTCTATAAGTTGATCACTTGTCTAAGTTAACCACTAAAACAATGCACCACAAGTGGTCAACTTACACAAGTTTTACTGATGTTTAAACATTTCATGACCTGTCACATAAGGCTTCCTAATTCTCCCTAGACTTGCTACGATTTTACCTTCCACAATGGTGAGTCACCAAGCATTAATAATGCTTTTATTCGCCTAAATATTAGAGAGAATGTGCATGTTGGTTTGACCATTTTGACAAAAAATTTTAAGTTATATATTGTTAAGAAAAAATAATAAAACATCTTACATTTATTTTATTTTTAGTAAGTCTTAAATGATATATTACATTTAAAATACATTAGCATGATTGCATGCTATAATCGTATGCTATAAAAGTATATTTTATTTTTCAGAAATGCGGAATGATAAAAGAATTGGCCCAGAACAGTGCCAATCAGGAAATCATACAGTGAGTTATAGTTATTCAGTAAACATAATTACATTAATTAACGTAATAAATAAATCTAAGCATAATAAACAGTTCTCATTTTAACGTTTTCTGTACAAACTCAGCTTTTAACCATTTTAATTCAAGTGTTACCATTTGGTAGAATTTTCAAAACGCAGAAATATTTTAATAATTGAAAAAGCATAAAAATGTTTGCATATTTTGCTTAAATTTATGTCTTACAACTTTAGTTGACGGAAATGGTACACTGAGAAAAAAAAAAAGCGTGTTTGAAACTACCAGAATACGGTAAGATTTACCGTGATACTTGCTCTATGAGAATACAAAAAAGCTCGGTTGTTTTTACTGTAGCGCTTCGATATTGATTTTGGTAAAATTAACAATAAAATATGATTTCATAATATATAATTCGGTAAATGTTGTAAAATATGATTATTTTATATCATGATACCTTAGAGCATGGCAAAATAAAAACTAAAAACATTAGGTTAAATTTACTTTTTAGTTTTGTATATAATACTAACTGTGTAGTAATAAGAACTATAATTTTAAAAACCAGAATTTCCGGTAAACTGTGACCAAACGAGCGGAAAAATTACCAAATGAATGGTTTAAATACCTTATATGTATTTTGGTTTTATTAACTAGAATTATGGTTTTTATTCATTAGAAATGTCCTTAACAAACAGTAAGGTAATTTTATCAGACATTTCCCACCCTTTTTTGTAGTATTAATAAGGTAACCAAATTGCTTGTGTTACTGCTACACTGTAGAAATCAGTTATTCTACAGATAATCTTGCTAATGTGCAGATTAACTAGAGTGATTTCTTAAGGTCCCAAAAAATCGTTTCCTTTTTTAAAATTCCAAATTGCTAGTGTTACTGCTATACTGTAGAAATCAGTTATTCTACAGATAATCTTGCTAATGTGCAGATTAACTAGAGTGATTTCTTAAGGTCCCAAAAAATCGTTTCCTTTTCTAAAATTCCAAATTGCTTGTGTTACTGCTACACTGTAGAGCTCAGTTATTCTACAGATAATCTTGCTAATGTGCAGATTAACTAGAGTGATTTCTTAAGGTCCCAAAAAATCGTTTCCTTTTCTAAAATTCCAAATTGCTTGTGTTACTGCTACACTGTAGAAATAAGTTATTCTACAGATAATCTTGCTAATGTGCAGATTAACTAGAGTGATTTCTTAAGGTCCCAAAAAATCGTTTCCTTTTCTAAAATTCCAAATTGCTTGTGTTACTGCTACACTGTAGAGCTCAGTTATTCTACAGATAATCTTGCTAATGTGCAGATTAACTAGAGTGATTTCTTAAGGTCCCAAAAAATCGTTTCCTTTTCTAAAATTCCAAATTGCTTGTGTTACTGCTACACTGTAGAGCTCAGTTATTCTACAGATAATCTTGCTAATGTGCAGATTAACTAGAGTGATTTCTTAAGGTCCCAAAAAATCGTTTCCTTTTCTAAAATTCCAAATTGCTTGTGTTACTGCTACACTGTAGAGCTCAGTTATTCTACAGATAATCTTGCTAATGTGCAGATTAACTAGAGTGATTTCTTAAGGTCCCAAAAAATCGTTTCCTTTTCTAAAATTCCAAATTGCTTGTGTTACTGCTACACTGTAGAAATAAGTTATTCTACAGATAATCTTGCTAATGTGCAGATTAACTAGAGTGATTTCTTAAGGTCCCAAAAAATCGTTTCCTTTTCTAAAATTCCAAATTGCTTGTGTTACTGCTACACTGTAGAGCTCAGTTATTCTACAGATAATCTTGCTAATGTGCAGATTAACTAGAGTGATTTCTTAAGGTCCCAAAAAATCGTTTCCTTTTCTAAAATTCCAAATTGCTTGTGTTACTGCTACACTGTAGAAATAAGTTATTCTACAGATAATCTTGCTAATGTGCAGATTAACTAGAGTGATTTCTTAAGGTCCCAAAAAATCGTTTCCTTTTCTAAAATTCCAAATTGCTTGTGTTACTGCTACACTGTAGAAATAAGTTATTCTACAGATAATCTTGCTAATGTGCAGATTAACTAGAGTGATTTCTTAAGGTCCCAAAAAATCATTTCCTTCTCTAAAATTACCTAATTTAATTTTTTCATTGTAAAAGAGTGAGGCAACTATTTATATCTATTACTTTAAATATAGCAAGAAAATAAAAGAATTAAAAAATAAATAAAACATTTTTTAAGAAATAATAATGCTCCTATGGATCTGCACAAAAAAAGTTATAAATAAAATATTACGTTTAACTTATAAGAATTGAATTTATATAGTATCTGCTAATTTCCCAAGCAATAAGTTCATTTTATATAAAGTTTATTTTCGTTCATTTTATATAAATTTACTATGTTATTAATTACTTTTATAGTCATATAAGAGTTTCTTATAAATTTACCATTGAATTCTGATAAATTATAAAGGCAAATGAAAAGCCGGTGGTTTTCGAATAACAATACTAACACAAAATAAACCACCGACCTTTCATCTGTTTTCTTTAAAAATTTTATAGAAATTCCTGCAGCACATTTCAACTCAACTTTTATAAGTTATACGCAATATTTTTTTTTATTACTTTTTCGTCCAGACCCATAAAAAATTTTTGCCTTTTGAAACTTTTAAAATTATTTTATTTAGTGACAAATACCCATAAAATATAAATATGACGTTATAATATGAATAAATAATAACAAATACAAAATAAACACGTGGTTTCAAAGCCACGTGTTTACTTTATTTATGCAGTTTAGTATTAGAAATGCTAATTTGGTTACGTAGATCAACATACCATTCCAGTTGAATGGAAGTAATAGAGAAGGGACATTTTGGATAACTTTTTTTTTATTTATTTGTCAAATTTCTTGTGTGAGTTATCGTAGATTAGCATCATTTGTTTACACTTTCATGTGAATTTACATAATTATACTGCGAGTAGTTTAGTAGAAATTTGAAAAATAAGGTTTTTTAGTTGGTACGTTCAAGTTTTCTCTCTACTTTGTGTTGACGCCGGAGCTACAAATAACTCCCCCTACATTTATTCGAAAAAAGAGATTTGTTTCACTGTGTCTACATAGATAGGCCGATGTAATAAATTTAATAAAGGCATGTTATAAAGACATTAGTTATGAATCTCCTATTCTTTTTTGTAATTGTCATTTTTCTAAAAGAAATTAATCCTTCTACATCAACATATGTGAGCTCTTTCTTAAACAAACCACGCAAAACTGCTAGTCAAGGAAAAAAATATCAATACTACATCAGTAACATATTTTACATTCAGAATTTCAACAAGAGGTCATAATATGATACAAATTATACAGGTTTTTCTTTAAAAATTTTGATATTAACTTTTATTTTGACTTCGTTTCAATTAATCAACATCAAGCATAAACAAATAGATGCCTTTGTGGGGCAAGTGTGAACCCATGGCGGTTGGGCTAGTGTGGGCGTGCCATTGGAAGAAATATGAATTTATTAAAATTGTAAGACATTTGACGTTATTTAGTTTCTAAATTAGAATGATTTTGTAGAATGATATACAATATACCAAAAGTAGTTTCAATCTCAGGTAAAAAATTTAGCACGGAAACTTTGTATTAATCCACTTTTTAAAGGGTTTGAGAACATATAACAGAGTTGTTTTATGAAATTAGTGAAGAGAATATGATTCAATAAAGTTGGATTAATAAAGAAAACGAAGTATTTTTTAAATATTTTTTTAATGTAATACATTATTCTAAAACAGAATAACCACGAATGGTCCTGTAAACGCTTCTGCGATTTATTTGCAGACTTCGTGTGATGTCCATTCATAATCAATTTAAAACTAAGGTCATTAAAAATTCAACTTAAAATTGGCTTTCTGCTTTCAGATAAATCAAGTTGAATAATAGTTTTAAAATATATTGGCTTGCTTTCAAACTGTATTTCTTAGTATAATGAATAGTAAAAATTAGTACTTTAATTATAATATGTCAGTATTTATTCTTCACTAAGACTTAGATTGTAATTGATTGCATTAATTGAGTTGTATTAAACGAGAAAATAATAAGTTATCAAGTTCGTCCACACTAGCCTCATAGCTTGTCCCATGTAGTGGAGCAAGTGTCTACAAAAACAACCTTTTTTAAAATAAATTATTATTAAATAAACAGTTTTGCAATTCCAAATATAAACAAGAATGCATGTAAACGTCCAAATTATTCTTAAAAAAACACTACATGAGTTAAAAAAATTTATTAAATATGGTATTTTCATAAATTAGTGAAAAATGGCCAAATAGTACCCTTTCCCCTGTCTGGCTAATTTTAATGCGCAGAAACTCTTATTATTCGAAAAGCAGCATTGCAAAAATGTCATTATAAGATTTTACATTTTGTAATTTTTTAAAAAGAAACGATAGTAAGTAAAATCATGAAATCAAATCTAATTAATTGAAAAAAATTTTTAACACTTCTCTGACAGCATTTAATAGATATACTACATAAATGAATTAAAAATTCGATTTATTTTAAATTTTTAAAATAAAGCTTTTAAATTAAAACTTCGAAATTAATTTTAATGACTAATTTCGTATCGTCTTGACCAAAGCACTTGAACAATTAAGATCGATTCCTAAGTACGTTTAAATACATACTGATAAAAAAAAGTATAGTCAAAACTACCAAAATATGGTCAAATTTACCACGTTTCTGGCTCTATCTATGGAAACACTAAAAGCATGTTAATTTTTCAGAAACTCTTTGGTAATGACTTCAGGTAAGATTAACAATAAAATGTATTTTTATTTGTTTTTGCAGTCAAGTTCCTCTGGACTTAAATTGTATGAAACACTTTTAGTTGCCAATGAAAAAATTGAAAATAAAATATAAGTTAAAAACGAAACAAGAAAACCTGTGGTAGCCTTGAGAAATGATGGAGGCCAAAAGGGGTAAATCAGAGCAAGTGAGAAACTCACGCCGTTAACTAAGGGGTCGACATCCACATTAATGGAATAAGATTCCAGAGCAGATTTGAGATATGTATTAATTCAACGTGGGTATAAAAAATTTTTATCTTTGTTTTACACCTTTATTTTAATTTTATTTTTTCCATATTATTGTTGACAACGTGACGTTTTTATTTATTTACTTATTTTTTTTAACCAACTCTGTTTTGTATTCTTCATTAATGTCTGGTGGGTATTGAATATGGGTTCTTTGCGAGCATCGTAATAAATTACAGATCCAATTGCGGTAAATTACCAGCACTCTGTCTGTGTACATAAATCGCAAAATTAATTTTACCGTGAAATTCACTTTTACAGCAAAATTCTGTATCATATATATTACGTTAATAATTATACAACTATAGTGACTCGGTGATTTTGAAATAAATATTGCGGTAAAACTTACGGTATATAATGTTTTTTGTTCCGTAAAAGTTAGCGGTAAAAAGTACCGGCACTCTGGATGACGTACCTCGTACTGTAATTTGATCCCGAATTTTTCATCGTGTAGACTTTTTCCACCTTAAAATGTTTGGAGTTACTTTTTTTTCCAATAGTAGAATAAAGGTACTTTTTTGCCGTGTTCCTTAATTTGTTTTTATTTTATTATTTATTTTTTTTATTTATGTATTTATTTATTTATTTTTTAGATATGCATGTCTGAAGATGTGGAAAAGGTTCGCTGTGCAGTAACTGAGCCAATGCCCCAAGACTGTGTGGATAAGATTATGGAGTTTGTACAAGGAAATTTATGTTCCGGAGCCTAAGTTTGATGAAATCGAAATTTAAATTGTAAATATAACTGTAAATATAACCTTTTATGATGAAACATGAAATGTAGGTGAAATAAATATATTCAATTATAAAGTTCTACATTTTTTTATACAAAATTTGTTTCAATAACACGCTTTTAATGTTTAGAACTTTAGAAAAAAAAAACATTCATTTAATGTTTATGATAAGTAGTTGAATTTCTTACTGAAAAGTTAGAATTCCGATTTTAGAAATTTTTTTAATTATTTCGTTTCTTTCTAAAGAAAATTTTTTCTAATTGAATTGGTTCAAATTAGAGATGGATCAGATTATAAACTGCCATTTATACATCTGAGTAGTTAGTACATTTTTTTCGCTTATAATGCTGATTTAAAAATAATATTGTCTTAAATTAAAACGCCTATTTGATTTTTTTTTTCCAATGGCAGGCACTGCATTAATCGAGAAGAAGAATTTTTATGTAGTGCTGCCATCTAGATGTTAAATATATAAATATTAAGTCACTTTCATTTTATTTTTTAACAATTTTTAAAGGCCTTACAACTAAATTTTTTATTTTGGAAAGTAATTGATACTAACTGAAGTCACTCAATATATGATGTATTCATTTACTTGGTACTAAGTACTTGGTACTAAGATCAAATACTCAGTTAAAGGCTGTCCTCCCTGATGTATACATATAATTTTTGTTTGTAATTAAAATGAAATAGAGGATGTTCATCTTTCATTATCAGGTTTTCATAGCCTCATTAATTTTGTTAAGAAGGTGGGATACAATCAACAACTAATAATACATGAAAGTACACATTAAAGAAATTCTATCCCAATCAACAATTATACATAAAAAAAAAACTTCTCAATAGATGTTCAGTTAATAACGGTGATTTATATCAAGTAGGTTTTATTTTTATTTTATTTTTTTTTTAAATTTACCTCTGTTATTTCGCCTCTGTTATTGGAGTCTCTTTATTTATTTATTTTTTGATTAATTTTTTTTATTTAAGTGAATGAACTTTGATGATTTAAACTACATACGGGTGATTTGTAGTCGTGTCGAGGTTATTCAACAATAACAAGAAATTATAAAATTTATTTTATTTTAGAACTTTGAAGTTATATGCTCTAAAGATACCCCACAGGTAACCTTGACAACAATCCTATAGATTTCTTTTTATCTTAAACTTAACTAATTGTGACAGTATATTTCTTTCAGTTTTGAGTATGATTTCGCAGTATCATTATCGATTTATTGATTGTTTAGTCTTTTTTCCCAACTTGTATGAAAATCGAATATTCTAGCAGCAATAATACTATACTGGAGAAGCTGCATTAACACAAAAGAATAATTATTTTTAACGCAACTTTATCAGTAAGAACGTTAAATTCATTAAAAAGACAATGTGTCTTAAATATTGTCTATTGACATATTGAGAATATCAAAAACAATAGAAACATATGTTGAAGCCGTTTAAAGGCCATTTTTTTTGTCTTCTTTCTCTTGTGGTGTTTGGTTGTGTTTTGGAGATGAAAAGAATGAGTTACATTGATTTAGTATTTATTTACATTAAGTATAAGAAGAGAAAATATGAAAACAAGAGCAACGCGTCATTCTACAATGGCGGTTAGGATTCTTCTGACAAATGACAGAAACAGTTACTGATCGTAACTGTCGCGGTTACGATTAAGTTAAGTTCAGTCGCCGCACACTCCCCCGCCAGTATCAGGGAACTGATACGTAACGATCGGGGAAGGTAACTCGACGGCCAGATCTAGTCCGTTGTGCAGGTTTGTCCGGAGAATCTTTTTGTAGATTCGGTTCTTTTGAGGGAAAAGTTTGGTTCGGATCGAAATAGTCCAAATGCTGGTTAGAGACGGTTAATTGAAATTGTCTGTTCTTTCTCACGTATGATGATGGTGAAATGTTTATCCCTTTTCCGGATGACTTTAAATGGTCCGTCATACAGAGGTTGTAGAGGTTTTCGAACTGAGTCCCTACGGACGAATACGTGAGAACAAGTTTTAAGTTCAGGATGCATGAAAATTCGACGATTATCATGGTGTGGCGTTGGTCGAGGTCGCAAGTCTTGGTAAAAATGTCGTAATTAACAGGCAAATTCTTGTGGAGGATCATCATTTGGAGTTGGAATGAAGAAATCACCTGGTAAGCGTAAAGTTACACCATAGATTAGTTCTGCTGGGGTTGCAACGATGATCTCTTTAACTGTGCAACGCAAACCGAGGAGAACTACTGGTAGAACATCTGTCCAGTCTGTTGTCGCATGGCACTTCAAAGCGGCTTTGAGTGGCCGATGAAAATTTTCTACCAGGCCAATGCTTTGAGGGTGAAAGCTTGTCGTTCGGCAACGTTCAATTCCAAGCAATTTCGTCAGGCTGAGGAACAATGATGATTCAAAGTTTGTCCCTCTATCAGTCGTGATGTAGGTTGGTATGCCAAAACGGGCAATCCAGCCTGTGAAAAAATGATCAGTGTATATAGTGAATAAACGTGCTTCAAGCATATGTCTAAAATGTTTAATTGACAAATATACCGCGAGCAATTCCCGATCATAAGCGCTGTAACGCGTTTCCTTAGGAGTAAGTTTTTTGGAGAAAAATCCGAGAGGTTGCAAATCGTGACCAATCAGTTGGTGCAATGCCCCACCAACGGCGAAATCTGAAGCATCAACGTGCAAAACGAGGGTAACATCGGGAGAAGGGTGGGCAAGAAGCATTGAATTTCGAAGCAACGCCTATCAGCTATCGAAAGCTTCGGTAGCGGTTGAGGTCCATTCGATGATTTTGTTTCGAGCTTGGCTACCTTTTAACAGATCATGTAAAGGTTTTTGAATTGCTGCCGCGTTAGGTAGATGCCTGCGATAAAAATTTAATAAGCCTTAAAATCGCTTAAAAAGTTCTTTGATCGTATTTGGCTTTTGAAACTGGTCGATTACTTGGATGCGTTCAGCAAGGGGAGTGATACCTTTATCGTTTACAGAATGTCCTAGAAACGAAATTTCCGGTACCCCCAGTATACATTTTGAAACATTTAATGTGAGACCATAATTTCGGAGTCTTTTAAAAACTTCAGTAAAATGCTGAATATGTTCTTGTTCTGAATTGCTAAAGACTAAAATATGATCTAAGTACCAATAGCAGAAAGGTAGATCTCAAAATATTTCATCCATAAAACGTTGAAATGTCTAGGCAGCATTACAGAGTCCGAAATTTAGAAAAGGAAATTCGGATAAGCCGAAAAGGGTGGCTATCGCGGTTTTAGGGATATCAGCCTCATTAACTGGGATATGATAGTATGCTCGGACAATATCTAATTTCGAAAATATTGATATTCCATAGAGAGCATGTACAAAATCATGCAAATAGGGAATGCCATATCTATCCGGGACGGTTTTTGAATTTAAGAGTCGATAATCTCCAACTGGTCTTATATTCGAACTTTTAATAACAACGTGTGACGGAGAAGACCAGGGACTTTTTGAAGGACGACATATACCTTTTTCGCCTATTGTTGACAATTCACGCAAAACGAAAACTTTCGGATGTAAGCGACGTGGCTTACAATGTAACCTGTTGTTTCAATTTGATGGACGGTAGAATGTTTAATAGATTTTCTCTCTTATGAGGGGTTAGTAATATCCGAGAATTCCTGTAATAAATTTTGAAAAGGCATACTATTAGATATAGTTTTAACTGAGCACTGAGAAGAATTAGCAAAATAACCGCTCGACTCTAAAGAAATGTTTGAATCAATGAGACGTTTATTCTTCAAATCAACAAATAATGCATAATGCGTTAAAAAAATCAGCGCCAATTATTGGCGAGGTGACGTCCGCGAGAATGAAATCCCAGCCAAATGAACGACGGAGATTAAATGATAATTTTATATGTTTCGTTCCTTAAGTTTTAATGGGTGAATTATTCGCGGCATATAGCATGATGCTGCTAGGCGTATATTTATATTTATTATATACGCGTATATTAGAAATAGGCAGAACGCAACACGCTCTTCCGGAATCTATAAGAAAATTTAAGTTTGTATTTTTATCGTAAATGAATAAACTGTTGCCTAATTTATTAGCCCTGGAATCTGCAGGCAAAACAGATGACGTGGTACTTATTCGTTTCCCGAATTAAAAGAACAAGGTTGTTTACATTTTACCGCATCTTTTCCAAACCGAAAATGATAAAAACAAAATGAACGTTCTTCTGATTTATTTCTTGTCCTTGAGTTTGAACGGCCATGAGAAGTTGATCGGTGCCGGTATTGCTGCATAGGCATTTTCGCTACTTGTAAGCTGAGCTCTGAAATTTGATTTTGAAGAACAACAAATGAATTATTTTTTAGATCGGTTTCAGTTTCATTTTGTTTAATGGAATTTATTTGCTGGATTGGGGAAGTTTCAAGTATTTTATCAGCTAGTAAAGCCAATTTAACCAACGTTTGATCAGTTAAAATTGATAAAATAGATTGTACATTGGGGGGTAAATGTTGTAGCCATATTGTTTTAAGAAAATCCACAGATACTGAATCGGTAGCAACTTCTCGCATTAGTCGTAGGAAAAGAGAGGGTTTTTGGTCAGCTAATTGAAGTTCTGAAAGTAGTTTTCCAATGCGTTTATTTTCCGAATCCGAAAATTCGGTGATGAGACGTTCTTTTAAAGTATCATATTTACTAGTTGCAGGGGGTGAAAATAACAAATCTGATACATGAGATAGCGTTTCTGCATCGATATGTGCAATAAGTCATGCGTATTTAGTTTCAGTTGGGTCATTTTTTTAGATTTTTTTTTTCTCTGTGAAGCGAAATATTTTCTAAGGTTGTTTGTTGACTATTTGTTGACAGGTGCATTCACCTTGTTTTTCCACCCGAAAAATACTCAAATCCTTTCACTTACTTACATCATCCAGTGAGTATATTGAGAAATTAAAGATTCAGCATTATAAATGAATTTTGTGTATTTAAATGAGACTAAAAACAAAACTTTCCCTGAGAAATCGCAATTTTTTTAAAGAAAAAACAAAATGTGACTTACCTTCTTCATCCCCTCAATTCTTTATACATAAAAACTAAATTTTTAAAAAAAATTAATAAATAAATAAAAAATAGCTAATTCACTGTTTTTACTTATTATAAAGCTGTAATGATAATTCAATTAATGTCATCCAAACAATATGTTATCAAAGTTATATTTTCAAATATTCCCAGAAATTAATATTAATTTGCGTTATCTTATCTATTAACTGATGTAAAAAAATAATTATATAAATGATGATCATCATACATCGGAAATTAATATTAATTTGTGTTATCTTATATTCTTATTGATTTGTGTCATTTTTGTGTTATCTTAATTTGTGTTATATATTATACCCAGATAAAAATATTTTCTTTTTGATCGAAGATATTTTGTTTACTCTCTAAAAACTAAACAACTTCCAGTTAAATTAGATTCTATTTAAATGAAGAAAAAAAAAATGGCTACTACTAAAGGCTATTCTTACGCTCTATATTCAGTAGATCAATAGAAGACTAATAAATTGAAAATTTAAATTTGCAATACTATAATTACGAGAGATGGAAGAAAAGTAGCTATTTTTAGAAGAAAATCAAAATATTTTAATTATCGCTTGCAATTTGATAAGTAATCAAGTTTAGATCTTAAAACTTTTCTGATATTTTTTATGTGGCAGTTACTGCAGCTGTTTTAGAGCTAATACTGAAAAATACCGTAATAAAAGGTTAAAACTGTATAACAGCAAAAAACTATTTTTTTTTCTTCTTCTTTGTAACTTGTAATGCATGAAAAACTAACAACATTATTTTTTGTAACATAGAGTAATAGTGAGATAATTTTATGAAATGGTCACATCATATAGGTAGTTAACATAACACCACTGGATAACGTAACACAAGTTAATATTAATTTTTAATACATAATGATCATCATTTATATAATCATTATTAACATAATTTAATGGATAAGATAACACGAATTAATATTAACTTCTGATGTATGATGATCGTCATTTATATAATTATTATTTACATTATTTAATAGATAGAAAAACAGAAATTAATATTAATTTCATAATTATGATCATCATTTATATAAAAATTATTTACATCATTTAATGGATTATATAAATATTATTTACATGACTTACATCATTTCAGATGTATGATTATCCTTTATGTAATCATCATTTACATCATTTAATGGATAAGTTAACAAAAATTAATGTTAATTTCTGATGTACGATGGTTATTATTTATATAATCATTTTTTATATAATCATTATGGTTTAACTTAGCTACATATAACAGTTGCAGAAAAACTCAAAGTAAATAAGGTATAAAATTGAAGCATGTTTTCATTCAAGTTGACTCATAAAATCATATATTCAAATTTGCAAAGTACGAGAATATAGTTTAACTTATCTTTATATTACGGTAGCAGAAAAATTGAAAATTATTAGGGTATAAAATTGCAGCATGTTTTCTTTCAAATTGAACCATAAAATCAAATCATTTATTCAAATTTTGCGAAAAACAATAATATGGTTTAAAATTAGCTCCATATTAACGTTGCAGAAAAATTGCACCCTATTATCAAAGTTCTAACAATATATTTATTTGTCAAAGTTTGTTTTTTAAGTATAATTAGACCCATATTACCTATCCGATAATAAAACTTTATAATATATACCTTTTCATATTTATTATGTTATATTTGTTTATTGTTGTTGTATCTTTACTCCAGCGCCATCTACAGTGACGTTTTGTAATAGTCAGTCGCAATAAACAAGCTGTTATAAGGTTGTGGTGGTGTTCTCTATCTTGTCGTATTTTAATTATTTAATTATCGTAATTTTTTTCTCGACGTATTAATTTTTCTAATTCTTAGAAAAATTACTAATTTTAGGTCTTACCAGCGATAATACAGTCCACGCTAATTAGGAGTAAAGATTCATGGATAAATTACCCCCCTTTTGTTAACCCTCACCAACATAATTTTGGTCCGCTCAGCGCCGGCAGGTAAATAATTTTACAGTATATAATTAGGTATAATCTAAATAAACTTTCAAATTTATTGTATTTAATAAAAGTAGTATCTTAACAATTAAAACATTCTGTATAGATTTGGTAATCACAAATACATTTGTATTGTTTTGTTTTTAAATTATTCATCTTACTTATTCATATTAAAATTTAATACTATTGAGGAATTTCTAAATTAAAAACAATTAACAATGGAAAAAAAAATTGACAAATTAAAAAAGAAACGTACCACAATTCGATCAAGCATTTCAAAAGCAATAACTCGATTAGACGCGTTTATGCAAAATAAAGGTAAACAAACTTATGAAACAAATGAAGTGGAACAAAACGAGTTGCAGGAAATTTTAATTCGTAAAGAAATAGACATAAAAAACTTAAATTCAGAAATTGAAGAGCTTATAACAAATGCAACGGAATACGAACAAGAAATCGCAACAAGTGAAGAGTACAACTGGCGATCGAAATAGGCTGCAGGTGGCGTAGAGCAGAACTCTCTAAGTATGGCAACACTTCGCATGCTTTCCCCATTAGCGCGTGGAAAGTCATAGAGGAAGGAAGTACGCTAAATTCTCTCTTGATTTTCATATAGATTAAAATCCTTTAAGTTGGAAAACTATATGGAACTGAAAACTACATTAAACATAGTTCTAAAGAAAAGTATCACGGAAATTTTAAAAAATATTTTTATTAAAAAAAAGGGAAAATATCGTAGTACATTCCTATACAACTGAAAAGAGGAGAAGGGCTAAAGGCATGAAACCGGTCTCTCCCCAGATGGCGTATTCGAGTGTTGCGATCCCCAATAACAAATTACTGTACGCAAAAACCACCATAAAAACGTGTTTCAAAACTCTAAATCAGTCAAATTTAGGAAATACGTTAATGCAAAACCCGCAAAATTTAAAAGAAAAAACGGCAAGTAAGCAAAGCATAACTCTTCCTGAAATACCCATGCGAAAATTCTCAGGAAGATACGATGAGTGGAAATTATTTAAAATACAATTTGACAACATTATTAGGCCAAATGAGCAGTTAAATGATTTACAAAAGTTGCATTACTTAAATTATTCTCTAATAGGAGAGGCAAAAAACCTTCAAACGCTTGACGATACATTTCAGTTATTATTCAAAGCGTTGGAGGAGCGATACGAAAATAAACGCTTAATAATTGAGAGTCACATGAAAGCAATATTAGATGTCGAAAAAATAAACAATGAATCCGCCAAGGAACTTAGGCACCTAATTGACACTATAAGAAAAAAAAAAATCTGAGAGCTCTTCATGTTTTGTAATATAAACGAAATGATTTATCAGACATTTTCGCTTTAAATATTATCAATTCAAAACTCTACAAAGAGTCTAGAAAACAATACGAATTTGGTTTATGCACGCAGGAAGTTCTAAAATTAGACTCTTTCTTATTATTTTTGGAAAAAAAAAAAAAGCGCAAATTCTAGAAAGTTATCAAAATGTTTCTCAAACAGCGCAACTTAAAGTGAAAACAGGAAAGTCAAGGTCAAGATCATTTTTAGTCAATGAAAAAAAATAAATACCGCCACGTGTTTTATGTTCAAATAACCATCCCACTTTTAAATGCGATTATTTTCTGAAGCTTAATGTAGAACTGAGGTCATATCAAAAAATAAATTATGTTATAATTGTTTATCGAAGTCCCACTCGGTAGGAAACTGTAAATCGAAACACTCTTGTTCGAGTTGTGGTCGCAGACATAAGACATTAATTCATAGGCATCAAAGGGAAAATGTAAATGACTCGTCGCGTCAGCAATCTCTTATTTCAAATGTTGATTATTCTAGGGCTTTGGAAATTACATTTCCGAATATTAATGCTGCCGAATTTAATACTCAAACTTTATCACTAATAAATACAGTACCGCTCAAAAGTATCAGTACACCTAGAAACTTATAAAAAAATGGCAAAATTCAAAGTGTCATAACTTCTTTAAAAATGATCAAAAATGCCTCTGCTTTAGCTCATTTTGAAGCTTAAAATCTCTACTTTTATGTACTCTAATTGTTTTTAATTAATATATTTTGCAACTATGTACAATTACACTCTAAACAATCATAGAAAATTGTATTAATTATTTGTGAAGTTTGACGCGATGTACGGGTACAAAGGGGTTAGATATTGTTAATTTTTATTATACCATTAAAAAATTTGGACTTTTAGCTTTCATTTAAAAAAAAAAATTCCAAAAAAAACATGTTTTTTGACGAAGTTATTGTCAAATAAAAGAAAAGGTTTTTTTCCAGAATTTAATGATTTTTCAGCAATTATAATGAATTTTAGTGTAATTATAATATGATATGAAAATTTTTTAATTAAAATAAATTAAAATTTAATATTTCTCGATAATATTATTTCATAATTTATAATAACAATTTTAACTTTTTTTTTTTTGGAAAATATAATAATGAAATAAGAATCAACGTTTACAATTTAATATTTTGAAATTTATTTTTTCGTATTTTTCTCAGAAAAAATTTGAAAACGAAAATGTAATAATGAAAAAATATTTTACATCACATTTTGTTTTCTTCAAAATATCCTCCCCGCGCTTTTATATTATTATATTCATATTATTATATTATATTATTATATTTCATTATTATATTTTCCAAAAAAAAAAAAGTTAAAATTCGCGATCGCAACACTCGATACGCCATCTAGCGGGAGACAGTAAATATCGGGCATTAGTTCCCACATAACCATTGGCAATGACGGACGCCATTTTCTTAGCTTAAAAAAAGAAGCAAAATTTCCCTAAAGAAAAAGTAAAACTTCTTGAAAAAACTAATCAGAACATGCCAAACATTGAAGCAGAACACGCCAAGCATTTGAAGAACAACTTCTCAATAATTTTTACCTTTCTATTACCAACAACATAACATGATCACTTGCTGTTACAGATGTGTGTATAGCGGTAAAATAATTTTTCTGTCTTCAATTCATTACAAGTTAAAATGAAGTCAACACTGCTTTCGTCATTCCAATGAATAAATGTGTTCCAATGAATTCCATACAGAACTGTAATATGTAGTTATTGAATATTCTTCTTCTCCATAGAATTGTATATATTTCTGTATCTACATAATTCAGAAAACAACAATAAAGAATAATCCGAATTACTTGAAAAAGTATCTTTTGTGCTGATTATAAATAAATTTTTTATCGTTTTCTTGGTAAGTGTTTTTTAGTTTTGAAAGAATTTCAACTAGAATTCAGCTATTCTGTTTTTAAGCTACATATTAAAATTCATATCGAGATCTTACAATTATAAAATTTTGATGTGTGGTATGTTACCTAAAAGTAATGAAGGGATAAACTATGTATTATTTGAGAATAAAGTTTTCAAACAAAGAACATATCATTTTGGAATTCTCCGGACTTATAAATCAGGTAAGTGTAATGATTTTTATAATAAAAAATTTGCTTGTAAATAATTTTTTTTCTTACTTGATGATCGTTCTCTACAAAATGTTTTTTTTACGTCTGATTAAATACTATGAGAATTTAAAAAAAAACAATACGAAAGTTTTTATTGAAAAATGAGGAATTTTTAAAATCGTTTTTATCCTAAGAATTCTTTATTTTACGCTTTTTAGTTTATAATTTTTTGATAAAATTGTTGTCAAAATACATTTTTTGAAAAATTAAATGGTATTAAATTATGTGTTTATGTATACTTCTTGCATATTCTAATATTTGAAGTAATATGATTCAGAAAAGTATGGAAGAAAAATTCGGTACTTACGTATTAACCACAGCTACAGATTTGGCAGATTTTTAGTGCCGCCAATCTACACTTAAAATTTTTGGAAAAAATCTTTAAAATGAAACACTTTGTTTAAAATCAAAGTAGTCAATCGGATTTCGGTGGAAAATGGGCCGATATAGAGTTTAGCATAGATTCAAAACAAACTGTTCTCTCACCTGATTCTATAGCCATTATGAACTCTAATAAATAAGATTCAAAATGAAATAACATTTCCTAAACGGACGTTTACTAAGATAAAGTTTCATGCTATGGACTTTGGTACATTTTCGTTATATTCCTAAAAAAATAAAATTGCATCTTGTTTTGTTTTTGGCAAGTCCCAAAGACGCATTTTCGTAACACTAAAAAATGGCGACAAAAAAAGAATGGTTCTTTTTTTTTCGTAAGCATTCTTTATTTTTCGTTAAAATTTAAATGGACCTTTCATGTTATACCATTAAATTTAGTAAAACTATTTCTCAGGCATTAGGTTTGAACTCTTATAAGAATATACCTATTTTTTTCTCTTTATTTACAAATATTTTTCCGATGTGTTCTGGATGTTCCTTCTCTAAAAAAAAAGTGATACCATTTTGTTTTCGTTTGCATAAGAAAGAAAACAAACATTTTTCTTTTTTAAATTTAATCAGCCACAATAAAGATGGAACGTTACAATGCTACATGCTACATTAAAGACGTCTCCAGTGTAACTGAATGACTGTTCTTATGAAAATCGCAGGGATTCGGCACATACAACAACGCCCCCTATACTTCGTTGCGATCGCGAATTGTTATAATAAATTATGAAATAATATTATCTAGAAATATTAAATTTTAATTTATTTTAATTAAAAAATTTTCATATCATATTATAATTACACTAAAATTCATTATAATTGCTGAAAAATCATTAAATTCTGAAAAAAAACTTTTTCTTTTATTTGACAATAACTTCGTCAAAAAACATGTTTTTTTGGAATTTTTTTTTTTAAATGAAAGCTAAAAGTCCAAATTTTTTAATGGTTTAATAAAAATTAACAATATCTAACCCCTTTGTACCCGTACATCGCGCCAAACTTCACAAATAATTAATACAATTTTCTATGATTGTTTAGAGTGTAATTGTACATAGTTGCAAAATATATTAATTAAAAACAATTAGAGTACATAAAAGTAGAGATTTTAAGCTTCAAAATGAGCTAAAGCAGAAGCATTTGTGATCATTTTTAAAGAAGTTATGACACTTTGAATTTCGCCATTTTTTTATAAGTTTCTAGGTATACTGATACTTTTGAGCGGTACTGTAAAAATACTCGTTATTCAAATAAAAGTGGTATTTTGCCAACATGTGAGGTATTTATTAGGAGTTCCAAAACTCGTACTCTTATTAAAGCTAGGTGTATTTTAGACAGTGGTTCAACTTCTAACGTTTTAACCGAAGCGCTTGCTTATGCATTAGAGATCCCATTGCGAAAAATAAAGAACCCAATTGCAGGGTTAGATAATAATAAAATTGTTGTAAAAGGGAAATTACAGGCTAATGGGATTTATTTTAAAACATTAGATTTCTTAGTTGTGAAAAAGATAGCAGATTTTATTCCAACGGCACCATTATCATTAAAGAAACTTGAGTTACCTAAAAACATACATTTAGCAGAACCTAATATTTTCGCAAATTCAGCTAACATAGACATGCTCATAGGAGCGGAAGCATTTTTTGAAATTATGAGAACAGGCGATATTAACATACCAGGTACTGAAATAGTTTTAAGAAATTCTGTTTTTGGGTTTATCTTTACGGGAGCAATTAGGTACAAATAGTCAGGATAAAGCTAAAGACTTCTGTGGGTTAATCAGCCAATCTACTAACACTTTAGAGCAAACCCTGAGAAAGTTTTGGGAAGTTGAGGAGTGCTCAAGCTCAAAGGAGTATTACATGAGCCTTGAAGATATTTTATGCGAGCAGCATTATCAAAATACGCACAAGAGAGACGACACTGGTAGTTACATAGTTCAAATGCCAATCAAAGATCTCCATAAGCTGGGAGAATCCAAACATTTAGCAGAGCAAAAACTTAATCAGCTTTGGAGACGGCTTTCTCAAAATGACACTATGAGGAGTCATTATATTAAACTCATGCAAGAATACCTAGACATGGGTCACATGGAGCCCGTAGAAACAGAGGATGATCAAGATCCAGTGGATAAAAGCAATTATCCTCACTGATATCTGCAGAATCATGGAGTCTACCGCCCTGAAAAGACTACAACTCCTCTCAGAGAAGTCTTCAACGCCTCAGCACCTACTTCAACTGGTGTAAGCTTAAATGATCTCCAAATGAAAGGACAGGTAAAAGAGGGCATTTTCGACATTTTGGCGTGTTTCCGTAAACATCACATTGTCTTTACGATAGATATTCAAAAAAATTTCCGTCAAACATTAGCTGAACCTTCCCAAAGAAACCTTCTTCGCATCCTTTGGAAAACAAGCGAGAATCAACCGTGCAAAATATACCGATTGAAAACCGTAACATACGGCACAACTTCAGCTCCTTTTTGGCCACTCGAACAGTCCTCCAGGCAGCCCGAGATGAGTCTGAAAGATTTCCTCTTGCGGCCGAGGCTCTCGAGAGGGACATATACATGGATGATGTCGTCAGTGGAGTGGATAACGTATTTACAGCTGTGCGTCTAAAATCTGAGTTGTCTGGTCTTCTAAGATCTTGTGGTATGAAGTTACATAAGTGGAGATCCAATGCAGTTGAATTAGACGAGTCAACTGATGTAGTAGAGCACAGATTTACCAACACTGACGAGACTACAAAAACGTTGGGTGTCATCTGGAATGCCAGAACAGATGAATTCCGGTTTCAACTCACTTCGTTAAAAAGGCAAGGTGAGATGTGCTTAGCGTCATAGCACGTATCTTTGATCCGCTTGGAGTTTTGGGCCCAATTATCATAAAAGCGAAAATCTTCCTTCAGAGACTCTGGGTAATCAAATCAAGTTAACGTGGGACGATGTGCTTCCTCCAAATTTAGCCAAAGAATGGGAATTGTTTGTCCACAATCTTCCAGCCATACACGAGTTACATGTGAAACGCAAAGTGACAGACAATGCATCAGGAATTAAACTACATGTTTTTGCCGACGCCAGTGTCCTTTCTTACGGAGCAGCAATTTACGTACAAACTCGAAATGTAGACGGCCAGCTTACATCAGAACTATTATGTTCTAAGTCAAGAGTTGCTTCTATAAAACAACTCACTATTCCACGTCTTAAACTGTTATCTTCTCTATTGGCATGCAGGCTACTGGACAAAGTACGGAACTCTCTGAATGTCCCAAACGAACAGTGCTATATATATTCAGACTCAAAAATAGTTCTCGCATGGATAAAAACTGACTGTTTAAAGTTGAAACAATATGTCGCCAATCGAGTAAAAGAAATCCAACAACTATCACAGAATTGTGTTTGGAACTATGTTCCGTCGATATCCAATCTAGCGGATATATTGTCACGTGGTTGTGAAGCAAAGGAACTTTTACATCACTCATTATGGTGGCAGGGTTCTAACACCATAAATCAAAGGAAGAACTCAGAGTCTGAAAATGAACTATTTTCCGAAAGGGACTCAAAGATGTATCAATCTGAATTCAAGCCATCGTAAGACATTAATCTATTAATTTCAATTTTTCAAATCAAGCATTTTCTATAACAAATTCTTATTTAAAATTTATTAATGTAATGTCTTATGTATATAGGTTTATTTACAACTGTAAGAATCAAAATAAGAGAAGTGGAAATCTTACATCCTGTAAGGTAAGTGAAGGAGAATTAAAGTTATGTTCATTTGTGCAGCAGGAATCTTTAGCAGAAGAATTTAAATTATTGAAATCAGGTAAACCAGTGCATGTTATTAGCAAACTGAAATTTTTGTTTCCATTTTTTGATAATTCAGCAAATGTTATAAGAGTTGGAGGGCGTCTAACAAATTCTGATTTGCCCTATGAAAGCAAACATCCCATAGTTTTGCCTAAAAATCATAAAATTTCTGTGCTTATTTTATTAAATTTACATAAATCAAATTGTCACATAGGTGCACAGGCACTATTAAATTTGTCAAGACTAACAGTTTGGATAATACATGGTAGGAATTTGGCTCGGAAAATTGTTCATGATTGTGTCATTTGCACTAAATTTAAACCTAGATTTTTAGTTCAAAAAATGGGAGATTTGCCTAGTGTTCGATGTAAACCAACTTTTCCTTTCCTAAATTCTGGTATTGATTTCGCAGGATCTTTTTTCGTAAAAAAACAAAAGTCAACGTAAAGGTCAGTTTCAAAAAATATTTATTGCTATTTTTGTATGTCTTGTAACTACAGCTATTCACGTTGAAATTGTTTCTAATCTAACATCTGACTCTTTTATTGCAACCCTAAGGAGATTCATTGCCCGTAGAGGCAAATGTTCCATATTATATAGTGTCAATGTCAAAACCTACTTAGGAGCAACAGAGAAATTAAACGTTTGTATAATCTAGTTAATAAACCAGATGAAACTTTATGAAAAATTCTTGTTTCTGAAAGAATTAATTGGAAGTTTTTTCCCCCTAGAAGTCCAAATTTTGATGGAATATGGGAAAGTGGTGTAAAATCATTTAAATTTCACTTGAAACGAACAATAGAACATAACATAATAGAACATTTAACATACGAAGAATTTCTTACTATTATGAATCAAATCGAAGGTATTTTCAAACGTCCTATCACTAAGCTAGCCATTTTACCAGTACCAGTTGAAGTTTGATTAAGTCATTTCATTGTGTGTCAATTTTATATGTATATATATTTTTGCTTTCTATTTTATAAAAATTGATGTCATTTCCCAATTGTTTGTTTTTGCATATTACTTATATTTGATATTATTTCATTGCTGATATATTTGAAATACAGTAGGGGAGAGTTGGATAAAACGGGATAGTCGAACAAAACGGGATACGTCGACTAGGGACCATACTATTGCAGCTATCCAGCGGACGATGACAGAAACTCGTTATTTGACTGTGATTATGTCATTTTCAGTGCGTCTTGTCTTGAGATTACTAGTTGATAGAAAGTTGTAGGTCTCAGAACTTTCTTATTCCATTTTCTTTACCATTTTCTACATTTACGTGCGTTGTTTTTCACATTGTACTGCCTATATATATGGGATTACAATTCCGGTGAGTATTACATTTGATGAAGCATTTATTAACGAGTATTCTCATGTCTAGTCAATCTAATTTTTCTTTCACGTTTAGGCAGCAGCCATGTTTTTTTGAAAAGTGTCTGAGCTTGACAAAACGGGACATTTATGAGTTGGATAAAACGGGATAGAGTTTTTTTTTATGTCTCGTTTTATCCACCTATTTATTTGTTGGCCTAATACTTCTACTATATTATTATTACTAAATTGAAAGAAGGGTAAAGAAGGCTCGTACAAATACATTGACCCCTGAATTGGCAGCAATGAAAAAGTTGGACAGATATAAGACAGTATTCAATGCTGAACAAGAAAAAATGCATGAGCATCTATTAGCTCTTGGAAGAGAGATTATTTGGTATAACTCTAACAGATATACGAATGCTAGCATTTCAGTTAGCTGAGAGAAACAATATTAAGCATAATTTTAACACTGGAAAAAATGGCTGGAAAGTGTTTGTTGTAATCATTTCTTGGCAGATATAAAGAACTTAGCCTCCGAAATCCAGAACATACGAGTATGGCCCGAGCAAAAGGGTTTAATCGCACTGCAGTAAAGCAGTTTTTTGAACTTTTAAATTCTCTATTAAGTAAACATAAGATTACTCAAAATGATATTTATAATGTTGATGAAACAGGAAGTCTAACAGTGCCAAACAAGCCTTCAAAAGTGTTGAGCCTACAAGGCAAAAAGCAAATGGGTAGCTTATCTTCAGCCGAACGAGGAGTTTTGGTTACTGTTGAAACATGCATCAGTGCAGCTGGGGTATTCGTCCCTCCTATGTTAGTATTTCCTAGAGTAAAAGAAAACCCAAGACTCATGGATGATGCTTTCGCAGGATCGTTTGAAGTGTATCACAAGATCGGCTGGATCACTAAGAAGTCCTTCATTGTTTTGTTTTAAAAGTTCGTAGAATTTTCCAACCCTAGGCACAAGAAGCCAGTGCTGTTGCTGCTTGATGTACACAACAGTCACACCAAAAGTTTGGAACTTGTAAATTTGGCAAGAGAAAATAATGTAATCATCCTAACCTTCCCCCCACATATAACTCATCGCCTTCAGCCCCTGGATTTCAGTTTCATGGCTCCAATGAGCACGTATTATGAACAAGAAGTTCGAAAGTGGCTGTTCAACCATCCTGCGAGGTGCGTTACAATTTACGAGGTTACTCACGGGCAGCCGTTGCAGAAACTACCATTAAAGGGTTTAGCAAAACTGGTATAAATCCTTACAATCCTGACGTCTTCCCAGATCACCTGTTTGCATTGTCTGTCACCACTGATCTAACAGCAAGAACCTCCAGGCGTTGGACACCAGACAGACACCAGTTTGAGAATTATTACTCTCTTGTTATCGACCTAAGCTACCCTTTTCCATCCTTCCAAAGTGTGTTCTACCTGTACCTCAAGTAAAAGTACGACTCCCCTTAAAAAATGGCTGATAAGAGAAAGAAGAAAACTGTAGTAATAACATCATCTCCATATAAAAGTGAATTATAAATGGAAGAAAAAGAAAGGATGATTAAACTACAAGAATGAACCAAGAGAATTGAAGAAAGGACTGCTAAGAAATCCCTCTTAAGGGCACCAGACACATCTCGACAGTGAAAATTATGGAATAAGCGTTCATGTTTGAAAAATCTTTAAAAACATATGTAGCATCATAATTTTTGTGTACTCAATTATAAAACAACAGTCTAGATAAAAATTTTAGAAGCAATAAAATCCCATAAATACAATTTTTAGAAATTTAGATTTACATTTTTCTGTCAGTTAATTATGTTTTTTAGTTAGTTTTACGCTCAAAATTAAACATTGTAAAACCTATCCCGTTTTGTCCAACCCCGGTATGGTAAAACGGGATATGTAAGAGTTTGGAAAAAGATTTTTTTTTCTATTTCACACAGTCAATAAAATTAGTTTAAAATTTTTTTTTTATCTGTGCTTCAATAAGTGATGTATCTATTAAAAAAAATAATGTGTGGTTCTCTTTAACATATTTTCCGTAGTAAATAAAAACAATAATGGTATCTCGTTTTGTCCAACTTTCCCCTACTGTCTTTCTTTATTCCAGCGCCATCTACAGTAACGTTTTGTAGCAGTCAGAGTCGCAATAAACAAGCTGTCATAAGGTTGTGGTGGTGCTCGATCTCTTGTCGTATTCCAATGTTAGCATTTACCACATTTAGAAAAATAACTATATTTAGGTCTTACCAGCGATAATACAGTCCACACTAATTAGAAGTAAAGATTCATGGATAAATTACCCCACTCCCTTTTGCTACCCCGAACCAACAGATGGATCAGATTATAAACAGCCATTTATACAACTGAGTAGTTAGTACATTTTTTTCGCTAACAATGCAGATTTAAAAATAATATTGCCTTAAAATAAAACTCCTATTTGATTTAATTCGGATACAAAACTGCGAATATTTTGTTAGAAAAGTATATTTATTTTTTGTTTTTATCGTTACTTTTGATGGTGCAATAAAAATGTTATATATCTAAGGATTCAAAATGGGCTACAGCTATCACAAGTTAATATATTAATTGTGACAAAAGAATAAATTAAATATAATGCTGAACAAAACATATATTTCATTTAATTGTACCTTAATAATTTTATCAGCTGTCAAAAGAATACAAAATAAATATTGCAAAAATTTCAGAAAATTGAGCAACCTTGTTTAAACCGATCACAGTGTTGACGTGAAAAGGTAAATGGATCATTGGTTAGAGTCCGCTAGCTATCGAGCTAACCGTGTGAGGTTTTTGCAATTTTTCTCACCATGTAACGCAAATATAGGTTAGCTCCATTACAAAGTCCTCCACGAAGGTCAGTGTTTCGCAGTGCTTGATCTAGGAGTTACCTTGTCGTCGCACGTGGTTAGCGGCACTTCTCTATTATGACCTGTCCAGGAGCACACGAAGGAACAGTTCATAATAGGGTAGAGCTCTTAGCACCGTTTGAAGGAAAATCTGGGCACGGACTCTAATGAAATGTTAACTTTACTATGGAATCATATCTTTACATACGTTCTGTGTATGTTGCTAAAATACTACGTTATTCATTAGTTTTGATTTTTCATCTGTAATATAAAAAGTGTTTGTGATTGTCTCTCTTATAACTTTGTAACTCTTTGATCTAGTGTTCTGGAATTAAGACAGAGGTGAAAAGGATTAATTATAGTTCATGATCCAAACAATTGTTCAAAACTTTTAATTGATCGTTTGGGAGAGACGTTTAAAAAATGATATTTTCCCATATCAATTAGCCTTTATAAATAAAATTGCAGACGATTTTGTTTTAACAACTATTTTAAAGATAACATCAGGCTTGTTTGCTAGCTTATAGCTTTCATAAATAGTTTTTATTATTTAAAAAAACAGTTTATTACACTTTTTTTAATGTTTAGTTGTTTTTTATTCTTTGTGTCACAATTATTAACAAGAACGGGGTAGTATAAGTGGACTACCTCACCAAATGAGTATTTCTAAAGTAATCTGAAACCACGTATTGATTTTTTTTTACTGTTCGATACGTAATACCGCAAAACAAATTTGTTTTGATTAATTGTAATTTAAATAAAATAAATTAGGTACTGAAACGCTAAATAATTGGAGAGATAATTTTTTTCGTTTAGAAAAAAAGAAAAAATTTTTAATACTTTTTTTGACGCCAATGATGCCTATTTGATTTTGATAATGAGTACTAGATGAAATTAAAAAATAAGCTATAGACTAAAATGCAAAATTAATTGAGATATTCAATTTATTCGTCCAAGAGAAAGGTAAAAAAATCGATGTGTTATTACTGACAATGATGCTTAATTAAATTTGGTGAAGGCAATATTGGTATCATGATTATTGGTGCAGTTTTATTATAGATACCGTTGAAAGGAGTTTTTTATGGCCCTATGAATAAGTACTGGAAAAAACCACCTGTTTGTGGTACATTTTGGTGATTGTGAGTCTTCTTCGTTCAAAAGCATTTTTATTTGAACCGACCGGACTGTAAGGTTAGTAGTACTGTGTGTATAGGGGTCAGGGAACTGGCCTTGTATCAGAAAGGTTGTGGGTACGAATCCCAGGCATAGATGTTCTTTAATTCTCTATACTATCTGTCATTCCTGTGGGTGCAACGTTGGCCCACCTAATAAGGTGCCATTGAAAAAGCTAACAAATCTGCCCTGTAAATGTCTAATATTGACGAAAAAATTGCAAAAAGATTATTTTAGGTTTTTCTTTATCTAATAATGTAAAGCAACCGAGAAGGACAAATAATAATAATAAATAAATAAATAAAAATGAAATTATTCTAGCTGTATTAATTGTGTTTATATATGTCTTTTAGTTTTGTAATGTTGTTCTGTATTGAAGTAATGATTATTTACTTTTTTTTTCACCCCGTACTTAGAACGGGTATCTAGGTAGTAATTTAATAAAATAAACTCTTTTTCATCGGCGACAATATTCCGAACTCATTATTTAGATAGCATATATTATTATATTACTGTTTCAAACTCACGCGAAATTTATTCAAGAGAAATCCTCTAATCAATAACCTCTAAATTTCTGAAATAAGATAAGATTTGAACTTATAAAGAAGTAAAAAGTTTTTATCTGTCACGTCAACACGTGTATCCAACTATTATGTTTAAATTTGTTTACACTCGTCCACTTAGTGCTTCCTCTTACACAAAAGAAGAAGAAAATTCTCGACAGCGCGTGTCTAGAATGTTAATGATAACGTGTTGTTTCGACATCGCGTGTTGTTTATAATTCATAGATGAATCAGATACGTTGCAGGAAGTATACACACGGCATCGAACTATTGCTATAAAGAGCATACTTTTGCATGTTTCCTCCTGTTTCGACATGAAGTGTTTCATATTTACAGTTTTATTTATCACAGTGGTCCTCCATGTAACAGTACACGGTCAAGGTGGTAGTCCTGGTATTCCTGGAGCACCAGGTAGTCCAGGTTGCCCTGGAGGTCCAGGAGGCGCCGGTGGTCCGGGAGGCGCTGGTGGTCCAGGAGTCGCTGGTGGTCCAGGAGGTCATGGGGGATCGGGAGGCAATGGTGTTCCTAATGGTAGTCCTGGTTCTCCTGAACCACAAGGTTGCACTGGTGGTCCAGGAGGCGCCGGTGGTCCAGGTGGCGCTGGCGGTCCAGGAGCTCGTGGTGGTCCAGGAGGCCAAGGGGGCCGGGGAGGCAGTGGTGTTCCTTATGGTAGTCCTGGTTCTCCTGGACCACCAGGTAGTCCAGCAGGCGCCGGTGGTCCAGGAGGCGCCGGTGGTCCTGGTGGCTCTGGCGGTCCAGGAGCTCGTGAAGGTCCAGGAGGCCAAGGGGGCCAGGGAGGCAGTGGTGTTCCTAATGGTAGTCCTGGTTCTCCTGGACCACCTGGTAGTCCAGGTAGCCCATGGTGATCCAGGAGGGGCCGGAGGACAAGGAGGAGCTGATGGTCCAGGAGGCGCAGGTGGTCCAGGAGGATATGCTGGTCGAGCACACCGTGCGGGCCCGAGAGGCAATGGTGTTCCTAAGGGAATGATCGTGCTACCCTTGTATCCAGAGTGTACCACTTATGGTATATTAATGCTCGATATGTTTAAAGGTAAGTTATTTTAACTACGTGTTAAAATGAGTTTTGTACTGTTTAAGATTGTAACACTCTTAAAGTTTTAGTAAATAAAATAAGAAATAGCTTATTACGTAGCAGCAACTGTTTCTTATGTTATATGGTTGGTAGAATGTAAAATATAGATGTTATCATTGTGTAGTAGCCACTCTTAATCATGTAATGTTAAACTAGTTAATTGTTTTTAGAATGTAAAATATAGAAATATACCTATGTAACGATTTGCATTTCATGTAAGGATTTATGTAATGCAAAATTAGTTAATTGTTGGTAGAATACAAAACATAAAATACATCCATACATACATATATAAAATGTAAAATGGTTCAGTTGTTTGATCTATCTCAAATTTCATTTTAGCTATTTGGTTCTGACTAGTTTTTTCAATATGATTTAAATTTTTGTATAAAAATAAAACAATAATAGATTCGATTCTGAAATAGTATCAGATATTTTTTAACATTATTTTATGTTTCCAACTTAAATTTGGCAACTATTCTGGAAATAGAAACGTCAAGGACAGTGTTTCGGGTTCACAGCGTAGGTTATTTTTACACATTCCTGCCTGTTTCAAGTTCAATGTTATGTATAATGCGCAAAATAAAAACTGGAACACGACCCTGAATAACTTTTGATGTAATGAAGGTATTTTCACTTTCTATGACTCAATGGTTAGAGGGGTTAGGGCAGACGATATTTTGAGTAAAGAAATCAGGCACAAAACCGTACTTTCTCTGGAACATAGCTATTTTGTTTTGATGAATTTAGATTTCCAATCCCCAAAATAAAATAGGCTAGCTGCAAGCTGAGATATATGGTTAGTTTGGTCAGGAGAGTGGTCGATAGTTTGGACTCCTTAATGTTTATTTTTCTTTATGCGTGTTTTGCCATACTTCGAGAACTTTTTAAGCGAATTGAAAAATTTCTGCACATAAATTTAAAATTCAATTAGTCACTGATAATTCCACGCAAAAAAATAAATTTTAGTAAGCCTTTATTATTTTTAAGTTTTTTATTAAATAACAGTGGAAAAAATTCTTGAATTGTAAATTATGCAACTTTTGACCTTATTTTGAAGAATGTATTTTTACGTGACAAATTAGAAATTTTGAGCACAATTAGGCAGATACTTCCTGAGAAATCAAATTCTAAAAATACGACTTTTTCAAAATAAGATTTCTGATAAACTATTTGACCGATTTCGCTCAAATTTTGTTTTGTCCCTTAAAATTACATTTTTTATAATGATGTAAAAAACTACAAATCTTACAGTTTAATGTATTATATTTAAATAAACGAATTTTATAAATTTGGGCAAAAATGTTTCAATTTGCTTAAAAAAGTTTCAAAATATTGTGAAATACGCAAAAAGTAAAATTAACATAAAGGGGTCCAAACTTTGGACAGCTCTCCTGATTAAACTATTGGGACCCTATTTCTGAGATTACGGTTAGCCCTTATATTTTATGAGTTTCAAATCTGAATTCGTCGGAAAAAAGTTATGCTTACTCAGAGAAAATACGTTTTTTTTTTTTTGTCTAATTTCGTAACTTTAAATATCGTTCATTATTCAGCATACTTGAGGTCACCTCTTTGAACCATTAAGATTGAATTCTTGAACGTGAAGATTCGATCATTAGATCAAAAGTTAATCAGGGTTGCTCGTTTATTGTTTTGCGCGCTGTAGTGGGATAACGTAAAACATATGTTTAAATATTTCATGACCTGTTACATTAAACTTCCTAATTTTCCCTGGACTGGGTAAAAAACTATGGTGGATAGAGCATCTTGCTACGATTTTACCTTCCACAATGGTGATTCACCAGGCAATAATAATGCTTTTCTTCCCGACTAAATATTAGTTACAGAGAATGTGTATGCTTGTTTGACCATTTTGACAAAAATTTTAAGTTATATATTATTAAGAGAAAAAAATAAACCATCTTATATTTTTTTTGATATATTTATATTTTTTTAGCAAGTCTTAAATGATATATTACATTTAAAATGATATATTAAATTTAATGATAATTACACCATTTTAGCATGAATGCATGTTATAATGGTATGCTTCAAAAGTTTATTTTATTTTTCAGAAATGCGAAATGATAAACAAATTGGTCCAGAACACTGTCGATCTGGAAATCAAAAAGTGTGTTATAGTTATTCAATAAACATAATTACATTAATGAGCGTAATAAATAAATCTCAACATTGAATTCGTTATAAAATCTGAAACACTAAAAAAGTTTCAAATGATTTAAGTTTTCATTTTAACGGTTGCTATAAAAACTCAACTTTTTACCATTTTAGTTCATTTGTTATTATTAGGTTTAATTTTTGAAACGCAAAAATATTTGAATAATTGAAAAAGCATAAAAATGTTAGGATATTTTTCTTAAATTTATGTCCTACAATTTTAGTTGAGGGAAAAAATACACTGAGAAAGAAAAAAGTGGTTGAAACTACCAGAATACGGTAAAATTTGCCGTGTTACTTGCTCTAAGGGAATACCAAAATGCTCGGTAGTTTTTACCATAGCATTTCGATAATGATTTTCGTAAACAAAATATGATTTCATTATATGTGATATAAAATTTGGTAAAGGATGAAAAATTATATAATTTAATCACGATGCTTTAGACCATGGCAAAATAGTAATAATAATAATAATAAAAAAATCGGTTCAATTTATTTTTCACTTACGTATTTTATACTAACTGTGTGGTAATAAGAGCTATAATTTTAAAAACCAGAAATTCCGGTAAACAGTTGACAAAATAAAGAAAAAAAAACGAAAAAATTACCAAATGAATTGTTTAAATACCGTATATTTTGGTTTTATATACTAGAATTTGGGTTTTAATTTACTGGAAATTTCCGTACCATACAGTAAGGTAATTTTACCACACATTTTTTTTCATCTTTTTTTGAAGTATTAATAAGGTAACCAAATTGCTTGTGTTACTGCTACACTGTAGAACTGATTTATTCTTCAAATTATCTTTCTAATGTGCAGATTAACTAGAGTGATTTCTTAAAGTCCCAAAAAATCGTTTCCTTTCTTAAATTACCAAAGTAATCAGCATGTATGTATCTATTAGTATTTTAATAGAGTGTAAAATCTGAATATAAGAAAGTCATTTAATTTTTTTCATTATAGAAAAGTGAGGCAACTCTTTGTATGAATTACTTTAAATATAGCAAGAAAATAAAATAATAAAAAACAATTAAAGCATTTTTAAAAAAATAATATTTCTATGGGTCTGCACAAAAATAGTAATAATAAAATATTGCGTTTAACCTATATAAATGGAGTTTATATAGTTTCGGCTAATTTTCCAGGTAATCAGTTCATTTTATATAAAGTTTATTTTCTAATAAATTTACTATGTTTTTAATTACTTTTATATTTATATATTTACCATTGATTTCTCATAAAATATAAAGGCAGATGAAAAGTCGGTGGTTTTTGAATTCTAACACAAAATAAACCACCGAATTTTCGTCTGTTTTCTTTAAAAATTTTATAAGAAATTCCTGCAACACATTTAAACTCAACTTTTATAACTTATACATAATATTTCCTTAATTACTTCTTCGTTCAGACCCATAGAGAAGATGTTGCCCTTTAAAATTTTTAAAAGTATTTTCTTTAAGGACAAATACCCATAATATATGTACCCATAAACTTTTAAAATAAAACTTAATTAATAAATTAAAACTTAAAAAAAAACTTTTTATTATTTTTTGATTTAATGATCTTGTCAAGAATCCAAATCTGATTAAGAAAGTAATTTTTATGACTAATTTCGTATCGTCTTGACCAAAGCACTTGAACAATTAAGATTGATTTTGAAGTAGGTGTAAATCCATACTGAGAAAAAAAGTATAAAACCTACCAGAATATGGTAAATTTTACCGTGTTTCTGGCTCTATGGGAACACTTAAAAGCATATTAATTTTTCGGAAACGCTTTGGTAATGACTTTAAATTAGATTAACAATATTTATGTAATATATATATTATATATTTTTATTAATAATTATATATATATTTTTATTAATATTTATATATATATATTTATTAATAATTATATGTATTTTTTTATTTGATTTTTTCAGTCAATTTCCAAGTGACTTAAAATATACAAAACACTTGAAAAATTTAAAATAAAATATAAATTACAAACAAAAGAAGAAAATCTGCGGTAGCCTTGAGAAATTATTGGGGTAAATCAGAGAAAGTGAGTAACTCATGCCCTTAACTAAGGAATGGACATTCACATAAACGAAACAAGATTCCAGAGCAGATTCGAGATATTTATTAATTTAACGTTGGTATAAAAATATAGGATTTGTTTTACACCTTTAATTTTTTTTCCATATTGTAGTTGAGAGCTTGACATTTCTTTATTTTATTATTATTATTTTCTTTTAACCAACTCTGTTTTGTAATTTTTATTAATGTCTGGTGGGTATTGAATATGGGTTCTTTGCCAGCAAATCGAAACATAAAGACTGAAATACATTCCAGATCGAATTGCGGTAAATTACCAGCACCCTGTGTGCATGAATCTTAAAATTAATTTTACCGTAAAATCCATTTTTACAGCAAAGTTTTATATCATATATTTTACGTTAATAATTATACAACTATAGTGACTCGGTGATTTTGAAATAAATATTGCGGTAAAAATTACGGTATGAAATGTTTTTTGTTTTGTAAAAGTTTTCGGTAAAAGTACTGGCACTCTGGATGACGTACCTACATTGGTTAGAGTCCGCTAGATATCGAGCTAACCGTGTGAGGTTTTTGCAATTTTTCTCACCATGTAACGCAAATACAGGTTACTTACCATTACAAAGTCCTCCACGAAGGCTAGTTTTTCACAGTGCTTGATCTGGGATTTACCTTGTCGTCGCACGCGGTAAGGGGCACTTCTCTATTATGACCTGTCCAGGAGCACACGAAGAAACAGTTCATAATAGGGTAGAGCTCTTAGCACCGTTTGACGGCAAATCTGGGCATGGATTCTAATGAAATTTTAATTTTAACTTTACTATGGAATCATATCTTTACATACAATCTGTGTATGTTGCTAAAATACTAAGTTATTCATTAGTTTTGATTTTTCATCTGTAATATAAAATGTGTTTGTGATTGTCTCTCTTATAACTTTGTAACTCTTTGTCCTAGTGTTCTGAAATTGGGACAGAGGTGAAAAGGATTTATTATAGTTCATGATCCAAACAATTGTTCAAAAATTTTAATTGGTCGTTTGCGAGAGACGTTTAAAAAATGATATTTTCCCATATCAATTAGCCTTTATAAATAAAATTGCAGACGATTTTGTTTTATCAAATATTTTAAAGATAACATCAGGGTTGTTTGCTAGCTTATAGCTTTCATAAATAGTTTTCATTATTTAAAAAAACAGTTTATTACACTTTTTTTAACCCACTGGCGGTTAAGGAAATGGGCGAAATTGGGAGAAAGTTTTTCCCGTACACACAGTTCCCCTATGCATTAACATGGGAAAACCGGTTTTGCTATGCAGTGAAGACTGCAGGTTAAAATACGACTTTCTACGTGCAGAACCGTCAGTTTAGGTTTTTTTTATTTTTTATGTCACAATTATTAACAAGAACGGGGTAGTATAAGTAGACTACCTCACCAAATGAGTATTCCTAAAGTAATCTGAAAGCACGTATTTATTTTTTTCTACTGTTCGAAACATAATACCGTAAAACAAAATTATTTTGATTAAAGCTAATTTAAATGAAATAAATTAGGTACAGAAACACAAAATTAATGGAGAAATAATTTGTTTCGTTTAGAAGAAAAGAAACAATTTGTAATACTTTTGATTTTGATAATGAGTACTAGATGAAATTAAAAAATAACCTATAGACTAAAATGCAAAATTAATTGAGAAATTCTATTTATTCGTCCAGGAGAAAGGTAAAAAATCGATGTGTTATTACTGACAATGATGCTTAATTAAATTTGGTGAAGGCAATATTGGTATCATGATTATTGGTGCAGTTTTATTATAGATACCGTTGAAAGGAGTTTTTTATGGCCCTATGAATAAGTACTTGAAAAACCACCTGTTTGTGGTACATTTTGGTGATTGTGAGTCTTCTTCGTTCAAAAGCATTTTTATTTGAACCGACTTGACTGTAATAAGGGTAGTAGTGCTGTGTGTGTAGGGGTCAGGGAACTGGCCTTGTATCAGAAAGGTTGTGGGTACGAATCCCAGGCATGGATGTTCTTTAATTCTCTATATTATCTGTCATTCCTGTGGGTGCAACGTTGGCCCACCTAATAAGGTGCCATTGAAAGAGCTAACAAATCTGCCCTGTAAATGTCTGTATTGACAAAAAAATTAGAAAAAGATTATTTTAGGTTTTTCCTTATCCAATAACGTAAAGCAACGGAGAAGGAAAAATAATAATAATAAATAAATAAATAAAAATGAAGTTATTCTAGCTGTATTAATTTTGTTAATATATGTCTTTTAGTTTTGTACATCATTTTATAATGTTGTTCTGTATTGAATTAATGATTATTTACTTTTTTTTCCACCCCGTTCTTAGAGCGGGTATCTAGGTAGTAATTTAATCAACTCTTTTTCATCGGCGATAATATTTCGAACTCATTATTTAGATAGCATATATTATTATATTACTGTTTCAAACTCACGCGAAATTTATTCAAGAGAAAACCTCTAATCAATAACTTCAAAATTTCTAAAATAAGATAAGATTTGAACTTATGAAGAAGTAAAAAGTTTTTATCTGTCACTTAAACACGTGTATCCAACTATTATGTTTAAATTTGTTTACACTCATCCTCTTACTGCTTCCTCTTACACAAAAGAAGAAGAAAATTCTGGACAGCGCGTGTCTAGAATGTTAATGATAACGTGTTGTTTCGACATTGCGTGTTTTTTATAATCTATAGATGAATCAGATACGTTGCAGGAAGTATACACACGGCATCGAACTATTGCTATAAAAAGCATACTTTTGCATGTTTCCTCCTGTTTCGACATGAAGTGTTTCATATTTACCGTTTTATTGATCACAGTGGTCCTCCTTGTAACAGTACACGGTCAAGGTGGTAGTCCTGGTACTCCTGGAGCACCGGGTAGTCCAGGTTGCCCTGGAGGTCCAGGAGGCGCCGGGGGTCCAGGAGGCGCTGGTGGTCCAGGAGTCTCTGGTGGTCCAGGAGGCCATGGGGGATCGGGAGGCAATGGTGTTCCTAATGGTAGTCCTGGTTCTCCTGAACCACCAGGTAGTACAGGTTGCGCTGGTGGTCCAGGAGGCGCCGGTGGTCCAGGTGGCGCTGGTGGTCCAGGAGCTCGTGGTGGTCCAGGAGGCCAAGGGGGCCAGGGAGGCAGTGGTGTTCCTAATGGTAGTCCTGGTTCTCCTGGACCACCAGGTAGTCCAGGTAGCCCATGGTGATCCAGAAGGCGCCGGAGGACAAGGAGGAGCTGATGGTCCAGGAGGCGCAGGTGGTCCAGGAGGATATGCTGGTCGAGCACACCGTGAGGGCCCGAGAGGCAATGGTGTTCCTAAGGGAATAATCGTGCTACCCTTGTATCCAGAGTGTACCACGTATAGTATATTAATGCACGATATGTTTAAAGGTAAGTTATTTTAAATACGTGTTAAAATGAGTTTTGTACTGTTTAAGATTGGAACACTCTTAAAGTTTCAGTGAATAATATAAGAAATAGCTTATTACGTAACAGCAACTGTTTTTTATGTTATATGGTTGGTAGAATGCAAAATATAGATGTCATCATTGTGTAGTAGCCACTCTTAATCATGTAATGTAAAACTAGTTAGATGTTTTTAGAATGTAAAATATAGAATTATACCTATGTAACGGTTTGCATTTAATGTAAGGATTTATGGAATGCAAAATTAGTTAATTGTTGGTAGAATACAAAACATAAAATACATCCATCCATACATATATAAAATGTAAAAGGGTTTAGTTGTTTGATCTATCTCAAATTTCATTTTAGCTATTTGGTTCTGACTAGTTTTTTCAATATGATTTACATTTATGTATTAAAATAAAACAATAATAGATTCGATTCTGAAATAGTATCAGATATTTTTTAAACATTATTGTATGTTTCCAACTTAAATTTGGCAATTATTCTGGAAATAGTCGCTTAAAAAATTTTCGAGATATTTTGAAATACGCAAAATTTAAAATTAACATCAAAGGGTCTAATTTTGGACAGCTCTCCTAGTGCAGACGATATTTTGAGTTAAGAAATCAGGCACAAAACCGTACTTTCTCTAGAACATAGCTATATGCTTTTTTCGATGAATTTAGATTTCCGACCCCCAAAATAAAATAGGCTAGCTGCAAGCTGAGATATATGGTTAGTTTGGTCAGGAGAGTGGTCAATAGTTTGGACTCCTTAATGTTTATTTTTCTTTTTGCGTGTTTTTCCATACTTCGAGAACTTTTTAAGCGAATTGAAAAAATTTTGCACATAAATATAAAATTCAATTAGTCACTGATAATTCCACGCAAAAAAAAATAAATTTTAGTAAGCCTTTATTATTTTTTATTATTTTATTAAATAACAGGGGAACAAAATTCTTGAATTGTAAATTATGCAACTTTGGACATTATTTTGAAGAGAATGTATTTTTACGTGACGAATAACGGTGAATATTGAATAACGGTGGAAAAAAATTCTTGAGTTGTAAATTATGCAGTTTTTGACATTAATTTAAAGAATGTATTTTCACGTGACAAATTAGAAATTTTGAGCTCAATTAGTCAGATATTTTCTGAGAAATCAAATTCTAAAAATACGACTTTTTCAAAATAAGATTTCTGATAAACTATTTGACTGACTTCGCTCAAATTTTATTTTGTCCCTTAAAATTACATTTTTATAATGATGTAATAAACTACATATCTTACAGTTTAAAGTATTATATTTAAATAAACAAATCTTATAAATTTGTGCAAAAATATTTCAATTCGCTTAAAAATTTTTTGGAGATATTGTGAAATACGCAAAAAGTAAAATTAACATAAAGGGGTCCAAACTTTGGACAGCTCTCCTGATTAAACTATTGGGACCCTATTTCTGAGATTACGGTTAGCCCTTATATTTTATGAGTTTCAAATCTGAATTCGTCGGAAAAAAGTTATGCTTACTCAGAGAAAATACGTTTGTTTTTTTTTTGTCTAATTTCGTAACTTTAAATATCGTTCATTATTCAGCATACTTGAGGTCACCTCTTTGAACCATTAAGATTGAATTCTTGAACGTGAAGATTCGATCATTAGATCAAAAGTTAATCAGGGTGGCTCGTTTTTTGTTTTGCGCGCTGTAGTGGGATAACGTAAAACATATATTTAAATATTTCATGACCTGTTACATTAAACTTCCTAATTCTCCCTGGACTGGGTAAAAAACTATGGTGGATAGAGCATCTTGCTACGATTTTACCTTCCACAATGGTGATTCACCAGGCATTAATAATGCTTTTCTTCCCGACTAAATATTAGTTACAGAGAATGTGTATGCTTGTTTGACCATTTTGACAAAAATTTTAAGTTATATATTATTAAGAGCAAAAAATAAACCATCTTATATTTTTTTGATATATTTATATTTTTTTAGCAAGTCTTAAATGATATATTACATTTAAAATGATATATTAAATTTAATGATAATTACACCATTTTAGCATGAATGCATGTTATAATGGTATGCTTCAAAAGTTTATTTTATTTTTCGGAAATGCAAAATGATAAACAAATTGGTCCTGAACACTGTCAATCTGGAAATCAAACAGTGAGTTATAATTATTCAATAAACATAATTACATTAATGAACGTAATAAATAAATCTCAACATTGAATTCGTTATAAAATCTGAAACACTAACAAAGTTTCAAATGATTTAGGTTTTAATTTTAACGGTTGCTATAAAAACTCATTTTTTTACCATTTTAGTTCATTTGTTATCATTTGGTTTAATTTTTGAAACGCAAAAATATTTGAATAATTGAAAAAGCATAAAAATGTTAGGATATTTTTCTTAAATTTATGTCCTACAATTTTAGTTGAGGGAAAAAATACACTGAGAAAGAAAAAAGTGGTTGAAACTACCAGAATACGGTAAAATTTGCCGTGTTACTTGCTCTAAGGGAATAACAAAATGCTCGGTAGTTTTTACCATAGCATTTCGATAATGATTTTCGTAAACAAAATATGATTTCATTATATGTGATATAAAATTTGGAAAAGGATGAAAAATTTGATAATTTAATCACGATGCTTTAGATCATGGCAAAATAGTAATAATAATAATAATAAAAAAATCGGTTCAATTTATTTTTCACTTACGTATTTTATACGTAATTTTACTATAATTTTATACTATAATTTTAAAAACCAGAAATTCCGGTAAACAGTTGACAAAATAAAGAAAAAAAACGGAAAAATTACACAAGAAATTGTTTAAATATCGTATATTTTGTTTTATATACTAGAATTTAGGTTTTAATTTACTGGAAATTTCCGTACCATACAGTAAGGTATTTTTACCACACATTTTTTTTCATCTTTTTTTTGGAGTATTAATAAGGTAACCAAATTGCTTGTGTTACTGCTACACTGTAGAACTGATTTATTCTTCAAATTATCTTTCTAATGTGCAGATTAACTAGAGTGATTTCTTAAAGTCCCAAAAAATCGTTTCCTTTCTTAAATTACCAAAGTAATCAGCATGTATGTATCTATTAGTATTTTAATAGAGTGTAAAATCTGAATATAAGAAAGTCATTTAATTTTTTTCATTATAGAAAAGTGAGGCAACTCTTTGTATGAATTACTTTAAATATAGCAAGAAAATAAAATAATAAAAAACAATTAAAGCATTTTTAAAAAAATAATATTTCTATGGGTATGCACAAAAATAGTAATAATAAAATATTGCGTTTAACCTATATAAATGGAGTTTATATAGTTTCGGCTAATTTTCCAGGTAATCAGTTCATTTTATATAAAGTTTATTTTCTTATAAATTTACTATGTTTTTAATTACTTTTATATTTATATATTTACCATTGATTTCTCATAAAATATAAAGGCAGATGAAAAGTCGGTGGTTTTCGAATTCTAACACAAAATAAACCACCGAATTTTCGTCTGTTTTCTTTAAAAATTTTATAAGAAAATCCTGCAACACATTTAAACTCAACTTTTATAACTTATACATAATATTTCCTTAATTACTTCTTTGTTCAGACCCATAGAAAAGTTGTTGCCCTTTAAAATTTTTAAAAGTATTTTCTTTAAGGACAAATACCCATAATATATGTACCCATAAACTTTTAAAATAAAACTTAATTAATAAATTAAAACTTAAAAAAAAACTTTTTATTATTTTTTGATTTAATGATCTTGTCAAGAATCCAAATCTGATTAAGAAAGTAATTTTTATGACTAATTTCGTATCGTCTTGACCAAAGCACTTGAACAATTAAGATTGATTTTGAAGTAGGTGTAAATCCATACTGAAAAAAAAAAGTATAAAACCTACCAGAATATGGTAAATTTTACCGTGTTTCTGGCTCTATGGGAACACTTAAAAGCATATTAATTTTTCGTAAACGCTTTGGTAATGACTTTAAGTAAGATTAACAATATTTATTTAATATATATATTATATATTTTTATTAATAATTATATATATATTTCTATTAATAATTATATATATATATTTATTTTATTTTTCCAGTCAATTTCCAATGGACTTAAAATATTTAAAACACTTGAAAAATTTAAAATAAAATATAAATTACAAACAAAAGAAGAAAATCTGCGGTAGCCTTGAGAAATTATTGGGGTAAATCAGAGAAAGTGAGAAACTCATGCCGTTAACTAAGGAATGGACATTCACATTAACAAAACAAGATTCCAGAGCAGATTTGAGATATTTATTAATTTAACGTAGGTATAAAAAAATAGGATATGCTTTACACCTTTAATTTTTTTTCCATATTGTAGTTGAGAACTTGACTTTTCTTTATTTTATTATTATTTTCTTTTAACCAACTCTGTTTTGTATTTTTTATTAATGTCTGGTGGGTATTGAATTGGGTTCTTTACGAGCAAATCGAAACATAAAGACTGAAATAAATTCCAGATCGAATTGCGGTAAATTACTAGCACCCTGTGTGCATGAATCTTAAAATTAATTTTACCGTAAAATCCATTTTTACAGCAAAATTTTATATCATATATTTTACGTTAATAATTATTCAACTATAGTGACTCGGGTGATTTTGAAATAAATATTGCGGTAAAAATTACGGTATGTAATGTTTTTTGTTCCGTAAAAGTTTTCGGTAAAAGTACCGGCACTCTGGATGACGTGCCGCATACTGTAATTTGATCCCGAATTTTTCATCGTGTAGACTTTTTCCACCTTAAAATGTTTGAAGTGACTTTTTTTTCTAATAGTAGAATAAAGGTACTTTTTGCCGTGTTCCTTAAATTTTAATGTTTTCTTATTTTTTGATTTTTATATTTATTTTTTAGATTTGCATGTCTGAAGATGTGAAAAAGGTTCGCTGTGCAGTAACTGAGCCAATGTCACAAGACTGTGTGGATAAGATTATGGAGTTTGTACAAGGAAATTCATGTTCCAGAGTCGAAGTTTGATGAAATCGAAATTAAAATTAAAAATATAACTGTAGCCACCTTTTACGATGAAACATGAAGTGTCGGTGAAATAAATATATTCAATTATGAAGTTCTTAATCTTTTTATACAAAATTTGTTTCACTATCACACTTTTATTGTTTAAAACTTTAAAAAAATCATTAATTTAATGTTTGAATGATAAGTAGTTGAATTTCTTACTGAAAAGTTAAAATTCCGATTTTAAAATTTGTTTTAATTATGTCGCTTCTTTCTAAAAAAATTTTTTTCTAATTGAATTTTTTAAAATTAGAGATGGGTCAGATTATAAACAGCCATTTATACAACTGAGTAGTTAGTACATTTTTTTCGCTAATAATGCTGATTTAAAAATAATATAGCCTGAAAATAAAACTCCTATTTGATTTAATTCGGATACGAAACTGCGAATATTTTGTAAAAAAAATATATTTAATTTTTGTTTTTATCGTTACTTTTAATGGTGCTGTCATGCCTCCATGTTGGGATGGCGCTGTCATCAACGTAGATGTTGTAAAAAAAGACAGAGGAGGGGATGCTCCGGTGGAGAGCGGATGTGAATTGTTTAAGATGTCCTGTTAATATTAATTTTTTAATCTTTTACTATAATTAATAAATGTTTTGTGTTGTGAATTGGCTATCATTTTTGTTGACCAATTGAGTTTTGGGAATTATCTGAGAGAAGAAGGGAAAAGATATACGTTATATCACAGCACGCTCTCATACAAGAAACAGAGTATTAATCAAGGTAGGAGATTTATGATATTCTGTTTATGAAAAAATTTTGAGAAGTAATGATATTAAGTGATATTCTTAAAGAGGAGAATAATTGTGACTTAAAGAAATTATAATTATTTTGGGAATAGAAATAAATAGAACATATATGTTGAACATAAGGGGAATGAAAAAAGAAGATTTGGTAGTAGCTGTCGAAGAATTAGGTTTAGAAGTAAATTAGGAACATAAAGTTGTTGATTTAAAGGATTTGATAGAAAAAAGTGATCAATTTAAAAATGACTTTGATTTTGTTAAAGAATTTTTAATTACTACAGTTTCCGAACGCATTGAAAGAGAGAAAAAGGAAGCAGAATTGTTAAATGCAGAAAAGAAGCAAAACAAAACAACAACTGAAGCAGCATTAGAACTCGAGAAGTCTAGGCTTGAGATTGTTAAAGCACAATTAGAATTAACTAGAATGCAGGCAGAGGTTAATAGTTCTAACTTAAATGTAGGGAATGATTTTAGTTCAAATAATAATAACTTAGAAACATTAATCAAAAGTGTTAAAACTTTAACTATTTCCGTTCCTAGTAAACCCGAATCTTGGAATTTATTTTTTACGTCTCTTGAAAAAGCATTTGTAATAAAAAATGTCCCGGCAGAATTTAAAGTCGAAATATTATTTAATCTGTTAGGTGAACGAGCGGCACATTTGGTAGTTTATGCTAACGCGGAAGAAATAAAAGATTATCATAAAGTTAAAGCTTTTATTTTAAAAGAGTTTCAACCCACCCCAGAAGCCTGCCTAGAAAACTTTCTAAACACCAAAAGATCTAAAAATGAAAACCATATGCAATTTGCTAGTAGACTAAGAGCCAATTGGGACTTTTATTGTGAACTTAAAAATGTAAAAGATTTTGAGACGCTGAATGAAATAATAGTTAGCGATAGATTACTAAGTGCGTTAGACAACGAAACTCGAAGCTATGTTAGGATAAAACAATTAGATACTTGGCTTAAACCTAGACAGATCGCTGAATTGTGCGATAATTGGTTTACCTCTAAAGGTAGAAATTTTTCTGAATTGTATGATAATTCGGTCAACAATCGCAATTCGAATGGAAACGCTAAGTATGCCCCCCCCCTTTGAGAAAATCCCCATTTACTAGAGAAAACAAATATTTTCCCCACACACGCGAATGTTATATCTGTTCTAGTAACTCACATATGGCTAAGAGTTGCCCAAATAGAAGAAATAAATACTATGAACAATCAAATAAAGCCGGTAATGATGTTCAAAACAAAACGCGAAGTAACACACAAACGTCTATGAATAAATCCAGCGATAATACTGCAGTAGTTACAAATGTAAATTCAAAACATTTGCAGAGTTCTAAAACTTTAAATGAAATTAATTTGTACCCGTTACAAAAGGTCTCCATTTCTATTGCAAGTAGACAAAAAGACGCGATCATCGACAGCGGGGCTGAGATCTCTATTTTGAATACTTTCGTCTTTTAATAGAAGCTAAGGGAAAAATAATTTTACAATCCGCATTTAAAGAACAAGTCGAGGCGAAATTAGCTATATTGCCAGTTTATTATAAAAACCCTGACGATTGTCTATTTTATAGTTCATATATTTTGTTTGCTTTGACAGATTCGCATAAAATTATCTTTTTATTGGCCTAATGTTTCAAAAGATGTTGAAAATTATTGTAAAACCTGCGAAAATTGTCAATTAAAAAGTCCGGAGCGAAAATCTGATAAAATTCCTATAACCCCAGTCGTTGGAGCCCCATATCCTTTTCACACGGAAAATATAGATTTAATTGGAGAAATTGTTCCACCTTCGGGTAGAAAACATAAGTATTGTTTATGTTTAATTGATCAAAATTATAGATGGCCCGAAGTCGTCCCACTAAAAAATTTGTCTGCTAAGACAACATGTGATGCCCTTTTAGAGATATTCATGCGCACCGGAATTCCAGAAGTAATTTGCAGTGACCAGGGTACTAACTTTACTTCGCAATTGACGAAAGAGTTTGAAAATAGGTTAGGAGCAAGTCCTCGGTTTTCCACTCCATCTTACCCAGCTTCGAATGGTTTAGTAGAAAAATGGAATAGGGTATTTAAACAGATGTTACACCATGTTATCCGTTCAGATCCTACCGATTGGGATAAACATATTCCGTATTTACTTTTCGCGTACCGCGAAGTACCAAATTGTACGACAGGAATATCTTCTTTTAAACTCGTGTATGGGCGCGAAGCTAGAGGCCCTTTGTCAGTTCTAAAATCTTCTTGGTCAGGTGAGATCCCATTACCCCTAAATCTTAGCAATTCGGCTGTAGATTATTTACAGGAATTAAAAATAAATTTGGAAAAGGCCGCAGATCTCGCTTCTTTGACTACAACTAAAAAACAAGATTCTTATGCTCATTATTTTAATCGAAGTACAAGAATGAAAGAGTTTAAGAAAGGTGAATTAGTCTAATTACTTATTCCGGATTCTTCGAATAAACTATACGCAAGATGGACAGGGCCAGGCGAAATAATAGAACGAGTTAATCCTAATTCATATAAGGTTAAATTACCAGGTGGCAATGTGCGACATATTCATGCTAACAAAATAAGACATTTTCATGCTAGAACACAAACTGAGGGAATTATTTTTGAGGACGATCTTGAATTTGGTGAAATACATCCTACACCAATTACAAAACCTTCATTAGGAAAAGATGACATTGAGGTAGATGTTAGTCATTTAGAAGAAAGTAAACAAACAGAGTTGCTTGAACTTTTGCATAAGCATGCATCATTATTCTCCGGTAAGGTACAAGTTGCTAATGTAGGTGAACATAAAATTCTATTAATACCAGGTGCTGAGAGGAAGAAACCCTACATTTACAAAATCCCCGAATCTTTAAAGACTGAAGTTGACAAACAAATTTCAGAATTAGAAAGTCTAGGTCTTATTGAGTCCAGTGAAGCAGACATTGCGTACCCAGTAGTTTGCGTGGCAAAGGAGGACGGTAGTATGCGTTTATGCATCGATTTCAGACAGTTAAATGCCGTAACAAAACCCTTTGATTACCCAATGGAAAATTCATCAGACCTCATCAACCAAATTGGGCATGCTAAAATTATATCTTGCCTAGATGTATTAAAAGGGTACTGGGAAATTCCTTTAGAAGAGGAAAGCCGTAATCTTACTTCATTTAAAACTCATCGAGCCCAATATCGATGGAAGGTAATGCCTTTTGGTCTCCGCAACGCAGCAGCTTCTTTTCAGAAAGTGATGAACAGTGCTTTAAGTGAATATCGTCAATTCTGCGAAGCATATCTCGATGATATAGCTATATTTTCTTGTGACTGGGACACACATCTTAAGCAATTAGATATGGTACTGTCCAAATTAACTGTTCTAAAATTCACCGTTAATGTCAAGACTAATAAGTGATTAAATGTTGTGTGCTTATTGGAAAACAAACTTATATATATATATAATAATCTGTTTAACATATGTGGTATGAATATGTGAACATATGTGAATACTCTTTATTACAAGGCTTCTTTCCATCTGTAAATATCTTTATGAGTACAACTGAAATTTAATTTGTATTGCAATATTGTATCAAGGCTTCTTTTCATCTGTAGTTATATAAAAATGTATACCAGTTTTATAGAAATTTGTTTTGCATATTTTATGAGTAAGTAACTGTAAAAAGTATTTTATTCATATGTTTTATTTTCAAATAAGTGTTATAATTTTATATGTATATTATTCTGTTGTGTCAGATTTCGCTGTACCAGGTGCAGCGTAATCTCGTCGGGGGGGGGGGGGTCATGCCTCCATGTTGGGATGGCGCTGTCATCAACGTAGATGTTGTAAAAAAAGACAGAGGAGGGGATGCTCCGGTGGAGAGCGGAAGTGAATTGTTTAAGATGTCCTGTTAATATTAATTTTTTAATCTTTTACTATAATTAATAAATGTTTTGTGTTGTAAATTGGCTATCATTTTTGTTGACCAATTGAATTTTGGGAATTATCTGAGAGAAGAAGGGAAAAGATATACGTTATATCACAGGTGCAATAAAAATGTTATATATCTAAGGATTCAAACAGGCTACAACTATCACAAGTTAATATATTAATTTTGACAAAAGAATAAATTAAATATAATGCTAAACAAAACATATTTCATTTAATTGTACCTTAATAATTTTATCAGCTGTCAAAAGAATACAAAATAAATATTGTAAAAATTTCAGAAAATTGAGCAACCTTGTTTAAACCGATCACAGTGTTGACGTGAAAAGGTAAATGGATCATTGGTTAGAGTCCGCTAGCTATCGAGCTAACCGTGTGAGGTTTTTGCAATTTTTCTCACCATGTAACGCAAATACAGGTTAGTTCCATGACAAAGTCCTCCACGAAGGCCAATGTTTCGCAGTGTTTGATCTGGGAGTTACCTTGTTGTCGCACGCGGTTAGGGGCACTTCTCTATTATGACCTGTCCAGGAGCACACGAAGGAACAGTTCATAATAGGGTAGCGCTCTTAGCACCGTTTGACGGCAAATCTGGGCATGGATTCTAATGAAATTTTAACTTTACTATGGAATCATATCTTTACATACAATCTGTGTATGTTGCTAAAATACTAAGTTATTCATTAGTTTTGATTTTTCATCTGTAATATAAAATGTGTTTGCGATTGTCTCTCTTATAACTTTGTAACTCTTTGTTCGAGTGTCCTGAAATTGGGACAGGGGTGAAAAGGATTAATTATAGTTCATGATCCAAACAATTGTTCAAAAATTTTAATTGGTCGTTTGCGAGAGACGTGTAAAAAATGATATTTTCCCATATCAATTAGCCTTTATAAATAAAATTGCAGACGATTTTGTTTTATCAAATATTTTAAAGATAACATCAGGGTTGTTTGCTAGCTTATAGCTTTCATAAATAGTTTTTATTATTTAAAAAAACAGTTTATTACACTTTCTTTAATGTTTAGGTTTTTTTTATTCTTTATGTCACAATTATTAACAAGAACGGGGTAGTATAAGTGGACTACCTCACCAAATGAGTATTCCTAAAGTAATCTGAAAGCACGTATTTATTTTTTTCTACTGGTCGAAACATAATACCGTAAAACAAAATTATTTTGATTAATGCTAATTTAAATGAAATACTTTAGGTACAGAAACACAAAAATAATGGAGAAATAATTTGTTTCGTTTAGAAGAAAAGAAACAATTTGTAATACTTTTGATTTTGATAATGAGTACTAGATGAAATTAAAAAATAACCTATAGTCTAAAATGCAGAATTAATTGAGAAATTCTATTTATTCGTCAAGGAGAAAGGTAAAAAAATCGATGTGTTATTACTGACAATGATGCTTAATTAAATTTGGTGAAGGCAATATTGGTATCATGATAATTGGTGCAGTTTTATTATAGATACCGTTGAAAGTAGTTTTTTATGGCCCTATGAATAAGTACTGGAAAAAACCACCTGTTTGTGGTACATTTTGGTGATTGTGAGTCTTCTTCGTTCAAAAGCATTTTTATTTGAACCGACCGGACTGTAAGGTTAGTAGTACTGTGTGTATAGGGGTCAGGGAACTGGCCTTGTATCAGAAACGTTGTGGGTACGAATCCCAGGCATGGATGTTCTTTAATTCTCTATATTATCTGTCATTCCTGTGGGTGCAACGTTGGCCCACCTAATAAGGTGCCATTGAAAGAGCCAACAAATCTGCCCTGTAAATGGTTGTATTGACAAAAAAATTAGAAAAAGATTATTTTAGGTTTTTCCTTATCCAATAACGTAAAGCAACGGAGAAGGACAAATAATAATAATAAATAAATAAATAAAAATGAAGTTATTCTAGCTGTATTAATTGTGTTTATATATGTCTTTTAGTTTTGTACATGATTTTGTAATGTTGTTCTGTATTGAATTAATGATTATTTACTTTTTTTTCCACCCCGTTCTTATAGCGGGTATCTAGGTAGTAATTTAATCAACTCTTTTTCATCGGCGATAATATTTCGATTTCATTATTTAGATAGCATATATTATTATATTACTGTTTCAAACTCACGCGAAATTTATTCATGAGAAAACCTCTAATCAATGACTTCAAAATTTCTGAAATAAGATAAGATTTGAACTTATGAAGAAGTAAAAAGTTTTCATCTGTCACTTCAACACGTGTATCCAACTATTATGTTTTAATTTGTTTACACTCATCCTCTTACTGCTTCCTCTTACACAAAAGAAGAAGAAAATTCTCGACAGCGCGTGTCTAGAATGTTAATGATAACGTGTTGTTTCGACAGCGCGTGTTGTTTTTTATCCATAGATGAATCAGATACGTTGCAGGAAGTATACACACGGCATCGAACTATTGCTATAAAAAGCATACTTTTGCATATTTCCTCCTGTTTCGACATGAAGTGTTTCATATTTACCATTTTATTGATCACGGTGGTCCTCCTTGTAACAGTACAAGGTCAGGCTGGTAGACCTGGTTCTCCTGGAGCACCAGGTCGTCCAGGTTGCCCTGGAGGTCCAGGAGGCGCGGGTGGTCCAGGAGGTGATGGTGGTCGAGGAGGCGCTGGTGGTCCAGGAGGCGCCGGTGGTCCAGGAGGCAATGGTGTTCCTAATGGTAATCCTGGTTCTCCTGAAGGTTGCCCTGGTGGTGCAGGAGGTGACGGCGGTCACGGTGGTGCTGCTGGTGAAGGAGGCGCCGGAGGTCCAGGAGGCGCCGCTGGTGCAGGAGGCAGAGGTGCTCCTAATGGTAGTCCTGGTTATCCTGGAGAAGGGGGCGCCGGAGGACTAGGGGGAGCTGATGGTCCAGGGGGATATGTTGGTCGAGCACGCCGTGAGAGCCCGGGAGGCAATGGTGTTCCTAAGGGAATGATCATGCTACCCTTATATCCAGAGTGTGCCACTTATGGTAAATTAATGCACGATATGTTTATAGGTAAGTTATTTTAAATACGTGTTAAAATGAGTTTTGTACTGATTAAGATTGGAACACTCTTAAAGTTTCAGTAAATAAAATAAGAAATAGCTTATTACGTAGGATCAACTGTTTTTTATGTTATATGGTGGTTGGTAGAATGCAAAATATAGATGTCATCATTGTGTAGAAGCCACTCTTAATCATGTAACGTAAAACTAGTTAATTGTTTTTAGAATGTAAAATATAGAATTATACTTATGTAACGGTTGCATTTAATGTAAGGATTTATGTAATGTAAAATTAATTTATTGTTGGTAAAATACAAAACGTAAAATACATCACAAGTAAAATGGTTTGGTTGTTTGATCTATCTCAAATTTCATTTTAGCTATTTGGTTCTGACTAGTTTTTTAAATATGATTTAAATTTATGTATTAAAATAAAACAATAATAGATTCGATTCTGAAATAATATCAGATATTTTTTGAACATTATTGTATGTTTCCAACTTAAGTTTGGCAACAATTCTGGAAATAGAAATGTCAAGGGCAGTGTTTCGGTCTCACAGCGTTGGTTGTTTCTACACATTCCTGCCTGTTTCAAGTTCAACGTTATGTACAATGCGCAAAATAAAAACATGACCACGCACATGAATAACTTTTGATGTAATGAAGGTATTTGCACTATCTATGACTCAATGATTAGAGGGGTTAGTGCAGACGATATTTTGAGTTAAGAAATCAGGCACAAAACCGTACTTTCTCTGGAACATAGCTATTTATTTTCGTTGAATTTAGATTTCCGACCCAAAAATAAAATAGGCTAGTTTCAAGCTGAGATATATGGTTAGTTTGGTCAGGAGAGTGGTCGATAGTTTGGACTCCTTAATGTTTATTTTTCTTTATGCGTGTTTTTGCCATACTTCGAGAATTTTTTAAGTGAATTGAAAAAATTTTGCACATAAATATAAAATTCAATTAGTCACTGATAATTCCACGCAAAAAAATAAATTTTAGTAAGCCTTTATTATTTTTTATTATTTTAATAAATAACAGTGTAAAAAAATTCTTGAATTGTAAATTATGCAACTTTGGACATTGTTTTGAAGAATGTATTTTTACGTGACAAATTAGAAATTTTGATCACTATTAGTCAGATACTTCCAGAGAAATCAAATTCTAAAAATACGACTTTTTCGAAATAAGATTTCTGATAAACTCTTTGACCGATTTCGCTCAAATTTTGTTTTGTCCCTTAAAATTACATTTTTTATAATGATGTAATAAACTACATATCTTACAGTTTAAAATATTATTTTTAAATAAACGAATCTTATAAATTTCTGCAAAATTTTTTCAATTCGCTTAAAAAATTTTCGAGATATTGTGAAATACGCAAAAAGTAAAATTAACATAAAGGGGTCCAAACTTTGGATTGCTCTCCTGATTAAACTATTGGGACCCTATTTCTGAGATTACGGTTAGCCCTTATATTTTATGAGTTTCAAATCTGAATTCGTCGAAAAAAAGTTATGCTTACTCAGAGAAAATACGTTTTTTTTTGTCTAATTTCGTAACTTTAAATATCGTTCATTATTCAGCATACTTGAGGTCACCTCTTTGAACCATTAAGATTGAATTCTTGAACGTGAAGATTCGATCATTAGATCAAAAGTTAATCAGGGTTGCTCGTTTATTGTTTTGCGCGCTGTAGTGGGATAACGTAAAACATATGTTAAAATATTTCATGACCTGTTACATTAAACTTCCTAATTCTCCCTGGACTGGGTAAAAAACTATGGTGGATAGAGCATCTTGCTACGATTTTACCTTCCACAATGGTGATTCACCAAGCATTAATAATGCTTTTCTTCCCGACTAAATATTAGTTAGAAAGAATGTGTATGCTTGTTTGACCATTTTGACAAAAATTTTAAGTTATATATTATTAAGAGAAAAAAATAAACCGACTTATACTTTTTTTGATATATTTATATTTTTTTAGCAAGTCTTAAATGATATATTACATTTAAAATGATATATTAAATTTAATGATAATTACACCATTTTAGCATGAATGCATGTTATTATGGTATGCTTCAAAAGTTTTTTTTTATTTTTCAGAAATGCGAAATGATAAACAAATTGGTCCTGAACACTGTCAATCTGGAAATCAAACAGTGAGTTATAATTATTCAATAAACATAATTACATTAATGAACGTAATAAATAAATCTCAACATTGAATTCGTTATAAAATCTGAAACACTAACAAAGTTTCAAATGATTTAGGTTTTCATTTTAACGGTTGCTATAAAAACTCAACTTTTTACCATTTTAGTTCATTTGTTACCATTTGGTTTAATTTTTGAAACGCAAAAATATTTGAATAATTGAAAAAGCATAAAAATGTTAGGATATTTTTCTTAAGTTTATGTCCTACAATTTTAGTTGAGTTAAATAGTAAACTGAGAAAGAAAAAAGCGGTTGAATCTACCAGAACACGGTAAAATTTGCCGTGTTTCTTGCTCTAAGGGAATACCAAAATGCTCGGTAGTTTTTACCATAGCATTTCGATAATGATTTTCGTAAACAAAATATGATTTGATTATATGTGATATAAAATTTGGTAAAGGATGAAAAACTTGATAATTTAATCACGATGCTTTAGACCATGGCAAAATAGAAATAATAATAATAATAAAAAAATCGGTTCAATTTATTTTTCACTTACGTATTTTATACTAACTGTGTGGTAATAAGAGCTATAATTTTAAAACCCAGAAATTCCGGTAAACAGTTGACAAAATAAAGAAAAAAAAAACGGAAAAATTACCAAATGAATTGTTTAAATACCGTATATTTTGGTTTTATATACTAGAAATTAGGTTTTAATTTACTGGAAATTTCCGTACCATACAGTAAGGTAATTTTACCACACATTTTATTTCCATCTTTTTTTTGGAGTATTAATAAGGTAACCAAATCACTTGTGTTACTGCTACACTGTAGAATTGATTTATTCTTTAAATTATCTTTCTAATATGCAGATTAACTAGTGAGTGATTATTTTAATAGAGTTAATTAATTATTTAATAGTATTTTAATAGAGTGCAAAATCTGAATACAAAGAAGTCATTTAATTTTTTTCATTATAGAAAAGTGAGGCAACTCTTTGTTTGTATTACTTTAAATATAGCAAGAAAATAAAATTATAAAAAAAAATTTAAGCATTTAAAAAAAAATAATATTTCTATGGGTCTGCACAAAAATAGTAATAATAAAATATTGCGTTTAACTTATAAAAATGGAGTTTATATAGTTTCGGCTGATTTTCCAGGTAATCAGTTCATTTTATATAAAGTTTATTTTCTTATAAATTTACAATGTTTTTAATTACTTTTATAGTTATATAAAAATTTCTTATAAATTTACCATTGATTTCTCATAAAATATAAAGGCAGATGAAAAGTCGGTGGTTTTCGAATACTAACACAAAATAAACCACCGAATTTTCATCTGTTTTCTTTAAAAAATTTATAAGAAATTCCTGCAACACATTTAAACTCAACTTTTATAAGTTATATGCACTATTTTCTTTATTACTTCTTTGTTCAGACCCATAGAAAAGTTGTTGCCCTTTAAAATTTTTAAAATTATTTCATTTAATGACAAATACCCAGAATATATTTACCCATAAACTTTTAAAATAAAACTTTTAAATTAAAACTTTAAAAAAAACTATTATTATTTTTTGATTTAATGATTTTGTCAAGAATCCAAGTCTGATTAAGAAAAATTTTTTTATGACTAATTTAGTATCGTCTTGACCAAAGCACTTGGACAATTAAGATTGATTCTTAAGTACGTGTAAATCCATATTGAGAAAAAAAAGTATAAAACCTACCAGAATATGGTAAAATTTACCGTGTTTCTGGCTCTATCTATGGGAACACTTGAAAGCATGGTAATTTTTCGGAAACGCTTTGGTAATGACTTTAGGTAAGATTTACAATATTTATTTAATATATATATTATATATTTTTATTAATAATTATATATATATATATTTATTTGATTTTTCCAGTCAAGTTACACTGGACTTAAAATATACAAAACACTTGAAAAATTGAGAATAAAATATAAATTAAAAACAAAACAAGAAAATCTGCGGTAGCCTTGAGAAATTATTGAGACCAACAGGGGTAAATCAGAGGAAGTGAGAAACTCATGCCGTTAACTAAGGAATCGACATCCACAAAACAAGATTCCAGAGCAGATTCGAGATATGTATTAATTTAACGTTGGTATAAAAAAAAAGGATTTGTTTTACACCTTTAATTTTTTTCCATATTGTAATTGAAATCGTTTTTTTTTTAAAATTTTATTATTATTATTTTCTTTTAACAAACTCGGTTTTGTATTTTTCATTAATGTCAGGTGGGTATTGAATATGGGTTCTTTGCGAGAAAATCGAAACATACACTGTAATAAATTCCAGATCGAATTGCGGTAAATTACCAGCACCCTGTGTGCATCAATTGTAAAATTAATTTTACCGTAAAATCCATTTTTACAGCAAAACTTTATATAATATATTTTACGTTAATAATTATTCAACTATAGTGACTCCGGTGATTTTGAAATAAATATTGCGGTAAAAATTACGGTATGTAATGTTTTTTGTTCCGTAAAAGTTTTCGGTAAAAGTACCGGCACTCTGGATGACGTGCCGCATACTGTAATTTGATCCCGAATTTTTCATCGAGTAGACTTTTTCCACCTTAAAATGTTTGAAGTGACTTTTTTTTCTAATAGTAGAATAAAGGTACTTTTTGCCGTGTTCCTTAAATTTTAATGTTTTATTATTTTTTGATTTTTATATATATTTTTTAGATTTGCATGTCTGAAGATGTGAAAAAGGTTCGCTGTGCAGTAATTGAGCCAATGCCACAAGACTGTGTGCATAAGATTATGGAGTTTGTACAAGGAAATTCATGTTCAAGAGTCGAAGTTTGATGAAATCGAAATTAAAATTAAAAATATAACTGTTGCCACCTTTTACGATGAAACATGAAGTGTCGGTGAAATAAATATATTCAATTATAAAGTTCTTAATCTTTTTATACAAAATTTGTTTCACTTACACGCTTTTATTGTTTCAAACTTTAAAAAAATCATTAATTTAATGTTTGAATGATAAGAAGTTGAATTTCTTACTGAAAAGTTAAAATTCCAATTTTAAAATTCGTTTTAATGATGTCACTTCTTTCTAAAAAAAATTTTTTTATTTGAATTTTTTAAAATTAGAGATGGGTCAGATTATAAACAGCCATTTATACAACTGAGTAGTTAGTACATTTTTTTCGCTAATAATGCTGATTTAAAAATAATATAGCCTGAAAATAAAACTCCTATTTGATTTAATTCGGATACGAAACTGCGAATATTTTGTAAAAAAAATATATTTAATTTTTGTTTTTATCGTTACTTTTAATGGTGCTGTTATGCCTCCATGTTGTGATGGCGCTGTCATCAACGTAGATGTTGTAAAAAAAGACAGAGGAAGGGATGCTCCGGTGGAGAGCGGAAGTGAATTGTTTAAGATGTCCTGTTAATATTAATTTTTTAATCTTTTACTATAATTAATAAATGTTTTGTGTTGTAAATTGGCTATCATTTTTGTTGACCAATTGAGTTTTGGGAATTATCTGAGAGAAGAAGGGAAAAGATATACGTTATATCACAGCACGCTCTCATACAAGAAACAGAGTATTAATCAAGGTAGGAGATTTATGATATTCTGTTTATGAAAAAATTTTGAGAAGTAATGATATTAAGTGATATTCTTAAAGAGGAGAATAATTGTGACTTAAAGAAATTATAATTATTTTGGGAATAGAAATAAATAGAACATATATGTTTAACATAAGGGGAATGAAAAAAGAAGATTTGGTAGTAGCTGTCGAAGAATTAGGTTTAGAAGTAAAATCGGAACATAAAGTTGTTGATTTAAAGGATTTGATAGAAAAAAGTGATCAATTTAAAAATGACTTTGATTTTGTTAAAGAATTTTTAATTACTACAGTTTCCGAACGCATTGAAAGAGAGAAAAAAGAAGCGGAATTGTTAAATGCAGAAAAGAATCAAAACAAAACAACAACTGAAGCAGCATTAGAACTCGAGAAGTCTAGGCTTGAGATTGTTAAAGCACAATTAGAATTAACTAGAATGCAGGCAGAGGTTAATAGTTCTAGCTTAAATGTAGGGAATGATTTTAGTTCAAATAATAATAACTTAGAAACATTAATCAAAAGTGTTAAAACTTTAACTATTTCCGTTCCTAGTAAACCCGAATCTTGGAATTTATTTTTTACGTCTCTTGAAAAAGCATTTGTAATAAAAAATGTCCCGGCAGAATTTAAAGTCGAAATATTATTTAATCTAGTGGGTGAACGAGCGGCACATTTGGTAGTTTATGCTAACGCGGAAGAAATAAAAGATTATCATAAAGTTAAAGCTTTTATTTTAAAAGAGTTTCAACCCACCCCAGAAGCCTGCCTAGAAAACTTTCTAAACACCAAAAGATCTAAAAATGAAAACCATATGCAATTTGCTAGTAGACTAAGAGCCAATTGGGACTTTTATTGTGAACTTAAAAATGTAAAAGATTTTGAGACGCTGAATGAAATAATAGTTAGCGATAGATTACTAAGTGCGTTAGACAACGAAACTCGAAGCTATGTTAGGATAAAACAATTAGATACTTGGCTTAAACCTAGACAGATCGCTGAATTGTGCGATAATTGGTTTACCTCTAAAGGTAGAAATTTTTCTGAATTGTATGATAATTCGGTCAACAATCGCAATTGCAATGGAAACGCTAAGTATGTGCCCCCCCCCCCCCTTTGAGAAAATCCCTATTTACTAGAGAAAACAAATATTTTCCCCACACACGCGAATGTTATATCTGTTCTAGTAACTCACATATGGCTAAGAGTTGCCCAAATAGCAGAAATAAATACTATGAACAATCAAATAAAGCCGGTAATGATGTTCAAAACAAAACGCGAAGTAACACACAAACGTCTATGAATAAATCCAGCGATAATACTGCAGTAGTTACAAATGTAAATTTAAAACATTTGCAGAGTTCTAAAACTTTAAATGAAATTAATTTGTACCCGTTACAAAAGGTCTCCATTTCTATTGCAAGTAGACAAAAAGACGCGATCATCGACAGCGGGGCTGAGATCTCTATTTTGAATACGTCCCTACTTTCGTCTTTTAATAGAAGCTAAGGGAAAAATAATTTTACAATCCGCATTTAAAGAACAAGTCGAGGCGAAATTAGCTATATTGCCAGTTTATTATAAAAACCCTGACGATTGTCTATTTTATAGTTCAAATATTTTGTTTGCTTTGACAGATACGCATAAATTTATCTTTTTATTGGCCTAATGTTTCAAAAGATGTTGAAAATTATTGTAAAACCTGCGAAAATTGTCAATTAAAAAGTCCGGAGCGAAAATCTGATAAAATTCCTGTAACCCCTGTCGTTAGAGCCCCATATCCTTTTTCACACGGAAAATATAGATTTAATTGGAGAAATTGTTCCACCCTCGGGTAGAAAACATAAGTATTGTTTATGTTTAATTGATCAAAATTCTAGATGGCCCGAAGTCGTCCCACTAAAAAATTTGTCTGCTAAGACAACATGTGATGCCCTTTTAGAGATATTCATGCGCACCGGAATTCCAGAAGTAATTTGCAGTGACCAGGGTACTAACTTTACTTCGCAATTGACGAAAGAGTTTGAATATAGGTTAGGAGCAAGTCCTCGGTTTTCCACTCCATCTTACCCAGCTTCGAATGGTTTAGTAGAAAAATGGAATAGGGTATTTAAACAAATGTTACACCATGTTATCCGTTCAGATCCTACCGATTGGGATAAACATATTCCGTATTTACTTTTCGCGTACCGCGAAGTACCAAATTGTACGACAGGAATATCTCCTTTTAAACTCATGTATGGGCGCGAAGCTAGAGGCCCTTTGTCAGTTCTAAAATCTTCTTGGTCAGGTGAGATCCCATTACCCCTAAATCTTAGCAATTCGGCTGTAGATTATTTACAGGAATTAAAAATAAATTTGGAAAAGGCCGCAGATCTCGCTTCTTTGACTACAACTAAAAAACAAGATTCTTATGCTCATTATTTTAATCGAAGTACAAGAATGAAAGAGTTTAAGAAAGGTGAATTAGTCTATTTACTTATTCCGGATTCTTCGAATAAACTATACGCAAGATGGACAGGGCCAGGCGAAATAATAGAACGAGTTAATCCTAATTCATATAAGGTTAAATTACCAGGTGGCAATGTGCGACATATTCATGCTAACAAAATAAGACATTTTCATGCTAGAACACAAACTGTGGGAATTATTTTTGAGGACGATGTTGAATTTGGTGAAATACATCCTACACCAATTACAAAACCTTCATTAGGAAAAGATGACATTGAGGTAGATGTTAGTCATTTAGAAGAAAGTAAACAAACAGAGTTGCTTGAACTTTTGCATAAGCATGCATCATTATTCTCCGGTAAGGTACAAGTTGCTAATGTAGGTGAACATAAAATTCTATTAATACCAGGTGCTGAGAGGAAGAAACCCTACATTTACAAAATCCCCGAATCTTTAAAGACTGAAGTTGACAAACAAATTTCAGAATTAGAAAGTCTAGGTCTTATTGAGCCCAGTGAAGCAGACATTGCGTACCCAGTAGTTTGCGTGGCAAAGAAGGACGGTAGTATGCGTTAATGCATCGATTTCAGACAGTTAAATGCCGTAACAAAACCCTTTGATTACCCAATGGAAAATTCATCAGACCTCATCAACCAAATTGGGCATGCTAAAATTATATCTTGCCTAGATGTATTAAAAGGGCACTGGGAAATTCCTTTAGAAGAGGAAAGCCGTAATCTTACTTCATTTAAGAGCAAGAATCTGAGAAACTGTCACACCTAACATTATGGGGTGATTCATGCCATCTCAGATTTTCTTCAAAAAATTACCAGTTGTTATATATCTTGTCAAAAGACAAAATCTAAAATTTTTTACCCCAAAGTTGAGTTGTTCATTTTTTATGGCCCCCCAAAGTTCGGAGCTCTGCAGGAAAATTTCAGCGTTTTTGCACGACATGGAAATTACAATGACCCACTGCTCTTAGCGCACACAAAGTGCCTCCAAGTAATTTAAATATCTGAAAAGTAGGGATGTTGATCTTTGTAAATTGAGTGAAAAGTTTGTGGCAATTTGTTGCCGCAAGGTCACTGAAGGTCGTAAAAAGAAGCATTTTTGCTGTTTTTTGCAATTTTCAACGATCAACTACAGCTTGCGCCTTCTAGTTGCCACGGTAAATAACATGTCATTTGAAAGATATACAAAAGCACTTTCAAAAATTACATATATATTTGAGGCACATTTAATGCGCTCTTAATTATATGAAGTTGAAACTTGAAAATTTTCAAATTTTACCAATAATTTGACTGACATAACTTACTGCGGCATAAATATATTGAAAAAATTTTTTTACCTTTATTTTACTTCATTATTAGTCTATCCAAAAAAGTAAAATTTATTGAGGCATGTATCTTCAAAAAAATTAAAACATTTTTTTAACATACCACGTTTTAGCATTTTCTTTCTTGAAGCACCTTACTCGAACAACTATATTTTTATATACATTTCAGCATAAAAACCAATATTTTTAACATTTTATTGTGTATAATCTTATTGGTTATCCATTTAAAATAATATTTTAATATCATTGACATTTGCAATTTGTATAAAACAGAAATATATAAAGATAATGCTGTGAAACATTTGTTTTGTTGCTACAAAATGTGTGTGAATTATTTATTTAATAGTTCCTTGTGCAACAGTTGGATGTCTTTTAAGGTTGGGACAGTTAAAGGATCCACACCGGATAATTGTATAGGACCAAAGAAGATGGTGCTACGATGTACAGTGCCAATGTCATCATGTATCGGCCATTTAAAATCTTGAGCTCCTATCTGGTGTAGAAATTTCATCTCGAATGAACCATTTCCACAGTACTATGATTTCAAAATTGCAAGCAAAAATATTATAGAATACATGTGGCATATAATGAGGGGAGTTCAACGAGAAAAAGCAAAGGCAGCAGCACTGCAAGAAACAGACGAGGAAACAGCGTTTTGGCTTCAAGACTGGTCGCAAAAAATTTTGCCACAAAACTATAGTTAAAAACAACAGGACCATTTTGGTAAAAGAGGCATGTTGATGTGTTTGTTACACAAATTAATGGAATAGTTGAGAAACCAACTTATTTTACTATTCTCGAATATTGAGATCAAAAGGCAGTGTCGACTTTGTGTGTGTCAAAGCATACATTAAAGCAGTTTACAGTAAAGCTTCCAAGCATGAAGAAACTACATGTGAAGGCTGACAATGCAGGCAGTTATGATGGCAATATATGCAGCAAAAGCCGGTATCTGATGGTGAAGAACCTGGGGTTAAAAAAGACTTAGACATGACAATAATGAACCTGAGAGAGGTAAAGATCAAGCTGATTGAGAGAGTGCAATTGCTAAAATGTTTATTAGAACATATTTATGTGTAGGTCATGATGTAACATCAGCTAAAGATGTGTATGATGCCCTCATTTTTAAAGGAAGAGTGAAAAATACTAAAGTATCAGTTATAGAAATCAATAAAGAAAAATGCTCAGTTGAAAGTGTTAAAATACATGAAATACAGTCATACCATTCTGTGAAATTTGAATCTAATGAAAAGATATTTTGGAAATATTTTGAAATTGGTCCAGGAAAAAAAGTTCCTTATAACAACATAAAATTTAATTGTAGCAATCAAACATCTATCCCATTCAGAACAAAACAAAAGTTAGACAAAAATCAAAATTATAAATCGATTTTTCTTAGCCGTAAATGTGTTAACTTCATACTCCGGGAAGAATATCTTACGAATGAAGAAGTGATTTTTTATTTCAACAGAATAAAAGGAAAAGATAGATTGTGATACTGTGAAAGAAGATGAAAATGAATATGATGACCATCTTTTAGTAACTTCAACTGAAGAAAATGAGGTTTGTTATGTTTTTAATTTTATGTAATTCACTTTATTTAATGTTTTCAACAGTTAACAATTTTTTAAAAAAAATGTAATATTACTTTCCAATAAATTTTGGGATTTTCAAATAGCAGAAAGTGAGAATATTAGGCAAGAAATGAAAATTTTTGAAGAAAAGAACAGTGAACTTCATCCTGATTCATTTTATGCAGTAATGTATGACAGAAAATTTTACATAGGAAAAAATTCTAGAAGTCTGGAAATGATTCATTCAAGATTAAATTTCTACACCAGAGAGGAGCTCAAGAGTTTAAATGGCCAATACGTGATGACATATATGTTCTAATAAACATTTTAGCAATTGCACTCTCTCGATCAGCTTGATCTACCTCTCTGAATTTCATTATAGTCACATCTAAGTATTTTTAACCCCAGGTTCTTCGCCACCAGATTCTAGCTTTTGCTGCACATATTGCCAGCATAACAGCCTGCATTGTCAGTCTTTACACAAAGTTGACACTGCGTCTTGATCACAAAATTCGAGAATAGTAAAATAAGTTTGTTTTTCAACTATTCCATTAATTTGTGTAACAAACACATCAACATGCCCCTTTTACCAAAATATTCCTGTTGTTTTTAACTATAGTTTTGTGGCAAAATTTTTTGCGACCAGTCTTGAAGCCAAAACGCTGTTTCCTCGTCTGTTTCTTGCAGTGCTGCTGCCTTTGCTTTTTCTCGTTAAACTCCCCTCATTATATGCCACATGTATTCTATAATATTTTTGCTTGCAATTTTGATATCATAGTACTGTGGAAATGGTTCATTCGAGATGAAATTTCTACACCAGATAGGAGCTCAAGATTTTAAATGGCCGATACATGATGACATGGGCACTGTACATCGTAGCACCATCTTCTTTGGTCCTATACAATTATCCGGTGTGGATCCTTTAACTGTCCCAAGCTTAAAAGACATCCAACTGTTGCACAAGGAACTATTAAATAAATAATTCACACACATTTTGTAGCAACAAAACAAATGTTTCACAGCATTATCTTTATATATTTCTGTTTTATACAAATTGCAAATGTCAATGATATTAAAATATTATTTTAAATGGATAACCAATAAGATTATATACAATAAAATGTTAAAAATATTGGTTTTTATGCTGAAATGTATATAAAAATATAGTTGTTCGAGTAAGGTGCTTCGAGAAAGAAAATGCTAAAACGTGGTATGTTAAAAAAATGTTTTAATTTTTTTGAAGATACATGCCTCAATAAATTTTACTTTTTTGGATAGACTAATAATGAAGTAAAATAAAGGTAAAAAACTTTTTTCAATATATTTATGCCGCAGAAAGTTATGTCAGTCAAAATATTGGTAAAATTTGAAAATTTTCAAGTTTCAACTTCATATAATTAAGAGCGCATTAAATGTGCCTCAAATATATATGTAATTTTTGAAAGTGCTTTTGTATATCTTTCAAATGACACGTTATTTACCGTGGCAACTAGAAGGCGCAAGCTGTAGTTGATCGTTGAAAATTGCAAAAAACAGCAAAAATGCTTCTTTATATGACCTTAAGTGACCCTGCGGCAACAAATTGCCACTAACTTTTCACTCATTTTACAAAGATCAACATCCCTACTTTTCAGATATTTAAATTACTTGGAGGCACTTTGCGTGCGCTAAGAGCAGTGGGTCATTGTAATTTCCATGTCGTGCAAAAACGCTGAAATTTTCCTGCAGAGCTCCGAACTTTGGGGGGCCATAAAAAATGAACAACTCAACTTTGGGGTAAAAAATTTTAGATTTTGTCTTTTGACAAGATATATAACAAATGGTAATTTTTTGAAGTAAATCTGAGACGGCATGTATTTCAGGTGTGTCACTCTCTCAGATTCTTGCTCTTAAAACTCATCGAGCCCAATATCGATGGAAGGTAATGCCTTTTGGTCTCCGCAACGCAGCAGCTTCTTTTCAGAAAGTGATGAACAATGCTTTAAATGAATATCGTGAATTCTGCGAAGCATATCTCGATGATATAGCTATATTTTCTTGTGACTGGGATACACATCTTAAGCAATTAGATATGGTACTGTCCAAATTAACTGTTCTAAAATTTACCGTTAATGTCAAGACTAATAAGTGATAAAATGTTGTGTGCTTATTGGAAAACAAACTAATATATATAATAATCTGTTTAACATATGTGGTATGAATATGTGAACATATGTGAATACTCTTTATTACAAGGCTTCTTTCCATCTGTAAATATCTTTATGAGTACTATTGAAATTTAATTTGTATTGCAATATTGTATCAAGGCTTCTTTTCATCTGTAGTTATATAAAAATGTATACCAGTTTTATAGAAATTTGTTTTGCATATTTTATGAGTAAGTAACTGTAACAAGTATTTTATTCATATGTTTTATTTTCAATTAAGTGTTATAATTTTATATGTATATTATTCTGTTGTGTCAGATTTCGCTATACCAGGTGCAGCGCAATCTCGTCGGGGGGGGGGGGGGGGTCATGCCTCTATGTTGGGATGGCGCTGTCATCAACGTAGATGTTGTAAAAAAAGACAGAGGAGGGGATGCTCCGGTGGAGAGCGGAAGTGAATTGTTTAAGATGTCCTGTTAATATTAATTTTTTAATCTTTTACTATAATTAATAAATGTTTTGTGTTGTAAATTGGCTGTCATTTTTGTTGACCAATTGAGTTTTGGGAATTATCTGAGAGAAGAAGGGAAAAGATATACGTTATATCACAGGTGCAATAAAAATGTTATATATCTAAGGATTCAAACAGGCTACAGCTATCACAAGTTAATATATTAATTTTGACAAAAGAATAAATTAAATATAATGCTAAACAAAACATATTTCATTTAATTGTACCTTAATAATTTTATCAGCTGTCAAAAGAATACAAAATAAATATTGCAAAAATTTCAGAAAATTGAGCAACCTTGTTTAAACCGATCACAGTGTTGACGTGAAAAGGTAAATGGATCATTGGTTAGAGTCCGCTAGCTATCGAGCTAACCGTGTGAGGTTTTTGCAATTTTTCTCACCATGTAACGCAAATACAGGTTAGTTCCTTGACAAAGTCCTCCACGAAGGCTAATGTTTCGCAGTGCTTGATCTGGGAGTTACCTTGTTGTCGCACGCGGTTAGGGGCCCTTCTCTATTATGACCTGTCCAGGAGCACACGAAGGAACAGTTTATAATAGGGTAGAGCTCTTAGCACCGTTTGACGGCAAATCTGGGCATGGATTCTAATAAAATTTTAATTTTAACGTTACTATGGAATCATATCTTTACATACGATCTGTGTATGTTGCTAAAATACAAAGTTATTAATTAGATTTGATTTTTCATCTGTAATATAAAATGTGTTTGTGATTGTCTCTCTTATAACTTTGTAACTCTTTGTCCTAGTGTTCTGAAATTGGGACAGAGGTGAAAAGGATTAATTATAGTTCATGATCCAAACAATTGTTCAAAAATTTTAATTGGTCGTTTGCGAGAGACGTTTAAAAAATGATATTTTCCCATATCAATTAGCCTTTATAAATAAAATTGCAGACGATTTTGTTTTATCAAATATTTTAAAGATAACATCAGGGTTGTTTGCTAGCTTATAGCTTTCATAAATAGTTTTTATTATTTAAAAAAACAGTTTATTACACTTTTTTTAACCCACTGGCGGTTAAGGAAATGGGCGAAATTGGGAGAAAGTTTTTCCCTACTCACAGTTCCCCTATCCATTAACATGGGAAAACCGGTTTTGCTATGCAGTGAAGACTGCAGGTTAAAATACGACTTTCTACGTGCAGAACCGTCAGTTTAGGTTTTTTTATTTTTTATGTCACAATTATTAACAAGAACGGGGTAGTATAAGTAGACTACCTCACCAAATGAGTATTTCTAAAGTAATCTGAAACCATGTATTTATTTTTTTCTACTGTTCGAAACATAATACCGTAAAACAAATTTATTTTGATTAAAGCTAATTTAAATGAAATAAATTAGGTACAGAAACACAAAATTAATGGAGAAATAATTTGTTTCGTTTAGAAGAAAAGAAACAATTTGTAATACTTTTGATTTTGATAATGAGTACTAGATGAAATTAAAAAATAACCTATAGACTAAAATGCAAAATTAATTGAGAAATTCTATTTATTCGTCCAGGAGAAAGGTAAAAAATCGATGTGTTATTACTGACAATGATGCTTAATTAAATTTGGTGAAGGCAATATTGGTATCATGATTATTGGTGCAGTTTTATTATAGATACCGTTGAAAGGAGTTTTTTATGGCCCTATGAATAAGTACTGGAAAAAACCACCTGTTTGTGGTACATTTTGGTGATTGTGAGTCTTCTTCTTTCAAAAGCATTTTTATTTGAACCGACTTGACTGTAATAAGGGTAGTAGTGCTGTGTGTGTAGGGGTCAGGGAACTGGCCTTGTATCAGAAAGGTTGTGGGTACGAATCCCAGGCATGGATGTTCTTTAATTCTCTATATTATCTGTCATTCCTGTGGGTGCAACGTTGGCCCACCTAATAAGGTGCCATTGAAAGAGCTAACAAATCTGCCCTGTAAATGTCTGTATTGACAAAAAAATTAGAAAAAGATTATTTTAGGTTTTTCCTTATCCAATAACGTAAAGCAACGGAGAAGGAAAAATAATAATAAATAAATAATAATAAATAAATAAAAATGAAGTTATTCTAGCTGTATTAATTGTGTTTATATATGTCTTTTAGTTTTGTACATGATTTTGTAATGTTGTTCTGTATTGAATTAATGATTATTTACTTTTTTTTCCACCCCGTTCTTAGAGCGGGTATCTAGGTAGTAATTTAATCAACTCTTTTTCATCGGCGATAATATTTCGAACTCATTATTTAGATAGCATATATTATTATATTACTGTTTCAAACTCACGCGAAATTTATTCAAGAGAAAACCTCTAATCAATAACTTCAAAATTTCTGAAATAAGATAAAATTTGAACTTATGAAGAAGTAAAAAGTTTTTATCTGTCACTTAAACACATGTATCCAACTATTATGTTTAAATTTGTTTACACTCATCCTCTTACTGCTTCCTCTTACACAACAGAAGAAGAAAATTCTGGACAGCGCGTGTCTAGAATGTTAATGATAACGTGTTGTTTCGTCAGCGCGTGCTGTTTATAATTCATAGATGAATCAGATACGTTGCAGGAAGTATACACACGTCATCGAACTATTGATATAAAAAGCATACTTTTGCATATTTCCTCCTGTTTCGACATGAAGTGTTTCGTATTTACCGTTTTATTGATCACAGTGGTCCTCCTTGTAACAGTACACGGTCAAGGTGGTAGTCCTGGTACTCCTGGAGCACCGGGTAGTCCAGGTTGCCCTGGAGGTCCAGGAGGCGCCGGGGGTCCAGGAGGCGCTGGTGGTCCAGGAATCTCTGGTGGTCCAGGAGGCAATGGGGGATCGGGAGGCAATGGTGTTCCTAATGGTAGTCCTGGTTCTCCTGAACCACCAGGTAGTACAGGTTGCGCTGGTGGTCCAGGAGGCGCCGGAGGTCCAGGTGGCGCTGGTGGTCCAGGAGCTCGTGGTGGTCCAGGAGGCCAAGGGGGCCAGGGAGGCAGTGGTGTTCCTAATGGTAGTCCTGGTTCCCCTGGACCACCAGGTCGTCCAGGTAGCCCATGGTGATCCAGAAGGCGCCGGAGGACAAGGAGGAGCTGATGGTCCAGGAGGCGCAGGTGGTTCAGGAGGATATGCTGGTCGAGCACACCGTGAGGGCCCGAGAGGCAATGGTGTTCCTATGGGAATAATCGTGCTACCCTTGTATCCAGAGTGTACCACGTATAGTATATTAATGCACGATATGTTTAAAGGTAAGTTATTTTAAATACGTGTTAAAATGAGTTTTGTACTGTTTAAGATTGGAACACTCTTAAAGTTTCAGTGAATAATATGAGAAATAGCTTATTACGTAGCAGCAACTGTTTTTTATGTTATATGGTTGGTAGAATGCAAAATATAGATGCCATCATTGTGTAGTAGCCACTCTTAATCATGTAATGTAAAACTAGTTAGATGTTTTTAGAATGTAAAATATAGGATTATACCTATGTAACGGTTTGCATTTAATGTAAGTATTTATGGAATGCAAAATTAGTTAATTGTTGGTAGAATACAAAACATAAAATACATCCATACATACATATATAAAATGTAAAAGGGTTTAGTTGTTTGATCTATCTCAAATTTCATTTTAGCTATTTGGTTCTGACTAGTTTTTTCAATATGATTTACATTTATGTATTAAAATAAAACAATAATAGATTCGATTCTGAAATAGTATCAGATATTTTTTAAACATTATTGTATGTTTCCAACTTAAATTTGGAAACTATTCTGGAAATAGTTGCTTAAAAAATTTTCGAGATATTGTGAAATACGCAAAAAATAAAATTAACATCAAAGGGTCTAATTTTGGACAGCTCTCCTAGTGCAGACGATATTTTGAGTTAAGAAATCAGGCACAAAACCGTACTTTCTCTGGAACATAGCTATATTCTTTTTTCGATGAATTTAGATTTCCGACCCCCAAAATAAAATAGGCTAGCTGCAAGCTGAGATATATGGTTAGTTTGGTCAGGAGAGTGGTCAATAATTTGGACTCCTTAATGTTTATTTTTCTTTTTGCGTGTTTTGCCATACTTCGAGAACTTTTTAAGCGAATTGAAAAAATTTTGCACATGAATATAAAATTCAATTAGTCACTGATAATTCCACGCAAAAAAATAAATTTTAGTAAGAATTTGTTATTTTTTTTTTTTATTATTTTTTTAAATAACAGGGGAACAAAATTCTTGAATTGTAAATTATGCAACTTTGGACATTATTTTGAAGAGAATGTATTTTTACGTGACGAATAACGGTGAATATTGAATAACGGTGGAAAAAAATTCTTGAGTTGTAAATTATGCAGTTTTTGACATTAATTTAAAGAATGTATCTTCACGTGACAAATTAGAAATTTTGAGCACAATTAGTCAGATATTTTCTGAGAAATCAAATTCTAAAAATACGACTTTTTCAAAATAAGATTTCTGATAAACTATTTGACTGACTTCGCTCAAATTTTGTTTTGTCCCTTAAAATTACATTTTTTGTAATGATGTAATAAACTACATATCTTACAGTTTAAAGTATTATATTTAAATAAACGAATCTTATAAATTTGTGCAAAAATATTTCAATTCGCTTAAAAATTTTTTGGAGATATTGTGAAATACGCAAAAAGTAAAATTAACATAAAGGGGTCCAAACTTTGGACAGCTCTCCTGATTAAACTATTGGGACCCTATTTCTGAGATTACGGTTAGCCCTTATATTTTATGAGTTTCAAATCTGAATTCGTCGGAAAAAAGTTATGCTTACTCAGAGAAAATACGTTTTTTTTTTTTGTCTAATTTCGTAACTTTAAATATCGTTCATTATTCAGCATACTTGAGGTCACCTCTTTGAACCATTAAGATTGAATTCTTGAACGTGAAGATTCGATCATTAGATCAAAAGTTAATCAGGGTTGCTCGTTTATTGTTTTGCGCGCTGTAGTGGGATAACGTAAAACATATGTTTAAATATTTCATGACCTGTTACATTAAACTTCCTAATTCTCCCTGGACTGGGTAAAAAACTATGGTGGATAGAGCATCTTGCTACGATTTTACCTTCCACAATGGTGATTCACCAGGCATTAATAATGCTTTTCTTCCCGACTAAATATTAGTTACAGAGAATGTGTATGCTTGTTTGACCATTTTGACAAAAATTTTAAGTTATATATTATTAAGAGCAAAAAATAAACCATCTTATATTTTTTTTGATATATTTATTATTTTTTAGCAAGTCTTAAATGATATATTACATTTAAAATGATATATTAAATTTAATGATAATTACACCATTTTAGCATGAATGCATGTTATTATGGTATGCTTCAAAAGTTTATTTTATTTTTCAGAAATGCGAAATGATAAACAAATTGGTCCTGAACACTGTCAATCTGGAAATCAAACAGTGAGTTATAATTATTCAATAAACATAATTACATTAATGAACGTAATAAATAAATCTCAACATTGAATTCGTTATAAAATCTGAAACACTAACAAAGTTTCAAATGATTTAGGTTTTCATTTTAACGGTTGCTATAAAAACTCAATTTTTTACCATTTTAGTTCATTTGTTATTATTAGGTTTAATTTTTGAAACGCAAAAATATTTGAATAATTGAAAAAGCATAAAAATGTTAGGATATTTTTCTTAAATTTATGTCATACAATTTTAGTTGAGGGAAAAAATACACTGAGAAAGAAAAAAGTGGGTGAAACTACCAGAATACGGTAAAATTTGCCGTGTTACTTGCTCTAAGGGAATACCAAAATGCTCGGTAGTTTTTACCATAGCATTTCGATAATGATTTTCGTAAACAAAATATGATTTCATTATATGTGATATAAAATTTGGTAAAGGATGAAAAATTAGATAATTTAATCACGATGCTTTAGACCATGGAAAAATAGTAATAATAATAATAATAAAAAAATCGGTTAAATTTATTTTTCACTTACGTATTTTATACTAACTGTGTGGTAATAAGAGCTATAATTTTAAAAACCAGAAATTCCGGTAAACAGTTGACAAAATAAAGAAAAAAAACGGAAAAATTACACAAGAAATTGTTTAAATACCGTATATTTTGGTTTTATATACTAGAATTTAGGTTTTAATTTACTGGAAATTTCCGTTCCATACAGTAAGGTAATTTTACGACACATTTTTTTTTTCATCTTTTTTTTGGAGTATTAATAAGGTAACCAAATTGCTTGTGTTACTGCTACACTGTAGAACTGATTTATTCTTCAAATTATCTTTCTAATGTGCAGATTAACTAGAGTGATTTCTTAAAGTCCCAAAAAATCGTTTCCTTTCTTAAATTACCAAAGTAATCAGCATGTATGTATCTATTAGTATTTTAATAGAGTGCAAAATCTGAATATAAGAAAGTCATTTAATTTTTTTCATTATAGAAAAGTCTGGCAACTCTTTGTATGTATTACTTTAAATATAGCAAGAAAATAAAATAATATAAAACAATTAAAGCATTTTTAAAAAAATAATATTTCTATGGGTCTGCACAAAAATAGTAATAATAAAATAATGCGTTTAACCTATATCAATGGAGTTTATATAGTTTCGGCTAATTTTCCAGGTAATCAGTTCATTTTATATAAAGTTTATTTTCTTATAAATTTACTATGTTTTTAATTACTTTTATATTTATATATTTACCATTGATTTCTCATAAAATATAAAGGCAGATGAAAAGTCGGTGGTTTTCGAATTCTAACACAAAATAAACCACCGAATTTTCGTCTGTTTTCTTTAAAACTTTTATAAGAAATTCCTGCAACACATTTAAACTCAACTTTTATAACTTATACATAATATTTCCTTAATTACTTCTTTGTTCAGACCCATAGAAAAGTTGTTGCCCTTTAAAATTTTTAAAAGTATTTTCTTTAAGGACAAATACCCATAATATATGTACCCATAAACTTTTAAAATAAAACTTAATTAATAAATTAAAACTTAAAAATAAACTTTTTATTATTTTTTGATTTAATGATCTTGTCAAGAATCCAAATCTGATTAAGAAAGTAATTTTTATGACAAATTTCGCATCGTCTTGACCAAAGCACTTGAACAATTAAGATTGATTCTGAAGTAGGTGTAAATCCATACTGGGAAAAAAAGTATCAAACCTACCAGAATATGGTAAATTTTACCGTGTTTCTGGCTCTATGGGAACACTTAAAAGCATATTAATTTTTCGTAAACGCTTTGGTAATGACTTTAAGTAAGATTAACAATATTTATTTAATATATATATTATATATTTTTATTAATAATTATATATATATTTCTATTAATAATTATATATATATATTTATTTTATTTTTCCAGTCAATTTCCAATGGACATAAAATATATAAAACACTTGAAAAATTTAAAATAAAATATAAATTACAAACAAAAGAAGAAAATCTGCGGTAGCCTTGAGAAATTATTGGGGTAAATCAGAGAAAGTGAGAAACTCATGCCGTTAACTAAGGAATGGACATTCACATTAACAAAACAAGATTCCAGAGCAGATTTGAGATATTTATTAATTTAACGTTGGTATAAAAATATAGGATTTGTTTTACACCTTTAATTTTTTTTCCATATTGTAGTTGAGAGCTTGACATTTCTTTATTTTATTATTATTATTTTCTTTTAACCAACTCAGTTTTGTAATTTTTATTAATGTCTGGTGGGTAATGAATATGGGTTCTTTGCGAGCAAATCGAAACATAAAGACTGAAATAAATTCCAGATCGAATTGCGGTAAATTACCAGCACCCTGTGTGCATGAATCTTAAAATTAATTTTACCGTAAAATCCATTTTTACAGCAAAGTTTTATATCATATATTTTACGTTAATAATTATTCAACTATAGTGACTCGGGTGATTTTGAAATAAATATTGCGGTAAAAATTACGGTATGTAATGTTTTTTGTTCCGTAAAAGTTTTCGGTAAAAGTACCGGCACTCTGGATGACGTGCCGCATACTGTAATTTGATCCCGAATTTTTCATCGTGTAGACTTTTTCCACCTTAAAATGTTTGAAGTGACTTTTTTTTCTAATAGTAGAATAAAGGTACTTTTTGCCGTGTTCCTTAAATTTTAATGTTTTCTTATTTTTTGATCTTTATATTTATTTTTTAGATTTGCATGTCTGAAGATGTGAAAATGGTTCGCTGTGCAGTAATTGAGCCAATGCCACAAGACTGTGTGGATAAGATTATGGAGTTTGTACAAGGAAATTCATGTTCCACAGTCGAAGTTTGATGAAATCGAAATTAAAATTAAAAATATAACTGTAGCCACCTTTTACGATGAAACATGAAGTGTCGGTGAAATAAATATATTCAATTATGAAGTTCTTAATCTTTTTATACAAAATTTGTTTCACTATCACACTTTTATTGTTTAAAACTTTAAAAAAATCATTAATTTAATGTTTGAATGATAAGTAGTTGAATTTCTTACTGAAAAGTTAAAATTCCGATTTTAAAATTTGTTTTAATTATGTCGCTTCTTTCTAAAAAAATTTTTTTCTAATTGAATTTTTTAAAATTAGAGATGGGTCAGATTATAAACAGCCATTTATACAACTGAGTAGTTAGTACATTTTTTTCGCTAATAATGCTGATTTAAAAATAATATAGCCTGAAAATAAAACTCCTATTTGATTGAATTCGGATACGAAACTGCGAATATTATGTAAAAAAAATATATTTAATTTTTGTTTTTATCGTTACTTTTAATGGTGCTGTCATGCCTCCATGTTGGGATGGCGCTGCCATCAACATAGATGTTGTAAAAAAAGACAGAGGAGGGGATGCTCCGGTGGAGAGCGGATGTGAATTGTTTAAGATGTCCTGTTAATATTAATTTTTTAATCTTTTACTATAATTAATAAATGTTTTGTATTGTAAATTGGCTATCATTTTTGTTGACCGATTGAGTTTTGGTAATTATCTGAGAGAAGAAGAGAAAAGATATACGTCATATCACAGGTGCAATAAAAATGTTATATATCTAAGGATTCAAACAGGCAACAACTATCACAAGTGAATATATTAATTTTGACAAAAGAATAAATTAAATATAATGCTAAACAAAACATATTTCATTTAATTGTACCTTAATAATTTTATCAGCTGTCAAAAGAATACAAAATAAATATTGCAAAAATTTCAGAAAATTGAGCAACCTTGTTTAAACCGATCACAGTGTTGACGTGAAAAGGTAAATGGATCATTGGATAGAGTCCGCTAGCTATCGAGCTAACCGTGTGAGGTTTTTGCAATTTTTCTCACCATGTAACGCAAATACAGGTTAGTTCCATGACAAAGTCCTCCACGAAGGCCAATGTTTCGCAGTGCTTGATCTGGGAGTTACCTTGTTGTCGCACGCGGTTAGGGGCACTTCTCTATTATGACTTGTCCAGGAGCACACGAAGGAACAGTTCATAATAGGGAGGAGCTCTTAGCACCGTTTGACGGCAAATATGGGCATGGATTCTAATGAAATTTTAACTTTACTATAGAATCATATCTTTACATACGTTCTGTGTATGTTGCTAAAATACTACGTTATTCATTAGTTTTGATTTTTCATCTGTAATATAAAAAGTGTTTGTGATTGTCTCTCTTATAACTTTGTAACTCTTTGATCTAGTGTTCTGGAATTAAGACAGAGGTGAAAAGGATTAATTATAGTTCATGATCCAAATATTTGTTCAAAACTTTTAATTGATCGTTTGGGAGAGACGTTTAAAAAATGATATTTTCCCTTATCAATTAGCCTTTATAAATAAAATTGCAGACGATTTTGTTTTAACAACTATTTTAAAGATAACATCAGGCTTGTTTGCTAGCTTATAGCTTTCATAAATAGTTTTTATTATTTAAAAAAACAGTTTATTACACTTTTTTTAATGTTTAGGTTTTTTTTATTCTTTGTGTCACAATTATTAACAAGAACGGGGTAGTATAAGTGGACTACCTCACCAAATGAGTATTTCTAAAGTAATCTGAAACCATGTATTTATTTTTTTCTACTTTTCGAAACATAATACCGTAAAACAAAATTATTTTGATTAAAGCTAATTTAAATGAAATAAATTAGGTACAGAAACACAAAATTAATGAAGAAATAATTTGTTTCGTTTAGAAGAAAAGAAACAATTTGTAATACTTTTGATTTTGATAATGAGTACGAGATGAAATTAAAAAATAACCTATAGACTAAAATGCAAAATTAATTGAGAAATTCTCTTTATTCGTCCTGGAGAAAGGTAAAAAATCGATGTGTTATTACTGACAATGATGCTTAATTAAATTTGGTGAAGGCAATATTGGTATCATGATTATTGGTGCAGTTTTATTATAGATACCGTTGAAAGGAGTTTTTTATGGCCCTATGAATAAGTACTGGAAAAACCACCTGTTTGTGGTACATTTTGGTGATTGTGAGTCTTCTTCTTTCAAAAGCATTTTTATTTGAACCGACTTGACTGTAATAAGGGTAGTAGTGCTGTGTGTGTAGGGGTCAGGGAACTGGCCTTGTATCAGAAAGGTTGTGGGTACGAATCCCAGGCATGGATGTTCTTTAATTCTCTATATTATCTGTCATTCCTGTGGGTGCAACGTTGGTCCACCTAATAAGGTGCCATTGAAAGAGCTAACAAATCTGCCCTGTAAATGTCTGTATTGACAAAAAAATTAGAAAAAGATTATTTTAGGTTTTTCCTTATCCAATAACGTAAAGCAACGGAGAAGGAAAAATAATAATAATAAATAAATAAATAAAAATGAAGTTATTCTAGCTGTATTAATTGTGTTTATATATGTCTTTTAGTTTTTTACATGATTTTATAATGTTGTTCTGTATTGAATTAATGATTATTTACTTTTTTTTCCACCCCGTTCTTAGAGCGGGTATCTAGGTAGTAATTTAATCAACTCTTTTTCATCGGCGATAATATTTCGAACTCATTATTTAGATAGTATATATTATTATATTACTGTTTCAAACTCACGCGAAATTTATTCATGAGAAAACCTCTAATCAATGACTTCAAAATTTCTGAAATAAGATAAGATTTGAACTTATGAAGAAGTAAAAAGTTTTTATCTGTCACTTCAACACGTGTATCCAACTATTATGTTTAAATTTGTTTACACTCATCCTCTTACTGCTTCTTCTTACACAAAAGAAGAAGAAAATTCTCGACAGCGCGTGTCTAGAATGTTAATGATAACGTGTTGTTTCGACAGCGCGTGCTGTTTTTTATCCATAGATGAATCAGATACGTTGCAGGAAGTATACACACGGCATCGAACTACTGCTATAAAAATCATACTTTTGCATATTTCCTCCTGTTTCGACATGAAGTGTTTCATATTTACCATTTTATTGATCACAGTGGTCCTCCTTGTAACAGTACAAGGTCAGGCTGGTAGACCTGGTTCTGCTGGAGCAGCAGGTCGTCCAGGTTGCCCTGGAGGTCCAGGAGGCGCGGGTGGTCCCGGAGGCGATGGTGGTCCAGGAGGCGCTGGTGGTCCAGGAGGCGCCGGTGGTGCAGCAGGCGCCGGTGTTCCTAATGGTAGTCCTGGTTCTCCTGAAGGTTGCCCTGGTGGTGCAGGAGGTGACGGCGGTCACGGTGGTGCTGCTGGTGTAGGAGGTGCCGGAGGTCCAGGAGGCGCCGCTGGTGCAGGAGGCAGAGGTGCTCCTAATGGTAGTCCTGGTCATCCTGGAGAAGGAGGCGCCGGAGGACTAGGGGGAGCTGATGGTCCAGGGGGATATGTTGGTCGAGCACGCCGTGAGAGCCCGGGAGGCAATGGTGTTCTTAAGGGAATGATCATGCTACCCTTATATCCAGAGTGTGCCACTTATGGAAAATTAATGCACGATATGTTTATAGGTAAGTTATTTTAAATACGTGTTAAAATGTGTTTTGTACTGATTAAGATTGGAACACTCTTAAAGTTTCAGTAAATAAAATAAGAAATAGCTTATTACGTAGGATCAACTGTTTTTTATGTTATATGGTTGGTAGAATGCAAAATATAGATGTCATCATTGTGTAGAAGCCACTCTTAATCATGTAATGTAAAACTAGTTAATTGTTATTAGAATGTAAAATATAAAATTATACTTATGTAACGGTTGCATTTAATGTAAGGATTTATGTAATGTAAACTTAATTAATTGTTGGTAAAATACAAAACGTAAAATACATCACAATGTAAAATGGTTTGGTTGTTTGATCTATCTCAAATTTCATTTTAGCTATTTGGTTCTGACTAGTTTTTTCAATATGATTTAAATTTCTGTATTAAAATAAAACAATAATAGATTCGATTCTGAAATAATATCAAATATTTTTGGAACATTATTGTATGTTTCCAACTTAAGTTTGGCAACTATTCTGGAAATAGAAATGTGAAGGACAGTGTTTCGGGCTCACAGCGTAGGTTATTTCTACACATTCCTGCCTGTTTCAAGTTCAATGTTATGTACAATGCGCAGAATAAAAACTGGACCACGACCCTGAATAACTTTTGATGTAATGAAGGTATTTTCACTTTCTATGACTCAATGGTTAGAAGGGTTAGTGCAGACGATATTTTGAGTTAAGAAATCAGGCACAAAACCGTACTTTCTCTGGAACATAGCTATATTCTTTTTTCGATGAATTTAGATTTCCGACCCCCAAAATAAAATAGGCTAGCTGCAAGCTGAGATATATGGTTAGTTTGGTCAGGATAGTGGTCAATAGTTTGGACTCCTTAATGTTTATTTTTCTTTTTGCGTGTTTTGCCATACTTCGAGAACTTTTTAAGCGAATTGAAAAAATTTTGCACATAAATATAAAATTCAATTAGTCACTGATAATTCCACGCAAAAAAATAAATTTTAGTGAGCCTTTATTATTTTTTATTATTTTATTAAATAACAGGGGAACAAAATTCTTGAATTGTAAATTATGCAACTTTGGACATTATTTTGAAGAGAATGTATTTTTACGTGACGAATAACGGTGAATATTGAATAACGGTGGAAAAAAATTCTTGAGTTGTAAATTATGCAGTTTTTGACATTAATTTGAAGAATGTATTTTTACGTGACAAATTAGAAATTTTGAGCACAATTAGTCAGATATTTTCTGAGAAATCAAATTCTAAAAATACGACTTTTTCAAAATAAGATTTCTGATAAACTATTTGACTGACTTCGCTCAAATTTTGTTTTGTCCCTTAAAATTACATTTTTATAATGATGTAATAAACTACATATCTTACAGTTTAAAGTATTATATTTAAATAAACGAATCTTATAAATTTGTGCAAAAATATTTCAATTCGCTTAAAAATTTTTTGGAGATATTGTGAAATACGCAAAAAGTAAAATTAACATAAAGGGGTCCAAACTTTGGACAGTTCTCCTGATTAAACTATTGGGACCCTATTTCTAAGATTACGGTTAGCCCTTATATTTTATGAGTTTCAAATCTGAATTCTTCGGAAAAAAGTTATGCTTACTCAGAGAAAATACGTTTTTTTTTTGTCTAATTTCGTAACTTTAAATATCGTTCATTATTCAGCATACTTGAGGTCACCTCTTTGAACCATTAAGATTGAATTCTTGAACGTGAAGATTCGATCATTAGATCAAAAGTTAATCAGGGTTGCTCGTTTATTGTTTTGCGCGCTGTAGTGGGATAACGTAAAACATATGTTTAAATATTTCATGACCTGTTACATTAAACTTCCTAATTCTCCCTGGACTGGGTAAATAACTATGGTGGATAGAGCATCTTGCTACGATTTAAAGTTCCACAATGGTGATTCACCAGGCATTAATAATGCTTTTCTTCCCGACTAAATATTAGTTACAGAGAATGTGTATGCTTGTTTGAGCATTTTGACAAAAATTTTAAGTTATATATTATTAAGAGAAAAAAATAAACCATCTTATATTTTTTTTGATATAATTATATTTTTTTAGCAAGTCTTAAATGATATATTACATTTAAAATGATATATTAAATTTAATGATAATTACACCATTTTAGCATGAATGCATGTTATAATGGTATGCTTCAAAAGTTTATTTTATTTTTCAGAAATGCGAAATGATAAACAAATTGGTCCTGAACACTGTCAATCTGGAAATCAAACAGTGAGTTATAATTATTCAATAAACATAATTACATTAATGAACATAATAAATAAATCTCAACATTGAATTCGTTATAAAATCTGAAACACTAACAAAGTTTCAAATGATTTAGGTTTTCATTTTAACGGTTGCTATAAAAACTCAACTTTTTACCATTTTAGTTCATTTGTTATCATTTGGTTTAATTTTTGAAACGCAAAAATATTTGAATAATTGAAAAAGCATAAAAATGTTAGGATATTTTTCTTAAGTTTATGTCCTACAATTTTAGTTGAGGGAAAAAATATACTGAGAAAGAAAAAAGCGGTTGAATCTACCAGAACACGGTAAAATTTGCCGTGTTTCTTGCTCTAAGGGAATACCAAAATGCTCGGTAGTTTCTACCATAGCATTTCGATAATGATTTTCGTAAACAAAATATGATTTCATTATATGTGATATAAAATTTGGTAAAGGATGAAAAATTTGATAATTTAATCACGATGTTTTAGACCATGGCAAAATAGTAATAATAATAATAATAAAAAAATCGGTTCAAATTATTTTTCACTTACGTATTTTATACTAACTGTGTGGTAATAAGAGCTATAATTTTAAAAACCAGAAATTCCGGTAAACAGTTGACAAAATAAAGAAAAAAAACGGAAAAATTACCAAATGAATTGTTTAAATACCGTATATTTTGGTTTTATATACTAGAAATTAGGTTTTAATTTACTGGAAATTTCCGTACCATACAGTTAGGTAATTTTACCACACATTTTATTTCCATCTTTTTTTTTGGAGTATTAATAAGGTAACCAAATCACTTGTGTTACTGCTACACTGTAGAATTGATTTATTCTTTAAATTATCTTTCTAATGTGCAGATTAACTAGTGAGTGATTATTAGTATTTTGATAGACTGCAAAATCTGAATACAAAGAAGTCATTTAATTTTTTTCATTATAGAAAAGTGAGGCAACTCTTTGTTTGTATTACTTTAAATATAGCAAGAAAATAAAATTAAAAAAAAAATTAAAGCATTTAAAAAAAAATAATATTTCTATGGGTCTGCACAAAAATAGTAATAATAAAATATTGCGTTTAACTTATAAAAATGGAGTTTATATAGTTTCGGCTAATTTTCCAGGTAATCAGTTCATTTTATATAAAATTTATTTTCTTATAAATTTACTATGTTTTTAATTACTTTTATAGTTATATAAGAATTTTTTATAAATTTACCATTGATTTCTTATAAAATATAAAGGCAGATGAAAAGTCGGTGGTTTTCGAATACTAACACAAAATAAACCACCGAATTTTCATCTGTTTTCTTTAAAAAATTTATAAGAAATTCCTGCAACACATTTAAACTCAACTTTTATAAGTTATACGCAATATTTTCTTTATTACTTCTTTGTTCAGACCCATAGAAAAGTTGTTGCCCTTTAAAATTTTTAAAATTATTTCATTTAATGACAAATACCCAGAATATATTTACCCATAAACTTTTAAAATAAAACTTTTAAATTAAAACTTTAAAAAAAAACTATTATTATTTTTTGATTTAATGATTTTGTCAAGAATCCAAGTCTGATTAAGAAAAATTATTTTATGACTAATTTAGTATCGTCTTGACCAAAGCACTTGGACAATTAAGATTGATTCTTAAGTACGTGTAAATCCATATTGAGAAAAAAAAGTATAAAACCTACCAGAATATGGTAAAATTTACCGTGTTTCTGGCTCTATCTATGGGAACACTTGAAAGCATGGTAATTTTTCGGAAACGCTTTGGTAATGACTTTAGGTAAGATTTACAATATTTATTTAATATATATATTATATATTTTTATTAATAATTATATATATATATATTTATTAGATTTTTCCAGTCAAGTTACACTAAACTTAAAATATACAAAACACTTGAAAAATTGAGAATAAAATATAAATTAAAAACAAAACAAGAAAATCTGCGGTAGCCTTGAGAAATTATTGAGACCAACAGGGGTAAATCAGAGGAAGTGAGAAACTCATGCCGTTAACTAAAGAATCGACATCCACGATACAAGATTCCAGAGCAGATTCGAGATATGTATTAATTTAACGTTGGTATAAAAAAAAAAGGATTTGTTTTACACCTTTAATTTTTTTCCATATTGTAATTGAAATCGTTTTTTTTTTTTTAAATTTTATTATTATTATTTTCTTTTAACAAACTCGGTTTTGTATTTTTCATTAATGTCAGGTGGGTATTGAATATGGGTTCTTTGCGAGAAAATCGAAACATACACAGTAATAAATTCCAGATCGAATTGCGGTAAATTACCAGCACCCTGTGTGCATCAATTGTAAAATCAATTTTACCGTAAAATCCATTTTTACAGCAAAATTTTATATAATATATTTTACGTTAATAATTATTCAACTATAGTGACTCCGGTGATTTTGAAATAAATATTGCGGTAAAAATTACGGTATGTAATGTTTTTTGTTCCGTAAAAGTTTTCGGTAAAAGTACCGGCACTCTGGATGACGTGCCGCATACTGTAATTTGATCCCGAATTTTTCATCGAGTAGACTTTTTCCACCTTAAAATGTTTGAAGTGACTTTTTTTTCTAATAGTAGAATAAAGGTACTTTTTGCCGTGTTCCTTAAATTTTAATGTTTTCTTATTTTTTGATTTTTATATTTGTTTTTTAGATTTGCATGTCTGAAGATGTGAAAAAGGTTCGCTGTGCAGTAATTGAGCCAATGCCACAAGACTGTGTGGATAAGATTATGGAGTTTGTACAAGGAAATTCATGTTCCAGAGTCGAAGTTTGATGAAATCGAAATTAAAATTAAAAATATAACTGTTGCCACCTTTTACGATGAAACATGAAGTGTCGGTGAAATAAATATATTCAATTATAAAGTTCTTAATCTTTTTATACAAAATTTGTTTCACTTACACGCTTTTATTGTTTCAAACTTTAAAAAAATCATTAATTCAATGTTTGAATGATAAGTAGTTGAATTTCTTACTGAAAAGTTAAAATTCCGATTTTAAAATTCGTTTTAATTATGTCGCTTCTTTCTAAAAAATTTTTTTTTATTTGAATTTTTTAAAATTAGAGATGGGTCAGATTATAAACAGCCATTTATACAACTGAGTAGTTAGTACATTTTTTTCGCTAATAATGCTGATTTAAAAATAATATAGCCTGAAAATAAAACTCCTATTTGATTTAATTCGGATACGAAACTGCGAATATTTTGTAAAAAAAATATATTTAATTTTTGTTTTTATCGTTACTTTTAATGGTGCTGTCATGCCTCCATGTTGGGATGGCGCTGTCATCAACGTAGATGTTGTAAAAAAAGACAGAGGAGGGGATGCTCCGGTGGAGAGCGGATGTGAATTGTTTAAGATGTCCTGTTAATATTAATTTTTTAATCTTTTACTATAATTAATAAATGTTTTGTGTTGTGAATTGGCTATCATTTTTGTTGACCAATTGAGTTTTGGGAATTATCTGAGAGAAGAAGGGAAAAGATATACGTTATATCACAGCACGCTCTCATACAAGAAACAGAGTATTAATCAAGGTAGGAGATTTATGATATTCTGTTTATGAAAAAATTTTGAGAAGTAATGATATTAAGTGATATTCTTAAAGAGGAAAATAATTGTGACTTAAAGAAATTATAATTATTTTGGGAATAGAAATAAATAGAACATATATGTTTAACATAAGGGGAATGAAAAAAGAAGATTTGGTAGTAGCTGTCGAAGAATTAGGTTTAGAAGTAAAATCGGAACATAAAGTTGTTGATTTAAAGGATTTGATAGAAAAAAGTGATCAATTTAAAAATGACTTTGATTTTGTTAAAGAATTTTTAATTACTACAGTTTCCGAACGCATTGAAAGTGAGAAAAAAGAAGCAGAATTGTTAAGTGCTGAAAAGAATCAAAACAAATCAACAACTGAAGCAGCATTAGAACTCGAGAAGTCTAGGCTTGAGATTGTTAAAGCACAATTAGAATTAACTAGAATGCAGGCAGAGGTTAATAGTTCTAACTTAAATGTAGGGAATGATTTTATTTCAAATAATAATAACTTAGAAACATTAATCAAAAGTGTTAAAACTTTATTTATTTCCGTTCCTAGTAAACCCGAATCTTGGAATTTATTTTTTACGTCTCTTGAAAAAGCATTTGTAATAAAAAATGTCCCGGCAGAATTTAAAGTCAAAATATTATTTAATCTGTTGGGTGAACGAGCGGCACATTTGGTAGTTTATGCTAACGCGGAAGAAATAAAAGATTATCATAAAGTTAAAGCTTTTATTTTAAAAGAGTTTCAACCCACCCCAGAAGCCTGCCTAGAAAACTTTCTAAACACCAAAAGATCTAAAAATGAAAACCATATGCAATTTGCTAGTAGACTAAGAGCCAATTGGGACTTTTATTGTGAACTTAAAAATGTAAAAGATTTTGAGACGCTGAATGAAATAATAGTTAGCGATAGATTACTAAGTGCGTTAGACAACGAAACTCGAAGCTATGTTAGGATAAAACAATTAGATACTTGGCTTAAGCCTAGACAGATCGCTGAATTGTGCGATAATTGGTTTACCTCTAAAGGTAGAAATTTTTCTGAATTGTATGATAATTCGGTCAACAATCGCAATTCGAATGGAAACGCTGAGTATGTGCCCCCCCCCCCCTTTGAGAAAATCCCCATTTACTAGAGAAAACAAATATTTTCCCCACACACGCGAATGTTATATCTGTTCTAGTAACTCACATATGGCTAAGACTTGCCCAAATAGAAGAAATAAATACTATGAACAATCAAATAAAGCCGGTAATGATGTTCAAAACAAAACGCGAAGTTACACACAAACGTCTATGAATAAATCCAGCGATAATATTGCAGAAGTTACAAATGTAAATTCAAAACATTTGCAGAGTTCTAAAACTTTAAATGAAATTAATTTGTACCCGTTACAAAAGGTCTCCATTTCTATTGCAAGTAGACAAATAGACGCGATCATCGACAGCGGGGCTGAGATCTCTATTTTGAATACGTCCCTACTTTCGTCTTTTAATAGAAGCTAAGGGAAAAATAATTTTACAATCCGCATTTAAAGAACAAGTCGAGGCGAAATTAGCTATATTGCCAGTTTATTATAAAAACCCTGACGATTGTCTATTTTATAGTTCAAATATTTTGTTTGCTTTGACAGATACGCATAAAATTATCTTTTTATTGGCCTAATGTTTCAAAAGATGTTGAAAATTATTGTAAAACCTGCAAAAATTGTCAATTAAAAAGTCCGGAGCGAAAATCTGATAAAATTTCTATAACCCCTGTCGTTAGAGCCCCATATCCTTTTCACACGGAAAATATAGATTTAATTGGAGAAATTGTTCCACCTTCGGGTAGAAAACATAAGTATTGTTTATGTTTAATTGATCAAAATTCTAGATGGCCCGAAGTCGTCCCACTAAAAAATTTGTCTGCTAAGACAACATGTGATGCCCTTTTAGAGATATTCATGCGCACCGGAATTCCAGAAGTAATTTGCAGTGACCAGGGTACTAACTTTACTTCGCAATTGACGAAAGAGTTTGAAAATAGGTTAGGAGCAAGTCCTCGGTTTTCCACTCCATCTTACCCAGCTTCGAATGGTTTAGTAGAAAAATGGAATAGGGTATTTAAACAGATGTTACACCATGTTATCCGTTCAGATCCTACCGATAGGGATAAACATATTCCGTATTTACTTTTCGCGTACCGCGAAGTACCAAATTGTACGACAGGATTATCTTCTTTTAAACTCGTGTATGGGCGCGAAGCTAGAGGCCCTTTGTCAGGTCTAAAATCTTCTTGGTCAGGTGAGATCCCATTACCCCTAAATCTTAGCAATTCGGCTGTAGATTATTTACAGGAATTAAAAATAAATTTGGAAAAGGCCGCAGATCTCGCTTCTTTGACTACAACTAAAAAACAAGATTCTTATGCTCATTATTTTAATCGAAGTACAAGAATGAAAGAGTTTAAGAAAGGTGAATTAGTCTATTTACTTATTCCGGATTCTTCGAATAAACTATACGCAAGATGGACAGGGCCAGGCGAAATAATAGAACGAGTTAATCATAATTCATATAAGGTTAAATTACCAGGTGGCAATGTGCGACATATTCATGCTAACAAAATAAGACATTTTCATGCTAGAACACAAACTGTGGGAATTATTTTTGAGGACGATGTTGAATTTGGTGAAATACATCCTACACCAATTACAAAACCTTCATTAGGAAAAGATGACATTGAGATAGATGTTAGTCATTTAGAAGAAAGTAAACAAACAGAGTTGCTTGAACTTTTGCATAAGAATGCATCATTATTCTCCGGCAAGGTACAAGTTGCTAATGTAGGTGAACATAAAATTCTATTAATACCAGGTGCTGAGAGGAAGAAACCCTACATTTACAAAATCCCCGAATCTTTAAAGACTGAAGTTGACAAACAAATTTCAGAATTAGAAAGTCTAGGTCTTATTGAGCCCAGTGAAGCAGACATTGCGAACCCAGTAGTTTGCGTGGCAAAGAAGGACGGTAGTATGCGTTTATGCATCGATTTCAGACAGTTAAATGCCGTAACAAAACCCTTTGATTACCCAATGGAAAATTCATCAGACCTCATCAACCAAATTGGGCATGCTAAAATTATATCTTGCCTAGATGTATTAAAAGGGTACTGGGAAATTCCTTTTGAAGAGGAAAGCCGTAATCTTACTTCATTTAAAACTCATCGAGCCCAATATCGATGGAAGGTAATGCCTTTTGGTCTCCGCAACGCAGCAGCTTCTTTTCAGAAAGTGATGAACAGTGCTTTAAGTGAATATCGTCAATTCTGCGAAACATATCTCGATGATATAGCTATATTTTCTTGTGACTGGGATACACATCTTAAGCAATTAGATATGGTACTGTCCAAATTAACTGTTCTAAAATTCACCGTTAATGTCAAGACTAATAAGTGATTAAATGTTGTGTGCTTATTGGAAAACAAACTTATATATATATAATAATCTGTTTAACATATGTGGTATGAATATGTGAACATATGTGAGTACTCTTTATTAAAAGGGTTCTTTCCTTCTGTAAATATCTTTATGAGTACAACTGTAATTTAATTTGTATTGCAATATTGTATCAAGGCTTCTTTTCATCTGTAGTTATATAAAAATGTATACCAGTTTGATAGAAATTTGTTTTGCATATTTTATGAGTAAGTAACTGTAACAAGTATTTTATTCATATAATTTATATTCAAATAAGTGTTATAATTTTATATGTATATTATTCTGTTGTGTCAGATTTCGCTGTACCAGGTGCAGCGTAATCTCGTCGGGGGGGGGGGGGGGTCATGCCTCTATGTTGGGATGGCGCTGTCATCAACGTAGATGTTGTAAAAAAAGACAGAGGAGGGGATGCTCCGGTGGAGAGCGGAAGTGAATTGTTTAAGATGTCCTGTTAATATTAATTTTTTAATCTTTTACTATAATTAATAAATGTTTAGTGTTGTAAATTGGCTATCATTTTTGTTGACCAATTGAGTTTTGGGAATTATCTGAGAGAAGAAGGGAAAAGATATACGTTATATCACAGGTGCAATAAAAATGTTATATATCTAAGGATTCAAACAGGCTACAACTATCACAAGTTAATATATTAATTTTGATAAAAGAATAAATTAAATATAATGCTAAACAAAACATATTTCATTTAATTGTACCTTAATAATTTTATCAGCTGTCAAAAGAATACAAAATAAATATTGCAAAAATTTCAGAAAATTGAGCAACCTTGTTTAAACCGATCACAGTGTTGACGTGAAAAGGTAAATGGATCATTGGTTAGAGTCCGCTAGCTATCGAGCTAACCGTGTGAGGTTTTTGCAATTTTTCTCACCATGTAACGCAAATACAGGTTAGTTCCATGACAAAGTCCTCCACGAAGGCCAATGTTTCGCAGTGCTTGATCTGGGAGTTACCTTGTTGTCGCACGCGGTTAGGGGCACTTCTCTATTATGACCTGTCCAGGAGCCCACGAAGGAACTTCATAATAGGGTAGCGCTCTTAGCACCGTTTGACGGCAAATCTGGGCATGGATTCTAATAAAATTTTAATTTTAACTTTACTATGGAATCATATCTTTACATACGATCTGTGTATGTTGCTAAAATACTAAGTTATTCATTAGATTTGATTTTTCATCTGTAATATAAAATGTGTTTGTGATTGTCTCTCTTATAACTTTGTAACTCTTTGTTCGAGTGTCCTGAAATTGGGACAGGGGTGAAAAGGATTAATTATAGTTCATGATCCAAACAATTGTTCAAAAATTTTAATTGGTCGTTTGGGAGAGACGTGTAAAAAATTATATTTTCCCATATCAATTAGCCTTTATAAATAAAATTGCAGACGATTTTGTTTTATCAAATATTTTAAAGATAACATCAGGGTTGTTTGTTAGCTTATAGCTTTCATAAATAGTTTTTATTATTTAAAAAAACAGTTTATTACACTTTTTTCAATGTTTAGGTTTTTTTTATTCTTTATGTCACAATTATTAACAAGAACGGGGTAGTATAAGTGGACTACCTCACCAAATGAGTATTCCTAAAGTAATCTGAAAGCACGTATTTATTTTTTTCTACTGGTCGAAACATAATACCGTAAAACAAAATTATTTTGATTAATGCTAATTTAAATGAAATACATTAGGTACAGAAACACAAAAAAAATGGAGAAATAATTTGTTTCGTTTAGAAGAAAAGAAACAATTTGTAATACTTTTGATTTTGATAATCAGTACTAGATGAAATTAAAAAATAACCTATAGTCTAAAATGCAAAATTAATTGAGAAATTCTATTTATTCGTCCAGGAGAAAGGTAAAAAAATCGATGTGTTATTACTGACAATGATGCTTAATTAAATTTGGTGAAGGCAATATTGGTATCATGATTATTGGTGCAGTTTTATTATAGATACCGTTGAAAGTAGTTTTTTATGGCCCTATGAATAAGTACTGGAAAAAACCACCTGTTTGTGGTACATTTTGGTGATTGTGAGTCTTCTTCGTTCAAAAGCATTTTTATTTGAACCGACCGGACTGTAAGGTTAGTAGTACTGTGTGTATAGGGGTCATGGAACTGGCCTTGTATCAGAAAGGTTGTGGGTACGAATCCCAGGCATAGATGTTCTTTAATTATCTATATTATCTGTCATTCCTGTTGGTGCAACGTTGGCCCACCTAATAAGGTGCCATTGAAAAAGCTAACAAATCTGCCCTGTAAATGTCTGATATTGACGAAAAAATTACAAAAAGATTATTTTAGGTTTTTCTTTATCTAATAATGTAAAGCAACCGAGAAGGACAAATAATAATAATAAATAAATAAATAAAAATGAAATTATTCTAGCTGTATTAATTGTGTTTATATATGTCTTTTAGTTTTGTACATGATTTTGTAATGTTGTTCTGTATTGAATTAATGATTATTTACTTTTTTTTCCTCCCCGTACTTAGAACGGGTATCTAGGTAGTAATTTAATCAGCTCTTTTTCATCGGCGATAATATTTCGAACTCATTATTTAGATATCATATATTATTATATTACTGTTTCAAACTCACGCGAAATTTATTCATGAGAAAACCTCTAATCAATGACTTCAAAATTTCTGAAATAAGATAAGATTTGAACTTAGGAAGAAGTAAAAAGTTTTCATCTGTCACTTCAACACGTGTATCCAACTATTATGTTTAAATTTGTTCACACTCATCCTCTTACTGCTTCCTCTTACACAAAAGAAGAAAAGAAGAAGAAAATTCTCGACAGCGCGTGTTGTTTCGACAGCGCGTGTCTAGAATGTTAATGATATCGTGTTGTTTCGACAGCGCGTGCTGTTTATAATTCATAGATGAATCAGATACGTTGCAGGAAGTATACACACGGCATCGAACTACTGCTATAAAAAGCATACTTTTAAATATTTCCTTCTGCTTCGACATGAAGTGTTTCATATTTACCATTTTATTGATCACAGTGGTCCTCCTTGTAACAGTACAAGGTCAGGCTGGTAGACCTGGTTCTGCTGGAGCAGCAGGTCGTCCAGGTTGCCCTGGAGGTCCAGGAGGCGCGGGTGGTCCCGGAGGCGATGGTGGTCCAGGAGGCGCTGGTGGTCCAGGAGGCGCCGGTGGTGCAGGAGGCGACGCTGTTCCTAATGGTAGTCCTGGTTCTCCTGAAGGTTGCCCTGGTGGTGCAGGAGGTGACGGCGGTCACGGTGGTGCTGCTGGTGTAGGGGGTGCCGGAGGTCCAGGAGGCGCCGCTGGTGCAGGAGGCAGAGGTGCTCCTAATGGTAGTCCTGGTCATCCTGGAGAAGGAGGCGCCGGAGGACTAGGGGGAGCTGCAGGTCCAGGGGGATATGTTGGTCGAGCACGCCGTGAGAGCCCGGGAGGCAATGGTGTTCCTAAGGGAATGATCATGTTACCCTTATATCCAGAGTGTGCCACTTATGGTAAATTAATGCACGATATGTTTATAGGTAAGTTATTTTAAATACGTGTTAAAATGTGTTTTGTACTGATTAAGATTGGAACACTCTTAAAGTTTCAGTAAATAAAATAAGAAATAGCTTATTACGTAGGATCAACTGTTTTTTATGTTATATAGTTGGTAGAATGCAAAATATAGATGTCATCATTGTGTAGAAGCCACTCTTAATCATGTAATGTAAAACTAGTTAATTGTTTTTAGAATGTAAAATATAGAATTATACTTATGTAACGGTTGCATTTAATGTAAGGATTTATGTAATGTAAAATTAGTTAATTGTGGGTAAAATGAAAAAACGTAAAATACATCACAATGTAAAATGGTTTGGTTGTTTGATCTATCTCAAATTTCATTTTAGCTATTTGGTTCTGACTAGTTTTTTAAATATGATTTAAATTTATGTATTAAAATAAAACAATAATGGGTTCGATTCTGAAATAATATCAGATATTTTTTGAACATTATTGTATGTTTCCAACTTAAGTTTGGCAACAATTCTGGAAATAGAAATGTGAAGGACAGTGTTTCGGGCTCACAGCGTAGGTTATTTCTACACATTCCTGCCTGTTTCAAGTTCAACGTTATGTACAATGCGCAGAATAAAAACTGGACCACGACCCTGAATAACTTTTGATGTAATGAAGGTATTTTCACTTTCTATGACTCAATGGTTAGAAGGGTTAGTGCAGACGATATTTTGAGTTAAGAAATCAGGCACAAAACCGTACTTTCTCTGGAACATAGCTATATTCTTTTTTCGATGAATTTAGATTTCCGACCCCCAAAATAAAATAGGCTAGCTTCAAGCTGAGATATATGGTTAGTTTGGTCAGGAGAGTGGTCAATAGTTTGGACTCCTTAATGTTTATTTTTCTTTTTGCGTGTTTTGCCATACTTCGAGAACTTTTTAAGCGAATTGAAAAAATTTTGCACATAAATATAAAATTCAATTAGTCACTGATAATTCCACGCAAAAAAATAAATTTTAGTAAGCCTTTATTATTTTTTATTATTTTATTAAATAACAGGGGAACAAAATTCTTGAGTTGTAAATTATGCAGTTTTTGACATTAATTTAAAGAATGTATTTTTACGTGACAAATTAGAAATTTTGAGCACAATTAGTCAGATATTTTCTGAGAAATCAAATTCTAAAAATACGACTTTTTCAAAATAAGATTTCTGATAAACTATTTGACTGACTTCGCTCAAATTTTGTTTTGTCCCTTAAAATTACATTTTTATAATGATGTAATAAACTACATATCTTACAGTTTAAAGTATTATATTTAAATAAACGAATCTTATAAATTCGTGCAAAAATATTTCAATTCGCTTAAAAATTTTTTGGAGATATTGTGAAATACGCAAAAAGTAAAATTAACATAAAGGGGTCCAAACTTTGGACAGCTCTCCTGATTAAACTATTGGGACCCTATTTCTAAGATTACGGTTAGCCCTTATATTTTATGAGTTTCAAATCTGAATTCGTCGGAAAAAAGTTATGCTTACTCAGAGAAAATACGTTTTTTTTTTTGTCTAATTTCGTAACTTTAAATATCGTTCATTATTCAGCATACTTGAGGTCACCTCTTTGAACCATTAAGATTGAATTCTTGAACGTGAAGATTCGATCATTAGATCAAAAGTTAATCAGGGTTGCTCGTTTATTGTTTTGCGCGCTGTAGTGGGATAACGTAAAACATATGTTTAAATATTTCATGACCTGTTACATTAAACTTTCTAATTCTCCCTGGACTGGGTAAATAACTATGGTGGATAGAGCATCTTGCTACGATTTAAAGTTCCACAATGGTGATTCACCAGGCATTAATAATGCTTTTCTTCCCGACTAAATATTAGTTAGAAAGAATGTGTATGTTTGTTTGACCATTTTGACAAAAATTTTAAGTTATATATTATTAAGAGCAAAAAATAAACCATCTTATATTTTTTTTGATATATTTTTTATTTTTTTAGCAAGTCTTAAATGATATATTACATTTAAAATGATATATTAAATTTAATGATAATTACACCATTTTAGCATGAATGCATGTTATTATGGTATGCTTCAAAAGTTTATTTTATTTTTCAGAAATGCGAAATGATAAACAAATTGGTCCTGAACACTGTCAATCTGGAAATCAAACAGTGAGTTATAATTATTCAATAAACATAATTACATTAATGAACGTAATAAATAAATCTCAACATTGAATTCGTTATAAAATCTGAGACACTAACAAAGTTTCAAATGATTTAGGTTTTCATTTTAACGGTTGCTATAAAAACTCAACTTTTTACCATTTTAGTTCATTTGTTATCATTTGGTTTAATTTTTGAAACGCAAAAATATTTGAATAATTGAAAAAGCATAAAAATGTTAGGATATTTTTCTTAAGTTTATGTCCTACAATTTTAGTTGAGGGAAAAAATATACTGAGAAAGAAAAAAGCGGTTGAATCTACCAGAACACGGTAAAATTTGCCGTGTTTCTTGCTCTAAGGGAATACCAAAATGCTCGGTAGTTTCTACCATAGCATTTCGATAATGATTTTCGTAAACAAAATATGATTTCATTATATGTGATATAAAATTTGGTAAAGGATGAAAAATTTGATAATTTAATCACGATGTTTTAGACCATGGCAAAATAGTAATAATAATAATAATAAAAAAATCGGTTCAAATTATTTTTCACTTACGTATTTTATACTAACTGTGTGGTAATAAGAGCTATAATTTTAAAAACCAGAAATTCCGGTAAACAGTTGACAAAATAAGGAAAAAAAAACGGAAAAATTACCAAATGAATTGTTTAAATACCGTATATTTTGGTTTTATATACTAGAAATTAGGTTTTAATTTACTGGAAATTTCCGTACCATACAGTAAGGTAATTTTACCACACATTTTATTTCCATCTTTTTTTTGGAGTATTAATAAGGTAACCAAATCACTTGTGTTACTGCTACACTGTAGAATTGATTTATTCTTTAAATTATCTTTCTAATATGCAGATTAACTAGTGAGTGATTATTTTAATAGAGTTAATTAATTATTTAATAGTATTTTAATAGAGTGCAAAATCTGAATACAAAGAAGTCATTTAATTTTTTTCATTATAGAAAAGTGAGGCAACTCTTTGTTTGTATTACTTTAAATATAGCAAGAAAATAAAATTATAAAAAAAAATTAAAGCATTTAAAAAAAAATAATATTTCTATGGGTCTGCACAAAAATAGTAATAATAAAATATTGCGTTTAACTTATAAAAATGGAGTTTATATAGTTTCGGCTGATTTTCCAGGTAATCAGTTCATTTTATATAAAGTTTATTTTCTTATAAATTTACTATGTTTTTAATTACTTTTATAGTTATATAAGAATTTCTTATAAATTTACCATTGATTTCTCATAAAATATAAAGGCAGATGAAAAGTCGGTGTTTTTCGAATACTAACACAAAATAAACCACCGAATTTTCATCTGTTTTCTTTAAAAATTTTATAAGAAATTCCTGCAACACATTTAAACTCAACTTTTATAAGTTATATGCAAAATTTTCTTTATAACTTCTTTGTTCAGACCCATAGAAAAGTTGTTGCCCTTTAAAATTTTTAAAATTATTTCATTTAATCACAAATACCCAGAATATATTTACCCATAAACTATTAAAATAAAACTTTCAAAGTAAAACTTTAAAAAAAAACCTATTATTATTTTTTGATTTAATGATCTTGTCAAGAATCCAAATCTGATTAAAAAAAATTTTTTTATGACTAATTTAGTATCGTCTTGACCAAAGCACTTGGACAATTAAGATTGATTCTTAAGTACGTGTAAATCCATATTGAGAAAAAAAAGTATAAAACCTACCAGAATATGGTAAAATTTACCGTGTTTCTGGCTCTATCTATGGGAACACTTGAAAGCATGGTAATTTTTCGGAAACGCTTTGGTAATGACTTTAGGTAAGATTTACAATATTTATTTAATATATATATTATATATTTTTATTAATAATTATATATATATATATATTTATTTGATTTTTCCAGTCAAGTTTCACTGGACTTAAAATATACAAAACACTTGAAAAATTGAGAATAAAATATAAATTAAAAACAAAACAAGAAAATCTGCGGTAGCCTTGTGAAATAATTGAGACCAACAGGTGTAAATCAGAGGAAGTGAGAAACTCATGCCGTTAACTAAGGAATCGACATCCACGAAACAAGATTCCAGAGCAGATTCGAGATATGTATTAATTTAACTTTCGTATAAAAAAAAAAGGATTTGTTTTACACCTTTAATTTTTTTCCATATTGTAATTGAAATCGTTTTTTTTTTTTAAATTTTATTATTATTATTTTCTTTTAACAAACTCGGTTTTGTATTTTTCATTAATGTCAGGTGGGTATTGAATATGGGTTCTTTGCGAGAAAATCGAAACATATACACTGTAATAAATTCCAGATCGAATTGCGGTAAATTACCAGCACCCTGTGTGCATCAATTGTAAAATTAATTTTACCGTAAAATCCATTTTTACAGCAAAATTTTATATAATATATTTTACGTTAATAATTATTCAACTATAGTGACTCGGGTGATTTTGAAATAAATATTGCGGTAAAAATTACGGTATGTAATGTTTTTTGTTCCGTAAAAGTTTTCGGTAAAAGTACCGGCACTCTGGATGACGTGCCGCATGCTGTAATTAGATCCCGAATTTTTCATCGAGTAGACTTTTTCCACCTTAAAATGTTTGAAGTGACTTTTTTTTCTAATAGTAGAATAAAGGTACTTTTTGCCGTGTTCCTTAAATTTTAATGTTTTCTTATTTTTTGATTTTTATATTTATTTTCTAGATTTGCATGTCTGAAGATGTGAAAAAGGTTCGCTGTGCAGTAATTGAGCCAATGCCACAAGACTGTGTGGATAAGATTATGGAGTTTGTACAAGGAAATTCATGTTCCAGAGTCGAAGTTTGATGAAATCGAAATTAAAATTAAAAATATAACTGTTGCCACCTTTTACGATGAAACATGAAGTGTCGGTGAAATAAATATATTCAATTATAAAGTTCTTAATTTTTTTATACAAAATTTGTTTCACTTACACGCTTTAATTGTTTCAAACTTTAAAAAAATCATTAATTTAATGTTTGAATGATAAGTAGTTGAATTTCTTACTGAAAAGTTAAAATTCCGATTTTAAAATTCGTTTTAATTATGTCACTTCTTTCTAAAAAAAAATTTTTTATTTGAATTTTTTAAAATTAGAGATGGGTCAGATTATAAACAGCCATTTATACAACTGAGTAGTTAGTACATTTTTTTCGCTAATATTGCTGATTTAAAAATAATATAGCCTGAAAATAAAACTCCTATTTGATTTAATTCGGATACGAAACTGCGAATATTTTGTAAAAAAAATATATTTAATTTTTGTTTTTATCGTTACTTTTAATGGTGCTGTCATGCCTCCATGTTGGGATGGCGCTGCCATCAACATAGATGTTGTAAAAAAAGACAGAGGAGGGGATGCTCCGATGGAGAGCGGATGTGAATTGTTTAAGATGTCCTGTTAATATTAATTTTTTAATCTTTTACTATAATTAATAAATGTTTTGTGTTGTAAATTGGCTATCATTTTTGTTGAACAATTGAGTTTTGGGAATTATCTGAGAGAGGAAGAGAAAAGATATACGTTATATCACAGCACGCTCTCATACAAGAAACAGAGTATTAATCAAGGTAGGAGATTTATGATATTCTATTTATGAAAAATTTTTGAGAAGTAATGATATTAAGTGATATTCTTAAAGAGGAGAATAATTGTGACTTAAAGAAATTATAATTATTTTGGGAATAGAAATGAATAGAATATATATGTTTAACATAAGGGGAATGAAAAAAGAAGATTTTGTAGTAGCTGCCGAAGAATTAGGTTTAGAAGTAAAATCGAATCATAAAGTTGTTGATTTAAAGGATTTGATAGAAAAAAGTGATCAATTTAAAAATGACTTTGATTTTGTTAAAGAATTTTTAATTACTACAGTTTCCGAACGCATTGAAAGAGAGAAAAAAGAAGCAGAATTGTTAAGTGCAGAAAAGAATCAAAACAAAACAACAACTGAAGCAGCATTAGAACTCGAGAAGTCTAGGCTTGAGATTGTTAAAGCACAATTAGAATTAACTAGAATGCATGCAGAGGTTAATAGTTCTAACTTAAATGTAGGGAATGATTTTAGTTCAAATAATAATAACTTAGAAACATTAATCAAAAGTGTTTAAAACTTTAACTATTTCCGTTCCTAGTAAACCCGAATCATGGAATTTATTTTTTACGTCTCTTGAAAAAGCATTTGTAATAAAAAATGTCCCGGCAGAATTTAAAGTCGAAATATTATTTAATCTGTTAGGTGAACGAGCGGCACATTTGGTAGTTTATGCTAACGCGGAAGAAATAAAAGATTATCATAAAGTTAAAGCTTTTATTTTAAAAGAGTTTCAACCCACCCCAGAAGCCTGCCTAGAAAACTTTCTAAACACCAAAAGATCTAAAAATGAAAACCATATGCAATTTGCTAGTAGACTAAGAGCCAATTGGGACTTTTATTGTGAACTTAAAAATGTAAAAGATTTTGAGACGCTGAATGAAATAATAGTTAGCGATAGATTACTAAGTGCGTTAGACAACGAAACTCGAAGCTATGTTAGGATAAAACAATTAGATACTTGGCTTAAACCTAGACAGATCGCTGAATTGTGCGATAATTGGTTTACCTCTAAAGGTAGAAATTTTTCTGAATTGTATGATAATTCGGTCAACAATCGCAATTCGAATGGAAACGCTAAGTATGCCCCCCCCCCCCCTTTGAGAAAATCCCCATTTACTAGAGAAAACAAATATTTTCCCCACACACGCGAATGTTATATCTGTTCTAGTAACTCACATATGGCTAAGAGTTGCCCAAATAGAAGAAATAAATACTATGAACAATCAAATAAAGCCGGTAATGATGTTCAAAACAAAACGCGAAGTAACACACAAACGTCTATGAATAAATCCAGCGATAATACTGCAGTAGTTACAAATGTAAATTCAAAACATTTGCAGAGTTCTAAAACTTTAAATGAAATTAATTTGTACCCGTTACAAAAGGTCTCCATTTCTATTGCAAGTAGACAAAAAGACGCGATCATCGACAGCGGGGCTGAGATCTCTATTTTGAATACTTTCGTCTTTTAATAGAAGCTAAGGGAAAAATAATTTTACAATCCGCATTTAAAGAACAAGTCGAGGCGAAATTAGCTATATTGCCAGTTTATTATAAAAACCCTGACGATTGTCTATTTTATAGTTCATATATTTTGTTTGCTTTGACAGATTCGCATAAAATTATCTTTTTATTGGCCTAATGTTTCAAAAGATGTTGAAAATTATTGTAAAACCTGCGAAAATTGTCAATTAAAAAGTCCGGAGCGAAAATCTGATAAAATTCCTATAACCCCAGTCGTTGGAGCCCCATATCCTTTTCACACGGAAAATATAGATTTAATTGGAGAAATTGTTCCACCCTCGGGTAGAAAACATAAGTATTGTTTATGTTTAATTGATCAAAATTCTAGATGGCCCGAAGTCGTCCCACTAAAAAATTTGTCTGCTAAGACAACATGTGATGCCCTTTTAGAGATATTCATGCGCACCGGAATTCCAGAAGTAATTTGCAGTGACCAGGGTACTAACTTTACTTCGCAATTGACGAAAGAGTTTGAATATAGGTTAGGAGCAAGTCCTCGGTTTTCCACTCCATCTTACCCAGCTTCGAATGGTTTAGTAGAAAAATGGAATAGGGTATTTAAACAGATGTTACACCATGTTATCCGTTCAGATCCTACCGATTGGGATAAACATATTCCGTATTTACTTTTCGCGTACCGCGAAGTACCAAATTGTACGACAGGAATATCTCCTTTTAAACTCATGTATGGGCGCGAAGCTAGAGGCCCTTTGTTAGTTCTAAAATCTTCTTGGTCAGGTGAGATCCCATTACCCCTAAATCTTAGCAATTCGGCTGTAGATTATTTACAGGAATTAAAAATAAATTTGGAAAAGGCCGCAGATCTCGCTTCTTTGACTACAACTAAAAAACAAGATTCTTATGCTCATTATTTTAATCGAAGTACAAGAATGAAAGAGTTTAAGAAAGGTGAATTAGTCTATTTACTTATTCCGGATTCTTCGAATAAACTATACGCGAGATGGACAGGGCCAGGCGAAATAATAGAACGAGTTAATCCTAATTCATATAAGGTTAAAGTACCAGGTGGCAATGTGCGACATATTCATGCTAACAAAATAAGACATTTTCATGCTAGAACACAAACTGTGGGAATTATTTTTGAGGACGATGTTGAATTTGGTGAAATACATCCTACACCAATTACAAAACCTTCATTAGGAAAAGATGACATTGAGGTAGATGTTAGTCATTTAGAAGAAAGTAAACAAACAGAGTTGCTTGAACTTTCGCATAAGCATGCATCATTATTCTCCGGTAAGGTACAAGTTGCTAATGTAGGCGAACATAAAATTCTATTAATACCAGGTGCTAAGATGAAGAAACCCTACATTTACAAAATCCCCGAATCTTTAAAGACTGAAGTTGACAAACAAATTTCAGAATTAGAAAGTCTAGGATTTATTGAGCCCAGTGAAGCAGACATTGCGTACCCAGTAGTTTGCGTGGCAAAGAAGGACGGTAGTATGCGTTTATGCATCGATTTCAGACAGTTAAATGCCGTAACAAAACCCTTTGATTACCCAATGGAAAATTCATCAGACCTCATCAACCAAATTGAGCATGCTAAAATTATATCTTGCCTAGATGTATTAAAAGGGTACTGGGAAATTCCTTTAGAAGAGGAAAGCCGTAATCTTACTTCATTTAAAACTCATCGAGCCCAATATCGATGGAAGGTAATGCCTTTTGGTCTCCGCAACGCAGCAGCTTCTTTTCAGAAAGTGATGAACAATGCTTTAAGTGAATATCGTGAATTCTGCAAAGCATATCTCGATGATATAGCTATATTTTCTTGTGACTGGGATACACATTTTAAGCAATTAGATATGGTACTGTCCAAATTAACTGTTCTAAAATTCACCGTTAATGTCAAGACTAATAAGTGATTAAATGTTGTGTGCTTATTGGAAAACAAACTAATATATATAATAATCTGTTTAACATATGTGGTATGAATATGTGAACATATGTGAATACACTTTATTACAAGGCTTCTTTCCATCTGTAAATATCTTTATGAGTACTATTGAAATTTAATTTGTATTGCAATATTGTATCAAGGCTTCTTTTCATCTGTAGTTATATAAAAATGTATACCAGTTTTATAGAAATTTGTTTTGCATATTTTATGAGTAAGTAACTGTCACAAGTATTTTATTCATACGTTTTATTTTCAATTAAATGTTATAATTTTATATGTATATTATTCTGTTGTGTCAGATTTCGCTGTACCAGGTGCAGCGCAATCTTGTCGGGGGGGGGGGGGTCATGCCTCTATGTTGGGATGGCGCAGTCATCAACGTAGATGTTGTAAAAAAACACAGAGGAGGGGATGCTCCGGTGGAGAGCGGAAGTGAATTGTTTAAGATGTCCTGTTAATATTAATTTTTTAATATTTTACTATAATTAATAAATGTTTTGTGTTGTAAATTGGCTATCATTTTTGTTGACCAATTGAGTTTTGGGAATTATCTGAGAGAAGAAGGGAAAAGATATACGTTATATCACAGGTGCAATAAAAATGATATATATCTAAGGATTCAAACAGGCTACAGCTATCACATGTTAATATATTAATTTTGACAAAAGAATAAATTAAATATAATGCTAAACAAAACATATTTCATTTAATTGTACCTTAATAATTTTATCAGCTTTCAAAAGAATACAAAATAAATATTGCAAAAATTTCAGAAAATTGAGCAACCTTGTTTAAACCGATCACAGTGTTGACGTGAAAAGGTAAATGGATCATTGGTTAGAGTCCGCTAGCTATCGAGCTAACCGTGTGAGGTTTTTGCAATTTTTCTCACCATGTAACGCAAATACAGGTTAGTTCCATGACAAAGTCCTCCACGAAGGCCAATGTTTCGCAGTGCTTGATCTGGGAGTTACCTTGTTGTCGCACGCGGTTAGGGGCACTTCTCTATTATGACCTGTCCAGGAGCCCACGAAGGAACTTCATAATAGGGTAGCGCTCTTAGCACCGTTTGACGGCAAATCTGGGCATGGATTCTAATAAAATTTTAATTTTAACGTTACTATGGAATCATATCTTTACATACGATCTGTGTATGTTGCTAAAATACTAAGTTATTCATTAGATTTGATTTTTCATCTGTAATATAAAATGTGTTTGTGATTGTCTCTCTTATAACTTTTTAACTCTTTGTTCTAGTGTTCTGAAATTGGGAAAGGGGTGAAAAGGATTAATTATAGTTCATGATCCAAACAATTGTTCAAAAATTTTAATTAGTCGTTTGCGAGAGACGTGTAAAAAATGATATTTTCCCATATCAATTAGCCTTTTTAAATAAAATTGCAGACGATTTTGTTTTATCAAATATTTTAAAGATAACATCAGGGTTGTTTGCTAGCTTATAGCTTTCATAAATAGTTTTTATTATTTAAAAAAACAGTTTATTACACATTTTTCAATGTTTAGGTTTTTTTTATTCTTTATGTCACAATTATTAACAAGAACGGGGTAGTATAAGTGGACTACCTCACCAAATGAGTATTCCTAAAGTAATCTGAAAGCACGTATTTATTTTTTTCTACTGTTCGAAACATAATACCGTAAAACAAAATTATTTTGATTAATGCTAATTTAAATGAAATACATTAGGTACAGAAACACAAAAATAATGGAGAAATAATTTGTTTCGTTTAGAAGAAAAGAAACAATTTGTAATACTTTTGATTTTGATAATGAGTACTAGATGAAATTAAAAAATTACCTATAGTCTAAAATGCAAAATTAATTGAGAAATTCTATTTATTCGTCCAGGAGAAAGGTAAAAAAATCGATGATTTATTACTGACAATGATGCTTAATTAAAATTTGGTGAAGGCAATATTGGTATCATGATTATTGGTGCAGTTTTATTATAGATACCGTTGAAAGTAGTTTTTTATGGCTCTATGAATAAGTACTGGAAAAAACCACCTGTTTGTGGTACATTTTGGTGATTGTGAGTCTTCTTCGTTCAAAAGCATTTTTATTTGAACCGACCGGACTGTAAGGTTAGTAGTACTGTGTGTATAGGGGTCATGGAACTGGCCTTGTATCAGAAAGGTTGTGGGTACGAATCCCAGGCATAGATGTTCTTTAATTATCTATATTATCTGTCATTCCTGTTGGTGCAACGTTGGCCCACCTAATAAGGTGCCATTGAAAAAGCTAACAAATCTGCCCTGTAAATGTCTGATATTGACGAAAAAATTACAAAAAGATTATTTTAGGTTTTTCTTTATCTAATAATGTAAAGCAACCGAGAAGGACAAATAATAATAATAAATAAATAAATAAAAATGAAATTATTCTAGCTGTATTAATTGTGTTTATATATGTCTTTTAGTTTCGTACATGATTTTGTAATGTTGTTCTGTATTGAATTAAAGATTATTTACTTTTTTTTCCACCCCGTTCTTAGAGCGGGTATCTAGGTAGTAATTTAATCAGCTCTTTTTCATCGGCGATAATATTTCGAACTCATTATTTAGATATCATATATTATTATATTACTGTTTCAAACTCACGCGAAATTTATTCATGAGAAAACCTCTAATCAATGACTTCAAAATTTCTGAAATAAGATAAGACTTGAACTTATGAAGAAGTAAAAAGTTTTCATCTGTCACTTCAACACGTGTATCCAACTATTATGTTTAAATTTGTTTACACTCATCCTCTTACTGCTTCCTCTTACACAAAAGAAGAAGAAAATTCTCGACAGCGCGTGTCTAGAATGTTAATGATAACGTGTTGTTTCGACAGCGCGTGTTGTTTTTTATCCATAGATGAATCAGATACGTTGCAGGAAGTATACACACGGCATCGAACTATTGCTATAAAAAGCATACTTTTGCATATTTCCTCCTGTTTCGACATGAAGTGTTTCATATTTACCATTTTATTGATCACAGTGGTCCTCCTTGTAACAGTACAAGGTCAGGCTGGTAGACCTGGTTCTCCTGGAGCACCAGGTCGTCCAGGTTGCCCTGGAGGTCCAGGAGGCGCGGGTGGTCGAGGAGGCGATGGTGGTCGAGGAGGCGCTGGTGGTCCAGGAGGCGCCGGTGGTCCAGGAGGCAATGGTGTTCCTAATGGTAATCCTGGTTCTCCTGAAGGTTGCCCTGGTGGTGCAGGAGGTGACGGCGGTCACGGTGGTGCTGCTGGTGTAGGAGGCGCCGGAGGTCCAGGAGGCGACGCTGGTGCAGGAGGCAGAGGTGCTCCTAATGGTAGTCCTGGTTATCTTAGAGAAGGAGGCGCCGGAGGACTAGGGGGAGCTGATGGTCCAAGAGGATATGTTGGTCGAGCACGCCGTGAGAGCCCCGGAGGCAATGGTGTTCCTAAGGGAATGATCATGCTACCCTTATATCCAGAGTGTGCCACTTATGGTAAATTAATGCACGATATGTTTATAGGTAAGTTATTTTAAATACGTGTCAAAATGAGTTTTGTACTGATTAAGATTGGAACACTCTTAAAGTTTCAGTAAATAAAATAAGAAATAGCTTATTACGTAGGATCAACTGTTTTTTATGTTATATGGTTGGTAGAATGCAAAATATAGATGTCATCATTGTGTAGAAGCCACTCTTAATCATGTAATGTAAAACTAGTTAATTGTTTTTGGAATGTAAAATATAGAATTATACTTATGTAACGGTTGCATTTAATGTAAGGATTTATGTAATGTAAAATTAATTTATTGTTGGTAAAATACAAAACGTAAAATACATCACAAGTAAAATGGTTTGGTTGTTTGATCTATCTCAAATTTCATTTTAGCTATTTGGTTCTGACTAGTTTTTTAAATATGATTTAAATTTATGTATTAAAATAAAACAATAATGGGTTCGATTCTGAAATAATATCAGATATTTTTTGAACATTATTGTATGTTTCCAACTTAAGTTTGGCAACTATTCTGGAAATAGAAATGTGAAGGACAGTGTTTCGGTCTCACAGCGTTGGTTGTTTCTACACATTCCTACCTGTTTCAAGTTCAATGTTATGTACAATGCGCAAAATAAAAACATGACCACGCCCCTGAATAATTTTTGATGTAATGAAGGTATTTTCACTTTCTTTACGCAATGGTTAGAAGGGTTAGTGCAGACGATATTTTGAGTTAAGAAATCAGGCACAAAACCGTACTTTCTCTGGAACATAGCTATATTCTTTTTTCGATGAATTTAGATTTCAGACCCCCAAAATAAAATAGGCTAGCTGCAAGCTGAGATATATGGTGAGTTTGGTCAGGAGAGTGGTCAATAGTTTGGACTCCTTAATGTTTATTTTTCTTTTTGCGTGTTTTGCCATACTTCGAGAACTTTTTAAGCGAATTGAAAAAATTTTGCACATAAATATAAAATTCAATTAGTCACTGATAATTCCACGCAAAAAAATAAATTTTAGTGAGCCTTTATTATTTTTTATTATTTTATTAAATAACAGGGGAACAAAATTCTTGAATTGTAAATTATGCAACTTTGGACATTATTTTGAAGAGAATGTATTTTTACGTGACGAATAACGGTGAATATTGAATAACGGTGGAAAAAAATTCTTGAGTTGTAAATTATGCAGTTTTTGACATTAATTTAAAGAATGTATTTTTACGTGACAAATTAGAAATTTTGAGCACAATTAGTCAGATATTTTCTGAGAAATCAAATTCTAAAAATACGACTTTTTCAAAATAAGATTTCTGATAAACTATTTGACTGACTTCGCTCAAATTTTGTTTTGTCCCTTAAAATTACATTTTTATAATGATGTAATAAACTACATATCTTACAGTTTAAAGTATTATATTTAAATAAACGAATCTTATAAATTTGTGCAAAAATATTTCAATTCGCTTAAAAATTTTTTGGAGATATTGTGAAATACGCAAAAAGTAAAATTAACATAAAGGGGTCCAAACTTTGGACAGCTCTCCTGATTAAACTATTGGGACCCTATTTCTGAGATTACGGTTAGCCCTTATATTTTATGAGTTTCAAATCTGAATTCTTCGGAAAAAAGTTATGCTTACTCAGAGAAAATACGTTTTTTTTTTGTCTAATTTCGTAACTTTAAATATCGTTCATTATTCAGCATACTTGAGGTCACCTCTTTGAACCATTAAGATTGAATTCTTGAACGTGAAGATTCGATCATTAGATCAAAAGTTAATCAGGGTTGCTCGTTTATTGTTTTGCGCGCTGTAGTGGGATAACGTAAAACATATGTTTAAATATTTCATGACCTGTTACATTAAACTTCCTAATTCTCCCTGGACTGGGTAAATAACTATGGTGGATAGAGCATCTTGCTACGATTTAAAGTTCCACAATGGTGATTCACCAGGCATTAATAATGCTTTTCTTCCCGACTAAATATTAGTTAGAAAGAATGTGTATGTTTGTTTGACCATTTTGACAAAAATTTTAAGTTATATATTATTAAGAGCAAAAAATAAACCATCTTATATTTTTTTTTAATATTTATTATTTTTTTAGCAAGTCTTAAATGATATATTACATTTAAAATGATATATCAAATTTAATGATAATTACACCATTTTAGCATGAATGCATGTTATTATGGTATGCTTCAAAAGTTTATTTTATTTTTCAGAAATGCGAAATGATAAACAAATTGGTCCTGAACACTGTCAATCTGGAAATCAAACAGTGAGTTATAATTATTCAATAAACATAATTACATTAATGAACGTAATAAATAAATCTCAACATTGAATTCGTTATAAAATCTGAAACACTAACAAAGTTTCAAATGATTTAGGTTTTAATTTTAACGGTTGCTATAAAAACTCAACTTTTTACCATTTTAGTTCATTTGTTATCATTTGGTTTAATTTTTGAAACGCAAAAATATTTGAATAATTGAAAAAGCATAAAAATGTTAGGATATTTTTCTTAAGTTTATGTCCTACAATTTTAGTTGAGTTAAATAGTAAACTGAGAAAGAAAAAAGCGGTTGAATCTACCAGAACACGGTAAAATTTGCCGTGTTTCTTGCTCTAAGGGAATACCAAAATGCTCGGTAGTTTTTACCATAGCATTTCGATAATGATTTTCGTATACAAAATATGATTTCATTATATGTGATATAAAATTTGGTAAAGGATGAAAAATTTGATAATTTAATCACGATGCTTTAGACCATGGCAAAATAGTAATAATAATAATAATAAAAAAATCGGTTCAATTTATTTTTCACTTACGTATTTTATACTAACTGTGTGGTAATAAGAGCTATAATTTTAAAAACCAGAAATTCCGGTAAACAGTTGACAAAATAAAGAAAAAAAAACGGAAAAATTACCAAATGAATTGTTTAAATACCATATATTTTGGTTTTTATATACTAGAATTTAGGTTTTAATTTACTGGAAATTTCCGTACCATACAGTAAGGTAATTTTACCACACATTTTATTTCCATCTTTTTTTTGGAGTATTAATAAGGTAACCAAATCACTTGTGTAACTGCTACACTGTAGAATTGATTTATTCTTCAAATTATCTTTCTAATGTGCAGATTAACTAGTGTGTGATTATTAGTACTTTGATAGACTGCAAAATCTGAATACAAAGAAGTCATTTAATTTTTTTTATTATAGAAAAGTGAGGCAACTCTTTGTTTGTATTACTTTAAATATAGCAAGAAAATAAAATAATAAAAAACAATTAAAGCATTTAAAAAAAATAATATTTCTATGGGCCTGCACAAAAATAGTAATAATAAAATATTGCGTTTATCTTATAAAAATGGAGTTTATATAGTTTCGGCTAATTTTCCAGGTAATCAGTTCATTTTATATAAAGTTTATTTTCTTATAAATTTACTATGTTTTTAATTACTTTTATAGTTATATAAGAATTTCTTATAAATTTACCATTGATTTCTCATAAAATATAAAGGCAGATGAAAAGTCGGTGGTTTTCGAATACTAACACAAAATAAACCACAGAATTTTCATCTGTTTTCTTTAAAAATTTTATAAGAAATTCCTGCAACACATTTAAACTCAACTTTCATAAGTTATATGCAATATTTTCTTTATTACTTCTTTGTTCAGACCCATAGAAAAGTTGTTGCCCTTTAAAATTTTTAAAATTATTTCATTTAATGACAAATACCCAGAATATATTTACCCATAAACTTTTAAAATAAAACTTTTAAATTAAAACTTTAAAAAAAAACTATTATTATTTTTTGATTTAATGATTTTGTCAAGAATCCAAGTCTGATTAAGAAAAATTTTTTTATGACTAATTTAGTATCGTCTTGACCAAAGCACTTGGACAATTAAGATTGATTCTTAAGTACGTGTAAATCCATATTGAGAAAAAAAAGTATAAAACCTACCAGAATATGGTAAAATTTACCGTGTTTCTGGCTCTATCTATGGGAACACTTGAAAGCATGGTAATTTTTCGGAAACGCTTTGGTAATGACTTTAGGTAAGATTTACAATATTTATTTAATATATATATTATATATTTTTATTAATAATTATATATATATATATATTTATTTGATTTTTCCAGTCAAGTTACACTGGACTTAAAATATACAAAACACTTGAAAAATTGAGAATAAAATATAAATTAAAAACAAAACAAGAAAATCTGCGGTAGCCTTGAGAAATTATTGAGACCAACAGGGGTAAATCAGAGGAAGTGAGAAACTCATGCCGTTAACTAAGGAATCGACATCCACGAAACAAGATTCCAGAGCAGATTCGAGATATGTATTAATTTAACTTTCGTATAAAAAAAAAAGGATTTGTTTTACACCTTTAATTTTTTTCCATATTGTAATTGAAATCGTTTTTTTTTTTTTTTAATTTTATTATTATTATTTTCTTTTAGCAAACTCGGTTTTGTATTTTTCATTAATGTCAGGTGGGTATTGAATATGGGTTCTTTGCGAGAAAATCGAAACATACACAGTAATAAATTCCAGATCGAATTGCGGTAAATTACCAGCACCCTGTGTGCATCAATTGTAAAATTAATTTTACCGTAAAATCCATTTTTACAGCAAAATTTTATATAATATATTTTACGTTAATAATTATTCAACTATAGTGACTCGGGTGATTTTGAAATAAATATTGCGGTAACAATTACGGTATGTAATGTTTTTTGTTCCGTAAAAGTTTTCGGTAAAAGTACCGGCACTCTGGATGACGTATCTATTGTACTGTAATTTGTTCCCGAATTTTTCATCGTGTAGACTTTTTCCACCTTAAAATGTTTGAAGCTACTTTTATTTCTAATAGTAGAATAAAGGTACTTTTTGCCGTGTTCCTTAAATTTTAATGTTTTATTATTTTTTGATTTTTATATTTATTTTTTAGATTTGCATGTCTGAAGATGTGAAAAAGGTTCGCTGTGCAGTAATTGAGCCAATGCCACAAGACTGTGTGGATAAGATTATGGAGTTTGTACAAGGAAATTCATGTTCCAAAGTCGAAGTTTGATGAAATCGAAATTAAAATTAAAAATATAACTGTTGCCACCTTTTACGATGAAACATGAAGTGTCGGTGAAATAAATATATTCAATTATAAAGTTCTTAATTTTTTTATACAAAATTTGTTTCACTTACACGCTTTTATTGTTTCAAACTTTAAAAAAATCATTAATTTAATGTTTGAATGATAAGTAGTTGAATTTCTTACTGAAAAGTTAAAATTCCGATTTAAAAATTCGTTTTAATTATGTCACTTCTTTCTAAAAAAAATTTTTTTATTTGAATTTTTTAAAATTAGAGATGGGTCAGATTATAAACAGCCATTTATACAACTGAGTAGTTAGTACATTTTTTTCGCTAATAATGCTGATTTAAAAATAATATAGCCTGAAAATAAAACTCCTATTTGATTTAATTCGGATACGAAACTGCGAATATTTTGTAAAAAAAATATATTTAATTATTGTTTTTATCGTTACTTTTAATGGTGCTGTCATGCCTCCATGTTGGGATGGCGCTGTCATCAACGTAGATGTTGTAAAAAAAGACAGAGGAGGGGATGCTCCGGTGGAGAGCGGATGTGAATTGTTTAAGATGTCCTGTTAATATTAATTTTTTAATCTTTTACTATAATTAATAAATGTTTTGTGTTGTAAATTGGCTATCATTTTTGTTGACCAATTGAGTTTTGGGAATTATCTGAGAGAAGAAGGGAAAAGATATACGTTATATCACAGCACGCTCTCATACAAGAAACAGAGTATTAATCAAGGTAGGAGATTTATGATATTCTGTTTATGAAAAAATTTTGAGAAGTAATGATATTAAGTGATATTCTTAAGGAGGAGAATAATTGTGACTTAAAGAAATTATAATTATTTTGGGAATAGAAATAAATAGAACATATATGTTTAACATAAGGGGAATGAAAAAAGAAGATTTGGTAGTAGCTGTCGAAGAATTAGGTTTAGAAGTAAAATCGGAACATAAAGTTGTTGATTTAAAGGATTTGATAGAAAAAAGTGATCAATTTAAAAATGACTTTGATTTTGTTAAAGAATTTTTAATTACTACAGTTTCCGAACGCATTGAAAGAGAGAAAAAAGAAGCAGAATTGTTAAATGCAGAAAAGAATCAAAACAAAACAACAACTGAAGCAGCATTAGAACTCGAGAAGTCTAGGCTTGAGATTGTTAAAGCACAATTAGAATTAACTAGAATGCAGGCAGAGGTTAATAGTTCTAACTTAAATGTAGGGAATGATTTTAGTTCAAATAATAATAACTTAGAAACATTAATCAAAAGTGTTTAAAACTTTAACTATTTCCGTTCCTAGTAAACCCGAATCATGGAATTTATTTTTTACGTCTCTTGAAAAAGCATTTGTAATAAAAAATGTCCCGGAAGAATTTAAAGTCGAAATATTATTTAATCTGTTAGGTGAACGAGCGGCACATTTGGTAGTTTATGCAAACGCGGAAGAAATAAAAGATTATCATAAAGTTAAAGCTTTAATTTGAAAAGAGTTTCAACCCACCCCAGAAGCCTGCCTAGAAAACTTTCTAAACACCAAAAGATCTAAAAATGAAAACCATATGCAATTTGCTAGTAGACTAAGAGCCAATTGGGACTTTTATTGTGAACTTAAAAATGTAAAAGATTTTGAGACGCTGAATGAATTAATAGTTAGAGATAGATTACTAAGTGCGTTAGACAACGAAACTCGAAGCTATGTTAGGATAAAACAATTAGATACTTGGCTTAAGCCTAGACAGATCGCTGAATTGTGCGATAATTGGTTTACCTCTAAAGGTAGAAATTTTTCTGAATTGTATGATAATTCGGTCAACAATCGCAATTCGAATGGAAACGCTAAGTATGTGCCCCCCCCCCTTTGAGAAAATCCCCATTTACTAGAGAAAACAAATATTTTCCCCACACACGCGAATGTTATATCTGTTCTAGTAACTCACATATGGCTAAGAGTTGCCCAAATAGAAGAAATAAATACTATGAACAATCAAATAAAGCCGGTAATGATGTTCAAAACAAAACGCGAAGTAACACACAAACGTCTATGAATAAATCCAGCGATAATATTGCAGTAGTTACAAATGTAAATTCAAAACATTTGCAGAGTTTTAAAACTTTAAATGAAATTAATTTGTACCCGTCACAAAAGGTCTCCATTTCTATTGCAAGTAGACAAATAGACGCGATCATCGACAGCGGGGCTGAGATCTCTATTTTGAATACGTCCCTACTTCCGTCTTTTAATAGAAGCCAAGGGAAAAATAATTTTACAATCCGCATTTAAAGAACAAGTCGAGGCGAAATTAGCTATATTGCCAGTTTATTATAAAAACCCTGACGATTGTCTATTTTATAGTTCAAATATTTTGTTTGCTTTGACAGATACGCATAAAATTATCTTTTTATTGGCCTAATGTTTCAAAAGATGTTGAAAATTATTGTAAAACCTGCGAAAATTGTCAATTAAAAAGTCCGGAGCGAAAATCTGATAAAATTCCTATAACCCCTGTCGTTAGAGCCCCATATCCTTTTCACACGGAAAATATAGATTTAATTGGAGAAATTGTTCCACCCTCGGGTAGAAAACATAAGTATTGTTTATGTTTAATTGATCAAAATTCTAGATGGCCCGAAGTCGTCCCATTAAAAAATTTGTCTGCTAAGACAACATGTGATGCCCTTTTAGAGATATTCATGCGCGCCGGAATTCCAGAAGTAATTTGCAGTGACCAGGGTACTAACTTTACTTCGCAATTGACGAAAGAGTTTGAAAATGGGTTAGGAGCAAGTCCTCGGTTTTCCACTCCATCTTACCCAGCTTCGAATGGTTTAGTAGAAAAATGGAATAGGGTATTTAAACAGATGTTACACCATGTTATCCGTTCAGATCCTACCGATTGGGATAAACATATTCCGTATTTACTTTTCGCGTACCGCGAAGTACCAAATTGTACGACAGGAATATCTCCTTTTAAACTCATGTATGGGCGCGAAGCTAGAGGCCCTTTGTCAGTTCTAAAATCTTCTTGGTCAGGTGAGATCCCATTACCCCTAAATCTTAGCAATTCGGCTGTAGATTATTTACAGAAATTAAAAATAAATTTGGAAAAGGCCGCAGATCTCGCTTCTTTGACTACAACTAAAAAACAAGATTCTTATGCTCATTATTTTAATCGAAGTACAAGAATGAAAGAGTTTAAGAAAGGTGAATTAGTCTATTTACCTATTCCGGATTCTTCGAATAAACTATACGCAAGATGGACAGGGCCAGGCGAAATAATAGAACGAGTTAATCCTAATTCATATAAGGTTAAATTACCAGGTGGCAATGTGCGACATATTCATGCTAATAAAATAAGACATTTTCATGCTAGAACACAAACTGTGGGAATTATTTTTGAGGACGATGTTGAATTTGGTGAAATACATCCTACACCAATTACAAAACCTTCATTAGGAAAAGATGACATTGAGGTAGATGTTAGTCATTTAGAAGAAAGTAAACAAACAGAGTTGCTTGAACTTTTGCATAAGCATGCATCATTATTCTCCGGTAAGGTACAAGTTGCTAATGTAAGTGAACATAAAATTCTATTAATACCAGGTGCTAAGATGAAGAAACCCTACATTTACAAAATCCCCGAATCTTTAAAGACTGAAGTTGACAAACAAATTTCAGAATTAGAAAGTCTAGGTCTTATTGAGCCCAGTGAAGCAGACATTGCGTACCCAGTAGTTTGCGTGGCAAAGAAGGACGGTAGTATGCGTTTATGCATCGATTTCAGACAGTTAAATGCCGTAACAAAACCCTTTGATTACCCAATGGAAAATTCATCAGACCTCATCAACCAAATTGGGCATGCTAAAATTATATCTTGACTAGATGTATTAAAAGGGTACTGGGAAATTCCTTTAGAAGAGGAAAGCCGTAATCTTACTTCATTTAAAACTCATCGAGCCCAATATCGATGGAAGGTAATGCCTTTTGGTCTCCGCAACGCAGCAGCTTCTTTTCAGAAAGTGATGAACAGTGCTTTAAGTGAATATCGTGAATTCTGCAAAGCATATCTCGATGATATAGCTATATTTTCTTGTGACTGGGACACGCATCTTAAACATTTAGATAGGGTACTGTCCAAATTAACTGATCTAAAATTCACCGTTAATGTCAAGACTAATAAGTGATTAAATGTTGTGTGCTTATTGGAAAACAAACTAATATATATAATAATCTCTTTAACATATGTGGTATGAATATGTGAACATATGTGAATACTCTTTATTACAAGGCTTTTTTCCAACTGTAAATATCTTTATGAGTACAACTGAAATTTAATTTGTATTGCAATATTGTATCAAGGCTTCTTTTCATCTGTAGTTATATAAAAATGTATACCAGTTTTATAGAAATTTGTTTTGCATATTTTATGAGTAAGTAACTGTAACAAGTATTTTATTCATATGTTTTATTTTCAAATAAGTGTTATAATTTTATATGTATATTATTCTGTTGTGTCAGATTTCGCTGTACCAGGTGCAGCGTAATCTCGTCGGGGGGGGGGGGTCATGCCTCTATGTTGGGATGGCGCTGTCATCAACGTAGATGTTGTAAAAAAAGACAGAGGAGTAGATGCTCCGGTGGAGAGCGGAAGTGAATTGTTTAAGATGTCCTGTTAATATTAATTTTTTAATCTTTTACTATAATTAATAAATGTTTTGTGTTGTAAATTGGCTATCATTTTTGTTGACCAATTGAGTTTTGGGAATTATCTGAGAGAAGAAGGGAAAAGATATACGTTATATCACAGGTGCAATAAAAATGTTATATATCTAAGGATTCAAACAGGCTACAACTATCACAAGTTAATATATTAATTTTGACAAAAGAATAAATTCAATATAATGCTAAACAAAACATATTTCATTTAATTGTACCTTAATAATTTTATCAGCTGTCAAAAGAATACAAAACAAATATTGCAAAATTTTCAGAAAATTGAGCAACCTTGTTTAAACCGATCACAGTGTTGACGTGAAAAGGTAAATGGATCATTGGTTAGAGTCCGCTAGCTATCGAGCTAACCGTGTGAGGTTTTTGCAATTTTTCTCACGATGTAACGCAAATACAGGTTAGTTCCATGACAAAGTCCTCCACGAAGGCCAATGTTTCGCAGTGCTTGATCTGGGAGTTACCTTGTTGTCGCACGCGGTTAGGGGCACTTCTCTATTATGACCTGTCCAGGAGCCCACGAAGGAACTTCATAATAGGGTAGCGCTCTTAGCACCGTTTGACGGCAAATCTGGGCATGGATTCTAATAAAATTTTAATTTTAACGTTACTATGGAATCATATCTTTACATACGATCTGTGTATGTTGCTAAAATACTAAGTTATTCATTAGATTTGATTTTTCATCTGTAATATAAAATGTGTTTGTGATTGTCTCTCTTATAACTTTGTAACTCTTTGTTCGAGTGTTCTGAAATTGGGACAGGGGTGAAAAGGATTAATTATAGTTCATGATCCAAACAATTGTTCAAAAATTTTAATTGGTCGTTTGCGAGAGACGTGTAAAAAATGATATTTTCCCATATCAATTAGCCTTTATAAATAAAATTGCAGACGGATTTTGTTTTATCAAATATTTTAAAGATAACATCAGGGTTGTTTGCTAGCTTATAGCTTTCATAAATAGTTTTTATTATTTAAAAAAAAAGTTTATTACACTTTTTTTAATGTTTAGGTTTTTTTTATTCATTATGTCACAATTATTAACAAGAACGGGGTAGTATAAGTGCACTACCTCACCAAATGAGTATTCCTAAAGTAATCTGAAAGCACGTATTTATTTTTTTCTACTTTTCGAAACATAATACCGTAAAACAAAATTATTTTGATTAAAGCTAATTTAAATGAAATAAATTAGGTACAGAAACACAAAAATAATGGAGAAAAAATTTGTTTCGTTTAGAAGAAAAGAAACAATTTGTAATACTTTTGATTTTGATAATGAGTACTAGATGAAATTAAAAAATAACCTATAGACTAAAATGCAAAATTAATTGTGAAATTCTATTTATTCGTCCAGGAGAAAGGTAAAAAATCGATGTGTTATTACTGACAATGATGCTTAATTAAATTTGGTGAAGGCAATATTGGTATCATGATTATTGGTGCAGTTTTATTATAGATACCGTTGAAAGGAGTTTTTTATGGCCCTATGAATAAGTACTGGAAAAACCACCTGTTTGTGGTACATTTTGGTGATTGTGAGTCTTCTTCTTTCAAAAGCATTTTTATTTGAACCGACTTGACTGTAATAAGGGTAGTAGTGCTGTGTGTGTAGGGGTCAGGGAACTGGCCTTGTATCAGAAAGGTTGTGGGTACGAATCCCAGGCATGGATGTTCTTTAATTCTCTATATTATCTGTCATTCCTGTGGGTGCAACGTTGGCCCACCTAATAAGGTGCCATTGAAAGAGCTAACAAATCTGCCCTGTAAATGTCTGTATTGACAAAAAAATTAGAAAAAGATTATTTTAGGTTTTTCCTTATCCAATAACGTAAAGCAATGGAGAAGGAAAAATAATAATAATAAATAAATAAATAAAAATGAAGTTATTCTAGCTGTATTAATTGTGTTTATATATGTCTTTTAGTTTTGTACATGATTTTGTAATGTTGTTCTGTATTGAATTAATGATTATTTACTTTTTTTTCCACCCCGTTCTTAGAGCGGGTATCTAGGTAGTAATTTAATCAACTCTTTTTCATCGGCGATAATATTTCGAACTCATTAGTTAGATAGCATATATTATTATATTACTGTTTCAAACTCACGCGAAATTTATTCAAGAGAAAACCTCTAATCAATAACTTCTAAATTTCTGAAATAAGATAAAAATTTTCGAAATAAGATTAGATTTGAACTTATGAGGAAGTAAAAAGTTTTTATCTGTCACTTCAACACGTGTATCCAACTATTATGTTTAAATTTATTCACACTCATCCTCTTACTGCTTCCTCTTACACAAAAGAAGAAAAGAAGAAGAAAATTCTCGACAGCGCGTGTTGTTTCGACAGCGCGTGTCTAGAATGTTAATGATAACGTGTTGTTTCGTCAGCGCGTGCTGTTTATAATTCATAGATGAATCAGATACGTTGCAGGAAGTATACACACGTCATCGAACTATTGATATAAAAAGCATACTTTTGCATATTTCCTCCTGTTTCGACATGAAGTGTTTCATATTTACCATTTTATTGATCACAGTGGTCCTCCTTGTAACAGTACAAGGTCAGGCTGGTAGACCTGGTTCTCCTGGAGCACCAGGTCGTCCAGGTTGCCCTGGAGGTCCAGGAGGCGCGGGTGGTCCAGGAGGCGCTGGTGGTCCAGGAGGCGCTGGTGGTCCAGGAGGCGCCGGTGGTCCAGGAGGCAATGGTGTTCCTAATGGTAGTCCTGGTTTTCCTGAAGGTTGCCCTGGGGGTGCAGGAGGTGACGGCGGTCACGGTGGCGCTGCTGGTGTAGGAGGCGCTGGAGGTCCAGGAGGCGCCGCTGGTTCAGGAGGCAGAGGTGCTCCTAATGGTATTCCTGGTTATCCTGGAGAAGGAGGCGCCGGAGGACTAGGGGGAGCTGATGGTCCAGGAGGATATGTTGGTCGAGCACGCCGTGAGAGCCCGGGAGGCAATGGTGTTCTTAAGGGAATGATCATGCTACCCTTATATCCAGAGTGTGCCACTTATGGTAAACTAATGCACGATATGTTTAAAGGTAAGTTATTTTAAATATGTGTTAAAATGAGTTTTGTACTGATTAAGATTGGAACACTCTTAAAGTTTCAGTAAATAAAATAAGAAATAGCTTATTACATAGGAGCAACTGTTTTTATGTTATATGGTTGGTGGAATGCAAAATATAGATGTCATCATTGTGTAGAAGCCACTCTTAATCATGTAATGTAAAACTAGTTAATTGTTTTTAGAATGTAAAATATAGAATTATACTTATGTAACGGTTGCATTTAATGTAAGGATTTATGTAATGTAAAATTAGTTAATTTTTGGTAAAATACAAAACGTAAAATACATCACAATGTAAAATGGTTTGGTTGTTTGATCTATCTCAAATTTCATTTTAGCTATTTGATTCTGACTAGTTTTTTAAATATGATTTAAATTTATATATTAAAATAAAACAATAATGGGTTCGATTCTGAAATAATATCAGATATTTTTTGAACATTATTGTATGTTTCCAACTTAAGTTTGGCAACAATTCTGGAAATAGAAATGTGAAGGACAGTGTTTCTGGCTCACAGCGTAGGTTATTTCTACACATTCCTGCCTGTTTCAAGTTCAATGTTATGTACAATGCGCAAAATAAAAACTGGACCACGACCCTGAATAACTTTTGATGTAATGAAGGTATTTTCACTTTCTATGACTCAATGGTTAGAAGGGTTAGTGCAGACGATATTTTGAGTTAAGAAATCAGGCACAAAACCGTACTTTCTCTGGAACATAGCTATATTCTTTTTTCGATGAATTTAGATTTCCGACCCCCAAAATAAAATAGGCTAGCTGCAAGCTGAGATATATGGTTAGTTTGGTCAGGAGAGTGGTCAATAGTTTGGACTCCTTAATGTTTATTTTTCTTTTTTCGTGCTGTGCCATACTTCGAGACTTTTTAAGCGAATTGAAAAAATTTTGCACATAAATATAAAATTCAATTAGTCACTGATAATTCCACGCAAAAAAATAAATTTTAGTAAGCCTTTATTATTTTTTATTATTTTATTAAATAACAGGGGAACAAAATTCTTGAATTGTAAATTATGCAACTTTGGACATTATTTTGAAGAGAATGTATTTTTACGTGACGAATAACGGTGAATATTGAATAACGGTGGTAAAAAATTCTTGAGTTGTAAATTATGCAGTTTTTGACATTAATTTAAAGAATGTATTTTTACGTGACAAATTAGAAATTTTGAGCACAATTAGTCAGATATTTTCTGAGAAATCAAATTCTAAAAATACGACTTTTTCAAAATAAGATTTCTGATAAACTATTTGACTGACTTCGCTCAAATTTTGTTTTGTCCCTTAAAATTACATTTTTTATAATGATGTAATAAACTACATATCTTACAGTTTAAAGTATTATATTTAAATAAACGAATCTTATAAATTTGTGCAAAAATATTTCAATTCGCTTAAAAATTTTTTGGAGATATTGTGAAATACGCAAAAAGTAAAATTAACATAAAGGGGTCCAAACTTTGGACAGCTCTCCTGATTAAACTATTGGGACCCTATTTCTGAGATTACGGTTAGCCCTTATATTTTATGAGTTTCAAATCTGAATTCTTCGGAAAAAAGTTATGCTTACTCAGAGAAAATACGTTTTTTTTTGTCTAATTTCGTAACTTTAAATATCGTTCATTATTCAGCATACTTGAGGTCACCTCTTTGAACCATTAAGATTGAATTCTTGAACGTGAAGATTCGATCATTAGATCAAAAGTTAATCAGGGTTGCTCGTTTATTGTTTTGCGCGCTGTAGTGGGATAACGTAAAACATATGTTTAAATATTTCATGACCTGTTACATTATACTTCCTAATTCTCCCTGGACTAGGTAAATAACTATGGTGGATAGAGCATCTTGCTACGATTTAAAGTTCCACAATGGTGATTCACCAGGCATTAATAATGCTTTTCTTCCCGACTAAATATTAGTTGGAAAGAATGTGTATGTTTGTTTGACCATTTTGACAAAAATTTTAAGTTATATATTATTAAGAGCAAAAAATAAACCATCTTATATTTTTTTTGATATATTTATTATTTTTTAGCAAGTCTTAAATGATATATTACATTTAAAATGATATATTAAATTTAATGATAATTACACCATTTTAGCATGAATGCATGTTATAATGGTATGCTTCAAAAGTTTATTTTATTTTTCAGAAATGCGAAATGATAAACAAATTGGTCCTGAACACTGTCAATCTGGAAATCAAACAGTGAGTTATAATTATTCAATAAACATAATTACATTAATGAACGTAATAAATAAATCTCAACATTGAATTCGTTATAAAATCTGAAACACTAACAAAGTTTCAAATGATTAAGTTTTCATTTTAACGGATGCTATAAAAACTCAACTTTTTACCATTTTAGTTCATTTGTTATCATTTGGTTTAATTTTGTAACGCAAAAATATTTGAATAATTGAAAAAGCATAAAAATGTTAGGATATTTTTCATAAGTTTATGTCCTACAATTTTAGTTGAATTAAATAGTAAACTGAGAAAGAAAAAAGCGGTTGAATCTACCAGAACACGGTAAAATTTGCCGTGTTTCTTGCTCTAAGGGAATACCAAAATGCTCGGTAGTTTTTACCATAGCATTTCGATAATGATTTTCGTAAACAAAATATGATTTCATTATATGTGATATAAAATTTGGTAAAGGATGAAAAATTTGATAATTTAATCACGACGCTTTAGACCATGGCAAAATAGTAATAATAATAATAATAAAAAAATCGGTTAAATTTATTTTTCACTTACGTATTTTATACTAACTGTGTGGTAATAAGAGCTATAATTTTAAAAACCAGAAATTCCGGTAAACAGTTGACAAAATAAAGAAAAAAAAACGGAAAAATTACCAAATGAATTGTTTAAATACCGTATATTTTGGTTTTATATACTAGAATTTAGGTTTTCATTTACTGGAAATTTCCGTACCATACAGTACGGTAATTTTACCACACATTTTATTTCCATCCTTTTTTTGGAGTATTAATAAGGTTACCAAATCACTTGTGTTACTGCTACACTGTAGAATTGATTTATTCTTCAAATTATCTTTCTAATGTGCAGATTAACTAGTGAGTGATTATTAGTATTTTGATAGAGTGCAAAATCTGAATACAAAGAAGTCATTTAATTTTTTTCATTATAGAAAAGTGAGGCTACTCTTTGTTTGTATTACTTTAAATATAGCAAGAAAATAAAATAATAAAAAACAATTAAAGCATTTAAAAAAAAATAATATTTCTATGGGTCTGCACAAAAATAGTAATAATAAAATATTGCGTTTATCTTATAAAAATGGAGTTTATATAGTTTCGGCTAATTTTCCAGGTAATCAGTTCATTTTATATAAAGTTTATTTTCTTATAAATTTACTATGTTTTTAATTACTTTTATAGTTATATAAGAATTTCTTATAAATTTACCATTGATTTCTCATAAAATATAAAGGCAGATGAAAAGTCGGTGGTTTTCGAATACTAACACAAAATAAACCACCGAATTTTCATCTGTTTTCTTTAAAAAATTTATAAGAAATTCCTGCAACACATTTAAACTCAACTTTTATAAGTTATATGCAATATTTTCTTTATTACTTCTTTGTTCAGACCCATAGAAAAGTTGTTGCCCTTTAAAATTTTTAAAATTATTTCATTTAATGACAAATACCCAGAATATATTTACCCATAAACTTTTAAAATAAAACTTTTAAATTAAAACTTTAAAAAAAACCTATTATTATTTTTTGATTTAATGATCTTGTTAAGAATCCAAATCTGATTAAGAAAAAAAATTTTATGACTAATTTAGTATCGTCTTGACCAAAGCACTTGGACAATTAAGATTGATTCTTAAGTACGTGTAAATCCATATTGAGAAAAAAAAGTATAAAACCTACCAGAATATGGTAAAATTTACCGTGTTCCTGGCTCTATCTATGGGAACACTTGAAAGCATGGTAATTTTTCGGAAACGCTTTGGTAATGACTTTAGGTTAGATTTACAATATTTATTTAATATATATATTATATATTTTTATAATTATATATATATATATATATATATTTGATTTTTCCAGTCAAGTTACACTGGACTTAAAATATACAAAACACTTGAAAAATTGAGAATAAAATATAAATTAAAAACAAAACAAGAAAATCTGCGGTAGCCTTGAGAAATTATTGAGACCAACAGGGGTAAATCAGAGGAAGTGAGAAACTCATGCCGTTAACTAAGGAATCGACATCCACGAAACAAGATTCCAGAGCAGATTCGAGATATGTATTAATTTAACGTTGGTATAAAAAAAAAAGATTTGTTTTACACCTTTAATTTTTTTCCATATTGTAATTGAAATCGTTTTTTTTTTTAATTTTATTATTATTATTTTCTTTTAACAAACTCGGTTTTGTATTTTTCATTAATGTCAGGTGGGTATTGAATATGGGTTCTTTGCGAGAAAATCGAAACATATACACTGTAATAAATTCCAGATCGAATTGCGGTAAATTACCAGCACCCTGTGTGCATCAATTGTAAAATTAATTTTACCGTAAAATCCATTTTTACAGCAAAATTTTATATAATATATTTTACGTTAATAATTATTCAACTATAGTGACTCGGGTGATTTTGAAATAAATATTGCGGTAAAAATTACGGTATGTAATGTTTTTTGTTCCGTAAAAGTTTTCGGTAAAAGTACCGGCACTCTGGATGACGTGCCGCATGCTGTAATTTGATCCCGAATTTTTCATCGAGTAGACTTTTTCCACCTTAAAATGTTTGAAGTGACTTTTTTTTTCTAATAGTAGAATAAAGGTACTTTTTGCCGTGTTCCTTAAATTTTAATGTTTTCTTATTTTTTGATTTTTATATTTGTTTTTTAGATTTGCATGTCTGAAGATGTGAAAAAGGTTCGCTGTGCAGTAACTGAGCCAATGCCACAAGACTGTGTGGATAAGATTATGGAGTTTGTACAAGGAAATTCATGTTCCAGAGTCGAAGTTTGATGAAATTGAAATTAAAATTAAAAATATAACTGTTGCCACCTTTTACGATGAAACATGAAGTGTCGGTGCAATAAATATTTTCAATTAAAAAGTTCTTAATTTTTTTTATACAAAATTTGTTTCACTAACACACTTTAATTGTTTAAAACTCAAAAAAAAATCATTAATTTAATGATTAAATGATAAGTAGTTGAATTTCTTACAGAAAAGTTTAAATTCCGATTTTAATATTTGTTTAAATTATGTCGTTTCTTTCTATAAAAAAAAAAATTCTAATTGAATTTTTTAAAATTAGAGATGGGTCAGATTATAAACAGCCATTTATTCAACTAAGTAAATTACATTTTTATTCGCTTATAATGCTGATTTAAAAATAATTTTGTCTTAAAATAAAATGGCTATTTGATTAAATTCGGATACAAAACTACAAATATTTTGTTAAAAGAAATATATTAAACTTTGTTTTTAGAGTTACTCTTCGAATGCTGCAATAATTTTTTTTTATATCTAAGGATTCAAATAGGCTGCAATTATTACAACTTAGTATATTAATTATGACGAAAGAATAAATTAAATATAATGCTAAACAAAACATATTTCATTTAAGTGTAACCTAATAATTTTATCAGCTGTCAAAAGAATTCAAAATTAATATTGTAAAAATTTCAGAAAATTGAACAGCCTTGTTTAAACCGATCACATTGTTGACGTGAAAAGGTAAATGGATCATTGGTTAGAGTCCACTAGCTGTCGAGCTAACTGTGTGAGGTTTTCGCAGTTTTTTTCACCATGTAACGCAAATACAGGTTAATTCCATTATGAAGTCCTCCACGAAGACTAGTTTCTCACAATGCTTGATCTGGGAGTCACCTTGTCGTCGCAAGCGGTTAGGGGCACTTCTCTATTATGACCTGTCCAGGAGCACACGAGGTAACAGTTCATAATAGGGTAGCGCTCCTAGCATCGTATGACGACACCTCTGGGCATGGATTCTAATGAAATTTTAATTTTAACGATGTGCCCTGACTCTTTTAGAAATTTGTCGCAACTTTTATGCAACTTCTTGTTGTGTATTACGTTTTTAAACTTGAACATTTCGACAAAAAATAGATAAAAAATATTTTTTTCATAAAGAACTGTGCCTTGGAAAGAGAAACCGGCTGCAATTAAAACCAACGATACGAAAGATCTATGATTTACTGGGAAAAAAACCTTATGCGTCGGGAAAAAAAAAGAAGACATATTTTTTCTCCGGTTTTATCAGTTGTTATGGGTAACTTACATTAATCCAAAAGAAGAATTTTTATGTGGTGCTGCCATCTAGCGGGTGAATATATACAATTAAACTATTTTCAATTGTTTTTTAACAATTTTTAAAGGCTTTACAGCTTAACTTTTTATTTTGGAAAGTAATTTATGCTAACTGAAGTCACTCAATTCATGATGTATTCATTTAAAGTACTTAGTACAAATACTCAGATAAGGGCTTAAAGGCTGCCCTCCCTGAGGTATACATATAATTTAAGAGACACTTAACATTATAATTTTTGTAATTAAAATGAAATTGTGGATGTTCATTTTTCATTATGAGGTTTTCATAGCGAGGTTTTCATTAATTTTGTTAAAAAGGTAAGATGCAATCAACAACTAATAGTACATGTAAATACACATTAAAGAAATTATATCCCAATCAAGAGTTTAAATTACATAAAGAAATTTCACAATAGATGTTCAGTTAATAACGGTGATTTATATCATGTAGTTTTTTTACTTTTTAGTTTTTTTTCTCGCCAATGTTTTTAGAGTCTTATTTATTTATTTTTCGATTCATTTTTTTATTTTATTTAAGTGAATGAACTTTGATGATTAAACTGCATACGGTTGTAGCAGTGTCGAGGTTATTCAATAATAACAAGAAATTATAAAATTTGTTTTATTTTAGAACAGGGCTGAAACCCCATTTTGAAGTTACATGTTCTGTAGATCCTCCACAGGTAACCTTGACAACAACTATATAGATTTCTTTTTATCTTAAATTTAACTAATTCTGACAGAATATTTCTTTCAGTTTTGTGTATGATTTCGCAGTATTGATCATTATCGATTTATTGATTGTTTAGTTTTTTTCTAACTTGTATGAAAAGCTAATATTCTAGTAGCAATAATAATAGACTGGAAAAATAGGATAAACACAAAAGAATAATTATTTTTAACGCAACTTTGCTCAGTAAAAACGTTAAATTCATCTAAAAGACAATGTGTCTTAAACATTGTCTATTGACATATTGGAAAAACCAAAAACAGTAGAATCATATGTTGAAGCCTTTTAAAGGCCATATTTTTTTCTTTCTCTTTTTCAACTATTGATTCGTAAAATAATCTACATTCTTCAGTTATGTATGGAAGCTTTCAAGTCTCCCATTTATTTCTCCTGAGTTTCTTTAAACTAATAGCGTCATAGAGTTCGAGAACAACACTGAGAAAAATTTATCGAAACTACGAGAATATGGTAGAATTTACGGTGTTTCTGGCTTTTTTTTTGGAATTTTTTTTTTTTTTTTTTTTTTGGAAAAAAAAAATATGTGACTTACATGCTTTATCCTTTCAACTCTTTACATATAAAAACAAAATTAAAAAAATATATATATCTAACTCACTATTTTTACTTATTATAAGGCTAATCAATTAATGCCGTCCAAAGAATACGTTTTCAAATTTATATTTTCGAATATTCTATCTGAATATGTACCCAGATAAAAATATTTTCATTTTGATCAAAGATTTAAAAATATTTTGCTCACTCTCTAAAAGACTAAGCTTTAACTTAAGCCAGCTTTAAGTTTAATTAGATACTATTTAAATATTAAAAAGAAAGAAGAAGAAAAAAAAAAAAGAGCGGATGCAGCTCAAAGGTTATTTTCACGCAAAACTAAAATACTTAAAATTTAAATTAGCAATACTAGTATAATTGCCAGAGATGGAAGGAAAGTAGCTATTTTTAGAAAAATCAATATATTTTAATTATCGCTTGCACTTTGATATGTAATCACGTTTAGATCTTAAAACTTTTTTGATATTTTTCTGCGACAGTTACTGCCTCTGTTTTTAGAGCTAATACTGAAAAATACCGTAATAAAAGTTTAAAACTGTATAACAGCAAAAACCTTTTTTTTTCTTTTTTGTCACGTGTAATGCATGAAAAACTAACAACATTATTTTTTATAGCATAGAGTAAGAGTGAGATAATTTTATGAAATGGTTACATCATATAGGTAGTTAAGATAGCAACACTGGATAACGTAGCACAAATTAATATTTATTTTTTATATATAATGATCATCATTTATCTAATCATTTTTTAAATAATTTAATATAACACAAATTAATATTAATTTCTGATGTATGATGGTCATCATTTATATAATAATTCTTTTACATCATTTAATGCAGTGTTCCCCAACCTTTTTATCACCGCGGACCTGTCAACGTTTGATAATTTTACCGCGGCCATCTGTGGGGAGGGGGGGGGGGGAGGACGTTGATTACTTATATTTTAGATTATTTTGATTTATTAATTTTAATTTAATTGTATTTAAAATAAATAACCTTCAAAATAAAATACAGTTACACCAAAAAAATAAATATAAAGGGATATAACATTTTAACTTACTAACTAGAACGTTAAATCAATGAGAATCCTGAGCTTGTTTCTTTGCAATGAGACGGTTCCATCTGAGGGTAATTAGAGACAATGATCCATTACGAACATTAAAAAATTTATGTCAATACCTTCGGGGCCCCTTTTTTTAAAAAATAAAATTTTAATCGAACACAGATATTTTTAAATTGGGGTATGGACCTAGGAATTTAAATTTAGTTTCAATGAAATGGGCGGCCCGGTACCATTTGGTCCACGGACCGGTACCGGTCCGGTTGGGGAACACTGTTAATGGATATGATAAAAGAATTTAATATTACTTCTGACGTGTGATGATTATCATTTATATAATCTTTATTTACATTATTTAATGGATAAGATAACACAAATTAGTATTAATTTCTGGTCATTAACTTTTAATTTTAAGACATAGAGCAACCTGAAAATTTAAGGTAAGTAACAAACTTAAAAACATAATACGATAACAAAAATGTGTTGAAGATGCTTTTGTTTTCTCTTTGTCTGTAATATCTAGTTTTTCTTTAAATCTATTTTCAAATACATTGTGCAAAAATATTCGGTAATTGTAAAATTATTATAATAAGTTAAATAAATATCAAAATTGCTAAAATGTTTGGTAATCCCTGCTGTAAGCCTCGAAGCTCTTATTGGAGTCGGAACCCTCAGTTTAAGGTATTTTGATATAGTGAATAAGTCAATAAATTAATATGATAACAAATTATTATAAGTTAATAAAAATTAATATGATAAGCTAATAAATTAATATGATAATTTAATAAATTAATGTGATATATAATGAACATTATTTCTATCATTTAATGGATAAGATAATACAAATTAATACTAATTTATGATATATGATGATCTTTATTTAAAACTAAATGCTTAAAACATATCCATTTTATTACGAAAGGCCAATACTTTTTTCTTCGTTATTTTTTTTCCTGCTTATTTATCTGGATTTAATTATATAAACAGCGATTATATAAATATCAGCTGAACCTTAAGAAAATTCTGATAATTTTAAAATATTCTTACAATATTATGCTAGTTTTTCAGTATGTTGTAAAAAAAAAAAAAAAAAAAAAAAAAAAAAAAAAAAAAAAACATGCATTACAAAATTATTACCCAGAAATAGCAAGAAAGAAGTAAATGAAAAAGTTTGACAATAAATTTTAAAAATGAGAAAGTTTAGAAAATACAATAAAACTTTCAGGCTAAAAATATATATTCATTTTTCTCATATTAACCTCTCTTTTCATTCAAAACTTTTAAATTAAAGGGCAATTCCATGAAAGTCTAAACTTTTAAGTAAAATTTTTTTTTTATGAATTGCATATTTTGATTTCAAAAATATGTTCAAAAATAGTCAAAGTTTATACATTCTTGTTTCATTTTTGATAATTTTAAGTTTTTGGAATCTGCCAGCATTCTAAAGTAATCACATAGCTGACAGGTGAATTGTTCACATTTGAGGTGAAATTGTTTTCTTGAAAAACACTTGTAAAATAAAAGAAATGCATCTTTCTTTTGCAATATTTTGATAAAATTATGCATATAGTGCAATATTAAAGCACTTAAAACGTAGTCTTTAAGTTAATTTAAGTTTCATACATAAAATAAAAGTAACTTTTTTTTGTGTCATTCCGTCACATGTTTTAGTACTATTTTTTAAATAAAAACTGCATTTTAAAATGAAAATGTATATATTTTGGAATATAAAGCAGATGTGGCATAACAATCAATGAGAGATTATAAAATTTTATGCGCGTGATTATTAACTTCCAATAATTAGTGTGACGGAATGACAAATCTTCTGTGATGGAGTGACAAAACGAGTCCTTGAAAAGCTTATTCAAAAATTAAAGAATTATTTCTTTTTCAATTAACCTAATGGCTAAAACTGCTGTTGAAAGACAGGTAGAATGTTGAAAAGGAACAAGATCCCCATGATATGATGAAAGAAAAAAAAAAGACAGAGAAAGGAAGGCAGAGGCGAAAACCTCCTCGACAACAGCTGAACTTAAAAAAAATTTAGATGTGTAAACGCCGTTGTGCAGAGATTGTATAACCAAAGATAAAATCAAATTCTACTAACATCTTCACATACAAATAATTTAAATTTCCCATACAAATGCAGACAGAGTCTTGGTAAAGCTAGCTGTGAAAAAAGTTGTGCACTCATTTCCAAAATCACCAATAAAGGAAGAAAAAAAATTCAATCTTTACTTGAGAAGTATTTAACATCAAACTCAAAAGAAAATAATTTAAGAGAAAAATACTGTCAATGAGCTGTTTATTTTGGTTAAGAAAATTTTCTGTCGAGATGATATTAGTGACACGCCCTCAGGTATGAGGGATCCAGTCATACAAACTCCAATAGAGTAACGAAGAGTGCAGAAGCAATACATGCTTATGGTACTAAAAGAGGCTTTTCATTTGTTTAAAGAAGCATATAATGGTATAAAGTGTATCTTATATCTCATTTTTGTTCTTATTTTCATTTTTGGTAAGTGTATTTCATAAATACCTCACAACACATGCACTTGTAAATATCACGTAAATGTGATTTTGTTTTAAAAAGACGTTGGCTGCTTATATAACGACACCTAATATGCAAAAAAATTTTATGATTTCATAAAGTCAAAGCAACAAATCATTGAAGTTTTGTTTTTGTTCAGCTGGTCACGTGTTACAGCAGCATTTCCAGAAGGAAAAGAGACGTGCACTAGATTCATGTAGATGAGATCAAAATTTTGAGTTATCGTCAAGAGTCTAAATTATGAGCTTATAAGTTATAATCGAAATTAGAATGTTTTTGACCATAACCAAAATTAAGTGTATGATTTGAAAGAAAGACACTTTTTTGAAGAGGAAATGGAAAACATGACAGAGGAGTATGGGGTCGGCTCTTTAATCATTGTCCCGTATTGCGGAAAAAAGAAGGAATATGTGGCGCAAATTACTTTGATAGCCAAAGACGATTTAGATGTTATTAAGTTCTAAGATGGGACGAAAATTAATTTATGTATATATTTTCTGAGAAAAAAGATAGATGTGTCATTGGAAAGTTAGATATAAAACATCTTAAGAGACAACCTAATTTTCATTGTTGAAAATTTTACTAATTCTGTTTATTGGTTATATACGTATTAATCCTGCTTATCTGTTGCATTCTGTTTATCACTTACAAATTATTAAAACACTTTTTAAATGAAGACTTTTTTCTATTGAACTTTTTGTCATTCCGTCACAGCACATTTATGTTAATAACTGCTAGCCAACCAAGAGTCAATTTTCCAAATTCACATTTTACATTGCTTACATATTATACTAAAAGTAAAAAATAGTTCAGAAAAGTAATAGCTGCAAAATTCACAGAAACTAGCACATCTAAGCAGCGTGTCAAAAGCTTGGTTGCCAAAATGTCATTCCGTCACACAAATAAAAAGTTCATAAAATTAAAAAAAAACAAAATAGAAAATCCTTTTTTTTTTAGTTTATGAATCGCATTAAGCCAATATTAATGATTTGCATGAGAAAAAACTCTGTTTATTTGAAATTAGATGCATCAAAACTTCGATTACTTATTATTTTGCAAGTTGAAATGTCATTCCGTCACACATGGAATTGCCCTAAAGCCAAAACATTTCCATATATATATATATATATATTTATAAACTAGCAATTACGCACTACGCATTAAAAATGTATTTAATTAAATTATTAATATAGAAATAAAATAGTAAATACAGTAAGTAATAAAATAGTAAATAAAACTTACACTTCAGTACAAACTTAATAATCTTAAAATTTTAATGTAATTTATATTTATATGCAATTCATTTTGATACAATGTTCTCACTCACGTTGTATCATATTATCGATATCCTAAATCTAATACACTGTTAGAAATCTATTTAATTGTTTTGAATAACAATTTATTTCGTTGTTATGTTACCATATTCAAACAAAATAGTCAAATAACCAGAAAATAGATGGTATTCAAACTGTTAACTGTGAGAAAAACCGTTTATTAACTGCTTTCAGCTAATACGGTTAAACAACCAGAATTTTGATGTGAAAATACCAGATAAACTAGTTTAACCACATTCCAAGGTTTATTTGATAAAAAAAACTCAACCACATCCTAACTTCAATATCCATTAGTTGAAAAGTCTAGCTTTAATGTTCAATTAAACTTTTTCTTTACGATTCTGAAACTATACTAGTAGTAAAGGGGTATAAAACCGCACAGTTTTGTATTCATAGTTTTTTAACTGTACTAGTTGTAAACAGTTTTAAATTCCGTAAATGTAAAAAATGTTCTTTACCGTAAGCATTATGGTTAGTTGGATAGACAGATTGGTGTCGATTATTTTACCGTAATTTTGGAATGAAAATTCTTACAGGGTATGGCTCAAATTTGCTATAATCTTAATTAGGTAATAAATTGAATTTTGTATGATATTTCGTTCAATTCGAACCATTATATCATATATTTAGATTTATGAAATACGATAGTATGGTTTAAGTTAGCTTCATATAACAGTTGCAGAAAATAAAAATAAATGAGGTACAGTGAAACCTGCCATCCTGCCAAGTTGACCACCCTTGTAAGTTGGGCACCTGCATAAGTTGACCTCAATTATCAAGAACGGAATTTTTCCTATATAATATAAAGAAGCAAAGCCTTTGTAACTTGACCACCTGCCTATCTTGTATGTTGACCACTGAAATAAGCAAATTTTGTCTAGGAGTATTATAAAATTCTCTTCTAAAACCCTCATAAGTTGACCAGAAAAAAAAATTCAGAAAATGTTCTGTCATTTTGCAATGTATGTTAAAATTTCACTTGTTTGGTGAAATAGTGTAAAAAGCTAATCCAAACCCTTTTGTGAGTTGACCATCTGGGGAAACTGTAGGGGGGCAGCTTTTGACCATTTCTTTCATTCATTCATTGAAAACAGGTGTGCTAGTTGAAGAGTTTTTCTTCCAGTTGCAATAATGAGTAGATAGTAAGTGTAGTAATAACAGAATAAATTTTAAAGTGTTCAAATAATTTTGTTTTGTTAAAGTTTTCAAATTACATGTCTTCGTGTTCTGATATTTTAAGAAATTATTTTTATTAAACACTTCACATGCATAACTAACGAAATAATTTTTTAAAAAAGTTAGTTAATTATTAGAATTATGTATATGTAACAAATTGAAGTTTATTCAGGTTTAAACACATTTCTTAAGATATTCATTTGGTTATTTGCTAAATAAAATTTTTAAGTCAAGTAAAAAAAAAATTTAAATACATAGCAACATGATATACGAAATGAAAAAGTAAACAATGACCCGCTCCCTCTATAAGTTGACCACTTGTCTAAGTTGACCACTAAAACAATGCACCACAAGTGGTCAACTTTCACAAGTTTTACTGTATGAAATTGAAGCATGTTTTCATTCAAGTTGAAGCAAAAAATTATATATTCAAATTTTCTAAATACGAGAATATGGTTTAACTTATCTTTATATTACTGTTGCAGAAAAATTGAAAATAAGTGGGATATAATATTGAAGCATGTCTTCGTTCAATTTGAACCATAAAATCAAATCATTTATTCAAATTTGCGAAATACAATAATATGGTTTAAAATAAGCTCCATAGTACGGTTGCAGAAAAATTGAAAATAAGTGGGGTATAAAATTGAACCATGTCTTCGTTCAAGTTGAACCATAAAATCAAATCATTTATTCAAATTTGCGAAATACAATAATATGGTTTAAAATTAGCTCCATAGTACGGTTGCAGAAAAATTGCAGTTTTAAAATTTGCAGTTTAAAAGTTTTTAGAATATATTTATTTTTAAAAGTTGGTTTTTTAAGTGTAATTAGACCCATAGTAAAACTTTATAATAATATGCACCTTTTTATATTTATTTATTACGTTATATTTATTTGTTATGATAATTATAAATGAACAACATTTTCAAACAAATGGTACTAGGATTTCAATGGAAATATAATTATATATTTTAATTTGAACAATTGGTTATAATGCTATTGGTTACAGTGAGAAAAAAAAGTATGGTCAAAACTACCAGAATAGGGTAAAATTTGCCGTGTTTCTGGCTATTTTTAAGCACCAAAACGCTCGATAATATTTGGTAATGATTTTGGTGAAATTAAAAATAAATATGATAATATGATTTTATAATATGTGATAAAATTTGGTAATGATTTTGGTGAAATTAAAAATAAATATGATAATATGATTTTATAATATGTGATAAAATTTGGTAATGATTTTGGTGAAATTAAAAATAAATATGATAATATGATTTTATAATATGTGATAATATTTGGTAATGATTTTGGTGAAATTAAAAATAAATATGATAATATGATTTTATAATATGTGATAAAATTTGGTAATGATTTTGGTGAAATTAAAAATAAATATGATAATATGATTTTATAATATGTGATAAAATTTGGTAATGATTTTGGTGAAATTAAAAATAAATATGATAATATGATTTTATAATATGTGATAAAATTTGGTAATGATTTTGGTGAAATTAAAAATAAATATGATAATATGATTTTATAATATGTGATAAAATTTGGTAATGATTTTGGTGAAATTAAAAATAAATATGATAATATGATTTTATAATATGTGATAAAATTTGGTAAATGTAGTAAAAGTTGATAATTTTATCATGACATTTTGTAGAATGTCATAAAAACCGTTTATTCGGTTGAATTTACATTTCAAATCGCTATTTTTTGCTTAATTTTTGGTATTAAAAACTATGATTTTGAAAAACAGAATTTCTGGCAAGCCATATCCTTACTAAAGGAAAAATTAACTAACGAATAGTTTAAATATTGTATATTTTGATTAGTATGACCAGAATCAGAACTTTTCTCCATCCGAATTGTAATTACCATATTTTTCCAGAATTTTATTTTCCGTGTGTATTAATTTTTATTACATTTTACAGAAATAAAACTTTTACGAAATCATCATTTTCTTCAAAAGAGTTTTATAATTTAAAATTCATTTTTTCTCTAAAACGTTCTTGCTTCAAGTTCCAAGTCTTTATTCAAAGTTAAATATTACGATAAGTACTTTATTTTCTCCATGTTTTCTCATAATTTTGTTTGTTTTGTGTTCATTCCAATATTTACTTTACAAACACTTTTTTTTAGAAGAAAAAAGGTTTTTCTTTCAAACTTAAAATGAGTCCAGCGCATGCATTCAAAGTGATTTATGTATTTCTAAACATTATCTAGAAATCATTTACATATCTATTTTCGCAGATATGTAAATTTTATGTATAACTTTAAAATAATATCTGATAAATAGTTATTAATTGGAATAATTCTGAATTAAAATTTTTACGAAATCATAATTTTTTTCAGAGAGTTTTATTACTAAAAATTTATCTTTTTTAACTGTCTTATAATGCCTTATGTATCTTTTATTCAGTGTTAAATATAACGATAAACAAATTCTTTACTCTGTTTTTTGCACCTATTTTTATATTCATTATTCATTATCATTAATTCATTATTTTACAAACAATGTTTTTTTAAGAAAAATATAAATTCGCAAAGGAAATCTATATCTATATATATATTTCTCTTACACGGCACCAAAAAAAGCCTCATTACAACTTCCCGAATGGCAACGTTAGTAAAATCGACCAATGATTGCATCTAAAAATGTCACATGCCAAATCTAGCTGAGGTGGCTCAGCATATAGCACTTTTAAAAACGGAAACAATAACCAGAGTGAGCATTATCAGGTTGTTCAATTCAGCTGAGGCAAAAATAAAAATAAACAACTTAAAAAATAAAAATGCTGTTGCAAGCCATAGAATTTTTTGAAAGTTAACTTAGGGGTTAGCGGTTGATGAGCGCCACCGAGCAGGGGGCGAAGCCTCCTAGTCAAATATAATTTCCAAAATATAAATAATTGTTCAGTACTTGCATTTTAAGTGATTTATGTATTTCTAAATATTTCTAGGAAATCATTTACATTCCTATTTTAGCAGTGATATTTAACATAGTATCTTCTAAGTAATTACTAATCGGAAAAATTCTGAAATAAAATTTCTAAGAAATCATAATCTTCTTAAAAAGAGTATTAATTTAAGAAATTATTATTTGTTTTTTAAATTTCTGATTTCATAGTTTATGCATTTTTTATTCAACGTTAAATACAACTATAAACACTTCATTCTTTCTATTTTTATTTATTCTATATTCATTCCACTCTTAAAAAAAATATATGTATAAATTTCTTCATCGTTTTTTTCTTCTTTTTTTCTCTCCAAAATATCGAATGAATTCAGCGCATGCATTCAGTATTTCTAAGCATCATAAGTAAATCATTTACATTTCTATTTTTGCAGCAAACTTTACAATAATATCCCTTGAGTGATTAAATATTAAAATTTTCACTCTTCACAACCTTTCTATTGAAAGTAGTTCATCGGTGTATGAATGGAAAACAAAGCGAAAAATCATTACTCCAAAAATCCCTCCACCCTCAGTGAAATCCGAAATATCCCCGAACTCACCCGAAAATCCCTGAGTCTGGAGTCCACTGCGCATGCGCGACCTCCATCGCCTCAATTTTGTCCTCCTCGTTCCTGTCCAGTCTCCATTTCCGGAAAAGTGGGAAAACCGTTTTGGAGTTGTCTCTTTCAAATGCATCCTTATTTGCTATCGTTCTGAGTTATATTCTAACAAGTGAGGGCTTATTATTTATTGTTGGCGATAATTTACGCTTCGTCGCTATCGATTGGAACATTTATTAGTTCTTTTTACTGGAAAAAGTTGTAGTTCATGGTCAGCCTACGCACAAGACTCCGGAATTTTCCTTCAAAGAAGACAAGTCTACGTTGGGGAGATTCTTGCGTCAGATTTTTCCCGTTTTCCTTGACCTTTCAGTGATTTGAAGCTGTTTTATTTTCTATCATCAATTCACCGGTTCAAAGCAAAACTTTGTTTCTTATTTTAAAAATGTTGAAACACTGTCTTTAGTTATTTCGCCAAACAACAACTCCTGAATTGTCCCACATCACCTATCGAATTTCCGGAAAAGTGGGAGGAGAGTCTTGATATTAGTAAGTGCAAAATTCTATTTATTACTGTTTTTTTTAGAACATTAACAGTTGCTTATATTTATCTGTGAAGAACACTAAATCCTAATGGCATTCTCTTAAATTCACACGAATTAATAAGTAATAAATACAACTTATTAATTTAATTGTTACCTTTCTCTTTGTTCTTATGCCCATTTGTTGAAAAAATCTAAGTGTATGTTGTTGATTGTATATTTTTTCCGTAAAAAAAGTAAATGTTCAATATATTTCAAAAATCGCTCGCGTCAATTCAAAAATTTTAAGAGATATTATTATTATTGTAAGTCTAAATTATTCACTATAATCACTTTGCTTTTATTTACATTGGATGTAATAGTTAAAGTTTACGTTGCTGATTGTATACTTTTACTTCAAAAAAAGTGAACATTCAATATATTTTAAAATTCGTCAACGTGAATTGAAATATTTTAAGAGATAAATTATTATTTTAAATCTAATCACTCTGCTCTGATTCACATTTGCAGTAAAAGTTAAAATGTACGTTTTTGATTTTCCCATAAAAAACGTAAACATTCAATATATTTTAAAAATAACTTGCAAGAAGGGAAAAACTTTAGAGATGAGTCATTAATGTATGGTTAAATTATTCACGTTTGCTGTATTGATTTTATTGTAAATATTTTGGTGTGTATTTCACGCTCCATAAATTTAAATATTTATGCTCTCATGAACTCATACATCATAAAAAACAAAAGTATTTATTAAATTATTAACTCTTTTTTTTTATTATTCGCAATTGTTGCAAAAGTTGAATTAGATATTTGTTACGTAATTTATACTTTTAATCGTAAAAAAAGCAAACATTAATTTTTTCTTTTAACTTTTCAAGAACTCAAGTATTATAAGAGATAAAAAATTAATTTAAGTATTAAATTCCATCTTAGCATTATTCACATCCGCTGCGGAGACTTTAATATTTCATACATTTTAGAATATTTTTTAGAACAAATAAACATATTAAAGGCTTTTTTTAAAAATTCGAATAAATTCAATGCTTTTAAAGTGGAATAATTAATTTATGTCTCATTACCATGTTAGCTATATTCATGTCTTTGAGTTGAATTTATTGTTTTCATATTGGAATATATTTCATACCACTCATGTTAAAAATGAATTAAAATATTAAGTTTACCTTATTTTATGTATCTTAAGTAATCTATTACACATTTTTTAGTCACAATTTTTTAGTAGTTTTGCTATGATATTTATTGCGATGACTTCATTGTATAACATAGTAATAGTATAACAAACTACTATCGATTATTTATTATTTTTAAATTATTTAATTTTGATGTTGTAATATTAACTTTTGGTTTGATAATCGCTGTTTTTTTTATTTAATTTTGGGCTTCAATATTCAAGGAAAACATTTTTCAAAAAAGAAAAAAAATAATAAAAAATTTGATACCTAAATAATAAACTTCTTCCTTTTAGGACGTTTGAAAATTTATTTTGAAAATTTTTCACGATGATGCTTGACGATTAAATACTTAGAAAATCAAGATTATTAATACAATCATTGGCATTCTAACAGAAAGTTATGATGCATTCATGTCAGATCCTAGATCTTAAAAAATACATCATTATTTTTTTAAAAGGAAATATTAGTATTTTAAATTGTTAAAACAATTTAAATCAATTATATCACAGGTATTTTCCATATAATATGTTCAAAATACTTATAAAGTGTACTAATAATATGAAATGAATTTGACATTCTTTTTTTATGAAAATTATTGCACTTGACGGTATATATATTGATAACTAGGTTAATTTTTAAGTGTTCAGTTTTTTGCCAGACTTTTTTTAAATTTGTATTAACTATAGATAAGAAATAAATGTTATAACTACATAAATGAGGATAAATGTTATAAACATATAAATGAAAATAAATGTTATAGATGTCAAAAAAGGTGAAAAAAATTTTAAAAACTATTGTGCATGCGAATACCATTTATATTTAAAGTCACGAATTCGAAATTATAAATTTCAAAATTGCTCCATTTAATTGTTCCATAATTCCTTCCTTTTTATTTCTGTTCTCCTACTTTTAAAGTGTTTTTTTTTTTCTAAAAAATAATGTCGTTAGATTAATATAGCTTTTGGCAAATAAAGTTTAAAGTGATTGTGACTCTAAAAAAATTAACTATAATTTAAACCTTGTACCTTGCTTGCGATTTTTTAAATTCTTAAAAAATGGTTTTACAATTATAATAGAATAATTTTTACTTCTAATTTAATGTCTTAATATACTTACTTATCTAAGTCTACTGCATTAATAAACGGATAGAAAAAAAAATTTAATAATATTTACAATTGAAAATTATTAAAAGTTTTCAGTTATATAATTTTTAACAAGATACAAAATTTTAGTCTTGTTGTTATTGATCTAAAATATGCTAAATATTGTTGATGAAATAAGGTAAAGTCACAAAAAAATAGTCTGGACAAAACTATTAGAATATGGTAACATTTGCCTGGCTCCATGAAAATACCAAAAAGCTGGGTAATTTTTACTGTGTTACTTTTGTAATAAATTTTGTAAAATTAGCGACAAAATATGGTTTTTCAATATGTGATAAAATTTGGTAATTTTATCATGGCATTATAAAGCAGGGCATGAAAAGCATTTCCTGGTTAAATTTACTTTTCAGTTTTGTATTTTTTACTAAATGTGGGGAAATAAGAACTATAATTTTGAAAACCAGAATTTCCGATAAGCCATAATTCGTATAAATGGAAATACGAATGTGATGTAAAGTTTGAATGGAAATGAAAGTTTTAAATACTGTATATTTTGGTTTTATTTTGAATTTCTTTATTATTATGGTTATTTATTAAGGTCAAATTATGTTTTTTTTTTAAACATAGAGCTTATTATTCTAAAAATAATACTTTTCAAACATAACTTATAAAAAAACACTTGAGTTATAGAAAGCCACGTTTCAGTTCTACTAAAATCAACACGTGTGCTTATAGCACATGCACATATTTCGACAAAAAACTTTTGGGCGAACTCATGTGTATCAAATCGAATTACAAAAAATTAAAGCATATTTTTTAAGAGCGCTCTTCTAACGTTGATGAGATATTATTAAATTTGGATTTTTCTTGATCATGTACAGTTTAGTCAAATTTAATTAATATTCATTCATGCTGCAAAATAACAACCTATTTATAAACACGAATGAAGCTACCTTACTGAAAATCGAAATTTTTCCAAATCATACTAAAGTGAAGTATTTTATTGTAACTGCTGAATAGAATGTAATAAAATTTACACGTACAGAGGTTCTTAAAGATTTGTAATCCACAGGCCTTTTTGAATGACATTTTCTTTTCCTCGGGATGCAGGCCCCAATCCAATCTCAAACATTTTATGTCATTTTTGAGATTTAACTTCTAGCTCAATAATCTCAAAAGCACTACATTATAATTAATGCTGAAGATGTATTGCTCTTTTTTTTCAATAAATGGTCTCGTGAATATATGGCGTTAAACATTTATAGGATAGAAAAAATAAAATAATAAAATATTGAACTAAAAAAAAACTTCCAAACAAATCAAATTATAATGTTTGCTGTAATTTTTTTTTTCAAATGAAAGAGGCACAGTTGTTTTGTACAATTCCAGGACAAAAATGGTGGATTTTCTGTTGGAAAATTTTATTTTAATGTCCACTTTTACACTAAATTTGTGTCCCACAGTGGACTGATCGTTAAGACACGGTTCCCAGCAGATCACCGAAGTCAAGCATCACTGGCTGCGGTCAGTGTGCGGGTGGGTCACCACTTGGATCAGTCTGCATAGGGACCGAGGGTGTGCGGTATTGGTCCTCGTTAAACTGTGCTATCGTAAAGTGCTCGACTTCGCGTGCAGGTCGTTGGGCTACCGAAGCAGGGGTGCCATCCCCTCTGCAGAGGATCAAAATTGTGATGGCATGTCTTCGGATCTTCCTCAGGGATGTTTCCCAGACCATCGCCAATAGCCCATTGTGTAGCTCTAGTGCGACGTAAATAAACAACAACAACAACACTAAATTTGTTTTTATTCCTTGTTTTTGAAACTTGTTTTCATAAATATGTTTTTAAGGAATTAAATATTGAATTGCTCTGTTTATAGTTGATATCAAAATGTCCTGAACCCCTGGTACGGGCTAAACGCGCGACTTGCAGAAAACAGTTTTAAAATTCTCACACTGTAAAAAATTTTGAAATATACTTCGATGGAAAGTACCGACACTCAAGATGCCAGTATTTTGAACAAAAAAAATCGGATGTACCGTAATTTTTACAGCACTATTTACTATAAAATTCTTGACTCACTGTAGTTAAATAAATATATCTGAAAAAATTAATGTTTAAAATTTTACAGTAATAATGAATTTTGTGGTAAAATGGATTTTACAGTTGCTGCACTCGAGGTGCCAGTACTTTTTCCTTAATTTTATAAAGCGCCCACCAATAATATAAAAATGTCTATAATTGGAATTGTAGACGTCTAATTTGTTTCATTGAATTTTATTACGAAAAATTTTTAATTGCAGTTATTTTAAAAACAATGAAAATTTTCCGGTTTATATTCTAATATACTAATAATACATACTAATATACTAATAATATAAACTAATACTAATAGTGTGAAGTAAAACATTATAGAAAAAAGTAAATCACTCAAAAATGTTCATGGTAATGACTTAATCATTTTAAAAATGTATATTTTTACTTTAAAAAATCACACACAAAGTTTTTTTTTTTTTTTTTATAACATCATGTTTTTAACAGGCATCATTTAAGTAACAATTGGGAAGATTTTCAACAATTTTTGAAAAAGTAATTTTAGACTCTTTTGAAAATTGTTTTTACAACCTTCAATGAATAAAAAAAATTTTTTTTGATCTGAGAAACATCTCAGAGGATGATCCGAGGACATGGTCTCACAATTTTGATCCTCTGTAGAGGAGATGGTTCTTCCGCTTTGGTAGATCAACAGCCTGTGTGCGAAGTCAAGCACTTTACGGTAGAACAGTTTAGCGTGAACCGACACAGCGCACCCTCTGTCCTTATGCAGGCTGATCAAAGTGGCCATCCACCCACTTACTGGCCACAGCCAGTGATGCTTGACTTCGGTGTTCTAATGAAAACCGATCAGTTCATTGCCAGACTCTAAATAAGTAAATAATGTATAAAAGTTACGAAAACAAATTAACGGTAAAATAAAGTTAAGAACGGAAATGGTAAGTTAAAGAATGAAGTTAAAATAACTTAAAACATTTTCAGAAGCGCTTTATTTAGACTTAGAATTTCAAAAAAAAAGACGGATTTTTTAAATGAATTTATTTATTGAAAAAGTAAAGGATTCAAAAAATAAAAAATTAATAAACGTTTCGAAAAAATAAACAGTAAAGTAAACGTCGAAAAGGAAATATTGAGTTAATGAATAAAGTCCACTGCGACCTCTAAATAAATAAATAATGTATGAAAGTTTAAAAAACAAATTAACAGTAAAATAAAGATGAGAACGGAAATGGTAAGTTAAAGAATGAAGTTAAAATAACTTAAAACATTTTCAGAAGCGCTTTATTTAGACTTAGAATTTCAAAAAAAAAGACGAATTTTTTAAATGAATTTATTTATTGAAAAAGTAAAGGATTCAAAAAATAAAAAATTAATAAACGTTTCGAAAAAATAAACAGTAAAGTAAACGTCGAAAAGGAAATATTGAGTTAATGAATAAAGTCCACTGCGACCTCTAAATAAATAAATAATGTATGAAAGTTTAAAAAACAAATTAACAGTAAAATAAAGATGAGAACGGAAATGGTAAGTTAAAGAATGAAGTTAAAATAACTTAAAACATTTTCAGAAGCGCTTTATTTAGACTTAGAATTTCAAAAAAAAAAGACGAATTTTTTAAATGAATTTATTTATTGAAAAAGTAAAGGATTCAAAAAATAAAAAATTAATAAACGTTTCGAAAAAATAAACAGTAAAGTAAACGTCGAAAAGGAAATATTGAGTTAATGAATAAAGTCCACTGCGACCTCTAAATAAATAAATAATGTATGAAAGTTTAAAAAACAAATTAACAGTAAAATAAAGATGAGAACGGAAATGGTAAGTTAAAGAATGAAGTTAAAATAACTTAAAACATTTTCAGAAGCGCTTTATTTAGACTTAGAATTTCAAAAAAAAAGACGAATTTTTTAAATGAATTTATTTATTGAAAAAGTAAAGGATTCAAAAAATAAAAAATTAATAAACGTTTCGAAAAAATAAACAGTAAAGTAAACGTCGAAAAGGAAATATTGAGTTAATGAATAAAGTCCACTGCGACCTCTAAATAAATAAATAATGTATGAAAGTTTAAAAAACAAATTAACAGTAAAATAAAGATGAGAACGGAAATGGTAAGTTAAAGAATGAAGTTAAAATAACTTAAAACATTTTCAGAAGCGCTTTATTTAGACTTAGAATTTCAAAAAAAAAGACGAATTTTTTAAATGAATTTATTTATTGAAAAAGTAAAGGATTCAAAAAATAAAAAATTAATAAACGTTTCGAAAAAATAAACAGTAAAGTAAACGTCGAAAAGGAAATAGTGAGTTAATGAATAAAGTCCACTGCGACCTCTAAATAAATAATGTATGAAAGTTTAAAAAACAAATTAACAGTAAAATAAAGATGAGAACGGAAATGGTAAGTTAAAGAATGAAGTTAAAATAACTTAAAACATTTTCAGAAGCGCTTTATTTAGACTTAGAATTTCAAAAAAAAAGACGAATTTTTTAAATGAATTTATTTATTGAAAAAGTAAAGGATTCAAAAAATAAAAAATTAATAAACGTTTCGAAAAAATAAACAGTAAAGTAAACGTCGAAAAGGAAATATTGAGTTAATGAATAAAGTCCACTGCGACCTCTAAATAAATAAATAATGTATGAAAGTTTAAAAAACAAATTAACAGTAAAATAAAGATGAGAACGGAAATGGTAAGTTAACGAATGAAGTTAAAATAATTTATAACATTTTCAGAAGCGCTTTATTAGAAATTTTTAAAAAAAAGAATTTTTTTAATGAGTTTATTGATCAAAAAAAGGAGCGAAATCGAAAAATAAATAATTAATAAAAGTTTTTAAAAAATAAACAGTAAAATAAACGTCGAAAAGGAAATGATAAGTTAATAAATAAGTAATTTAAAATACTCTTAATGGCACATGTTTGTGACTGAGAATATTTAAAAAAAAGAACAAATATTAATAAAATTAATGAATAAAAAATGTAAAAGGAAGGAAAAAATAAATAATTTCGAAAACCATTTTTTTTCTAAAAATAGTAAATGCATATCGATACATCTTACAAAACCTTTCTCTCTCAATGAAGTCTAATTTTAAAAACACAATTCAAAACTATATTATCGTTTCTAAAAGTGAGCCAGTGAAAAATAGAAATATCGAATTTCCTTAAATCATGTAAAATCTCTGCTTTATGTTCTATCCTTTCGTGCCTGCTTTATGTTTCTCCAATCAATTCAATACACCCTTTCATAAATACTCGACTAAATGGAATGTCGGCACCTTCTCAATAGAATAAATAATGTCTTATAACTTATTATAAAGTGTCTGAAGAGATCGAATAAATTACAAACACTAATTGCGCAAATTCTTAATAACACTTAAGACGACGTGAATTTCACGTGTTGAAAGTGTGAAAAACAGTATAATATTCTTCTTCCAGAAGAAATTAGAAAAAAATAGAAGGACATTGTAAAAAAATCCTGATTAAATTACAGTATAAAGTACCGGCATTTTGAGTAAATCATCCGTAAAATCAATTTTGCAGTAAATCCACTTTTACCATGAAAAAATATTTATTTAATACATGTGATTCGGATACTTTATGGTAATTATTACTGTAAAAATTAAAGTTTATCAGATTTTTATTCCGTAGCATGTTCCATTAAAGATGGATATAACGGAAAAAAATATCGTCAACCTAAATCTCGATAGTTTTTACCGTAATTTAATCCAGAAATATTTTTTAGAGTAAGACATCTATCAAAAACGTATAAAAAATTTAAAACATGTAATTATTCAATTAAGAAAATTTTAATTAGTCAAAAAAAAAGAATGTTTAAAAAAAACGATTTTTGATCTTTAAATAAAAAAACAATTATTTTTATCAAGGCAGTCATCTTTTACACTTAAATGATAAATACCTAAAAGCCATGATTTAAAAATTTGATATCAATCTAATTTACAGAAAGATATATGATTATTTACATATTTAGGTTAAAGAAAAGTTTTTTTTTCCCTACCTTTTGTTAAAACTACTCGCTATTTAAAATAAGTAGTTATTTTATTGTAGAAAAACACTAATTCTAACGCATTCATACTATTTTACACAGAGAAAAATATTATGATAAAAATACTGTAACGTGTAATATCTCTGAAAAAAATAAAAGCATAATTCTGGTAAAAAAAAAGCAAAATATACTGTTATAAACCAATTTTTCCGTTCATATGGTAACGGTATATCAGAAATTCTGGTTTTCAAAACTATTCTTATTACCAGACATTTAATACAAAAATGCAGAACTAAAAAGTGAATTTAACCGAATAGAGGGTTTTTCTGCCATGCTCTAAGTTATCATGATAAAATGACCAAATTTTACCACATTTACCGAATTTTATCACATTTAATAAAACCATATTGTAGTATTAATTTTACCGAAATAATTACTGAAGGACTTCTTTAAAGGTTGCTGAGGTTTTGGTGTTCCCATAGAACCTGAAACATGGTAAATTTTTCCATATTCTGGTAAATTTTACCATATTTTATTTCGTTGTTATTTTGACAAAAGAGAAGGCAAAAACAAATATCGATTCTACTGATAAGAATAATAGTAGTTTTGAAAATTTTAATCAGAAAAAGAACATTAATATCCTTTAGATTTATATTATCAACAATTTTTAAAAATGCACACTTGTGAAAAATAATAAAAAATACAACTTAGCTCGCTTCTTCCCATGCGCTAGTTACTGACATTTTTGTTGTAACTCTTCTTTATATTTCTGCTATTTTTTTCTCAGTTATAGTTACTATTTCTTATTCATTAAAAAAACAATAAAATTGCTTATATATTTGCTATCTCATTAAATCAAATATTTGTTGTTGTTGTTGTCGTCAATCATTAAGGCAGAGGGAGTGCGGCTGTTCTTGTTTTCCAGTGGCGTCATCTATGGCCAAGAACTCGCCTTCTGCCACACACGAACGTCACAACCGTTTATAGGGCAGACCCATTTATTCGTCCACATATCCTAATTTTGACCTGAACCGGAGAACGACCAATCTATAATTCAGTACCCCCAGAGGTATTGATTTATTATGGAAGCATGGAGGACATTGTAACCCTACAGATTTATCGTGCACCAGACACCATTTACTACACGGGGAGTCTTCGGCCGGCTGGATTCGAACTTCCGTTCTCACAAACTAGAGTCCAGCGCCCTTCCAACCAAGATATCCCGGTCATAATCAAATATTTAGATATTTGATTTGATGTTTTATATATTTGATTATGTATTACCTTTTGATGCCTCATATTTAATTTTGTGAATTTAAATATTTGAACTACTTGTTTTTTCTCCGATAGTCAAGTGGTGGTCAGTGATCGAATAATGATTTTATTATTATTTTTTTATGGATTGTATATGTTGGCGTGGCATTACAGTCTTTGAGTGTTGAGAATTTCTCTTCTTAAGGCTTAAAACTTTTCAGATTATCATTTTTGCCCCTTTCGTTTTTAATATTTTCATAATTGAAAAATAACGAATCATAATGCTGCATTTTTATTTTTATGTATCTTAGATTCTCACGCTATTTATAAATATACTAATTATTTATTTGGAAAACCTATACGAAAGCAGTTTTAAGTAAATCGGAATAAATATAAGTAATAAATATTAACTTATGTAAATGCGTCCTATTTAACAATTATTTAGAAAGTTCAATATATTTTAACTAAGTTCAGCATAAATTATTTTTAATTTTAATTTCATAAAAAAGTCGTCAAATGTAGCGTTAAAAAACCATTGTTTGTCAAAATTCTTACAATATTATGAAAACAGGTTGTTCTGGCCCTGGTAATTCTTAAAATTAGTTTTGCCGCAACTATAACCAAAATTAACTCTTTACTTTTTAAATAAATTCTCTTAATTTTTTTCTCTTTATGTTCTTACCATAGAATATTTTTTCAGTATACATAGGCTAAGATTAACATAGAAACCTTTAAGTAATTTCATATTTATACGATTTAAAAAAAAAATTTTTTACAATCACGGGAGCTTTTTTTTAAAAAAAAGAAATCCAACTTATTTGCTTTTTAATTTAAAATAAATTGTTCTTCTTGTGCATAAATTATACAAGTTTTTGTTGAAAAAAACGCAGACCCTGTTTAAAAAAACTTTTTCTCAAACCAGGTTTATTTAAGGGGACTTTAAAAGTTACTTACATGAATAACATATGTTAGACACATTATTAGTAAAAAGAAAACCTTCTACGAAACTTTACGACCAGTTTGAAGAAGAAAAAAAAAAAGAAGTTTTGGAGTTAGAAGTTTTGAAGTATGACCTTAATATCGTTACAATTTGGAGAAACCTTAATATGGTGCTATGTTTAAGCGTAATGCTGTTTTTCTTAAGCCTGATTACACGATACTATGTTTCAACTTAAACGAAAACATGACAAAGTTATGCACCTCAGTAAAGTTGCAGAAAATTTTAAACCGTATTACAGTTAAAGGTACCGTTATTTTCGCTTAACCCTGAATCAATTTTTCTTAAAACACAAAAGTTCTTCTACGCAAAATAAAAATATTTTGTTTCACTTAAATATTTGCGAATCTTTCAAGCAGAAACAATGCAAAATGTTTTAATAAAATAAAATCTTTCCGTTCGTAAAATAATAAAGAGAAAACGTTTAAAGATGCCTTAATTAAAAATATTCATTAAATTAAATGAATAGTATCTAAAATATATAACACAATATGAAAAAGGTCATTTGAAGACAATATATAAATAGATTTCATGCTACATGAGTTTTTCTTTGTCTATAAGTTTGTAATCCTCGCAGATGTTTCTTAGGCTGTTGCTCTAAGTGAAAAGAAGAAAAGTATTGAATTTTTCATATCGATCGCTTATCATAAGAAAACACGCCTCTTACACATGCAGTGCACGCTTAATTTTTTTTTTTTTCACTTTAGCTGCTAATCGATTGGTAGTCCTTTGCTGAAACATTAAACAAATGGTAAATTTGCCTAGTGGAAAGTATAAAATGTAATAAACTATTATTAAGTTAAAAACATAGTAACATATCCGAATATTGTTGTTGATCTAATAATGGGATCTTCACGATATAAGATTCAATTTTAGTGGTTGAAAGGAGTGATTTCAAATATGCTAATTAATTAGAGCGTGGGATATTTGAAGTTACGAAATTCGACACAAAAAAGTACTTTCTCCGAATAAACATATCTTTGCTGTCATGAATTCGGATTTAGGACTCTGAAAATATAGGGAGTAACCGCAATCTGGGAAATATGGTTCTCATAATTTGGTAAGGAAAGCGGTTCGAGGTTCAGACCCCCTTTATGATAATTTTACTTTTTGCTTGTCTTGGCATATCTCGAAAAATTGTTAAACGAATTGAGAAAAATTTTAGCACACAATTATGAAATTCTTCAATCCAAAAATAATTTCATGCAAAAATAAATTTCATAAAATATTTATTATTTATTACTATTTTATTTTTGTAAATTATACTGTCTTTTAGCCTTGTTTTAAAATATGTAATTTTACATAGCAAAATACAATGCTATATTAAAAATCCTCCTAAAAGTCCTATTATATTGTGGTTGCCCCTGTATACAAATTTATACAGCCTACCTCCTATATTTTGGGTCAGAATTTATTGTCCATGAAAAAAAAGATATGTTTATTTAGAGTAAGCACGTTATTTAGTCTGATTTCGTAACTTAAAATCAGTATTAATTCATTATCATATTTGAGGTCACTACCCTCAACCATTTAAATTGAGGTCCAGAACGGAAAGATTCGATCATTAGATCAAAAGTTATTCAGGGTGGGTCCGTTTATTTTTTGGGCACTGTGTAGTGCGCAGTTCTGTACAGTGTACGAACGAACTTTTGACGAACTTTTTAACTAATTTTAAAACTTTATTGCAGTGAATTATCTGATTTCTTAGGCAGAATCTTGTAAACCATATATTTTTTTAATCTTTATTCGTTTGTCTATACTCTATTTTTCAAATCAATAACAACAGAACTATTCTTGTTTTCTAAAAGTTTTTCAAGCCTAAAATGATTAATTGCTGTTGGGGTGGACATTTATGGGTAGAAACTATTATTATCTACCCAGAAATAAAATTTTAGGTTTATGTCCCGAGTCCAACAGCTAAAAATATCAAGAATACTAATACAAACTTTTTATTATATGAAGACTTTCAGACTAAAAGAATGAACCATACATAGTTAAGTTTCTTTTCTTCCATTCCATCAGACAAATTGAAGTATGATAAGAGAAACGCACTGTTGAAACTATTCTTTAATTCCATTTGCACTACGGAAATTCGTATGCTTTCGTAATTCAGATTCGAATGTTTTCCTAATTTTCTATCAGCATAAGAGAACGAAATCTTGCTTATTCATTGTCTAGACACGATAAAGCCTTTAAAGTATGGATGATACTTCAATTACAAACCTTTTCAAGAATTAGAAAAATTGTCGATCTTTTATATGTTTAATCAATGTAATGTACTGGAAAAGAAAAGAGAATACATGCTTCGCACTTTTGGATATAAAAATTTTAAATCTTAATTAAAATTTTATTTGAATTTTTAGATTTAAGCGGTGATAAAGATGTTTATATTTGAAGGCTGTGCAGTCTCTGTTTAATAAATTATGCAAAAAGTTCTTAAACATTTAGGTAAAACGTAACAATCCTTTTGTTAATTAAACCCGTTTAATAAAAACTCTTTATCCCCGACATGAAAAAATCGAAAATTACCTGATGCACTTCTTTAGTCGAAGGAAATCGTCGAGCTGCGTTCGAGAACTTTTTGCATAACTGTTTTTCGAAGGCTCCGTCATAATATGAAATGATGCTTTTCTGGGAATAATATGATATTTTCATAACTGCTGTGAGTTTGCAACTGTTACTCATGACTGTTAGGTCAAGTTCAGCCTTTGTAAAGCCAGCGCTGTCTACGCTTATTTTGAAAATGGCGCAAAACGTAAATATGGAGAAAAGTCACAGATTCTTGAAAATGAAAAGCGATTGTGGTCTAATTTTGCTCCAATGCTTCATTACCCTGAGCTCATAAAAATTTGCAAAAACTGAAAATACTGCAGTGATTTTGATAATTTTCAACTACGTGGGAAAATGTCGCCAAATTGGATATTTTTAAAAAAGTTGAATAATTTTTATAATATTTAAGTTATTTCATGTTTTAAAGCCCAGATAATTCTTCACGACAAGATTATATATATAGTTTAAAATCATTGCATTGCTTTAAGTGTAATACACTGAAACTAAGGCTTTTTTATTTTCCTTAGCGGCAGTGCTTAAGACACCAAAAATAATCGCAGAGGGGAGAGGTCAGGATTTTATGGTAGGTGCTTGAGTGCCCCTCATTTAAATGCGTACATTTTCTACAGCATGGCATATATGGCATGCAGTCGTGTGTAATTATGAAACATTATTCCTTCCCAAATCTATTTTGTTATCGAGTCTAATTGCGACAAACAACTTTGAACGACATTTTTAAACGGTGGTTTTAATCATATAATTTCTTCATTCTGTGTTAAGTGAGTATAGGTTTTTGTCCCTTGGCAGCGAACAAAAATATAAAATTACTTTTAGCGTTAACTTTTCTCGTCTAAAGGGTTCATTATTTTCCGAACGCACTTTGAAACACATGTCAGTGCTTTCACCTAAGTTTAGATGCCTGTGCTTTGATACCGGCACCAGCAACACACTGATTTGAATATACCTTGTAGCGATACCTTTTTAAAAGTTTGAATATCAATATATTCAAAGTATTTTAGACTTTTTCTCCCTCAAATATTGATGAAAGACCCCAAATGTATGAGTTCTTTTAACTTTACTTTTGATCAGGAATTTGGAATTAAGTAATAAGGGTGGTTATTACAAAACACCTAGAGTATAGAAGATGCACGTAGGGAATATATATTGAAGCCTGTAATTTTTCTCATCTTATCAAAAACATGCCTCATTGAAATCTGAAATGATGCAGCAATGATAGAACGATGAAATCGGATGTTTCATTTCTCAGAAAATATTGAATCAAAGTTTTATATTCAAAAGCTTTTTTAAAAAACTTCTTCCTTCTTACTGTGGTTTAAAAGTTAGATAAAAAGGTTTTTTAGAAATTTCGGAAAACTGAATTTTTTTATTGCACTTTGAAGTTTCATTTCTTGTGTCATACCATTAATGTTTAATTTTAAAAAAATATCTGAGAATTTAAAAAGAAAATAAATTCAGAATTTTGTATTGTTAATGAATTTTTTTCTAAAATTTATAACATTTCATTATTTAAATTAAAATTAAAAATTACTTTTTCTCATTTAAAATTAAATGAATGATTATGGACTTTGTACATGAGAATAAGGAGAAAGAAACATATCAAGTGCGTCATTTTAAGAAGAAAAAATAAAAGGAATAGAAAAGGGGAAAAAAATTTGTATTTTACATTTTAAAGTTTTAAAAGTTTACTTTCTAAAATCGAATGAATGAACAACGGCATAAAATGTATCAAAAGAAATAGACCTTAATAAAATGTGCGTGCGCTTTGACAAATTGAAAAGAAAAAAACTTTTATAAAAGATTCAGTTTTTTTCCGAAAAAGAAATATAAACTATTTTTTTCATTCAAATTTACAAATTACAGTAATTATTACTGTAAAAGATACGGTTTATCAGATTTTTGTTCCGTTTCGGTAAAATTGGATTTTACAGTAAAAAATACTGACACCCTCAGTGCCAGTACTTTTTACCATAATTTGATCCGGAAATTTTTGCAGTGTATATATTTATTATTCGTGTTTGAGCTCCGCTCAAATCATGAAAATAAGCTATTTAAATGAGTTTGGATAGTCAGTTTTGTTAGTTAAATAATACTTGAATAAGAAATTAAAATGAATATTCACTAACATTAAAATGCTCTTAATATATTCTAGTCTGAAAATACCTCAAAAGTATAAAAATAATTTTGCATTTTCAAATATACCGTGCACTGTATTAACACCTGTTTATGTATGAGTAATATCGGAAAAGTATTCTTTTTTTAAATAGTAAATGGAAATTTTAAATTGTGTAAAGATAATCCTTGCTACTATGGCAACAGCAGCATTCAACCAATCTCTTTTCAATTCTCTTTAACGTCAAAGTTTTTTTTAATTTTTTTTAAAGGAAGAAAAGAGGCATAAGGTCAAACGATCAGTTTGATCTTAAAATCTTCGCTTTAAATACATTCAATTTTCTTTTAATTATAATGATAATATTTTGTATTTAAATTTTATTCTGAATATTTTTTGATCAATTAATAAAAGAAAAAATTACATAAAACAATTAATTAATAATGTATTTTATGCATAATAGTTTAAACAATTTCATTAGCATATCTAGACATGTCAAACTATGTTTAAAAACTGTAATTAAGCATTGTGTTTCATTAATAAGTCGTAAATATAATTATGCAAATTATTTTACATGTAAGACTATTGAAATAGACATTTGATTTTAATGTTTATTCAACGCCAAAAGGCAAATTAATTTTTTACTTATATTCTTTTAAAGCAAAATTAAGAACAGAACTTGCATTGTAGTTCTCAATAAGGACAGAAGTTAGTTAATAGTAGTTCATTACACAAAGCGAATTAAATTATCGATGTACTTTATTTGTAAATTTTAATCAAATTTTATACTTTATAAATAAGTACTAAATATAGTTATAAAAAGCACAGATGTAATTACATCATGCTTTTACAATTTATAAATTACACATGTACGACTATTTAAATGTATTAAATGTTTGATGTTAGTTTATTTATATTCAATGCCGAATTAATTACAAAATAATTCTTTATTCATACATTGTTAGAATTTTCATTCTAAAAATACGTCAAAATAACCGGCTGTAGTCTGTGCATCCAAATTGACAGTAAAGTTTACAAATAGGAACATTTCTTACCTTTGCAATTTTGAAACCGTTAACAACCAGTAAGATTAAAAATTCGTATGAAGGAAATTTAAGTAGACATAGGAGTTAGGTTATGCCAAGCTTTTCATTGGGTTAGGATTAAGTTGTGTCTGAGTAGCGTTTTGCCAAATAAATCGTGGAATGCAGCTTATTAATTTTCTCGTGGTGCCATCTATCGTGAGAACTAGGAAATGTTTTACTGTTATGTGTTAAGTTACTCGGAGGTGTTGCCATCTATGCAGGAATAAGGGTTTACTTTTATAATAGACCAGGGTCACCAATTGGGGTGAGCAGGACACTTAAAACTATTCATTTGTTGAAAGAAGAGTCAACGCTAGGATTCGAAACCTTAAACTGTTGGGCATGAGATTGACAGTTTAGCTCCCTTGTTTACAGTAAATACCTTGCTGCAATGAACTAAGGGACTTTATATTGTGGTCCCAGTCGGCGCAGCAAAAAATTCTGTTTGTTTCACCGTATTAGGTTAAAATAGTCAATAAACTGTTCTTCTCACAGTTAATAGTTTGATTAGTATCTTTTATATGGTTATTTCACTGTTTTGGATGAATATGGTAAAATAACAATTAAATAAGTTGTTATTTAACCATTTTTCCATGAAATTTCTATCAGTGTATTATAACGCAAAATTGAGAATAAACCTTTTGCATGCGGTATTCATAATTGCAGAATGATTTTGCATGATTTTGCATAAAATAACACTAGCAGTGCTTTGAAAGTGTAATAAAAATAACTAAAAAAAATATAATTATGATATTTATTATAAAAATACAACAGAACGATTGAGCCGCAATAGTACAATATTTAGGATTCTGAGCTTTTCCTCTAGAGAAAAGAATTATGCACAAATTTTGGGCTTGAAGATAATTAAACTTTGAATTGATGCGCACCCCCTTGTCCGAGATTGACAGGTGGTCAGTACCCAGCATTGACCACATTGCCAAAATCATTTCAATGCTCTCGAAATAGTAATGCCATAACTTCATAGATCAGCAACTGATTGTTGTAGAAATTCTTTGCTTTTTTTAAATATGAAATTATTATTAATAGAATGTATGAAACTGAATTTGTTATTATTTCTAATATTAAATTAAACAGAAAATATTATTTATGATAAGTTTTCATATTTTTATAAGTTAAAATGTGAATTAATTTACAAACAATACCTCAAAATTTGCATGTGAGATCAAATATGTCATGACGATAAGAAAAATTGAAGCTTTTTTACGAAAAAAAAAAATTATATGAATATAAATTAAATAAAAATATAAATTTAAATAAAAATAATAATAAAAAAGAGCTTGGACCTCATTTAAAATTTTAAAAAAAAATGGGAAAGAATAGTTTTAAACATCTAATTTTTAAGTAACAAAAATAGAAACCTTCAAATAGCTGAGTTTTAAAGCTAATAAACTAAGATGATGCTATTTCTAGGAAATATAAAATACCTGTTTGGAAAAACCACTAACTAAAAAGGTTAAAAAGGAATACTTAATTTCGCTTTCGAATGCATTGGGAATAACACTTTCTTTATGAACGCTAGTTTAATGAACAGCATACCAATATCAATTAAACAGAAAAAAATTTGTATTCCTTGGTAAGCAACATATATGTTTTATTTGTATTTGTAAAATTAGAAAAGCATTCTGGAAAATATCCTAAGATTTGTATACATTGCATTGAATACATCGCATAAGTCTTACATCTGCACTGTTAGAAATTTCTCGGAAAAAATGGTTAAATAACAATTGATTGCATGGCTATTTACCATATTTAATCAACAAAGTCAAATAACCATAAATAAAATGGTAATCAAACTGTTAAGTTTAAGAAAAACTGTTAATTAACTACTTTCACCTAATACGGTTAAACAACCAGAATTTTATCGCACCAACTAGAACCACCTAATGAGGCTACTTAGTTCTACGCCACTGCGTACATAGCCGAGCGGGCTTATCTGTCAATCTCATGACCATCAGAACTGGAGTTCGAGTCCTAGTGTTGACACTACAATATTTTCTCTATTCCGTTCAACACGTGAAGAATTCCCAGTGTCCGGCACTCTCCAATGACCATTAACTTACGAAAAGCCGAGCTTCTATACCTAGTTAAAAAATTATTACGTTTTTAAAAAATGCTAGTTGTAAATGGTTAAAAAACCGTATAGTTTTGTATTCATGGTTTTATAACGATACTTTTGTAAATGGTTATAATACCATAAAGGAAAAAAAAATTTCTTTTCCGTAAACTTTACAGTTAATCGAATGGACAGACAGCTGCCAGTTATATTAACGTAATTTTAGAAGGAAAATTTTAACAGTGTGCTGAAGACGCAAAAAAATCTTAAAAATCAAGCATGAAAGATTTTTTTATTTTGTTTTCATTTAGAAAACGAGAAAAGAATTTTTTTCAATATTGAACTTTAAGTGATGTTGAAGACTCTTTTTCTCTTTTTAAAAAATATTTATTTTATTCTGTCTAAAAATTAATTATTGAACAAATAAAAATAAATCTACGGATGGTAAACAGGGAAAAATATACGGAAAAAATCGCCGAACAGTATGATAATAGCATATCTAGTTTGTTTGTTTTTTAAAAATAGAATTTTTTTTAATAAACCCAAAATATACGGTATTTAAACCATTCATTTGGTGACTTTCATTCACATGGTAACGATTTACCGGAAATTCTGATTTTCAAAATTATCAAGTACTTATTACCACACATGTAGTGAAAAATACAAAACTGGTACGATACATTTAGTTTTCTTTTTAACAAAAATGAAAAAAAAGCAGAGAACACACTAAAGTATGGAAGTACTTTGGTTTATTCAAAATAAACCAAATAAATTTAAAACAGATTTACAATGCTTAAATCGCAATTTATAAACAATAGTGTTTCAAATGATTTGGATTTTTATAAATGTTAAAAAAATTTTACTATAGAGTAATGTTTTTTATGTATTTTTCGTAAAGTGTAACAGTCTAGAATGTTTCAAAATAATTATAATCGTCTTTAAATCTTTAAAGAATATTTCCCTAAGCACTTTAAGTAATATCCAAAGATTTTAAAATTAAAACCTTTTTAGGTTGCTATTTAAACTAACATGTGATTAAGAAATTCAAATTTATTTTTAATTTTAAATATGATTTAAATTCAAAACTTATGTAAGTTCTTGAAAATTGTAAAAAAAAAAAAAATTCTAAATTGTTACTTGTAAATTAAAAAAAGGAAACTTTTTAAATTTACTTTTTGGTCTATACAATAAATCTAATTAAAAAATTTTTTGACATTCTTTTAGAAGAAATATTAAATTAATTACTTGTTCTTTTTATGATAGATGTGATGTAAATATTTAAATTACCAATCAAAACTCTTTGGATAAATTATAAGTTTTTCTTGTTATATATATTTACAAGTAAGAAGTTTCTTTAAAAATATTAAATTATAAACCAGAGCATTTATCATTAAATTAATGATACATTCGTAAGAATAGAAAAATACATAAATATTAATGTTATTTTACTTATTTATTTATTGAGGAATTCATAAGTTTGTAATCTAAAATTATTACTTTTGCATAAAAATGATGTATGAAAATGATTGCCCAAAGTAATCTAAACAATCCATTGATGTACTAATTACTAATTTGCTTAAATTGACATCATTTTTCATGTAAACTTCAACATTACGACGTATTTCAAATTCCAATGGGAAACAAAGATCTCATTAGTTGAAGTACTTTCCTTTTCCTTCTTTGAATTTTCCTTTCATGCCTATTTTAATGATATAGTTCATTTTAACCGAAAAATATATTTATTAAATACTATAATAAAAAATACAAATTTTTAAAAATCAATAATTAAATATTAAAATGAGCAAGTTTCACCATTTGCTTTTTAAGTTTATTTTTGATAATTGTTGACTAGCCTTTAATGCTTATTTTTGCATAATTATAATAATCATAAAAGTTTAGAAATAACCGCATTCCTTAAAATAATTATAATCGCTTTTTTAATATTTTAAAGTAACATTTTGATAAGCTTACTATTACTCGAAAATCATTTGAAATTTATACTTAAATGTTTAAAGTTAAATTTGACAGGGTAATACTAATAATCATACTCATCATACTTATTAAACTCATTAATTAATACTTATAGAATGCTCATATAGAAAGAGTATTTCTATTTTCTTAGCTTTTATTTGACACTTTTAATGTATTTCTTTTAGAAGGTATCCTAAGGGTGTCAAACAATAAAAAATTAAACAAAGATGGAAGCAAATAGAAATGTATGGTTTGCTGCATTCAGTCTTAGAAACAAGTGATTTTTTTTTTTTTTCAAAAATTTGAAGGAAAAAAAAAACTTAAAAAACCACGTTACTGGCTGGAAAACTATAAAACAATATTCATTTATGCCTGCCAGTTAATTTTACCTTTATATTGTTAGAAATTTCTCGGCAAAAAATGATTAAATAAAAATTATTTAATTGTTATTTTACTATATTAAAAAAACAGTCAAATAACGATAAATACTATGGTATTCAAGCTGTTAACTGTGAGAAATACCGTTTATTTACTGCTTTAAACTAATATAGTTAATATGGCCCACCTACTGAAACCCCTTAGCTCCTTACAACTGAAACATATTATAGCAATCTGTCGGTCTCATTGATTGATAGAACTGGAGTTTGAGTCCCAGTGTTGACATAGGAATATTTCCGTTATTCCCTTCGACATATGAAGAGTTTTCAGTGTCCATTCTCTTCTATTGATGACCCTGGACTATTGGAATAAGTTACTCTCATTAATCCATAGATGGCATCACTATAAAGCTGCTTGACACATGATAGTCAGGTATTTCCAATTTCTTTTGATAGATAAAACAACCAGATTAAGCAATAAAACCACATTTCACGGTTCTGTTGATAAAACCCAACATAACTTACGCCAAACATAATGCCAAACCTAGGTCCAATGCTCAGTTAAATTTTTTTTTTTTTTTTTTTTACGGTTTTGGAATCAAATGGTTAAAAAAAAACGGCATAGTTTTTTATTCACGATTTTTTAACTATACTAGTTGTAAACGGTTTCATGAAGGTAAAAAAAATGTTCTTTATGGTTATTTGAATAGACAGACTGCTGCCGTTTATTTAAACTTAATTTTAAAATGAAAATTTTATACAGCGTAAGCTAGACCACGCTGTTTCGGTAATTGATAGTTATTTCAAAAACGTTTTATAGAGAGTTTTCATGTGTTACCAGAGCCATCTGTTGGCGTATATTATAACCAATTTTAAAAATTTGTGAGAAAATATTTGGCTTTCTGGTTTTAGAGAACGCATCACGTTTTTATTTCTTTTCATTTTTCTTAAATTGAATTTTTTAATCCTTAGTCATTTTTAGGGAAACTCCGGATGATTTTACCTTACCAGGCACATTAATTTCAATACGTAACCATTTTATTGTAACATAGAATTGAAGCGTATACTTCAATTTTAACATTAGAGTAAGAAAGTCTTATAAGGGATTGGTTAAAAGATTAAAAATCGATTTTGAAAAATATTTCTTTAATTGCTATGTTGTTTGATGCAGTTAAAGCAATCAACATTTGTTATGTTAATTTACCAAATATGAAGTGAATGGAATTCAAATGTTGTCATTACAATCAGGATTTCAATTCAGTTCTATGGCTTTTAGTAAAGAAAATATTTCATAGACATGCAATAATCACGAATGCATTACCCACTCATTACATATAAAGATCTTGCACCAGCTAATAAAGTAAAGAAACTTTCTACTTTCATATATTTTTATTGAAAATATGCTAAAATTAGTTTTCAAATTTCTCCTAGCAGGCAAAATACTTTTATTGAATGAATCATTAAATGAATTGAACTTGACATGATTTTTTTATATATATATTCAGAAAGACAATTATAAATTTGAAATTTTTTTCCACGAGGGTTTCATTTTGAGAATTATTTTCACAAAACAATGCTTCCCTTTTCTTCATTTTGAGTATATTATTTTTATTAAAATATGACATATTCAATGACTTTTTAGTTAATAAATTTTTAACAGCAAGAGATTGTAAAATGTGCAGAACTAAAATCCTAGTTTTATGATAATATTTCCAGAAATTATAAATAGCAGATAATCTTTAAATATACTTGATATAGATGATATTTGAATATTTTAAGTTTTTGAACGTAATGGGACATTATGTGTTGTAAATTGTATTGCTGACTACTTATTTGGAAGAAGAAAAAAAAGCATGTTTTCTGTTCAGTTGTTCGCCTGGGGAACAACTATATATTTTACAGAAGAGAATTTGATTTTATAGTTGGTTATGAACAGCGGACCCATTTTTGGGTTTACGGATATCAATGTGCACCTCTATCACCTTATAATTTTGAACCCAACCCAGAAGACAAGAAAACTCCTGTGTCAAGCATGATTTAATACAATAATATGTTGTAAAAATTTTGGAAAAAAATATTCAGGATTGATATTTTTGCTTAGGTGCAAATGAATTTTTATAGTTATTTTTAAAGTATTATGATATTTTAAGGGTATTTTTTTTATACTTTAAGGGCATTTTTTAATATTTTAAGAGTCTCTTTTAAAGCTTGCTTACGTCTCAATATCGGTGTTGTAAGCGTGATATTAATCATTTTAGGCTAATAGGTAATAAATGCATAACGAATCCATCTCAATATTTATAACGCTAGCCTGATATTTCATTTTATACTCGTCGTTGAACGGCCGATCCATTCTTTTTGGTTTACGACTACTAATGTTCAACTCCGTAGCTTTGTAATTTTGAATCCACTCCAGAAGAAAAGGGATCTTCTGAATCAAGTATTGGTAGCAATTTGCCTTCCTGGAGAAATTTTTGGCGGAACTAGCCCACATTTGCGTTACATGGAGAGGAAAGCCACGAAAACCTCCCACGGTTAGTCATGGGGATTCTACGGCAAGGGGACTCTAACCCATGATCCGTCTACCATTGAGGATATTTTACGTCAGAATTGTGGTCTGTGCGAGACGGGTACGGAATTCGAATCGACCAGCCATCGCTGGGATTCGAACCCTCACCTCATTGGAAGGCGAAAGCTCTATCCCCTGAGCCTCTACGGCTCTTAAGCCTGATGGTAATAATTTTAGGCTAGTAGATGAATAAAAGCAGATAAGTGATTATTTTATCATAATTTTATTATTATTTTTTATTATTTTTTTATTTTTACAGCACTAATGCTTTCCAATAAATTATTTAAACACAGATTTTTTTTTCTTTTTATATTGTACTATGTCATATAACAAGGTTAAAAAAAGAAATTAACAAAATAAAAACAAGACAAAATCAATGATTGTTTTTAAAGCAATTAACTTATTAATTCCTTATCTAAATATAAATTATTTCCTTTTCAAAATAATAGATAGCTCTCCCAAAACAAGAACAAAAAGAAACTTTGGAAAATGCGTTGTTCTGTTATCAAAGTGAAACATTCTTAATACTATTTCCTGCTATACCACTTGTAAACGTGGTTAATACATAATAAAAAATTATTTCTCTTAAATAAATCACTTATTTTTAATATAGAATGCAAAATATTAGCATTCTGGTATACAAGATGTCTTCTTTTTGATGTGCGGTTTCTTTTCCTTTGATTTTTTTTTAACATTTTTTAATTTAATGCATTGAATTCTTTTCTTTTGATGTCCTGTAAATGCTTTCGTTTAAATCTTGAAGATTCACAGTTTGGTGTTCTAAATATTTCCTTTCTTACATCATTCATGCCCCTAATTATTTTTATAAAGATTCGATTTGTTCTAAAATATTGACTATATCATTTAGCTCAAAATTATTAAACCTATTACCGGCATACTAACTATTTAGGATTAACAAAAAGTAGGAGTATCAAATAAAATTAAACTTCAGACGCTCACATTTATTTTTTAAATTCCAAAAATATTGTATTTACAGAATGTGAAGAAAATATGTACCTATATACACATTTGCTTTTAATAATTTATTTTTGTTTAAGAACAATCAAACTTAATATTTTATTTAGAAGCATTTTGTAATCTAAAATGACTTACGAAAAATACTTCCGCCTTATTTAAAAAAGAAAGAATTTTTTTAACATTATTGTACTTATTTTACTCTGAGAAGCAGGTAATCTTTAAAATAAGTACATATTGTTCATGTACTGAGAATAAAAGTGTGGTATGTGGTAAAGTTTAATTATTTTATCTTGGTAATACATGAATATGAATGAAAATATGAAGGAAAAAAAAAGAAATGGTTTATAATTGCTTTTAAAGTAAAAATAAGCTATCTTATTCATAAAGCTTTCATTTTTATTTGTATATATTTATTTAGCAACCTTACTTTAATCTACTTAAGACTGGCTTTCGAATCAAGATCAACCGGTAATATATTTAAAGAAATTGCTTCTTTCAAAATAACTTTTCCTTTCTTGATTCTTAGAATGCTTTTAAGTTTCGAAAATAAATCACTTTTATGCATTTTAATGATTTAGTATTTCAATTTATCTTTCCTTTCGAAAATACTGGAAAATTCATTTTAAAACTATATATCATGCCCTAAAGGTTTTAAAAATATATTATTACTTGCTTTGCAAATCTTTTTTAACAAAGCTTTTGAAAAGTCATTTAATATATTACTTTCAAAATATGACTATCTTTATATAATTATTTTCATCTTTCTAAACTAGTATAATTTAGAAGCGGAAATATATTCTTATCATATTATATCCACACTCTTTCCTTTATAATCTAATTTTTATGTTACTAAACAACGTCAAACAAGTTTTATATTTTACATTCTTAAAAAATATTGTAAAAGACACATTTAAATGCTTAAATTCCTCGATATTTCAGTAATAAATGTTTCTGACTTTTAATAAACACTTGCTTTTCTTTGAAAATTGTGTGAACTAGTTTTAAATTTAACAAAAATTTAAATTGATATTTAACTTAATGCCCTCTTTGATGCGAAAGTCATTGCTTTAATATTATTTACGAACTAAACATTTCATAGCTGTGAAACAAAATATATTAGAAACATAAAAGATTTTCAATTAGGAATATACAAGTATTTCATGTTAAATATAGAAAAATATCGACGAATTATGTAAAAATTATGAGGAAGGAATGTATTGAAAATGTATATATATATATATATATATATATATATATATATATATATATATATATATATATATATATATATATATATATATATATATATATATATATATATATATATATATATATATATATATATATATATATATATATATATATATATATATATATATATACATATAGCACAAAAAAACAAAGAGAAAAAAAACGAAGAAAATTAATAAGTTATATTAACTGCGCATAAGCTGCAAGTATATAGAACCCATAAAATAAGCTAAAAAACTGAGAAAAAATGGAGGAAAAAAAAATATTAAAAATCCAGAAAACAAAATAAAGAAAGGATATAATCTCTTCATCAACTCACACGATTATATACGGATATAATCGTGTGAGCTGATGAAGAGATTATATCCTTTCTTTATTTTGTTTTCCGGATTTTTAATTTTTTTCCTCCATTTTTCTCACTTTTTTAGCTTATATATATATATATATATATATATATATAAACATAAAGTAATTTTAATAAGATATAGATTTTACGACTAAACTTCTTATTTTAAAGAGTAATTTATACTAAGCGATCTTGTTCATGTCGAGATATATTTAAAGTATTTAATAATTTTAACATCCAAATACAAAATATCATGTATACTGTTACAAACCCACCTCTATCATCAGATAATAAAAAGATTTCATAAAAGAATATGCCCATTTCATTCGCACGTTTTTTTTTTTTTACTTCTTTTATTCAGAAAGAATTTTTTTACCATAACAGTTGCAATCGGATTTGCTAAACCCATTCTTACATCTTGAAACCTAAAATCAATTCCTTTTATTTCTATAAGTGCTCTTAATGGATGAAAACCACATTGGGTCGATGCTTTATCCAGTACTTTTCTTTCTTTCTTATTTTTTCTTCCATCATTCTCTAAAAACATATCCATCTTTTTTTCTACATGGTTTAACTGGAAAAAATTTCGATTTGTTGTGTCGAAATGATAAAATAACAAACCTACCAAAAAACATTTTATGTTTCCAAAATTTTTCTTTTCTTTTCACATTACTTACTTATTTCTGAACTAAAATAAAAAATGGTCAAACTTACTAGAATGCTGTAACATTTACCGTATTCCTCATTCTATGGAAACACTAAAAAGAACTATAATTTTTACTAAAGAGATGATGATTTTGGTAAAATTGACAAAAATTAATGTTTTTTTTAGAATGTGAAAAAATATGGTAAATGTGGAAAATTTGGTAATTTCATCATTATACTACCGAAAATCGAATAAGAACTTAAAACTACTTAATCTGTTGAATTTACGAATCAGTTTCGTATTTTTTACCAAATGTGTGGTTATAAAAAGTATAATTTTAAAAACCTGTATTTTCGGTAAACCTTTACCATATATACAGAAAAATTCCCAAACGAATGGTTTAAAAACCCTACATTCTGGTTTTTATTTTATCAGAATTATGTTTTTTGTTATCAGAAATGTCATCACCATATTACCATACGGTACGGTAATTTTACCTACGATAAGGTAATTTTATAATAATAAATTTTTAGATAGAATAAAAACTTACGTTTTTGTGAATATGCTTGTTCTAGAAAAAAAAAAAAAAACGTTTCTTGAGAAAATTTTACAAAAAGCTGTTTCCTACGTAATAAAAAAGTTCACAAAATATAATCAAAAATTAAATAAATTTAAAAGAGTGAACAAAAGAAAGAAAAAAGTAATGAACTTGTAAAAGCTTTCACTAGTTTTTTAAGCTAATTTTTAAGATTTATTTTCTTCATGGTTCTTATTATACCAAAGAATATTATACACAAATGAACAATAAAAAATATTGAAAATTAATTAGTTTGCATCATGCTCACTGAATAAAAAAAATCGCAAAATAAAATTTTCCGTAAACTAAAAATAAGCTAGAATTTTTAAAAAAATTTTACTGGCAAATTTTGAAATAATGACAGTTTTATTCATTTATTTGATTAAATATTTGAATATTACAGAATTGATAGAATTGTAAAAAACAAGTTTGCATGTCTTAAATAAAATGTAAAAATTTAAATTTGTTAAATTCATTAATTTGTAAAATTTTAAATGTTAAAAAACAAAAAAAAAAAATTTGATATGAATGAAATGTTTTGTTAAGAAAGAGTAAAACCGAAATTAAATCTCTATATAACGTGAAAACATAATGGTCTAACATTCCAAATGATCTATTTTTATTTATGGTCCAACACATTCCAATACATAATGGTTTTTCATTGTTATCAATGCATTTTTGTTGGCCAGAAAATTGCTTGGTATGATCCAGCTTCTCCACTAGTGCTTTGTTGTCATTAGCACAAAATTGATAAAAATCAAAAAGGTTTTATTTTCTTATAATTATTGTTGTATTCCGAATTTAAAGAAAACCTGTACTAAACTCTTAGATTACCTAGTTTAAGTAGCGTCCCTCTTTATCTTGTGTCCTTTAAGCCACATTCGATTTTGATTGGCTGTCGCCGATCATGTGGGTAAACAGTCGCCATTTTGTTGACTAGTTTGAACGAGGAAGTATCATTGCACTCGATCTGTATTTCTATTTTCGCTTTTGATTTCATTTGTTTCCTACTGTTAAATTAATAATGCCAGGTTGTTTCTCAGCTTGGACTCAGGTTTGGATGTTCTAATTTGTCAAAATTAAGCTTTAAATTATATTGCTTACTTGTTGGATATTGTAATAAAGAAAGACGGAAAGTATGGCTGCATAGAATTGGCAGAGATAAATGTACTCAAACGATTCTAAGTGTGATAAAATTTTATTTTAAAAAAATGTTAAAAAAAATAATTGTCCCGTTATATTTTAAATTGCTCATTTTCTTTTTTTTTTTTTTTTGTGGAATTTTGCCTTTTTAGTTTAGAAATGTCTCTAGAAATGTCTGTATTGAAAATTTGAATTGCTTTGTTTTATTTTATAAAAGAATACTGCGTATATTTTAATAAATTCAATCTACGTATCAAGAGCTTTAAACTGTTTTGCTATTATTACCTGTTTGATTTTGATTTTTTTTTCCAAAATAAAACTTTAAAACTACGAATATGTTTTTTATTTTTATTGTAACGTAATTCTACTCGACATTTTAAGAGAAAATTATTAAATCGATGGGTCTAATCTCATTACGCATTTTACAATTATTATTTTTTGCGCAAATTTCATTAATATATTATTATAAATTACAGTTAAAGTGATTCGTTAAATGATTTAGAAATTAACGATCATCTTCTTGCATAATGTGATGCATGCATAAATTGTATGTAATATATCAGTCTATTGAATAAAAGAAAATATTTAATTACGGTTGTGATCTCGCTAAATGTGATGTGAAAATATACTTTTAATTTTAAATATTATTTTAAAAAATGATTACTAGGAAAAATTAATGTTTACTAATAAATGGGTGTGGATAGAGAGGGAACAAGAGAGCAGATAATGTTTAATACATATAATTTAAGCAGGGAGCTATTAGTATAAAAATTAAACAAATTTAGAATTTATTTAGAAAGGAACACTTCTGTATAAACTCTTTATATCTTTATATACAATTTAAGTTATACTTCAATAACCTAACTCATAAAAATATACTTAAAATAAAATGCATATCAGTTAAGGCAATAACGCATTTTATAATAAAGAAACATTAAGCAAACACATTACTTTTTAGTGCTTCCAAGTAAATAAGACAATGATAAACATTTTGCGTTTGCTTCCTTAAGTGCTTACCTTATTTGAAAATTCATTTACATATTCTACACCGAGTAATTCTCTTCTCCTTGTGAGACAATCTCGAATCGTAATGTTCCGAATTCAACCCTTTTCTTCTGAAACGGCGTCCTTGTTAATAATAAATTCTTAGTTCATAAGATATGAAGACTATATGGAACACAGGAACTTACTACTAAGACTACTAAGACTATTTTATTTAATTTCTTTGGAAAATAAAATTTATAGAATTAATAATTCAAAAAAATTTAAGCTCATATTACATAAAAATTTAAATTACAAACAAAAAAAAAGTTTTAGAAAATATATATTTACAAATTATTTAAAAACTATTCCTTATTAAATATACATACGATTTTTGCTGTGACAATATTCAATAATTTATTGTTCTATTTTATATCAAATTTCATTGGTTCTAATAGAAAGAAGTATATGTAAAAGAAGTTATTAATGAATATATATATCTTATAAAAAAATTGCTCCAAGTCATAGTTTTTTCAAAACTTATTTTAAATAACTGGGTGTCAAAATAACGCAAAACTAATGTTTGAAGGGGATAACCATAATAGTATTTGTTAAAAAAATAATACAAAAATCTAGCTAGTTGAATATGCCAGTTATAAGATTTACGCTAGCTGGTAGTCATTACACAACTTGCTCTTGTTGTTACTTCTAGTGAAAATTCGTGTTTTTAGCCAATTTTAAAAATAATTAAAAAATTAAGGAAATAAACAGTAATACTTGGAAAAACTGAATGCATTATTGACTATATAATGAATATGAATGACTATATAATGAATAGTATTGAATATAATGACTGAAGAGAAAAAAAAATTATCGCATTACTACAATCTCTGGTTACAAATTTGTCATATTTTCGGTAAGATGAAAATCTCCGATCAAGACAATAATTCTGGATAATTTAATCATTAAAAAAACATAAAAATACTTTAATATTTGGTAAAAATATTAAAAAATGCACGCTGGTAAAAGTAGAAAACAAACCTCAATCTGGAAAACAATTAACTACAAAAATTTCAAAAGTTTAGATTTAAAAAAAAAAAAAATTCTCGTGCAGTTTTTTATAATACTTATGTTAACCTGATTTTTACGACTCTTACAAACTCTTTATTTGCGAATATTGTGTAGAAGTTTATCTAGAAAAAACCTAGGACTACACCCATTTTCCTCATGGGCAATATTTTTTTTAATAACATTATTCGGAACTTAAACACAAAAGGAAGCCGAAGGTACCGACAAATTAAAGTGTTGACTGAAATTAGGGAAATGGGAAATGCTGTCAGTAACTTAAGGCAAAGATTTTCTTGGATCACCTGAACTATTTTCTCTTTTAGACTTTCAAAGTTTTTCTTTTTTGAACTATGAAGAACTATTGATTCTCGCTTTAAAAATTGTCCAGATCATCGTTACTTCTTAAATGTAAGAATGCCTCCCATGATAACATTTAAGATAAGAAAGGGTTAATTTATGGTTTGAATGGAAAAAAATCATTAAAAAATCATTAATAGTACCTAATAAAGAAACAAGTTATACCTCTCATGGAGACATAGAGTTCAGTATGAAGACATAGAGTAAAAAAGGGAAACACAGATGCATACGAAAATTACAAATAAGTTGCAGCTAGCAAAAAAGTATAGATCGACACGGGAGGACATAATCTTTGTTAAGATAACCAAACAAAAAAAAGGCAGACAGGATTAGATGTGGTGGGATAGGGCATAGCCATCTGCATATGGATTGAGCATATGAATAGAGGGAGAATCTCAGGAGTTGCAAGATTAATTAAGAGAAAATAAATTTACAAATTTTTGAAAAGAATAGATTGCTAGAAAGGTCATTAGCTAAGTAATTAAATTTTTTCGAAGTATAAAATGAGTTCCAGAAATCTAAGTCAATAGCTGTGCAGCTTTAAAGACTTTTAGCAAAAGAAATCTCAGACCTATGATTAGGTGATGTAATAGTAGTTTTTATCTGTTGACACTTGAGAAATAGAACGGAACAAACATTTGCTTTTTAAAATTTTTAAGCCTACATCGGTGTAAATCATAATAAATTCCATGACCTATCAACATGTTTGACAGTTTCAAATTTGCCCAATTTTTCGAGGAGGGGGGGATTTAGTATGTTATTTGGATAATCATAGAAAAGGATTCTAAAAAAAATTGCCTAATGGATCTGTAAAAAAGAATTGATATTCATTTTATCAGAAGAAGTTGACATAAAAATTACTGCTGAAATTGTATCCAAAATCTTTTTCATAAATGAATATGAAACTGTGAAGTACCTCAATTGGAATAGCTTGATTTTAAAATATTCTAAAAATGTTTCGTACGAACAGTTTTATTCCTTCTTCAAAATAAATGGTGTCATTTTTCTACACATTTAGTATTCAAGTAGCGGTTTTTTAAACCCTTCGCTGAAATTGAAACAGTTTTTAAGAGTACATTCTAAGTAGAATTTTGTAAACCACACTGCATTTAAATTGACTATTAACTGAAAAGTAGACATTTAAAATTCATGAGATTTTCACACTTCAAGCATTCGGAAGAGCTTTCGGTATAATAAAATCAGCTTGATAGAGAAACTATTAACATACTAACACTTTATGTTTAGATAATTTTAAGGATAAAATTAAAAACAAGTATTAAAAAGTAAATTCTTCTTCATTTTTAAGTTATTTAGCTAAAAGTTTGTATATTATAGTTTCTGCTTTTAAATGAATTTACGAGACTCTCGTTTTTTTTTTTTTTTCATTACTTATGACATTTATTTCGTCACAAAATCTCACGGTTTTTGACGAAATGTGATCGTTCAAATCCTTAACGAAAAGCTTCCTTACTCATGTGTCATTTTGATGCATGCCCTGGTTCTGATACTTTTTTTATGAGATTTAATAAAATCTTGTCCCGTAATGGACTGACCGTCAAGACATGGTACCCAAAAGAACATCGAAGTCAAGCATCACTGGCTGCGGCGTGCAGGTGGGTGACCACTTTGATCAGCCTGCAAAGAGACCGAGGGGGTGTGGTATTGGTCCTCGCTAAACTGTTCAACCGTAAAGTGCTCGACTTTGTGCTCAGGTCATCAAGCTACCGAAGTAGCCATCTGTAGAGGATCAAAATTGTGAGGGCATTTCTTCGGATCTTCCTCAGGGATGATTCCCAGACCGTCGCCAATAGCCCATTGTGCAGATCTAGCATGATCTGCAAAATGCAATTTTGCATGATATAACGGAAAGGTGAGGGGTTAGTTGTAGATTGTGATACCCCTGGCCGCATGGGTATTGGTTACAATGCTCTTAAGAAAAGAGAATAGCATCACTTTTTATTTTTATTTATCCATTTTTTCATAGAATTTTTATGTTTGGTACTTGTTATTAAGTTCTTGTCATTATGTTTTTTCTATAAATGAGTTGTGTGCATTAAGTCTTCGTTATTTGTTTGGTATTAAATCTCATTCTTTAGCAATTATGAATCTGCAGACTTGATTGTATTATTTAGTATCGTTTGCAACATTAGTTACCTCGTTTATCAAGCAGGTTTCTTGACTTCTAGTCCTGATAATAATTGAGAATTCATTCACTGATATTTCTTTTAATTTATTTTGTATTTCCCTATTAATTGCGTCAATCGATGTGTAAAGCCTTCGCTTAATGCTTTTGGCGAAATTTAATCTGATAGGAGAGACATTTTTCCACTTTGACGATGTTTCCTCAGAGCATTTCCTAGGAAATAGTTTAGTCGAAACGGCAAAACTTTTCGTGAATTTTGAGCTTGAATGTGAATAATACTTATCATCTAATTTATAAAGCAGTTGTTATTGAGAAACAGCAACTAAATCTTTGAGTTATAGTGTCCAATAAAATGTAATAAATACAATAAAATTAAATATAAAATAGTGTCCAATAAAATATTCTTTATATATCTTCTATAATTTTTCTTCGCCAAATTCATCAAAGTACATTAATCAACCTTAAATAAATTTTTCTAAAGTTCTTACGATGTATTTGAAATATATGTTTGGCACGTGATTGGTACTTCTATAGAATATTTGAAATATCAGTAGAGCACTTTAATCCTCCCAACTAGTAATATTTTTTCATCAGAAGGATGGATATAAAAGTAAATATTATATTTCCAAGCAACACATGGGTAGTTGTTTGAGTTACGCTTGATTCTCAACATTCGTATTGGAGAAAAATCAATAATTCTTTCCTGAAAACTTATGCTATCTATTCTTTTTTATCACAGTCTGTATGGGAATTGACGACTTTGACGCCCATTTAAGTTAAATATTGAAAGCTTTACTATAGGGACACCTGCCGTAGAATAATAGTAACCATATTATTTTTCATATGAAGTCTGTATGGAAATTGGCGACTTTGACGCTCATTTAAGTTAAATTTTGAAAGCTTTACTATAGGGACACCTGCCGTAGAATAAAATTAAACATATTATTTTTCATATGAAGTCTGTATGGAAATTGGCGACTTTGACGCTCCTTTAAGTTAAATATTGAAAGCTTTACTATAGGGACACCTGCCGTAAAATAAAATTAACCGTATTATTTTTCATATGAAGTCTGTATGGAAATTGGCGACTTTGACGCTCATTTAAGTTAAATATTGAAAGCTTTACTATAGAGACACCTGCCGTAGAATAAAATTAACCGTATTATTTTTCATATGAAGTCTGTATGGAAATTGGCGACTTTGACGCTCATTTAAGTTAAATATTGAAAGCTTTACTATAGAGACACCTGCCGTAGAATAAAATTAACCGTATTATTTTTCATATGAAGTCTGTATGGAAATTGGCGACTTTGACGCTCATTTAAGTTAAATATTGAAAGCTTTACTATAGGGACACCTGCCGTAGAATAAAATTAACCATATTATTTTTCATATGAAATCTGTATGGAAATTGGCGACTTTGACGCTCATTTAAGTTAAATATTGAAAGCTTTACTATAGAGACACCTGCCGTAGAATAAAATTAACCGTATTATTTTTCATATGAAGTCTGTATGAAAATTGGCGACTTTGACGCTCATTTAAGTTAAATATTGAAAGCTTTACTATAGGGACACCTGCCGTAGAATAAAATTAACCATATTATTTTTCATATGAAATCTGTATGGAAATTGGCGTCTTTGACGCTCATTTAAGTTAAATATTTAAAGCTTTACTATAGAGACACCTGCCGTAGAATAAAATTAACCGTATTATTTTTCATATGAAGTCTGTATGGAAATTGGCGACTTTGACGCTCATTTAAGTTAAATATTGAAAGCTTTACTATAGGGACACCTGCCGTAGAATAAAATTAACCGTATCTTTTAAAGACATTTTTAAAATCTTAGTGAAAACGGGTGACTTTGAGGCTCCTTTAGGCTATTGTCGTTTTTATTTTATGCTTATCTGACAATGAATAAAATTAACCATAACTTTTAAAAACGCTTTTAAAATCTTAGTGAAAATTGGTGACTTTGAAGCTCCTTTAGGATATTATTGTTTTTATTTTATGCTAATCAGGCAAAGAATAAAATCAACCACATCTTTTAAAAGCACTTTTAAAATTTTAGTTAAAATTGAAGACTTTGCGGCTCCTTTAGGCTATTGTCGTGTTTGTTTTATGCTAATCTGACAAAGTATAAAATTATTAACTTCTTTTAAAAACGCTTTTAAAATCTTATTGAAAATTTATGACTTTGAGGGTCCTTTAGGCTATTGTCGTTTTTATTTCATGCTTCTCTGACAAAAAACAAATTCAACCATCTCATTTTTCACAAATGCGTGAGACTTAATAGAAGTTGATGATATACAAAAGAGTCTTCAATTGATAATATATATTTCCATCTATTATTATAGAAGTGGTTACACAAAATGTATTTTTTTCCTATTACCAGAAAAAGAAATTTGGTAAGAAAGAGGGAAGCCAACATGACGACCAACATAGCTGGTGTAATATCTGTGGTCTTCTTTTACGTCATCATCTTAGTAGTGGGCATATGGGCTGGCAAGAAAAAGAGAAGTCCCAACAGTGACAGTGATCTAGTAGAGAGTGAAGAAGTGATGTTAGCGGGTCGGAATATAGGAATGTTCGTTGGAATATTCACCATGACAGGTGATAAAAAAATCATTTTTAATTCTTTATTAATTGAAATGAATGCAAATTACAACGGCTGTGTAGACTTAAGTCCTTAAACATCATTAAAGAGCACATTAAACATTGAAGTGCATTATAATGCAAGTCAGTAAAGATTCAAATTCCGAAGGGAATAAATATTCTTTTTTCTTAAATGTATTCTTTTGTGATATTGTGAGAACCATACTTCAGTTTTATTTGTAGAAAAATGCATGGGCATTGCAAGTATAACGCGGTGTTGTTTTATACTGTTTGATGTACATTATTCAAAAAAATTAACAGTTCACCCTGAATAACTTTTGATCTAATGATTGGTTCAAGAGGTTATATGATAATTAATTAGTGCAGACAATATTTTAAGTTACTAAATCACATACACATAACCGTAATTTCTCTGAATAAGCATAAATTTTCTTTCAACTGATTTGGATTTCTGATCTCCAAAATATAAGGTACCCCTTATATTTTGGAAATCCAAATCAGTCGAAAAAAACTAGCCACAATCTGGGAAATATGGTCCCATTAGATATCAATTAAAATTCAATTTCTCGGGTACTATTCATGCAATTTCAATCAAATTTTAAAATTTGTCATACAAAATTTCATTCCTTAAAATGGTGTAAAAATTTGTCTATCTTAAAATTCAAAACTATTTCGAACAGTAAATAAAGTGATTGAAAATAATAAATAATTATTAAAAACTATTTTTTGCATGGAATTATTTTTGGATAAACAAATTTTATATACTCGAGTTCAAAAGTTCTTTTGATATGCTTGAAATTTTTAGAGTTATGGCGAAATACGAAAAAGGTAAAATTAACATTAAGGAGTCCAAACTTCGCACTTCTCTAATGGCCAAACTATTGGAACCATATTTTACAGATTGCGGCTACTCCGAAATCTGAATTCGACCAAAAATTTGCGTTTATTCAGATTAAAGTACATTTTTGTGTCTTATTTCGAATTATCTTCTATATATTAAATATCGTCTGCATATCGTCTTTCATAAATATCATCTGCATTAATTAATTAGCACAATTGAAGTTACCCTTTCGAACTAAATTAATTAAGATGGAGGCCTAGTGGGCGAAATTCCAATTAATAGATTAAAAGTTATTCAGTGTGTTTCGCTTATTCCTTTGCACACTGGACACAGTGAAAGGTTACACAGTAAATATAAATGGCTTGAGCCCAGAAATGGTTTCTTAACAACTGTGATTAACCATCATTATTCCTAATTTCTTGTAAGATACTTCCGACCAGAACATGTGATGTGCAGATTTTTAGAGTAAAGTAAGAAAAGGTTGCGGAAATACTTATGATACTTTAAGCATATATCATGATTTTAATGTAAATAACTTATATCACATGTTTCTATTTACCCAGTAAAAATTTTATAAGAAGAAAACTGATAGTAAGAGCATTTAATGGTGGTCGCAGAAATATACCATCCGTGACCACCTCTTCATAAGTAATTACATATATATATTTGTTTGTAAAAGATTCCTTAAATAAATTCATATGTTATAATCAAGGAAAAAAACTAGATGTCATGGATTGTTCACATTTTTCAAAAAAATGTAGATTGTAGATCTATGTGGAAAAAAAACATATTACGGAAAACAAGTTTTTGTAACAATAAAAAAAAACTTTATGAAATAGATCTTTCATGTTCGTTGAAAAAATGCTTGTAATTACATCTTATATTAGACTTGTTCATATTTCCTTATGATTAACATTTAAAAAACACAATTGCATCAAATTGTTTCTGATTGTGTTTCTTTTTTAAATATTTAGCAACTTGGGTAGGCGGAGGATATATAAACGGTACAGCTGAGGCAATATATAGCAATGGTATATGGTGGTGCCAAGCACCATTTGGATATGCTCTCTCACTTGTTTTAGGTAAGCAAAAAAAAAAATTTTCATAAACACATCAGTATCATAAATTACTAAAACAAACAATTTCCTAAACTTAGAACTGACAGCTATACAAGCTTGCTGTTGCATAATATTTTTGATTTCTCAGTTACTGATTCATAAAATATTATTTTAAAATTGAATCATTTTTCATTTTCAAATATTTCAAATTCTGGAAAAAGCTCTGTAATATGATGTACATACAATGTGTATGTGTTATGTTCTCAGGGGGCTTGTTCTTTGCCAACAAGATGAGAGAGGAAGGATATGTAACTATGTTGGATCCTTTTCAAGATTTGTTCGGAAGCAGAATGGGAGGTTTACTTTTCATGCCAGCACTTTGCGGGGAGGTTTTCTGGTCAGCCGCCATCTTGGCTGCTTTAGGTATGTTGGCTTTAAGTATTTTCTTCTAGGTATTTTGGCATCAAGTACATAACATGTATAATAAAATTATAACAGATTTTGCTTTTAATATAAACATGAGTTTATAAGTTTAATAACTGAATAAAATAAAATGAATAACATTCGTCTTACTTAAAGTTATAACTAAATAATAGTATTTATAGTATTTAATCGAAACGACATAGTCTTTTTGTTGCAATGCAATTTAGCTATATGTCGCAATCGCAATGAATTAACTTGGCTATTAACAAATTAGACTTCTGACGAATTGCGTGTTTTAAGAAATTTAAGTGCACTAAATTGTGCCAGTGGCTAACTGCAACGCAGCAAAATTTGCAAGATAAAATATCTGTAAGACATTCACAAACAAGTTTTTGATCTTATCGATTTTGTTTTGGAATATACTATATATAAGAGTTTTTGCAGAAAAGTATGTTTTTTTTTTTAATCAAAGTTTTGACGTCTATGCCTTTTTAAATAATTCCACATTCATCTACTGACAGCAAAAATGTACAGATTTAATTATCCCTGCAATAAAAACGATTATTTCTTTTATAATTTGCATAAAAATTGCACTGAATATTAAACAGTTATAAGCATTGAAGAGACAATGCAAACACAAGATTTTTTCCCCCTTTATGACTACATTCAGCGTTATGGGTATTTAGAATCTTTCTGCAGGTCCAACAAAATGTGTCTGAGTTGCTTACAAGTGTATAAAAAATTGCATTTAATTTTAAAAAATTGGAATCTACTCGAATTTTACAATTGGGGGTTAAAATTGCCCTTTCACCCTCTGTCCGAAGTTCAACATGCTAGCACAAACTGTTCTTATTTATTTATCTATTTATTTTGTCGTATGCCTGTTAAGGCAGAGGGGGTGCGATTGTTCTTGTTTTTTCAGTGGCGCCATCTATGGCCAAGAATTCGACTTCTGCCACACCATTCACACAACCACAAACTCGTTTATAAGGCGGGTCACATTCACACACACAAAGGAGAAAGGACATAAAACACAGAGAGAGAGAGAGAGAAAGAAACATCCATGCTTTGCCCGGAATTCGAACCCAGAACCTTTCTGATGCAAGGACACTTCCCTGCCCCGTACACAGGCCGGTCGGCGTTCTTATTTATTAGAAATACAGACACACAAATTCTTCTTTTCCCAAGTCAAAACATTTGATGGTTTTCCTTGGATAAACCATCATATGGTAACCATCAATAATTCCATCATGAACCATTATATTTTTGATGGTAACCAACATAAGTAACCATCACCCTAAAGTAGGAATTTGGACTGATTTATGATGGTCCGACATAAGAATAGAAATTTGTTTTGATGGTTTGTTTAAGTTGAAGCAACAGAAATTTTCATCATAGTTTTTTAGAAATCAAATGTTGGAAAGATCATGAACCCCATCACCCTAATGTAGGAATTCGGACTGATTTTTGAAGGGCTAACATGAAGAAAAAAAATTTTGTTGGTTGTATATTCTTAAGCCCATTAAACCATCCCACAACAACCCATTCCTATGGGCCGCGATGGCTTTGGGGATAGAGCGTTCGCCTTCCAATGAGGAGAACCGGTTTCGAATCCCAGTCGATACGAATTCCGCATCCGGCTTGCACCGACCACAGTGCTGACGTGACATATCCTCAGTGGTAGACGGATCATGGGTTAGAGTCCTCTTGCCGTCGGGCTAACCGTGGGAGGTTCTCGTGGTCTTTCTCTCCATGTAACGCAAACGCGGGTTAGCTCCATCAAAAAGTCCTCCACGAAGGCAAATTTTTCTACTCGATCCAGGAGTTCCCTTGTCTTCTGGATTGGGTTCAAAATTACAAGGCTACGGAGTTGAACATTAGTAGTCGTAAACCCTTAAAATTGGGTCGGCGGTTCAACGACGGTTATAAAAAAATAAAATAAAACCATTATGGAAATGTATAATTGGAACCATTACGGATTATTGGATTGTTGGTTCATGAGAATCAAACTTTTCTTAATGGTTAACTATCATAGTAAACTGCTGTTTGTAGAAAATGCAACACCATGAAGGAATCATCAGAATCAAATGAAATTCGCAGCAAATGTCAATTATAGGATATTATGCAAATTAATAAAGTTTCAGAGCCATCGCGCGTGCGTGGCGCGCGCAGCGCCCTCTGAATTGATGCTGAAAGCGTATAAATAAAGTGCTGTAGCGGGACGTTGAAAATAGTCTATGATTATTTGTTAGTGGCAAACGTTTAGTGAGACCTGAGTATGCCTCCACGACGGAAGAATAAGAAATTCAAGCAACTTACGGAGTTTGAACGAGGGAGGATAATCGGCCTTCGAGAAGGAGGATTTTCCTATCGCGCAATAGCAGCTCGTATGCAGCGGAACAGTTCCACAGTGATGCGAGTTTGGAAGCAGTGGACCGACGAGCACCGAACAACTCGAAAAACAGGCACTGGACGACAGAAGGTGACGTCAGAGCGCGATGATCGACACCTGCTCCGCATGGCGGTGAATGATCGCACAGCTTCCTCCAGGCAGCTGGCAGCACATTGGTCTACTGCTACAGGTGTACAATTGTCGGCTTCGTCAATTCGTCGTCGTCTGCTGCGCCGTGGATTGCGTGCAAGGGTGCCATTATACAGGATTCCCCTCACGGCGGATCATCGACGGCTGCGTCGGCAGTGGGCTCTTGAGCACAGAGACTGGCGAGCTGATTGGCACCAAGTTGTCTTTTCAGATGAATCACGCTTCAATTTGTGGACCCATGATGGCCGTGTTCGTGTTAGACGTTATGCCGGTCAACGCTGCCTTCCTGAGTGTATTATTGAACGACATAGTGGTCGAACACCCGGAGTTATGGTCTGGGGTGCGATTTCGTATCATGGACGATCCAATTTGATACGAATTGAGGGTAATCTCAATAGCAACAGATACGTCCGTGAAGTGCTACAGCCCGAAGTCGTTCCTTTCCTTCAAGGCATCCCTGGAGCTATCTTTCAGCAGGATAATGCACGCCCACATGTTGCGCGGACTGTTAGAGACTTCTGTTCAGCACAACGCATGCAACTTCTTCCTTGGCCTGCTTATTCGCCGGATATGTCGCCTATTGAGCACGTGTGGGATATGGTTGGTCGGCGTCTCACTCGTGATCCGCGTCCTGCAGTTTCCAAAGACGAACTTTGGTTGCGCATACAAGCGATATGGAATTCTCTTCCTCAAGCAGATATTCAACATCTGTTTGACTCCATGCCACGTCGTATAGCAGCACTTATTGCAGCGCGTGGTGGCTGCACCAAATACTGATTTCGGACGCTTAATTTGTTTCTTTTGTTTTGAAAATTTCATCATTTATTTGTATCAGTACAAGTCGTTTCTGCATTAAATTTCATTTGATTCTGATGATTCTTTCATGGTGTTGCATTTTCTACAAACAGCAGTTTATTAAAGTAGTATTTTCCATTATGCAATGATGGAAGTATATGTTAGCATATCAAAAACCATGAATGCATAATGGGAAATGTAGGATGATGGTGACCATCAAAAGATGTTGGAACTGATGGATGTTGATGGAAGATGTCATCATGAGTCATAACCAACATAAACCATCGAAATGTTTTGATGGGACCATAATTTTGATTTGGGTTCACTATTATAGATTAATTTAATTATTTATAATACATGGTGTAGGACGATTATTTTCTGAAATGATTTATCAAATGAAAATTTGTTGTAAATGATTTATCAAATGATAATTTGTTGTTAATGATTCATCAAATGATAATTTTTTGTAAATTAAATGAAATACATATTTAAATGTTTGTATTAACTGCTTGATTTATATTAATTATTATTAGTATTAGTAGTTCATTCTTAAGTAGTTATACTTTTGAAATTTTTATAGGTGCCACAGTCAGTGTTATTATTGATCTGGATAACAATACCTCCATCATAGTATCTGCTTGCATTGCACTCTTTTATACTTTGTTTGGTGGTCTGTATTCTGTAGCCTATACTGATGTCATTCAACTGTTTTGTATATTTGCTGGTCTGGTAAGTAAAGTTATGGTCTCAAAGAATATGTTTTTATAATACATGCTACTTTTTTGACGCAAAGAATTCGGTACAGTACATTCTTCAATTGTACCAATTACGGTATGTACTATTACTGTATGTATTGCTGAATGTACTGTACCGAATTAATTATGACATGTGTACCAAAAGAGCCCAAAAGCATTTAAATACTTGCAAAGTCCTAAAATAAATGCTTGTGAACGATATTATTGATATATCATTGAAAATATAATCATACCACGAAATACTAATTAGTAAGTAACATGAATTTAATTATAAACTATGGAAATAACTAATAATAATAAAGTTAATTATAAACTTTTTAATTTTGTTCCTCGAAGTAATTAGGCATTAAAAATTTTTTTTAAAAAAATAATTTAAATAATTTAAGTACGTTTATTTAATAAGCGAAATGATTCATATATTTCAAAATAGGATTAATAAATAAAAATATTTTATCAACTAGCTGGACTGAATTAAATACCTTATCAGCAAACTGAATTAAATAGAATATTTTACGAATAATTTGAATTGATTCGAATGTTTGATAATGCAGCTAAATTGTTTTGAATTTTTATCAGCAAGTCGAATTGATTCGAATGTTTTATAAAGAAGCTACATCGTTTAGAATCAAATTGAATTCAATTATTTTATCAACAAGCTAATTTAAGTACACAGTAAGAAGTGTAGTTGATTCAAAATTCTAGGCAGGCATAAAACATATTAACGTAACATATATTGAATTAAACACCTGTTTTTTTTATTTTGTCATAGACATCTCTTAAAAAATATTTAAATTAATTTAATTGATTATTTTAGGCAATTACAATCTAATTAATACGATTAGTTTAGTCAGGTACTTTTTGCTAAACAACCATAAAGCAAAAAATTCCATCTTCCAAACACGATACATATATAGCAAAACAATAGTTTTAGTTTTTTTTTTTTTTTTAAAAATGACCTTTTATGCACACATCTTATTCAAACAATTTTTTAATTAATTTTTTTATTCCCAAATAATTCTTTAATTAATATTTGTAGCACTTTTAGCGAATAAAAAATATTAATTAATAACATAATTTCGTAATTTTTTATATAGTATTTTGAAAAAAATCTTTAACTATATAGGTTAAAGAATTAAGAACTAAAGAGCAAAGTTTTTTTAAGCAATATAGGGGGTTCCCTCTCTCTCTCTCTCTCCCATAATCGGCACAATCTTTAAATTGTAATTTAATAGAATATAATGAAATTACTAACTTGAAAAGAATCTCAAAGAAAAGAGCAGAATAGAGGAAGGTTCTAGAAAGGCTCTTGCCCACAAAGGGGTGTCATGCCAATAAAAAAGAATAGAATGTGGCGCAAACATCTTTCGCTATAGCACAAGTGGTTGAGAAAATACAAGCGACAATTAGTATCGCGGTAGCTCTGAGGTAGTAAATTAAAAAAAAATTTAAAAAATGGCTACAATTAAAATGCGTCAAAATACTTACCAAAACTTTTTAAACATGTATATTAGTAAATCTTTTTTATGCATTAACTGAAAGCCAATTATTTCTTTCATTTTGAGTGGTTTTTATCTCAAACCAATTTACATCGAATTTTAAGCATAAGAAATCCATTTTGATATACAATTTTAAAAAATGTCTTTATTTTTAATTCATTTTGTCTTGTACCATTATCAATTATTTCGTCTATTATGTTTTACGTATATTATTTCATTTTCTGAAATGGAGATCATTACAGTAGGGGAGAGTGGGGTCAATTGTAACAATTTTTACTTAACTATTTTTAACTAACAAAAAATTCAATATATTATTAGTATTAATTGACAGACGAGTAAAGTAGACTATCCTCTATTAGAAAAAAAAATACCTTATTTTAAATGTTATTATATTAGTTATTAACAATTTTTTACAGTCGTGCACTTGTTACAATTGTCCCCACTTACGGGGTCAGTTCTAACAGCTCATAAATTCAACTAAAACATAGTTAATTATACATATTATCATAGTTGTGATATACTTTTTTATTGCTCAAAATAGTAGTGATATTTTAGGAGTAAAAATATTAATGAGCAGAGATCTAAAGGATTAAACTTTTAACTTTAAGGGGTTAAAAATTTTAATTTATGCTGTGAAAGGTGACAAATAAAATAATGCACATGCAACATAATAAAAATGAGATATGAAACTATTGGTGGTTCTTAAAGAGTTAAGTAATGGTTTGTAAACATAAGATTATTTATTTTCAGCTGTTACATTCGTCCCTTTACTTATTGTTACAATTGTCCCAAAGACGCCATTTCAGCTTCATTTGTTAAAAACAATGCTAGTTAATTAACAAAACTAATCTTTTTTTCTTTTTTTTTTTTTTGAAATGTTAATTAAGGTGTCCACTTACATATTCGGTTAATAATTTTTATTTGTTTCAACAAAATTACTTTGTTAAAATATAATATTCTAATACCAAAAAAAGTACTTACGTAGCATGAAAATATCTTTTGTGATGTAACTCTTTCAAAAGTACACAAAAATGGTTGCCAGCAGGGGTGTACATGTAGATTTATTAAATACACCTTGTGCGCCACCTAGGAACCAAATCTGGAACCCGACACTCGAAATGTTTGCTCTGTTACAATCGTACCCTGTTACAATTGACCCTACTCTCCCCTACTCATTCTTTGTATTTTCGACTCCATGCTTTCTGAAGATGAGTTTTCAATGACTTAATTTGCAACTATTAACAACTATCTGTTTAAAAAATTTATATTGGTCATTAATACACTTTGTTATTTAACTTTGCTTTTAAAAAAATCAAATTCATGCCTGCCATTTTTTTAGTAAAAAAAAAAAAGGTTTTACCATAAAATAATTTTTATAATAATTTTCTAGTATGTAGTAAATCTTTGCTACATCTGTGAGTTTTAGAAGAAAAAAAATAAGCAGACTTGTTTATTTTACTCACTAAAATACTATCAATAGGTTAGTTGCATAGTAGCTCATTTTTATTCTAATGCATCAGTTTTATTGAATTTCAGTGGCTTTGCATTCCCTTTTGTATTGCCAACGAAGCAGTAGGAAGCTTAGCTTTGGTGGACAATGATTGGGTTGGAGAACTGGAACCAATGTACTTCGGACAATGGCTAGATTATGGATTGCTACTTGTTTTAGGTGGAATTCCTTGGCAAGTACGGACTATTGACATTGTTTATTATTTAATTTCTCCCCAATGATTTAAATAGTTTGTGTTGAATAGCTTTTATTACAACTACCTTCAAGTCTCATCAGACTACCAAAATAAAACTATATTCTCAGTCCTGATTCATTCAGTTGCTATCTGTTATGCTACAATAATGTTTTGTGGCTGGAGTGGCTAATGAGTGGCTGGGTGGCGCAGTTGGTTTGTCGTCGGCCTTCTGAGCCCATGTCTGCGGGTTCGATCCCCCGCCCAGACATCGGATTTTCGGGATGCAGAAAATCCTCAGCGGCCATGTCGTATGATTATGCGGCATGTAAAAGATCCCTGGAGTGCCTTATTGGCTCTTGGCATTTCCGGCAAAATTAAATTCCTAGTGCACTTTAGCATCCAAATAGAGTCTCGGGGCTGCCATCTAGTGTGGCAGAAACTAGACGTCCAAATTAACATGGCCAACGGTATCTCACCCATTGTGGTGGTCCTGAAAGAGTGGATACTACTTCTGGAGAACGCACTAGGTCTGCTTATCGGGAAGACTGATTGTGCAGCTCATAGGAAGTTTAAAAAAAAAAAAAAAAAAATAATGTTTTTTTCTTTGTTTGAATTTTATTGAATGAAGCGTTCTGGGCACTGGTTTTTTTTTAACTCTAATATTATTCAAAAATCGAATTAAAGAAAATCAAGATTTTTTTTAATTATTTAATGAAACTTGATAGTGCTTTTAAAATAATTATTTCAATCCTATAATCAAACAGGACTTGGAATATTCAGTCCCCACTTTAATTCGTGGTGCTACGAGAGATTTCGATGTCTTTTTTTTTCTCCCTTGATACTAATTTGTTCCTTCTAATGTGTTTACCTTTCTGATTTCATTTTTTAGTCTAAAAGTATCAATCGCGTACAGCACGAAATACTTTTTGTGCTTTAATATTTTCATTAAATTGCGTTATCATCCAAATATATAATCGTTTTTTATCATGTACTCTCTTATTTTTATGTTACTTTTTTATAAGTTTCCAGGCATATTTCTAAAGAGTTTTATCTTTATATTTTAATTTTCATTAAAATATGTTAAAAATCCAAATAATTATCATTTTTTAACATTTACCCTTTAATTCCCATGTTTATCTTTTGTAACTTTTGAAGTATATTTAAAGAGTCTTATCTTTATATTTTATTTTCATTAGAATAAGTTTATCATCCAAATATATTATCGCTTCTTATGATGTACACACAATTCTTATGTTGCTTATTAGTACATTTCCAGGCATATTTCTAAAGAGTTTTATCTTTATATTTTAATTTTCATTAAAATATGTTAAAAATCCAAATAGTTATCATTTTTTAACATTTGCCCTTTAATTCCCATGTTTATCTTTTGTAACTTTTGAAGTATATTTTAAAGAATCTTATCTTTATATTTTATTTTAATTAGAATAAGTTTATCATCCAAACATATTGTCGCTTCTTATGATGTACACACAATTCTTATGTTACTTATTAGTACATTTCCAGGCATATTTCTAAAGAGTGTTATCTTTATATTGTAATTTTCATTTAAAACACGTTAAACAATTAAGTATTTAATCATTTTTTATCATTTGCTCTTTAATTCCCATATTTCTCTTTTGTACATTTCCAGGCATATTTCTAAAGAGCGTTATCTTTATATTGTAATTTTCATTTAAAACACGTTAAACAATTAATTATTTAATCATTTTTTATCATTTGCTCTTTAATTCCCATATTTCTCTTTTGTACATTTTCAGGCATATTTCTAAAGAGTTATATTTCTAAAGAATAAACTTTTTATTTTATTTTCATTCAAAATACGTTTAACATCCAAACATATTATCATTTTTGTATCCTTTGCACTCTAATTCCCATGTTACTTTTTTGTAACTTTTCAGGTATATTTCCAAAGAGTGTTATCATCAAAGACTGCCTTCCGCGCTCAGCTCTTATCCTATGTTGCAGCGGGAGGATGTCTAATAATGGCCATTCCACCCATGATCATCGGAGCTGTAGCTAAAGCAACAGGTAACTAATATTTTTGTGTTAACTCAAGAAGTTTAAAATTTAAAATAATTTATCAAATTAAATCTTTTGCATTACACTGCAAAAAATTCCGTAGCATATTACAGTATAATGTACCGACACTTTAGGCTCATCTTCCGTAAAATCCATTTAACCATAAAGACCACTTTTAACGTAAAATATTATAACGTAGTTTTTATTGTAATATTTATTTAATTAAATTGATTTTGCGATTTTTAGTACTGTTTACAGTAATTATTACTGTAAAAATTACGGTATATCAGATTTTTTGTTCCGTAACATGTTCCAATAAAAATGGATTACGGTGAAAAATCATTGCTATAAGTAATCACGGTAAATAGTACCGGCACCCTGAGTGCCGGTGTTTAATCAATTAAATCTTATTTATAATATTAAAGCTTTTTTATTACACTGAACAAAAATTCCGAATCATATTACGGTATATAGGAAAGGCGCTTTAGGCACATAGTCCGTAAAATCCATTTAACCGTAAAGCCCACTTTTAACGTAAAATACTATACCGTAATTTTTATTGTAATATTTACTTAATAAGAGTGATTTAGTGAATTTCAGTAGTGTTTACTGTTATATACTCCAATAAAAATGTATTACGGTAAAAAGTGATTGCCATGAGTAATTACGGTAAATAGTATCGGCACACTGAGTGCCAGTGCTTTTTACCATAATTTTATCTGGAATTTTTTATAGAGTAGTTTGTATTTGTCTGTCTTATCTACCTTTTTTTCTACTTTAACTTCTCGTCACTTGCATTATTTAAGATTGATTTAATATTTACGTTAACATTCATCCAAATTGTTTTAATTTTAAAGGCATAACCGAATTTGCGTTTTATTAATTTATAATTATATTAAATTTCAATCATGCGTAATTTATAGTTTCGAAACCTATTAGATATTTTTCGAGAAACAACGCATTATTTCTGATTTCAATATAAAAGTTTTGTTGAGAGTTGTACTTTGTTTAAAATCTCAATTAATGCTTGTTAGTTGGAAATTTAAATAACTCAATCAGATACAATTTTTTCTATTAATCTCTCATAAAAATATACAAAATTAAAATTTAATCAATAGCTTCAAACATTTTGAAATTTTTAATTACAGTCCTCCCGAATCTTTTATACAATACCTAAGTTATAAACATCGGTTATTTTAGCAGCATTTTACATATATCATTTATTATTTTTCTTAGTTTCTAACGTAATTATTAAAATCGTGAAAATTAACAATACGTAACTGGTTTACTGATTGAAAATATGGAGCTCTATGAACCGCACATCTATGTATAATTTCAAGCTAAAAATGCAGAATTTTGTATAATTATTAATTACAACCTGATTTTAAACCTGAAAATACAAAGTTTCATTAATACTACCAATAATCATTATACTACATTAGTACTACATAATCAGCTGTTGCTGTTTTCACCTTGAAAATACAGAATTTACTATACACTGTAACAAATATAATTTTTTTGTTTATTTAAAGCCTGAAAAATAATTACACTCTGAAAATAAAACATTTAATCTATCATACATTAACAATTATCAATTTAATAATCATTACATTAACAATAATCAACTTAATAATCATTACATTAACAATACATCACATGGAGAAAATGAATCTAGTAAAACTAACTGTATGGTAAGGACATTTCCGCTTAAAAAAATGTAACTCTGATATTAAAAATCAAAATTAACGGTATTTAAATCATTCATTTGGTATTTTCTTCCGTACGTATGGCAACAGTATACCGGAAATTCTGGCTTTCAAAATTATAGCTCTTATTACCACACATTTGAAAATTACAAAATTGAACATAGGTATCAGGTTTTAAGGTATCATGATAAAATTACCAAATTTTACCACATTTAACAAATTTTATCACACATTTTAAAACCATATTTTATTGCTAATTTTACTAAAATTATGACCAAAGCTCTTCGGCAAAAATTACTGAGTTGTGTTCCCTTAGAGCCGAAAATGCGATAAATTTTACCAAATAGCTAATAGCCTTGACCATACTAACTTTCTTACTGTATATTTTCTGAAAATTATTTTTTTATGCTACTTATTTACAGCCTGGAACGAGACTTCATTTCCGGGTCCCTTGCCTTTGGATCCGGACCACACACCACTTGTACTGCCCATGGTTTTACAATATCTCACGCCAGCCTTTGTATCCTTCGTTGGACTCGGGGCAGTATCAGCAGCCGTCATGTCATCCTCAGATTCCTCCATTCTATCTGCAGCCTCCATGTTTGCCAGAAACATCTATAAATTAATCATTCGACAAAATGTAAGAAACAACTCTCACTATAAATTATCCCATATTATCCCATGTACGTAGTTTTACCAGCATAGATGCATGGTTGCATGTCTAATACATTATCAGTCTAATTATAAACCACCCACATGTTATCCTATCCTATGATCCACGTTATTTTTTTCTTGTGATATCTGTTCCACATTGGCATCTGCTTCTTTACATATTGTTTTCGACAAACTTTATCATGTGATGTTTTGTCTGTGCAGAATTGGTTTCGGCGAATATTTTTCCGTATATCCTGTAATTTTTCCTTTAATGTTTCTTTAAACGATAGAATGTTCTCAAAAAAGTACAAATTATAAATGACAAAATCGTGTTTCAACAGTAACATTAAAAAAAAAAATTTCTTACGGGATTATCATCGTTTATAACGCCTTGCGATGCAACCGTAATAGGTAGAAATTCTGATTTTGAATATTTTGGACTTATTTTTCGGGCTTTTAAATTATTTGATTCACTATCAAGTCGAAATTGATCATTTACTTATGATACAACAATGTTTCCTTAAATCAATTTATTATTTTAATACTCTAAAGATTAAAGTGTGAAAAATACATAAAAGCCGCTTAAAATATATCATCCCAAGATATTACATGTGATATTTTTGTTAAAAACAATTTAAACTAAATGTAATTTTAGGCTAAATTAAATCACGTTTAATTTAAGATTATTAGATGTAAAGTGATAGTTCATTTGAACCAAACTAAATTTTGATCATTTTTACCATTAATCTTACAAATATAATTTAATTACAGGCTTCAGAACGAGAAATCATATGGGTAATGAAAGGCGCCATCCTTTTTGTTGGCTTCATGGCAACCGCCATGGCCTTAACGGTCAAATCCATATATGGCTTATGGTACCTATCTTCCGATTTAGTGTACGTGATGCTATTCCCACAACTAGTGTGTGTCGTCCATTTCAAGAAATTCTGCAATACATATGGCTCCCTCTGCGCCTACATAATAGGCTTTCTCTTAAGAGCTCTTGGTGGTGAAGAAATAGTTGGCCTACCAGCTCTCATCAAATACCCATATTTCCGCGAAGAAACAGGAGAACAACTTTTCCCATTCCGAACCCTCTCGATGTTAATAAGTTTGTCAACGTTGCTGGCAGTGTCCAGTTCCACCAAATGGCTCTTCGAAAATGGACATATCCCTCCTGCACTGGACATCTTCCACTGCGTGGTCAACATTCCTGATGACATCCTTAAGGTTCAAGAGCCCCATGAAGGTGAGATGAGTGTCCTCAACGCCCAAATTGCAATGGTCAAGACTTATCAATCAGAAATGAATGGTCGCATAAATCCTGCTTTGAACTTGAGCAGCGATGAGGCTGAATCGGATTCGGCTGTGAATTTACCGATGGCACCACCTCCTTACAGCGCCAAACCCCCTTCCCAGAACACGACAAACTTTTGAATCTTGAGCGGCGTTTGCAAGATTCAAAGGGAAAGATTAAAGTGTTAATAATGTCATTAGTTTTTGCAGCGCTTTGTTTGTTCCTAGCCCTGTTCACAATCCTGTAATTGTGGGGTACTTAAAATAAGATGGTAATAACATTAAGTGTTTAAATAATATAACATTTTTCACGTCAGAAAACTGAGCTTTCTTATGGGGTAACTATTTACTCAGATGTTTCCGAAATATTAAGCGGTATTTCTTCAGGATAGTCATCGTGTAAAATATTATTATTTTTTTATTATTTCTTTTTGAGGAGGAGAATTGATATACTACTAAACAAAAGGTTTAGAAAAATCCCTTTTGACAATTTAGGTAATATTTTAATTACAATTTTAACTAAAAATAAATTAATTAAAAGATATATATTAGAAACTTTCCGTTAATACTATTATCATGCTCATACATATTCAATATGGATGAATTATCAAATGGAAAATTCAAAACAGATTTTGGAATTAATTTGGAATTATTATCCCTTACGATTCAAATCTCAAACCGCATGATTGGATTCTTTTCAGTGATAGTTTAAAAACATACACGACATATATAGATTGTAATTCAAAATTACTCTATTGTAGAGCCATGATTATAAAATATTTTATAATTAATCAGCATGTTGTAATTAAACATTTACGAAGACAATATTTTGATAGTAATGCTGCAGAGAGTTAAAGTTCTAAAGATGAATACATATTTGATTAAATTGCTGGAATTTTTAAATAACTAGTTAAATTAATAAAACTTTGTTTTCAAATACTCAAAATAACTTAAAATTATTCTAAAGCTTTTCTAAACGCTGATGACTTTTAAAAGGATTTTAAATAAAGGGTTGTTAATTTTTATTTGATTAGAATGAAACAAAAGTACAATGTAGAATTTTTTATAGTGCCAAAAAAGGCTTACAACTTGTTTTGGAACAGATAAAAGCACTGCTCAAGCTGATGCATTTGTTTAACTATAGGCTGTATTTCGCATAATTTAAATGTTTATAAATGGTATTAGAGCTTTACCACACGTTTGGTTGAAGGTATGAAATCGTCTAAGAAACATATCAAATTTAGACAAATCTTACAATGTTTGTTTTTAAAGTGTTTGTCTGTGTATTTTTGTGAAAGTCTTTAACTTCTAAAATTGTTCATCTAAATCCAGTTGTTCAAATGGTTGAAGATGAAATTTTTGTCCTGAATTGCTTTTAGAACAATATTTGGAATGATTATTTAAGTATTTAAGTATTGAATGATTTTAAGAGAATCTTCTAATGAAAATATCATTTACTAAATGATAAAATTTTGTTTGTTTAAAAAGTAGACATCAAAGGGAAATGAGCTCTGAGAAAATTATGAATTTTTATGGAGGTGGTACTACCCATTTATCCTTGATTAGTAGAATACGTTTTCTGGTGTTTAAATAAATGACAGTGATAAATACATATCATATTAAGTAATTTTAATTAAAAGTTTTGTGAAAGAACAGGAAGTAATATTTTTATACTTATCTACACCCACGTAGGTTTTTCTTTAGGAGTTTTATATTCTATTGACAAAAATAACAAGCATACAAAATTTTGCTTTCAAATATTTTCCAATAGAAACTTTTGTTGTATTTTTTAAAAAATTGCCATTTGAAATATCTAGAATTTTACGCCTACCTAAGAATTTTTAAACGTAAATGATAAAATATCAATTAAATAAAAATGTTAAAACTGAAATAATACCGATTACGTAAAATTGCTGAACTTATAAAAGTATATACTAAATAAAAACGTATGAAGTAATCGATTAAATAAAAGTGTAAAAACTAGAAAAATATCGATTACATAAAAGTGTGAAAACTGGAATAATATCGATTACAAAAAAGTTTGAAAACTATAAAAAGTTATCGATTAAATAAAAGTGTGGAAATTATTAAATATATAGATTTAATAAAATTGAAAAGACAATAAAAGTATCAAAGATAAAGTATTAAAGTATTTGATTCCTAAAATTTTAAAAGTATCATTTGCATAAAAGTGCGAACGTTTTCAAAAATGTCGATTAAATAAAGTGTAAAAAAAGTATCGATTAAATAAAATTGTAAAAGTAAAAAAAATAATGGTTGAATCTATGTTTATTTATATTATAATAAACTATTAATCAGTCACAAAGATAGAAAATAGATAAAATAAAAATCATATAGGAACATTTTCGTATGTACATCGTTTTATTAAAACAATAATCTGTTGTGCTTTCTTATTTTGAATAATAATTTTTGGCATAAATAAACAAATAATTTTACACACAAATATTTAAAATAATATATATATACATATATAAATATAGCTGAAACATAACTTAATAAAAATATAAATATTAAATATTTGTAATTTTTTATTGAACATAAACAGTAAGTTAACGATTGCTCAAAAATAATTTTGAATATCTATAAAACTAAATAAGCTAAAAGTTTAATAAGCTATAAGCTAAAAGTGAATATGTATAAAACTCAAATACATGAAAGCTTTCCAGATGATATTACTGAAAAAAGAGAACTTCTGTTTACTTTGAAACATGCTTAACTATAAAACATTGCTTTCGTAAAAAATTGCGAAAAAAGACGTTACAAAATTAGTATTTTTTAACGAATTAATTTATCAACTGTTTTGATGCATGGTTCTATATATGATAAGGTCATGCCGCAGATTATAAATAATACACTTAACTATAGGTCATGAACCAAAAATATTATTTTGAATTATTAGTCATAAATAATTTTTATGACGACTTCCAAATATTTTTATCAATACAAACAATTTAACATAATATTAATTTGAATACAGCTGTTAAAAAATTTAAATTAATTATTTCTCTCAATTAATACAAGAAAAGTTAGAGCAAATAAATTACATTATACTCTATTAAACAAGTATAAAGTTATTTCTTGGATGCTTGTTATTTTTGCCATTCTCTCTATACACATATTGGAAAAAATGTGAATTAAAAAAATTTAAATTTAATAAAAGTGTCGAAGCGTATAGTTCAAATCATCATTTATTACAAATGTGGTTTTCTACTGAAAAAATAGCATTTTCAGCCAAAATAATTTTTTAAATGTTAATTTGAACTTATATCACGTTATTACGTATTACCATGATGTTTTTTTTTTTTTTCAAGATTGGTATTGTCAAAACTTTTTGTTCGTAATTGTACTATTCGATTCTGTAGATTTTTAATTTTACATTTAAAATTTCGAATTGATTAATAATGTTTGTGATTTATTAACACATGCTACTGCTATATAATTATAATGAGTAACAAAGTATTTTTTATCAACTTATATTGAAATATGTTTTGCTAAATCAATTTTTCATGTAACTGTATATTTACTTAAATCATCCTATTTTTATATCAAGACATACGAATACTTTTTTTCAATATAAATATAAATTTTGCAATTAATCACAATCGAAAAGAAATATCAGAATACAAGATTAAGACTATTTTATTTTCAATCATAGAACAGAAAGAATAAATACATTTAAAGTCAAACAAATTCATTCTAGTTTAAGTAATTTTATTCAGCTCTAATTGCGATTATTAAAAAAATATAAATATTTGAGGAAAAAAATTTTAAATAATTTTTTTATCTGTAAATAATTCATAATTTATCAATAATTTATTATTCATAATATAACTTAAAAATTCTCATAAATGTTGTCATAATTAAAAATAGTATTTTTTTCTTTCTTAATTTTAACTTTTGGAAAAAAAAGCAGTCTTTTTCACACATAAAAAATTTAAATATCAATGGATTAAAATAACGAACAAAAATAAGCTATTCGTATTTTGATTAGTTTTAAAAGTCTGAATTTCAAATTAATAATCCATTGGGTGTTAAAAAAGTTATTCAGTTAATTTTAATACTTACATAGCAATTAAAGTAAAATAAAAAAACAATTAAACAAGGTTATAAGGTTTATTTTTTTCCAAGCAATGAAATGAACATATTGTTTTTATATAAGTCTACATACACGTAAAAATTTTGAATACTTTTTGTAGTATATTTACATGTGTGCATATCTAATAAACATTTTTACTTACCTATGCTTAAAAGTTTTTAATTGTGTTTAAATATATGATCTACAATGTTTATTACTACATTTAAAAATTAAATTTTTGGTTTGTCAATGAGAAAAAAACATAAAAAAATAAGACATTTTATTTTATTGCTAACAAATAAGGAATATAAATAAACTTGTAATACTCAAATTTTGTAAATAAAATTTGTAAGGACTCCATAATAATTTCTTTAAAAATTAATTTAAAAAAAAAATTTTTTTTAAGTTTTTAAATTTATTTAGATATTAATGTTATTTTAGATCAGATAAATAAAAAAATAAAGTAAATAAAATATTATTGGTATCAGTTTTTTTTAAAAAAAAATGAAAAATAGAAGTAAGTTGCAAAATTAGTGATACCTTAATAAAATTCATTTTAAAATAACGAAATGTGATGTTAACATAAAAAATTTAAAATCACTTAATATATTCTTGATATTTTAAAACATTTATATAATTCTTTTTAATACGATTTTATTAGATGCGTAAAGTTTTTAATTGTTACTATAATGTAATGTAATAAAGTATCAGAGCTTTCCGGTACTTTATTATTTAATAAGATACATCTTTGAATCAAATTCAAAAAAAATCTAAAATTAATTTAACTATAGTAAGTATTGCATAATTGTTTTATCCTCTCTAATAAAAAGTAAAGATAGCTATAGTGATAAAATATATGTATAAGGATTAATATAATATCTTAATTTTTCACAGAAAGAAAATTTACTTTTAAGAGATATCAGTACTATTTTTTTAATATTCACATAAGAAAAGAGAAAAATCCGTATGTCTTGATAAAACCAATATGTAAACTTAAATAAAGCAGTATAATAAACCATTACTTAAATAAACCATCGAGAAAATTAAATCGCAAGCATTAATTTACATAGTTTATGTACAAAATACTTTACCCTTTACAATGATATTCAATTTTATAATGCATGTTTTACAACTTATCATGTAAATCTTGAATTGTGTGTGTGTTTGTTAACCAAACATTGCATGTTATTGTGAAACCAAACATATCAGCTCCCATACGGAATGCCTAAACATATATTTATTTACTCTAAATAAAAACATATCAGTTTCCTATGGTGAGCCAAGTAGATGTTAGTTTATATCAATAAAGTAGTTTGAAAGAACTATATTTAACCATTATTCAACAAACCGAATATGTATGAAATGTTGTATAGTGCATATATACTCCCAAGACGAAAGCTATTTTGCAAAGCAGTAAGCTGGATATTTGTGGTTTTCTAAGTTAACTCATTTACAAAAAAAATATTAAATAAAAGTATAAAAAGATAGAGAAATTTAATAGTTAAATCTTAATTTTGAATTATTAACTTAAATTTTTATTTTTACTTTAATTCGGGAATTAATATCAATCAACTCGCTAGCTGTTTTTAAAATTTAATGTAAAATTTAGATTTTGAAAAATAATATCAATTCTTATTTTGACAATAATTCTGAAATTAATTCAATATGTTCTCAAACTTTTCTTTAAACTTAATTTCCATTTTCAAATATAAGTATATACTATAAGTCCAACTTTGACTATAACTCTGAAAATAACATAAATATCTATCAATTCTCAAGTTTTTCTTAAAATTAAATGTTACCTTTTTAGTCCAATTAATAACAATAACACATAATATTTGTTAAGAAATAACAGTTAATTTAAAGTATAATTAAAATTTTATTTTAAGTAAAATACATTTTGGATTAATAGAAAACTACTGCCTAACTGTTAAAATTTTTAAAAAAAATACTAAACTACGAAATGAAATTTTTATAATTATCTTCTAAAATATTTTTCAACATTTAGCTTGTTCTTAATACGATTGAATACTGCAAAAAATATCTAAAAATTCTTCAAGACAAAAAGCTTAACTAATTATTATGTTTCAAGTTTTAATGACGTATCATTACATTTTACAAAATTAGAATTTTTTTACATAAAAAATTTTAAAATTAATGCTCCTTTTTGTTTGTATGATATTAATGCTTTGTAAAAATAATTACTTGTAAGTTAGAATAAAATGAAGTTTTGTCATTAGAAAACAAATTGAAAAATTTCTCATGCCAAAACAGTTGTTGGTAAAATACTTTATAAAAAGAACAACAAATGCATATCAAGTTTTGTATAGTATTAATATATATTGTTATAAAAAATATTTATTTACGCGTGCCTTTTGAAAGAAAATATATACATTTGAATAGAAAAAGGTAAGTTTATTTGCAAATAAAAAATATTAATGGATATCTACTTCGTTTATGCTTGTTAGAAACTTTGTTTCATAGTTGATTTTTAGTTTCATGTGATAATGGAATGATTAGAAATTAATTTGTAACATGCTATTTAGAATCTTAGAGCATAAATAACAGGACAATTTTTCCTCTCCTTTTCACATAAAATAATGTGCTCATGATATAATAAAAGATGTATTTCAAAATTTAATTTCAAGAAAAAATATTCTTGCTAGCACATAGAATTATAATTGTAACCTATTTGTCTTCATCTTTGGTATAAAATTTTTTATACCAAATATATTTATGCAATATATTTTAAATGCAATATTTAAAAATCGTAATAAATCATAACATTTCAGTAACATCCGTAAAGGAATACTTAAACTAGTAACGTAATAAAAAATTTCCATTATTTTTAGCTTGCTTTAAAATTTAAAAAAAAATATGTTTATGAGTCAATTTTTTTGGACGAAAACACTTTCATGAGAAGAAGAAATCAGTCAGAAATTTAATTGACTAATAAAAAAATGACTAATTTACATAAAAAGTAAGTCATTATAGAAACTCAAAAAAGTAATGGAAAGATGAAAGAAAGAAAAGAAAGCCAAAAGTGCGAAAAATTAATAAACTAGATTTCATAGTTCAAATTCAAAGAAGTTGAAAGAATAGAAATATCTATGTTTTATTTTCAAGGATTTTTCAAGAATTTCCTTTTTCTAAAAGTCTTCTATTTGTTCATTTATTATAATAACTAAATGAACAAAACACTATTCAGCTAAATTCGCAAGTCTTTTAGGGTTTTTTTATTTTAAAAATAAATCTTTTAAAAGGTAAAGAATGAAGAAATTTTTTTTTAACAAACTGGTATAATTTAATTATAAAAACTACCCCAAAATTATTTATGCTCCAAGCAACTCTAAATTCACTCTTTAATTTTCTATTTTTCTTTACATTTTCTTTTAATGAATTTTAAACGAAGCTAAGTTATATTAATATTTTCGGAGTAAAAAAAATTCTATTTATATTTTAAAGTTGATTTCACTTGAAATAAATGTGGGCTATTAAATTTGATTAATTTTTTGAGCATTCTTATTTAAACTTACGGAAAAATATTATTGTGATTTCAATTCATGTCATAATAATTTTAAAATTATATTAATACAACAAATCAAAATAAAATTGTCATTGAAATCGACATATCATTGTGCGGCAGCAACATGCAAAAATTGTGATTTCTATAAACATTTTTAGGTGCTTTATATTGTTGTCCTGATATAGAATATGTGATATAGAATGCATAGAATATTAAATTGCATCCCATGAACAATATACTATATACAATTATACTGCACATAGATTATGAATTTGTCTTTACTCTTATATTAATAGTTTGTTATAGAATGACTAAAGAGATTGTGAATTTATCTTTAATTTAAATTTATTAAATATTTTTATGAAATTATTACATATTCGTATATTTAAAGTAACATATCATTTTAATCATTTTAAAGAAAGATTTTATAGAATAAAAAAATATATCCCTCAATACATTTATATAAAATATAAATTTTTATGAAATTTTGTTCTTAAATATTTCTTGTAAAACTGGTTGTTACGTTCTACTTAATGTCTAAGTTTTTAAAAACTTTTTTAAACAAAACTGTTTAAAAAAACATTAGTTAATACAATGATTCATTAACTGATAATATTTTCATATATCTCAATACATAAGGCTTTTTATTCACGATTGATAAGACATATTGGTAGGTTTAATATTACTCATTAGTCTTAAGATAATATATGATAATTGCCTCATAAGACATATCAAGTAAGGCGTTTGGTGTCACGCTAGAACTACCAATCAGTTCAATCAGTTACCAAAATTTTTCCAAAAAAAAAAAAAAAAAACCCAGAAAAAAAAAACTTTTACATAAATAATTTGCGTTAGTGTTTTGGGGCGCTTCAAGTCGCAGTATAATGATATTCAAGTAACTGGTTTGAATAAATTAAAAAAAGTGCGCCAACTTTATTAAATCGTGTTACTTTATGAATTAATAGTTTACATATACGATTCTAAATATACAAATATATATATAAATATATAAATATATATCTAAATATATAAATATATATATAAATATACAAATATATATATATATATGATTCTGAATATATGATTCAAAATATACAAAAAAATTCAATAATTTTTTTAAACAATATTAAGTCATTCTTTCAATAAAAAAAGGACTAATAACAAAAAAAACTAGATATATCATATCTAGTTTTTTAAACGTACCATTAAGTCTTTTTTAACAAACAAAATTCATTCCTTGTTGGGAAACTGAACGCTTGATATTAAGTTTTTTTTCGAATTTCACTCGAATATTTTAGTCTTGTACTTGTTATGAACAGAAAACATTCATTTTATACAGAGTGCTCCGTAATGACTGCCCTTAATATATACATATTAGCTCACCTTCCTCTGCAGTGAGACGTTAAGTTTGTTTGAGTTGTTGTTTTTTCCTCGCTTAGATGTCATTTTGTATACTCTTTTAATACAAATATCATATATATATATATATATATATATATATATATTATATATATATATATATATATATATATATATATATATATATATATATATATTATATATCTTTATATATATATATATATATATATATATATATATATATATATATATATATATATATATATATATATATATATATATATATATATATATATATATATATATATATATATATATATATATATATATATATATATATATATTGAAATCGGGCATTACGGAGTAAATTGTATTCATTACATCAAAATATATTCTTTATATATTTAATGTTATATTTTTTGCATTTATTATATGTATTTCAAAACACTATTTGTGTACTTTTATGTTATTGAATGTTGATTAGCATATTCTAGTTATGATATGATGTATAAGCTCCAACTAGAAAACAAATATCAATGCTTGAAATGTAGAAATTTAAAAGTACCTCACAATTTTAACGTAGAAATCTTTAATTTAGGGGTGGGGGGAGTTTTGTTGAAAAGAAATATTTGGATAACCAAATGAACCACTTACGCGATTGTAGATAGAAATTATCACACTTTAATGTTTGTACACTCGACAGAGAAAATTTCTATCTTAGATAAAAAAAAGGAATTTGTATTATTACTATTATTTTTGTATTGTAGAAAAATTTATTAAAGATTCTTCAGGCAGACTGCAATAGGAAATTATTGAAAATTTACATAAACATTATTAGCGTAATAGACAATTTATAATATCCATATATAGCATAATAGTCACACTGTAATAGTTACGACTATGCAAAACTATGGCTATTATATTGGCATTATCGAAAGTCGTACGGTAGTGGAAACAATAAAGTTTTGATTTAAACAAAAAGATGTTTTTTGAAAAAATATAAATGAAAAGTGACTAACCGTGTGACGTAGAATTTTTATAAAAGATATTTTTTATAATTTTTTTAATATTTTTATATTAATTTAAGTAAAGTAAAGGGGGATATATTATATTTAGCATTTTATTATTATAATGATTATGAAATACAGCATAAAACACCGGCGTCTTTTTCGGCGTTAAAAGTAAAATCTTTCAAATACGGCTTGCTAACTAACAATAATTTCTTAAATTTGCATTTATTTGCTGTTATTTAGATCTACGAGAAACAGCTATAATACTTTTAATACTTTTAAAATTTCTTCACAAAATCAATTATTGATACATTTTTGAATATGAGTAAAAGAAGAAATTCAAGCAACTTTTGGGGTATTTTATATTATAAATAGAGAGAAATATAAATCCAATAAACTAACATTATTTTAGTAACTATTAGGCTGTTTTTAATAATTAAAAAATCCCATGAAATATTTTCTCTGGCAATTAAAAAGTAGAAAAAACATATAAAAGGGATACCAGTGTCCCATCTGAGTCAAAAGGATAAAAAAGTAAATTAGATTCGAAAATAATAATTGATGTGACAAATTAATAATACAAATAGCTAATCTTATACTATAATCAATAAATCAATAAATATAATTACATTTTATTATTTATAATTTAACTTATAGTTGCTACATTTAAAATAAAAGTTAAAAATAAAATCACGTTTTGCGTTTAAAAAAATATTATTAAACCCAATAGTATCCAGCATATTTATTATAAAAAGAAAAATATCTTAAATGTGTTTCTTTTGAAAAAAAATCATATATAATTTAAGATATAACTAGTACCCGTATATTTTGAGCAACATCAGTATATTAGATATAACTATCTTTACTTATTATATGCAATTTGAATAAAATATCCGACTGCTTTTGTCACAATTTTTTTTTATTTAAGAAAAAGGTTCAATTACAATTTTTATTTTGTGTTTGGTAAGCCGGACTCTTAAAACTATAAATTAAATAAGTAAAGTTTAAAAAATTTATAAGATATTTTTTAAAGTAAGGGCAAACTTGAATTTTTCATGTCTTCTGAATTCAAAAACTACAAATTTTTCAAATCTCGCTAATAAATTGCAAAATGATATTTTTCTAGACCAAAAATGTTATTACCGGTGTTTTGAACAAAAATATCAACATTTAAAAAACTGAGGTGTAACTAAATACATTGTTTAATAGTGAAATTTTAAATAAAAATTCTGAATATTCTTACTTTAAGCTTGGTAAAAATAGCAAGCTCACACTTAGATATCACAAGCTCACACTTGAATATGTGTGATTAAAACATTTGAAAATGTGCGATTGAAAAAGATCAATAAAATATTTGAAAATGAGAGACTAAAATTTATCAATAAAACATTTTAAATTGTGTGAATAAGAAGTATTAATAAAACAGTGAAAAGGTGTGATTAAAAAGTATCAATAAAATAATTGAAAAAAAGCGGGAAATAAATGAATAAATAAAACGTTGAAAAGTTTTCATAATTCCTTTTGCAGTCTCCGTGTTTTGATTCATGCGCACTTTTTTTAACGTGTGTATGCAGAAAAAAAGAATAGATCTATAACTAAATGTATAAAGTAAAAACAGTGATTGTTATATTAAAATGATTATAAATATTGTCCTGTAATTATACAGATTTAAAAATAGTGTAAAATGTTGAGCAATAACCCAATTAGAAATTGTGAAAAAAAATGTGCTTCGATGTGTAACTATATTTATGTGATGAAAAAAAAGGTATAAATAAAGCAGTGGATTAAATTGTGTCATTTATGTTTTTGTGATACACTTAGAATTTTTATTATATTCCTGGACTTTACACTACATGCTTTGTGAATATGTGTTTTAAAACTATTTTCCACTTAACAAGAAAGATACCACAAGCCTGAATGGACAAAAATGAATAAAGTGATTAGCCAAACCATACTTACTAATCTATACATAATAATAAACGCGGCTGTGTGTGTGTCTGTCTGTAATCACAATATATCGCCCCAGAAGCCTCGCTCAGACACGAAACTCGGCACATAATTGTGTTTTGACATAATGAAGAAGTATTTTTTTCTTTTTCAAAAATTTGGATTAGTTTTTTAGTTATCAGTCATTTTGTAAGAAAATCTATGTTTTTTCGTCTTCAAAGAGCCATATTCAAAAAACAATTAAAAAATGCTTATATTTTTCTCCTCTCTTATAAATGTATGCTAATGCGAACCTTACAATTGAAATATTAATTTTCGACAACTTAAACCAATAATATACGAAGGAATTAATAATTTAATTGTAAGGTTCGCATTAGTTTACATTTATCAAAGTGGAGAAAAGTTTAACTTTTGTATTAAAAATGTGGCAACATATTCGAATAGAACGCTTCGCTTTGATATATTTGTCGTTGTTCATAATTGTTATAATAAGTTTTTCTTCTTCTTTCCACGCTCTATTTTTTTTTTTTTTTTCTTAAGCGAAGACGATAATTTTTGTAGCAATATAGAAATAGAAATTGATACAATAAAAAATTATAATGAAATAGAAATTGATACCATAAAGAATTAATTCATTTTCGTGTTCTTTTCATGTATTTAGCATTTTAGTTTTTTTTTCTTAAGTGTTGTAGCTATATAATATATAAAATAGGAATTTAATTGTTTTTGAAGGAGCGATCACACTTACCTTGGATCTCTTTGGTTTTTCTAATCTTTATTTTAACAGTTTTTATTAAATATAATTAGGTATTTCAGAAAGTTTCAGTTTGCAGGTAAGCACTTAGATTTTAATATTGAAGTTTCATGATTTGCTTTCATAGTAATTGTTGTTCTAAAGTACTTGTTGACTTCTTAAAAACCCGATTACTGACATGGCACAACCGCCTTCCAAAAAACTTTGTATTTTGTCAAAGAAAAAGATATTAAGAGATTCTCAAAGAAGAAGAAGAGCCCAAGAAACGTCTGTGGAACGTCAAAGAAGGATGGAACATGACCGAATTTCGACAAGCAATTCTAGAGCCCAAGAAGTATCAGAGAAACGTCAAAGATTAGAAGAGGATCGTGTCTCAACTAGCAGTGCTAGGGCCCGAGAAACACCTGAGGAACGTCAAAGAAGATTGGAAGAGGATCGTGTCTCTACTAGCAGTGCTAGGGCCCAAGAAACATCTGAAGAATGCGGAAAAAGATTAGAAAATAATCGTGTCTCAACCAGAAATGCAAGGACCCGAGAAACATCCCAGGAACGTCGAAGAAGGCTAGAAGAAAATCGTGCTTCAACATCCCAAGCTCGATTGCATTTGTGGCAAGACAAGGAAAACTCTGGCGGACAGCTGGCCGCCTTAAGCGGCTAGTCAAGAATAAAGCTCTGAAGAAATTTCCAATCGTAAACAAAGCAGGGAATTAAATTATGCTATTCATGTTTTTCTCACGTATACGATGTTTTTAAAATTTTAATGCTTTTACAACGAACGCTTTGTGAATAAGTGATTTAAGACATTATTTTTCTAACAAGAGTGTGCATAGGCTACCACCTCAGAAAAAAAAAAAAAAAAAAAAAACTAAACTTCTTAACTTCTTTCACATTTTTTCGATTTCAATTCAATTTTAGTGACTTTTTTGTATAAATACTTTCAGAACACAAAAAAATACTGAATTACTGATATACATTCCTTTAAAACGAAGTCGATAAAAAGTTCAGTAATAACATGAGTAACAAGCGTAACTTGCCTAATAACAATAATAATAATAATAATAATAGTATATACTAGGAGGCTTCGCCTCCTGCTCGCTGCGCTCACCAACCCCCGGAACTGCTTTCACAGTTAATTTCGGATTGCTTCGCAATCCAATGCTCGCTTTGCTCGCTCATTGGATACCTTCTTAACGTCTAGCTTTTATATGCTTTTTTGAATACTGAAGTTTCGAAAACTTTTCACTGTAGAAAACTCTAAACCTGTACATTTCAATATTAATTTGAAATTGCAATTGTTAATTTGGGCAACACTTATAGAATTGAAGGATTTGTTACGTCAAGCGCTCAGGTATCATAATTTCGATTTATGTTGCTAAGTTAACTTTCAAAAAATTCTATGGCTGGCAACAGCATTTTTATTTTTTAAGTTGTTTTTTTGATTTATGTTGCTAAGTTAACTTTCAAAAAATTCTATGACTGGCAACAGCATTTTTATTTTTTAAGTTGTTTATTTTTATTTTTGCTGCAGCTGAATTGAACAACCTGATAATGCTCACTCTGGTTATTGTTTCCGTTTTTAAAAGCGCTATATGTTGAGCCACCTCAGCTAGATTTGGCATGTGACATTTTTAGATGCAATCATTGGTCGATTTTCTAACGTTGCCATTCGGAAAGTTGTAATGAGGCTTTTTTTGGTGCCGTGTAAGAGAAATATATATAGAGATGTTGCAAAATTTATATAAATATTGTTGTAACTCATCAGCAGCCAACAACAAAAATACATACTTCTAAACGAAACAAGTATAGGGTTTCGTTATAGCATATGGCGAACAGCAAGGGATGTAAGCCATGTTACTAATGGCTGGACCCTACACAGGCATTAAAAACATGAGAACTCAAAGATAATGAAAATACAAAACCGAAAATGTTTTAATCCGTAATCAGTGCAGTTATATATAGTGCGAATATATATATATATATATATATATATATATATATATATATATATATATTCGTAATTTACGTCGGCAGCTTTTGCGCTTGTTTTTGGAGTATAATAGCTTTGTATTTGTAATTTTTAGGGGAATAAATATTTTTTTTGTATTTCAACGGATATTGTTAAATTTCGAGGTTTATTAGTTTATTTATTGTCATATTTTAAACTAATCATAATATGTTATATCTTTTGAATCGCATGAAATATTGAAACGAGTATTATGAATTATTTAATTGTGTAATATTAATGTTAACCAAAGTTAACTTGTAATACGAACCATATCTTAAGCAAAATTTAGTTGAATTTTGATAAGTTTAACGTCAATCTGACGAGTGTTATGTAATTACAGGCTTCAGAACAGGAAATTATATGGGTAATGAGAATCGCTATCCTCTATCTATACTTCATAGAAATCATCATAGCTTGTAAGGCCAGTTCCGTATTTGGTTGGTTGGTTTTAATTTACCGATTTAGTGTACATAATACTATTCCCACAACTAGTGTGTGTCGTCCATTTCAAGAAATTCAGCAATACATATGGCTCCCTCTGCGCCTACATAATAGGTTTTCTCTTAAGAATTCTTGGTGGTGAAGAAATTATTGGCTTACCAGTTTTCCTTAAATACCCATATTTCCACGAAGAAACAGGACAACAACTTTTCACTTTTCGAACCCTCTCGATGTTAATAAGTTTGTTAACGTTGCTGGCAGTGTCCAGTTCCACCAAATGGCTCTTCGAAAGGAACATATCCCTCCTGCACTGGACATCTTCCATTGCGTGTTCAACATTCCTGAAGATATCCTTAAGGTTCAAGAGCCCATAAAGGTGAGATGAGTATCCTCAACGCCCAAATTGCAATGGCCAAGGCATATCAATCGGAAATGAATGGTCTCATAAATCCTGGTTGTTCTGCATAATCCGGTTGCATAAATCCTGGTCATCTGGTTTTTATTTACCGATTTAGTGTACATAATACTATTCCCACAACTAGTATATGTCATCTATTTCAAGAAATTCAGTAATACATATGGCTCCCTCTTCGCCTACATAATAGTCTTTCTCTTAAGAATTCTTGGTGGTGAAGAAATTATTGGCTTACCAGTTCTCCTCAAATACCCATATTTCCACGAAGAAACAAGAGCACAACTTTACCCCTTCTGAACTTTCGCAATATTTTTAAGTCTGTTGAAGTTGCTGTCTGTTTCCTGTTCCAGCAAATGGCTCTTCGATAATAGATATATCCCTTCTACTTGGGACGTTTTCCAGTGCGTGCAATATGTTAATAGAAGAAGAGTAGAGCTGTAGGAGTTGGATTCCTGAAAAAATCTTTAAGATTAAAAAATATGGAAAAAATATTGCCAAATGAATCCTGGTTTATAGCGATTAAGATCCAGCTTACCAATAACGCCCTCCCTCTTATTTCAGCTCCAAGCCTTCTTCAACAAACAACAATTTTTTGACTCTTCAAGATTATTAAAACGAAACTTCGAGCATACCGAAGCACAACTCATGTAAAAACATTTAGTTAAGTTAAGTTTTTATTTTATATAATTTTATTGTTGTTTATTCATGATATGAGAGCTTTACCGTGCGTTAGATTGAAGATTTGAAAACTTCTGTATAACACATTAAATTTAGAACATTTTCAACAATAGTCTCAGCTTGTTTTTTTTAAATTATTTTTTGTATATTTTCTTTTAAGTCTGTATTCATGGTTTTAAGAAATGTATTAATTAAAACGAAATTTGAATGTGCACTACGCAAAGAAATAAACGGAAATCCCTGAATAACATTTGATCTAATAATCAAATCTTCATATTCTAGAACTCAATCTTAATCAAAAAATAAAAAGTTTAAACGAAATCGGTTGAATAGTTCCAGAGGTACACAATTGTACAATTGTAAGGTATACAATTTTTTATATCATTTTAGAAAATGTAAGTTTACATTGTACAAGTTTAGTGAAATCGATCCAATAGTTCCTGAGAAATCGAATTTAAAGAAGTCATATTTTGTTTCCAATGCTCACCTAGGGAATTAACTTTCGTCAATACTGGCATCTGACGGGCAGATCTGTTGGCCACTCTTTCCGGAGAACCATATTAGGTGGGCCAACGATGCTTCCACAGTAAGGACAGATAGTATAGAGAATGAAAGAACATTCATGCCTTGCTCTAATCCTTGCTCTAATTCTAAGTTCGAATCCTTGCCCTGGATTCGAACTTAGAACTTTTCTGGTGCAAGGCCAGTTCTCTGACCCTTACACAGTCTGGTCGGCAAGAAGTCATATATTTAAAATTCGATTTCTCTGTAAATATTCAACCGATTTCGTTTAAACTTTGTATTTTGCCGACCAAAATTACATACTTTAAAATGATGTAAAAAAATTTATACCTCACAAAAGTATTTCGACTGTAATTAAATAAAAAAATAAGAAATAATAAATATCAACTGAAATTTATTTTTTGTATGGAATTATCTTTGGATAAACGAATTTTATAATTGTGTGCAAAAATTTTTCAGTTCGCTTAAAAAGTTCCCGAGATATGGCGAAATGCCTAAAAAATAAAATTAACAATAAGTGGAACAAATTTTGGATCGCCCTCCTGCGAAAACTATTCTGACCATATAACTCAGATTGCGGCTATTCCATATATTTTTAGGGTCAGAAATCTGAATCCATCGAATAAAGGGTATGTTTATTCAGAAAAAGAACGCTTTTGCGTCTCATTTAACTTAAAATATCGCCTGCACTATATAATTTGTATATTTGAGAGCACCCCTTCGTGCCATTAAGATAGAGTTCTAAAACGTGAAGAACAGATCATTAGAACAAAGTTATACAGGGTGTTTTGTTTCTTTTTGCGCATTTTACTTTGTTTTAAGAAAACCATTTTGAAAGATTCTCTTAATATATTTTACAATGAAAAAACTTATGAGGCTACTGGTTACTATTAAAATAATAATTGGTCTCTAATAGTGATATTATTTTAAATTATTGGATTATAGATTCTCTCAATACTGTAAATTTTTTATCGTAGTGACTTTTTGTTATTAGAACAACAACGTATCGCTATACTAGTGACCATTTATCAATAAATTTTTAAATAAAATCTTGTGGTATTAAGAAAATATAAAAGACAACACGTAATTTTTTAAAAACACATGCACTGTGAGAATTTTTTGATCGATTTACGGTAAAAAGTATTAGAACCCTGATAACTTGAGTTGTAACATTGATTTTACCGTAAAATCCATTTTTACAGCAAAATTTTATACCGTGATTTTTAGAGTAATATTTATACAGTCCAATAAAAGTATGAAAGATTGAATTAAACAAATAGGAAGACCAAAATTTAAATACAAGAAGTCAAAATGGAGAAGCACTAAAAGCAGCATAAAACTAAAGTTGTCTTTTGTACACAACTTAAATAAAAATGGTATGACTTAAATAAAACCCTAATGAGATTTCAAAGGCTCCAGCATGTTAGCAGGGCAGTGTGTCCCCTAAAAAAGAAGTACTGTTTTTGCTGACATGTTTACTTTTGAAATTCTGTTTGGTTTTTATTTTAGTTCGGCTATTTTTATTTAAATTGAATGATTCAATGATTTTAGAGTAAAAGTATTGTGACAATTACGGCATATCAGATTTTTTTAACCGTAAGATCTTACAGTAAACAGTACAGGCTACAAAAGAGCTGGTACATTTTAGCACCGGAATTTGATGGGAAATTTTTTACGGTGCACGCAACAATAGATTTTTGTTAGCTGCAATCTGAAAAGTATGGTTAAAACTTTTTTTTAGGAAAGGAATCGGATATGTTGTTGTTGTTGTTGCTTAATTTATTAATGGTGAAAAAGAATTTTGAATCGTAAGTTAGACAAATTATTACTCCATTTTAAACTACGTAGTGTTGAATAAGAAAATCAAAAATTTGAATAGAGTTGATCAAATAGTTCTTGAGAGAAAAAATTTCAAACATGACTTATTCAAGAAGACGAAGTACGAAAAAATTGAAATTAACTTAAAGGTATCCAAACGTTTGACAGCTCTCCTGATCATATTAGTAAGACTATATTTTTCAGATTACGGCTATAATCCACATTTTTAAGATCAAAAATTCAAATCCTTTGAGCGAATAGTATGTTGTTGTTTTTTTAGACAGTTAAACTTTTTGTCAGATTTTGTAACTTCAAATATCAATGAACTATGGTGCTATGCCAAATTTGGTGTAATGAACAACCAATAAAATTGAGTAAAAAACACTTTATTTCAAATTTACACCAAATAGAGCTTTAATGTACACTTGTGTGTACTACTACATTGAATGTGAAATTAAATTTAAACATTAATTATAGAGAATTCTTACACCAATCTCAAGTACATTCGCAAACTATTTTTGCTTCCAAAATTGCGAATTGACATACTTTGGATATTGCCAATATATTGTTTACAATCGAAAACAAAATGGCGTGTTTTTCTTTTTGTTTCGCATGCTGCTATACATCCATGTATGTTTGTGTGTTTGTTTGTTTTCAGTTGTGAAACAAAGATAGTTATATTTATTTCATTTAAAGATCTGTTAGTGGAATTAAATAATCTTATAATATTTAATTTTCATTAGCTTCTATTCTGTTTAGCCTAATTCTAATTCGCCTTAATATTCCGTCTGTGTTGTATTGTTCTGTAATTGGTTTACTAATTTTATTTGAAGGATTTGTGTGTGCGTGCATCTTAAACTCAATTTAAATTGTATCGTAAAAAATAACTTTACTGACTGTTATGTGTTTCAGATCTTAATGTTGTTATGAATCCCAAATAACTCATTCCTACTGCTTCACTGCAACGTGAACTGTTATCAGTGTTTGATAACACCAAGAGTTATCTGTGATGCTTCCCTACACCATTTTTTTTTTTTTTTTTTTGTAAAGTTATTACCACCTTTTTTGGGACTAAAAAGTCAAAAATACGCTAAAAAACATTTACAGTGTAGTCTGCTCATATAATTACAATATTTAATGTTAGGTTTTTGAGCAATTAAGAACGCATCTTAGTAGTTTGAAATATGACCACTAGATCAAAAGTTTTTAATGTGCTCTCTTTTTTATTTTGCTCATTGTATGTACATCAATTCATGTAATTGCATTTTACATAAATTTTAAAATTTGACTTATAGTTACTGATTTAAAAGTAAACACTATCATAAATTAAATATACAAAAAAATTTTTTTTTCATGTTCAGTCAACGCTGGCATAGTTGAAGTTTTACTACTCGCAAAAAATATTCTGGTAAAATTATCGTAATGACGCTAATGCATAAATACATATAATATGACATTTCTGGCGACAAAAAAAAACATAGTTCTGGTTAATAAAATTAAAATATAGGGTATTTGGTAAAATATAGGTATTTGGTAATTTTACCGATTATATAGTAACGGTTTACCGGCATTTTATATTTTCATAATTATGTTTCTTATTACCACATATTTAGGAAAAACTACAAAACTGAAAAGTAAACTTGACCAACTTTTTATGCCATGCTCTAAGGTATCGTGATAAATTACCAAATTTCACCACATTTACGAAATTTTATTACATATTATAAAGTCATATTTTATTGTTCAATTTTTCAAAAACATTACCAAAGCACCCCGGTAAAAATTACTGAGCTTTCTGGTGTTCTCATAGAGTCGGAGACACGGTAAATTTTACCATATTATGGTAGTTTTGACCATAATTGTTTTCGTAATTCTATAGTAATTTCTTATTAATTCTTTTTGAGGATTATTCTTACAAGCAAGAATTCGATTTTTGCTGAAGATCAAAAAACTTTTTTTTTTTAATTTTTGTTCTACTCATCAAATTCTGATGATTAATGTTCTTGATCTTGTTCTTCTAATGATCTTGTTCGCTCTCTAAATATTGCATCAAACTCGATGAGTATTTATGCAATATTTGCTCAAACTCAACGAGTATTTCCTTTAGTAATATGTTTTACACATTAATCTAAATGAATTTCGCAATACGAAATCTTGAGGTTATAACTAATTAAATTAGACCTATTTTTCCCCAAATAATCATATATTTGGCTTTTAAAAAGTTTTATTAAAAAATTAACGTGGGTGTAATTTTATTAAAACAAAATCTCGCTATTTTATTCTTGTATAAATGTACATGTGTTTTTACTGAACAACAAGTAATGATTCGTTTCTTTATGTAATAGCGATTAAATTGCATATCTACCCTGAGGAAAAAACTATGCTCAAAACTACCAGAATATGGCAAAATTTATCATGTTTCTAGCGCTATGGAAGCACCAAAAAGCTCGGTAAATTTTACCCAAGTGGTGACGATTTTGGTAAACTAAACAATAAACTATGGTTTTATAATATGCATTAAAATTTTGTAAATGTTGAAATTTTATCATGATAAATTAGAGCCATAACATAAAAAGCATTTATTCGTTTAAATTTACTTTTCAGTTTTGAATTTTTTACTAAATGGATGATAATACAAATTATAATTTTGTAAAAGAAAAATTTTCGGTGAACCATAACTACATGAACGGAAAAACTACCAAATAAATGGCTTTAATATAAATAATATATTTAATAGCGTTTTTATTACCAGAATTATGTTTTTCCCCCAGAAATATTATTACATTCAGCACGGTAATTTAACCAGAATGTTTATTCACGAAAGTTTTTAACTTTTTATTTGTTATGTTAAGTAATTTCAAGAGCTGCAGGGTTTCCAATTTGAATATATGTATTTTTATATTGATATGCCAAATTTGTTTAACTAAAATTTGACAGAGCTTAAAATTAAAAAGTTAATGAAAGATTTGAAAACTTTTATAACTCACTTTGTTGTTACCATTATTTAAATCACAGAGACTGCTCTTTACACATATCTGTAAAAAATATTTTGCCGTATTAAAATGACAATATTTATTTCCTTGTAACTTTGAAATCTATAAAATTTCGAAATAACTCAATTATAAAGTATGAAAAAAGTACTTCCATGCTTAACTGTCTGTACTGTGTAACGATCTACTATATTTGTGAGGGTGTATAACTATTTCTGCGATGTATAAGTATGTTTAAATAAAGCTGTATACTAAACTTGAGTCAATCAAGCTTTTGTGAATCAAGTACAACTTTTTGATAAATTTGCTTTATTCAACAACGTTTTATGATTTAATTATTATCATCTTTTTTAATTTTGATTAACACTAATTATTCAATGATTAATGCTAGTGAAATTATCATTTGATGATTTATGATAAACAGTTTTTCAACATTAATTATCTAATATTATGATATTTGATGATTAATATTAATCACTAAATGTTTATCCAATGTAATAATTAATTATCTAATGTAATAATAATTTGTGAAAATAAAATTTGTTCAATTAGATTACGTTCTAATAGAAATAGACTTATGGGGTTTTTTGACAACCTGAATAGAAAAATATTGGATATTTGATTACCCTATGAATAGAACTTTACAATAGAATGAATGTATTTGTTTATCGGACAAAATATCATTATCAGAATATGATAGAACAAAACCTATGGACTTCTGTAACATTCTGAAAAGAACAACAATTTAATAAAATTTTATTGCATCATGAATAAGACGTTGCAATAGAATAAATATATTTTACTTTTCTGATAAAATCGCTACCAGAATATCGTGGAACAAATATTCTCGGAAACAAAATCTCGCGTGGCTGAAATCTCACGTGGACAAAATATCACGCGGACGAAATCTTCCGCAGAATAAATTTCGCATTAACTAAATCTTGCAAACTTCGTGGATCACCTTTGTCATTAAACCAGCAACCCACGAAATATTCCGACCAATAAAAATACCCTTTTTTACCGAAGCAAAAATATCTGGATTAGAGATTAATAAATATAAAACTAAGATTATAGAAATTAATCCAAAGCAGAATAAACAACTTATATCTTGAAAACTGCCCAATTGAAGAAGTCAACAGCTTTGCCTATCTTGGATTAATTCTAAATGCTAAAGATGGTACAGATGAAAATATCGCCAACAGGTTAAACAAAGCACACAATACTCGCTTTTCTAAATATAAATTTTGGACGTGAAAGGACTCTATCAAATAAAAAAAAAATAAGAATATTTAACTCAAATGTCAAATCAGTCCTTTTATACGGATCAGAAACTTAGTACAACTTGAGAACAAATACAAATAAGTTATAAGCTTTTATCAGCAGAAGAATTTTTAATATGAAATAGTTTCATAAAATATCTAACTATGAATTATTTAAAATCAGTGGAAAAAAAACAATAGAATTAGAAATCAGAGAACGCAAATGGCGATGGATTGGACACAATATCAACAAAAAAAAAATGGTAAAATTTAAAATAAAACAATTTATAAACTAGATACCCATGTTTAAGGCTGTTTTTTGAAGGCTCCGTCATGATATGAAATGACGCTTTTTGTGAATGAGAAGCTATTTTGAAAAATGCTGTGAGTTTGCAACTGCTATTCATGACTATTAGATCAAGTTTAGCCTATCTAAGGCTAGCGCTGTCTGCGCTTATTTTGAAAATGGCGCAAAACGCCAATATGGAGAAAAGCCACAGTTTTGAGAAAATGAAAAGAGTTTGTGGTCTAATTTTTCATATTTAAAACTTACTTTAATGCTGCATTAACTAAACTCATAAAAATTTGCAAAAAACTAAGAATAAGTCAGTGATTTTGATACTTCCCCCCTAGGTGAAAAAATGTCGCCAAATTGGCAATTTTTAGAAAAGTTTAATAACTTTTAAAATATTTCAGTTATTTGCCAGTTCTAAGGCCCAGATAATTCTTCACGGCAAGATTATATATATAGTTTAAAATAATCGCATTGCTTCATGTGTAGGGCACTTAAACTATGGCTTTTTTATGTTCCTTAGTAACAGAGCTTCGAAAAAATGCGTGAAATGGAAGAATCATCAAATGACATGGCGTTGAACTATTATGAATAATGAAATGACCACAGTAAACAAAACATGGCGAGAGTTAAAGTGCTTGGCCACAAAAATGGTAAGATAGAGAGTCATGACAAAGGCCCTATGCTTCCTACAGCGTTCAGCTTTTCTTATACAAAAGTTTTGAGTCGCGATGGTTTAGGGCAGTGTTTCCCAAACTTATGACTTTTGTGTACCCTTTCTAAATTTTTCGTAACGCTGTGTACCACTAATAAAAAATTGAATGTATTTTTTTCTATCAAAAATTTTTACAAAAGATAAAAATCGCAACTGGCTGTTGACACCACTAATTATTAACTGTTAATTCTGCAATAAATAGAAAAATACGTAATCGTAAATTTTCTTTTCTAGCTTTGATTTTAAATAAAATTTTTTGAAATTTTCGTTTGTTATCGCATAAAAACGAGTACCCCCGCTAAACTATTCCCGCACCCCTGGAGTTACGCGTACCACACTTTGGGAAACACTGGTTTAGGGGATAGAGCATTCACGTTCCAATGAGGTGAACCGGGGTTCGATACCGCGATGGCTGGTCAATACGAATTCCGCATCCGGCTTGCACCAGCCACAGTGCTGACGCGAAATATCCTCAGTGGTAGACGGATCATGGGTTATAGTCCCCTTGCCGTCAGGCTAACCGTGAGAGATTCTCGTGGTCTTCATCTCTATGTAACGCAGGTTAGTTCCATCAAAAGTCCTCCACGAAAGCAAAATTTCTTCCAAATACTTGACCCAGGAATTTCCTTGTCTTCTGGATTGGGTTTAAAAATTACAAGGCTATGGAGTTGAACATTAGTAGTCGTAAACCCGAAATTTGGGTCGGCTGTTCAACGACGGTTATTACATACAAAAGTTTTATTTTAATTTTTTTAAGTATAATTATTACTTTTCAGAATGTTTATCTCAGGTGAACTAAGCCTTGCGTACGTAATAGAAAATTTTACATGAATGATACGAAAAAAAAATAATGAACACTCACTTTCTTCTTAATTTGCAGATATTTAGAAAATAAATTTTTGAAAGTAACTGCATTTTAAATGAATTTTTAAATGTTTTTTATGTTTAAAATATGCAGTCACACAAATATATACCGCCATATCCAAACATGGCTGCAATGATTTTTTTTTAAATATTGTGAACTGTCAACTTGAAGTGAAGAACCAATTAACAAATAGAAATGCCACGCGATGTTATGCTCTCCAGAGATTTTATCCTCTCTAAACTTTTACCTCGCCAGATTTTTTACCTCAACATCCATGATTTGAGAGCTTAGGAACCTTAGGAAATTTTGTAGTAGTAATATTTCGGCCTTGATAATTTGTCATTTAACCATATATTTAAATGCATGAAAATAATCAGTTAAAAGCTCAATCAATGAAATGTATATAATGCAATAAAAACGGTAACCAACTTAATTATATACAATAACAGTTGTATGCAATACACTATTGTATACTATGAAAATACACAATTGTATACTATAACAATACACAATTGTATACAATAGCAATACACAATACAATAATACAATTGTAACAATACAATCTCAATTTGTTGCAACATATATAAGCTGCTAAATTGAATGATAGTGTCGTATGCTCAAATCCAAGCACCCTATTCGTGTTACAGTACAAGTGGTAATTATCAAAATACATGACAATTGCAAAATATAAATCTTAAATAAACACAATAACATTTTCCATCTATATTAAACAAAAACATTTTTGACTACCATGAATTATATTGTGTTGTCAATTAAGTTCTTGACGTTTTTCTTTTCCTTTTTTTAAAAGTTTTAATAGTTTATTTTTTAAGAAAAATTAACAGTAATCAATAATGCATTCTCCCTTGTTGCCACTTCTTCCTAAATATGCAACAAAATTTTCAACGCCTCGTTTGCCGAATTCAACTGGACGGCCAAAAGGAACACTGTAAGAAATTCAAATTACAGTATAAAGTACCGTCACTTTGGGTGCATCATCTATAAAATAAATTTTACCGTATAATCTCTTTTCTACGTAAAACATTATACCGTAATTTTTACAGTAATATTTATTTAATTAGAGTGATTCAGGGATTTACGGTAGTTACTGTAAAAATTACAGCATATCAGATTTTCCGTTCCGTATCATGTTCCAGTAAAAATAGATTTTATAGATAAAAAGTACCTTGAGCTTCGGCACTTTTTACCATAATTTGATCCTGAATTTTTTTACAGTGAGGTATGACTTTGATTTGAAAATATACATTTTTAAACTTGGCATACCAATCACAAACGGTTCTTTTCGCTATGGCACCCTTTTCATATTCAGCGCAAATATCACGAGCACCTTTTAAAATCTTAAAACTCTAATTAAAAGCTAACTAAGATGCAAGGTCTCAAAATTTCTAACTTTTCTCTTTGGCAATCCATCATAATGATCTGAAAATTAGCATAAATTAACTAATTAAATAATTAAAAAAAACGCTGATACCGGTAGAACACACGATTATTTTTTGAATAATCTAAAACACTTCTCAAAACTATTTAATGATATGCGAAACGTTGAATTTTTAAAAGAAACGGTGAGAACTTAGTTGCTAACCCAATGTAAAATCTCTGATAATTAGGCAACACATAAAGTTTTATAACTACATTAGTAGTTTGTGTTTGCACTTCAAAGTTTTATGTTCTCATCCGCAAGGGACACGATAATAAAATTATCTTCCAACTCATTCAAACCTGATCCTTCATCTTCAATTTCTTTGTACTTTTTCTTCGGACAATGGTAGAGTTTGTTCAGTTTTAGAATGTCCATCTTGGAAAGTTGCTCAGCTTTCCCAATCAACACTTTCTCCAATTTGGGTTCAATTGTCTTTTTAGTTCTGTCAATGGCAAATTCCCTATCGTGGTAATGTAGCACTGACGAATAATCATATGGAAGTCCAAACGTTGTGACCTTCAATTCAGACATCTTTCGAAAATTATTGATTGAGGCTATAAAAAAAGAAAGAAAGAAGAAAACAGATGAGTATTCATTAAAAAGAAGAAATTGTACTTTTTCGTTTCATCGAGATAAGCGATAAAGTCGCCAATGCAAAGTCACTGGGCGCAAATAGATTTTCAATTGAATTAGCTTAGTTTTTTTTTTTTTTTTTTTTTTTTTTTTAAATTTTTAGGAGACGGCTGTTTGTTTAAGAAAATGCGAAAATAAAAAGCGTCAAACTAATAATTATTGGGTACTTCTGGTTAACCGGGCGGCTAGTTTACAATCCAGCGGAATTTAACGACTCGTTTTTTTTTTTTTTTTTTTACTTTGAGACTTTCCTCTTGGTATTAGTTGGCCACAATTATAAAGCAACCTTTTATTTCTCTTAAAATTTGTTACCTGATTTTTAAAAAAAGACAAGACATTTCTTTTTTATGTAATAAAATGCCAAACAGAAGAGCGGGTTTTTTTAAAATCGCTGAATTAGAAAATTGCAGACGACTGCTGGTGAAAAGTTGACGAAAAATATAGACCTCCCCCTACTGTTTTTTTTTAAATTTTATTTTTTTATTTAAACACAAAAAAAAAACAATTTTAATAATATCTATTAATAATTTATATCTCTTATAATTATCTTAATATCTTTTATAATTATCTCTTTTAAATATCTCTTATAATTAACTTATAATAATAAAATTATTTAATAATAAAATCATTAAATAACTTTAATTAAATAAATATTACTGTAAAAATTACGATAAAATATTTTATAGTAAAAATAGATTTTACTGTAGAACGGATTTTATGAATGATGCACCCGAAGTGCTTTGCACCGTAATTTGATACAGAATTAATTGGGTGACCTTTACAGGAATTTTTTGCAATGTAGGGCTGTAGACAAATTAGAATCTATGAAGATTTTGCAGCAGTTAATTACCTTTTGTACATAAATAATACTGAATATTAAAAAAGCGATACCAAAAGATAGGTCGAATGAAGCTAAAAAAATTCATTTTGAAAACTGCTTCAATAATGACATGTATTGCAGTTTATTCCAAAAAATAGGTTAAATGAAACTAAGAAAATTCATTTTTAAAATTGCTTCAATAGTGATATATAATACTGTACAGGAAAAGGATATCCTTACTAGTTTTAATGTTATCTTCAATGATGGTCACAAAATCATCTCTATCTGGCCGTGTATGTTCATGAAAAAATCCCAAAACATGGAATAACTCATGAAGTACTCGCGCAACCCAAATACAACCAACTCCTAGAGTTAGCTTTTGACGCCTGCCAATGTACCCCACGACTGCTCGGCATCTGAAAAAAAAAAGTAAAATTCATCGAAAATAATTTTTTATAATAAAATCTTTTGTATGACCAATTACAATTACGAACAGTCAGATTGGTACGTTTTTTGGAATATAGCAATCATTACAATAATTATAAAATCATAATAATAATAAAAAATTCCATTCAGTGGAAACGTGCATGTTACTTCAAATTACAAAGCCAACCGGGTTGCGTGGTGGACAGGGAGTTGACCTCAAGTCAAAAAGATCTCGGGTTTGAACCCCGATTGAAGCATGGATTTTCTTCTCTGTACTATATGTCCTTCTTACTGTGGGAACAACGCTTGTCCACCTACTATGATGCCCCTGTGGGAGTGGTTAACAAATCTGCCCTTCTGATATCTGATTGGCAAAGTCAATATCCGTGTGGTCATTGGAGAAAAAAAACTTATAAGACAATTTGTCATAATTACCATTACTTTTCGCTAAACCCCCACCATACATAAATGCCTTTAAAATGTTGTCTTTTTTTTATTAAAACACTTATTTATCTATTTTAAAGTTCCATAAAATAATATGGTTCCATAGTATAAAGTTCTAACAAATTTTTAGTTGCTGGACGATGAGTCTATGACTATTACGGACACCGATTATATAAGGCTGTAATATAAAATAAATCTATGTAATTTTTATTAATTGTAAACGTAATGGCGATTCAGCTACTTTGTCCCATAATTGAAGCAAATAATTTGAGCTAAAAAAGAAAAACCTTTTGTAAACATATCCTGCAAAATATATGTTTATACCGAATGCGGGAACACACTGTAAAAACAAATCAATAAAAATGTGTCAAAATAGCTCTGAAACAAAAGTAATAGTTGAATTTGAAAACCCCATGTATTGGAAACTGAAAAATAATATGCTCATTTTTGAGCAAAATGCATTGTCTCAAAAGTGATGTAGAGTAATCAATGCAGGTATCGATGCTTTGTTCGTAGCAGGATGCTCTAATCACCAAGGTTGTAAGCCGAAAGTTCTGGGTGAGTCAGTAAGTTCAATATAGTGGCCAACGCAATAACACATCATGTCATACATTACTATTCGAGTAAAAAGTTTTAAGATGTAGAGAAATAAGCAAAAGGTGAAATTAAAATTACCTCTTTCCTAAGTTATTCGGATCATATTTTCCTAATTTCTATCCTTTATACCATTGGAATTGGAAATTAATACGACATGATGCATCATGCCTAACTGATCCTGGGCTTGTGTGTACAACTACTTCGAACCTGGAGATTCTTGAATCGAATCCTGCTGGCAGCAAACGAACTTAAACACTTTTTTCCCCCTACATCACTTTTGAAGCTATACATTTTACTGAAAAATGAGTATATGTTGTTTCAATTTTGAAAACCACGTACATAACATATGGAAGATATTAAATCAATTTTTTCGTTTCATTAATAAACTTCTTTCTTACTTAAAGAAAGCCTTAGCAAATAAGTTCTAAATGTTGTGTCCAAAAATACCATTCTTAGGTTTCATAATAAATTTAGTATTCGTAGCAAATCGGGAACTTTTTCTTCGTTTAAGAAAACATTTCCGAAACTGCCGTCTATAAAATCCGTCTATAAAACAAATTGAGCCATTTTTTTTCAAAAAAACTTTTTTTTACTTTTTTATTTATTATTTTATTGGGATTTAAGTAAGCTTTTTTAAGCAAAATGGAAACATTTTATAGTTAACATAAATTACTTTTAGGAAAAGATTTTTAAAAAGACTTTTAGGAAAAATTTGAGCAAATGGATTTTTATTTCCACAAATTATTATTATTATTATTTCAGAGTTGAGTCTTACATGCGATTCACAAAATATTTTCTAGAATTTTCTATTTAATCTTTCGAGCTTCTCACGTCATGATAGAGCAGTGGTTACTAGCTGCCGGCTCGCGGGCTAAAATATATTAGTTGTCATTTTTTTTGCGAACAATTTTCGTAAAAAATCTATGCGGGTTTTAAATACTTTTCTTTAGTTAAAAAAAAAAAAAACAAATTTCTTCGTTTCGGTAAAATTTAATATAACAACGGTGCAAAAAAAAATTTAATTATCAGGTAAAAATCTATTTATTTTAATTTGTAATTCAATACTTTTGTTTTGTACAACTTGATAAAATTCTGACAGTAATATTTAATGTTCCTTCAAACATAAAAGAGTCCTATATAAAATTTTGATAAAGTTGCGGCCCTCCATTTGACTGGTGTTTTGAATTGCGGCCCTCCATTTGACTGGTGTTTTGAATTGCGGCCCCCTGCCTCACGTAAGTTGGAAACCCCTGTGATAGAGCGACAATTTTAACTGATAGATTTTATGAAACATAGTTCAATCTGCTCGTAAAGTTTATTTTATAATGCTAATCAACATAGTGGAGGTTTTCTTTTAAATTGGCCTTATTTTTTGATAAAGAAATTTTTAGTACTAATGCTAAGCCCATGTTCATTAATTTCAGTGACGACTCTATGAGAGCATGTTTACTCAATAACTTCAAATTTAAAAATAAAACAATGATCAAATTTTCAAAAAAAACAATTATCAATTTAAAAAAATAAAATAAACAATAATCATATTTAAAAAAAAGATAAAAAATTTTAAAAAATAAAACAAAATAAACAGTAACCAAATTTTAAAAACAGAAGAGATTATCTATTTTTCAACAACAAAAAAAAAAAAAAAAAAAAAAAAAAAAAAGAATGATCAAATTTTTTGAAAAATGAACTATTAATTTGATTTAGTAATTCTTTAAAGAAACTTTTCGCAGAAAATAAAAAATTTATAAAGAAACTAAAAATTTTCCTTCTGGAAACGAAAAAATTTCTAAATGTTATTTTCATATATCTGGTAAATTCTCAACACGATGCTGCCCTCAGTTTCTTTTTATAGATTAATGTCTTCAGAGAATAAAGTTAGTCATTTCACTATATTTTAATATATTTATATACTATATTTTTCTTAAATATTTTCCGCAGAATGTAGGGAGAAATAATAATTTTATATAAAAGAGAAATAATTTTAAAAAGTACTGTTTCTTTTCAAAAGACTTCTTAAAAAGAAAAGGCAACATAATTTTTTTTTTAATTAGGCTAATATGATGAAGATTCAAATTTTCTTCTAAAGTGACATGTTTACATCAAACTGTTTCATAGTAGAATAAGGTGAAAGTTTAAAGGATAGCTTTTCACATGTCTGTGTTGATGCCAGAAATAGTAAATAAAATTTACTTTCATTTTGCACTTCTTCATATAATATTATTTATTAGCAACAGAAAAATGTTATTTCCTAAAAAAAAAAAGAAGAAGAAGAAGAAAATAACAAAAAGATATTAATTTTTAACTCGTTTCAAACATATAATTTTTGTATCTTTAATCCTAGCATTTTAAAACTTGTCGTAACAGCGAACATGTTTGTTGTTTTTATAGTATATTATTACTGGGTTTGATTACTGGTATTTTATTACTGGGGACCCCCTTTTTGGGTATACGACTACCAGTATTAAAATCTATAGTCTTGCAATGTTGAACTCAATCCAGTGAAGGGTTTTTAATAGAACTGATCCACATTTCCGGTATATGGAACGAAAAAATCCACGAAAACCTCTCCCAGTTTGCCCGACGGGAAGGGGATTCTAACCCTTGATCTGCAGAAGACTGATGGTATTTCATGTCAGCACTGTGGTCAGCGAAAGCAGGAAGTAGACTTCGTATCGTCCTGTTATCAGTGGGACTCGAACTAGTCAACTCATTCGGAGGAGAGTGCTCTATCCCCAGAACCAGAAGTCTGTCCTATTTGTTATGTCAAGGTTTTACTACACTCATTTTTGAGAATACTTCAAGGTGTTTGAAAAAAAAAGAATCATTTATTTTTAAAAACCTTACCCTTTTTCACGCACAATTTCCACATATGCTTTTTCTCTACTTTGCTTCTTGAAACGAATGCAACTAACGGATTGGATATTTTTCATCGCTTTTATTATAACATCTTTTTCTGATTCAGCTAGAAAGAAATTAAATTCAAAAATAACTAGGACAATGTTCAGAAGAAAATTCAATCAAATCAATCCTATTAATCAAATCAATTCAATCAATCCTATTAATCAAATCAATTCAATCAATCCTATTAATAAAATCAATTCTCTCAATCCTATTAATCAAATCAATTCAATCAACCCAATCAATTCAATCAATCACAATATAAGGGTGATTCTCAGGAAATATGACAATTCAGACCAAAAAATTTCTTCTAATTTAAAGTCGTCAAAATAATCTGAATTTTTTTTTTTTTGTATACTTCTTTAGTTACACTTATTAATATCTTACAGAGAGCAGTGTAGTTTATTGACATTTGCTCGGGGAAAAAAATAAAATAGAAATTCACCAAATTTTGAATGTCAGGAAAATGACATATTAGCTTAGAAGTTTAAAAAACAGTCATTTTAAGTTAATAGCAAATAACTCAACTTAAGCCTTTATGTTAGATGGACCATAAATTGCTTAAATTAATTCTTTTTATCCACTGTAGAAAGAACCAAAAAAAATTTTGTTGCTGATATGTACAGAATAAAATTGTGGATAATAATCAATCATTAAATAAATAAATAACTTTGATTACATCCAAGCATATTACTATCATACATAAACTTGGTATTGGGTTAATATTTGCTTTCCCCCCTCGCAGTATTAGTAGTTAAAAAATGTCCTGGCATTCATAAGCCAGGAAAATGACAAATTTGCCATTTAATAGCATATAACTTTACTTTAATTAAATATTTTGGCCTAAGACGTTTATATCCTGTAGAAAACAACAGAATGTCTTAAAATAACTCAGATAAATCTATGTAGTTTATGTTATTAATGGTTTCAAGAAGCCAGGAAAATGATAACACAAAAACTTACTCACCATGAAAAAATTTTTGAAATAGATTTTGAACCATAAAATTGGTTCTTTATTCATGCAACAAGACATGCTCATATAGGAGGGTATCTAATCAATCTATTAACATAAGATATTGATTGCTGGCTCTATCTATTTTGGTTATAAGCCACTAAATAAAAGTAGCCAGGAAAATGACAGATTCTCCTGGGACAAGCAAATTATTGACAGAAAAAATTAATTTAAACGAAGTTTTTGTAAATAATACCCTCTGCGTATATTCTAGAAATGCTTACACCGGTTGAGATAAAAAAATTTAGATATTGAAAAATTTATAGGAAGTTTTGAAGCTAGTTATTATTGGAAACGTTGTTTGGGACATGCCAGGAAAATGACATTTTGAAGTTCAATTAAATTTTTTCACTATACGAAACTGTCAATGCTAGTGCAAAGTTATTTTAAAATGCTAACAGCAATGCTATTTATTAATTTTTTTAAAAAAAAAGTTCTTTGAGTACTATAGTATTAGATCTTGGAGCAAGGGACAGTGAATTGTCATATTTCGTGAGAATCATCCCCATAAATAAATAAATCCACTACACTGTAGGAGGACCAATGAGTTCTCGTTCAACAATAGATTTCACAGTGGAACAATTTTTTTTTTCTGTAGCATAAAATTTTTTAACGGACCTTAACTGCAATCAGTTTCGCGGACTAAGTTACAATTTTTTTAATCACATTTTTTACTATTTTTGTCGAAGTGTACAAGTTTAAAAGCGTTATATAAAACAAAGGACCGCGTAAATATTGCGATAAACTTCTGGAGGGGTTATAGCATATAATAAGGACTAAAACTGCATAGGAACCGTAACGCCGTTAGGAGTACTTCCCTAATATTAACTACTTCTTCGTTTATTTTTGAACAGGTTATAATAGAGGAAGCGCCTCTAGCTGCGTACACGACTTTTCCAAGCATGGTTTTCTATACCATTTTTATTCTGATTATGTGTCCTTAGTCCCTTAGAAATTTGACGCAATCGTTACGCGTCCTCGGTGATTAACAAATTTGTAAAAAAAAAGTGTCCTCGGTTTTCCAATTTGTACAAAATATCGACTAGAAATGCCATTTTAGAAGGAAAAAAAATTGTAGGTTTAGATTTGAAATCCCCATCGCCGAATTAGGCAAGATCAAGTATTTGTATGAATGCACCTTAACTTTTCTTCTTCAGTTTGTATATTATAAACTAAGGTTTCGAAGTCCAGAACTCATTTTTGACGTTTTCATTTTCTCTTTCATACATGCTTTAGAATTTTATAAATGTATGAAAATTCGATGCAAAATCTGTATGAAGCATTTAAAAACATACATTTCATAAATAAAACATTAAAAATTTATATTTCGTTATAATTTATTTATTTGTAAATTAAATTATAATATTTTAAAATTAACAATCTTAATCGCATTCGAATAAAAATAATTGTATTTTGACAATAGCTTTTTCTATCAGCACTTTTTTTTTTCTTTATTTTTTGAGGTCATAATTGCCTATTTCTCATAATCATTTTCAATGTACTATTATTTTATTTTTACAAATGTGTCACATTTTATATATTTATTATAATTATTTTTTTTCTTCTACGAATTAAAATGCAAATCTTATTTTATGATAAAAAATATCTATTTTATATCTTGAGTTTCATTCTGTTATCGCAATTTTCTTTTTTTATATATACTCAATTTTAAATTTATAAAAAAAACTAAGAAATGATGATGGAGAAATAAGCAATCTACCACTACCTATCACGTAAAATTCAATATTCAGAAAACTTAAACTAAGCTTGAAAGAGGTTAAAAAATACTTTTTTGGTAATATTTAAAAGAAAGAAAATAGTACGAATTTTTTAAATAAACAAAAAATAATATCATTTGGATAATTTTTTCTTGATGGTGATCAAAATTACAACAGTGAAGAAACATTTATTGAGATACACTGTCTATAAATCTTTTTGACACATTACTATGTTTTTTAAATGCATATTTAAATCAGAAGAATGACAATTTCAACAAAAGTTTAAATACATTTTTTTCTTTTAAATTTAATAAATATCACTCATAATTTAATCGATTGATAAAGAAGTCTTATTAAAAACTTCATTCCTAATAGAGTTATTTGTCAAAATAAAAGGTCAGTTCGTTTAATTGTTTATTATTTAAATTTAAAAAAAAAAACAATAAACAAGCATCTTTAAAAACAATTTAAGAAAGTTATTATTGTTTTAAACTTTATCACTATGCTCAAACACATATTATATAGCATTAACCCTATTCAAGGACATTTATCACCAAATTTTCCTAAAATTCTATTTAAAATGCCCCCATTAATTTATATAGGGTTTGTTCAAACTATTTATATAGTATTTGTTCAATTTATTTAGAACATTGAACTTTTAAGGTGCGCAGAGTATAAATTGAACAGTTTTTTATTTTTTTATTTTTATGATTACTTATTTAAGAAATTTTATTAATTTTATTAATACTCTGAAGCAAATCAAAGGCAAGCAAATCATATTAGAATTATTTGAAACTACTTTTCTATAAATAACATAACAATTATAATTAAAATTTCCATTCACAACGTATGACTTTAAAAATCTCAAAGTTTCAGAAGTAAGATTTTTAAATTATTTTGAATATAAAAGTAAAATTCACACATACGATTTTGTTTAAAATATATAATATCTTCACACTTGGTAAAAATGGAAGTAGTATGAATTATTTTTATCGTGAACAATATTGAGATTTTCTCAATATTGTTTTACTATTTCAAATTTTGAAAAAGAGATGGCGCCACTAAAAGAAGAGTTTAAATAAATGCTGATAGAAAATCAAGTATTTTACACTTACGATAAGAAAAAAATTCGACGAAGACAATAAAACTTTATAATTAAAACAATACTTGTGTGAAATTTTTGTTGCAAAAAATATGCACAGAAGAAGAAATAAATAAATATCTTGCAAATAAATAAGCAAATAAATAAATAGATAAAATGAAACCAAAATAAAAAGACCTTAGTGTAGTACGTTGATGGGCTTTAAAAATATCGAATTTATAATTTTTATTGTTAACATAATTTGATAGATTTGAAGGTATAAAATTTAAAACAAAAATTCTATAACAGAAAAAAATGTTTATAATTTGTAATATTAAAATGATTAATCAAGCATTAAAACTTAAGCTCTATTTTACTTATTTATTTTTTTATTTTATTTTATTTATTTTATTATTATTATTTTTTTTTTTTTTTTTTTTTTTTTTACTGCGCCAAAATTTATTTTTGTACCAAAAACGCCATTTTTGGAGGTTTTGTAAATTTAAAAAAATCAATGTTTAACGACTTAATCCACTTTCTGTAGGAGATGCAGTCTAATATATTTATTCAATGAGACCGACTAGAATAATATCAGTAATTTTATAAAGCTTGAAGCCATGAAATTAAAACTGTGACTTACAATATGCGCTATCAATTGTGTATGGAACAATGGCTTTTGGCCATAGCCTACTTTCATTTCTGTAAGCATTTCTTCTTATTCTTGGTCTCTTAATTGGCTGTTTAAAGAAATAAGCTACATAAATACAATTATATAATAACAAACTTTCATATGAGTAAGAATATAAATATTTTATATGAACATGAAAAAACTAAATTCGATTAAAAAAAGGAAAAATCTCAGGGTATTATTAAGTAAATTTTAAAGCGACGTATGAAAAATATTCTTGCAAAAAAATATGTTTATTGAAGTTATTTTAATATTAGCATGACTCAGAGTCTGATTATCACATGAGCGAAAGTGCCACTTGCTCAGGGCTCCAAAGCAAGTAGAGAAAAATTTTTATAGTCAAACTTACCAAAATATGGTAAATTTCACCATGTTTCTGGCTCTATGGTAGCGCCTACCTCACTGCTGATGTAAAATATCCTCAGTGGCAGACGGATCATGGGTGAGAACCCCTTTTGTAATAAGGCTAACCGTGGGAGGTTTTCGTATTTTTAGTATTATTTAGCAAATTTCTCCCTATACTTGATGCAGGAGTTGCTTTATCTTCTAGATCGAGCTCAAAATTACTAGCTTCGGAGTTCAACTTTGGTTCAATGATGGTGATAAAAAAAAAAGTTTTTTCCTGAGCCGTTTTGATAATTACTTTTGGTAAAATGATAAATAAAATATGGTTTTATAGGGTGTGGTAAAATTTGGTAGATGTGGTAAAATCTGGAATTTTATCATGACATAATATCCATTTTTACGGTTAAATTTGCTTTTCAGTTTCATATTTTATACTAAATGTGGGCTAGCAATAACGATAATTTGAAAACCAGAATTTGAGTAAGCCGTTACCATATAAACGAAAACATTACCGAATCTATAAATAAATATGGTATATTTTGGTTTTTATTACCAAATTTTATTTATTTATTTATTAATTTTCTTTAAAGTTTTTAAGCAAAAATGTAATTACTATACAGTACGGTAATTTTAGCAGAATTTTTCTCTCCTTGAATAAGGGTATTTAAGTATCATTGTATATTAGGTGTTAAATACTTTGTTTTTATATGTAATTTTTTTTTTTTAAACTTTTTTTTCGGAAGAAAAGGGTGATTAGTATTTCGGTAGTCTTTTTATGAATATTAATAATTCTTCGAAATTAAATTAATCATAACTTGCAAAAATTAAATTTATTGTTTGTTTTTTTAAATAATATTTTTTATAATATGAACAGGTTTTAAAATTATGAAGGATTGGGTAGATATATCTTCTATCAAAATAAAAACAACGGAAGCGTACGAGCTGAAAAGAAGAGTAAATAATCAATAAATCGTTATTTATCAGCACTTCGAAATTATTCTCAAAACTGAGATACACATGCCGACACAGTTGTTAAACTAAATTAATTCGATTTCTTTGATTAATTAATTAATTAATTAATTTTTTCTTTATTAAAATAAAGATTAACTGCATTCAGAATATTTTACATTGACATTGGTGCTCGAAACAAATTCATGAAAGTTAAAATTTATTACAATCAAGCACGCATCTCTAATATTTATATCTTTTATTATATTGATTATATTTTATTATATTGATTATATTTTATTATATTAATATTTTGAGAGGCTGTAAGAAAACTCTTTCCACAGCAAAAATATTAAAACTGTTCTGCATTGGTGAAATTTAAATAGTTATCAAACATACCAATATAATACTTTGTACCTTTATTAGTATATTTGGTACATGTCAAAACTGCATTGACCATTTATCATAATACTCGTAGTGAATATTACCAAAATTAATTAAGCATTATTAAGGACAATAATAGTATGACGAATTTCTACATTTCTACAAAACGAATTAGTGATATTTATATCTTTATTTTACTTAATTATAATAATTCAGTTTACTTATTTCTTAATTTTAGTACCGAACTTTTTTTGTTTCACTTACCGCTAATTTTAAATTATTTAGTTGATTACTTACAAATAATTGATTACTTGCAACTCGAGAGGAAGTGAATTGATCATGTCTAACCATGTGATTTAAATTAGATTTCATTCGATATGTCTAAGCTACGTCACGCGTTTGTGTTGAACCTGGTTGAACTCGACAAATGTCACGATTTACCCACGATGACATGACTTGCAAGTATCCAATTTCAGGAATACTAATTGGGAGACGTCTTTGATACCCCCTTCATAGTGACAATTGAGACATAACGAGTAAAAAAAAAAAATTTCATTATTAAAAAACGAGCAATAAACGCCTTTTTTTCTTATAAGCTAGCAAACATCACTGATGCTATCTTTAAATGCTTGATAAAACAGAATCTCTAACTTAATCTAAAACACTGTCTATTTCTGATCTGGCTATTCAGAATTGCTATTTTTAATGGCTATTTTCGAATGGCTCTCCCGGACAATCTAATTTAAATTTCAGAATGAGATAATTATATAATAATAGGTGGCTAAAATTGCCTTTTTCAACGGCAGTTCAAATCTTAGGATGTTGACACAAACGGTTCCAGAGATATGAAAATGACAAATAGACACATATAGAAATTATTATGATACATTATTTATTTAGCGTTTTTTTTTTTTTTTCCAAGGCTAAATTATTTAAGGGCCCTAAAAAAACTGTGCCTAGGTAGGCCCATCTCTCTCAATTAAACACAGATAAACTCCATATATTTTCAAGAAAGCATAATAAAGGTCAATAAATTAAAAACAATATTAAAGAAATTATTACAATTCTTGAAACTACCATTATAGGGAAAATAGCTTTATATACATTTTTAATATTTAGCAGCAATAAAAATGTATTAAATTGAATAAATCTTCAACCTTCACTTTTTTATGCATTATTATATTAGTGCGTTCATGATAGAGAAGTAATTTTGAAAAAATACATGACTATGAAGGGGAGTAAGAACAACACGGTAAAATTTTACTGGGTAATAGGACGCATCTTCACCAGCAGAAGTTGAAAAGTAGTGACGTAAATAAAAAGTTTTTTTGAAGCATCTTAGGAGTCTGCGTAGGGATCGAAAGTGTGCGGTATTGGTCCTCGTTAAACTGTTCTACCGCAAAGTGCTCGACTTCGCGTGCAGGTCGTCGGGCTACCGAAACGGGGGTGCCATCCTCTCTGCAGATGATCCACATTGTGATGTCTTCCTTCGGATCATCCTCATCCCAGACCGTCGCCAATAGCCTGTTGTGCAGCTCTAGTGCGACGTAACTGAACTACAACTACAACATCATTCTTGTGTTAATTCTTAAAACGTGACAGTGGAAAACAGCCTTTTAAATACTCACTACTTGTGTTCCGACTGTACATTCAATGACCGATAATGCTAGTGTGAATGCGTTCTTTCACCCAGTTAAGTTTTACCATCTTGATCAGACTCACTATGCATATTTGTACACAGAATTAAAACCATAAGCAAATGATATCCTTTAAATAGGGCCATTTAGTTCCATAATGGTTTCATAATGCATTTAAGAAATTCTGTAATAATGAATATCATAATACTTAGTAATTTTGTATTTTATATTTTATTTTACAACCGTCGTTGAACAGCCGACCCACTTTTTTATGTTTGCGACTGCTAATGTTCAACTACGTAGCCTTGTAATTTTGAACCCAATACAGAAGACAGGGGAACTCCAGTATCAAGCATTTGGAGAAATTTTTGCCTTCGTGGCGGACATTTTTGATGGAACTAATCCGTATTTGAGTTACATGCAAAGGAAGACAACGAGAACCTTCCACTGTTTGCCTAACGGTAAAGGGACTCTAACCCATGATCTGTCTACCACTGAGGATATTTCACGTCAGCACTGTGGTCGGTGCAAGCCGGATACAGATTCACATCGACCAGCCTTCGAAGTGATTCGAACCCGAGTCACCTCACTGGAAGGCGAAGGCTCTAACCCAAGCGCCACCGTGGCTCTAGTAATTATCTATGTAAAAAAAAGCATGTTATGCGTACATAATACAATCTATTTAGTATTTAAATTCGTGTAACAGCTTTAAAATATTAATTTTAGGCGCACCTTGTTATACGTACAGCAAATCTTCAAAATTTTGATATCAGAAGTAAATTTGGTGTTTTTTAACACAATTTATGGCTCCCAGGTATATTTTTCAATCCTTAAAGAAAATCAGTTATGAGGAAACCCTCTTCTTTATTGCTTCCTTTAAAAACTTATCATGAAGTAAAAAAAAAAAAAAACCCATTTATTTCAATATAAATAAAGTAATACGGTACTGATAAGCAAGTTTCAACACATTTTATACACCGTTAGAAATTTCACGGAAAAATGGTTTAATAACAATTTATTTCATTGTTATTTAACCATATTCAAACAAAACAGTCAAATAATCATAAATATGATGGTATTCAAACTGTTAACTGTGAGAAAATCTGGTTATTAACTACATTCACCTAATACGGTTTAACAAGCAGAATTTAATCGCACCAACTAGGCTTATCTAATGAAGCTACTTCATTTTTTGCAAGTGGGCGCATATTATAGCCGAGAGGGCTATTCTGTCAATCTCATGATCGATAGCTTTGCAGATTTGATTGATCTGATGACCATGATCAATAAAGGTCTTAAACTATTTTATCGGGTTTCGAGTTTCAAAATTAGCACTACAATATTTTCTCTATTCCCTACAACACATAAAGTGTCCTACACTTCACAATTTGTAAACCTGAAACATTAAAATACGATATTCTCACTCACGCATAGATGGCAGCACCATAAAGCTGCTTCTTTTTTACGGTTTTAAAACCTTGCTAATTGTAAATTGTTCAGCACCGTATAGTTTTGTATTCATGATTTTTTTTTACCATACTAGTTATAAACGGTTTCAAAACCGTAAAGGTAATAAAATTTCTTTTCCGTAAACTTTACGGTTAAATAGATAGACAGACTGTTGCCGGTTATTTTACCATAATTTTAAACAAAAAATTCCAACAGAGTATAAGATTGAATTGAATCCTGACAAATTCTTGAAACATTAGACAAGGAGGTTTGAGGGGCTACTGTCTCAGTTATTGCTTGGTTCAGGAACTTTTCACGGCGCCAAAAATCATATTTCAAAAGCCTGATGTTAAAGTTCCCAAAGTTAAAGTTGTATTTTTAAAAAAAGTGGTTCAATTTTATTGTAATATTGAAGCATTACATTAGATACTGTCTTAGGTCAGTCAGACTTATTCTTAAAATACGAAGTAATGATTTAATGAAGTTTACTATTACACATTTCAATCAACAATTCAATCAATTAGTTAATTTAATCATCAACATTGTAATTGAAACCATATTCATATTAACTTAATTTTAAAATAAACATAAACATTTAAGGTAAAAAGCAAAAAAATAAACTTACCAAACCATATAGTATAGTTAAAGTAAAGATTAAAATATATGCAAACACTATAACTTTCATTATGAAGTGAACTAATTGCACTTTTTGTCAAAAACAGATTACCAGTAATAAAAATGGCATTATTTAGTCATTCTCTAATTCATTGATATATTCATTGTTATGAATAAAAATCACCATCCAAAATAAAGTCTTTTATACATTTTTCTCATCAAATACCCGTTGATATGAATAAAAAAAATCACTTCCAATAACAAATTCTAAACGTATTTTTCATCAAATGCACATTGATATGAATAAAAATCACATCCAAAAAAAAAGATCATTTATGCATTTTTTCATCTTATACTGATGTAAATGAATAAAAATCACCTTCAATAGCAAACTCTTTTAGGTATATTTATGATCAAATACACACTGGTGTGAATGATAAAAATTACCTTCAATGATAAAATATTCCATGCATAATCTTCATCAAATAATCGGTGATATATGACAAAAATATCTTCCAATAACGAATTCTTTGAGTATTTTCATCAAATATTTATTGATGTGAATAAATATCGCTTACAGTAACAAAATCTTCTATGAATATTTTTCATCAAATACTGCATTGATATGAATAAAAATCAGTTCCAGTAATGATTAGTTGCTGCATTTTTATTTATTTATTTATTTATTTTTATCAAGCGCTATTTGACATGAAAAGCCTTCTTATTTTTTCCTTCAGAAAGTAATGAAATTTATCTAAATTTTCACATAACTTGTAGATTTTCGCATAAAAATGAATATTCAAATTCATAAAGTGCACAAAAAAAAGTATTTCAAGGAAACTGAATTTTAACTTAACTTAAACTTGAAACACAAAACAAACAATAATAAAGAACAATTGCAAATATCCATGATCTCTTAGATGCAATCGAACAATCAAGTGCAATAAAAATTTTCCAAATTACAGCTTTTCGAAACTTACATACTCAAAATATTTTACGTCTTTACAGAATAATCTCCAGGACGCAAAAATATTCCAAAACTATTCCAAATTTTAGAATTATCGCATTACAATATCAATTTTTTTTTTTTTTTGATAATATAAGTGAGAAAAAATATCGCTGATAAATGAAAAATTGATATCATAACAGTCAGAAAGTTTACACTTTACTGCTAATTTTTTTTTATTACATTTCATTCTTAACATTTGATTTGAAACTGATCGCAGAATGATGAAAGTTATATTGGGTGCATGTGATGTTATCGTTTGATTTCGATTAGTTTGTATATAAACAACCAAATGACAAGGAGTTTTGGAATTCTTGGAATTGATCTAAAATTGTCATCAACTTTGTGACACTTAAAACAGTTTAGATACGTAACCTCTGCCTTTAATGATTATTAAAATTTTTATTACGATGTTTTTTTAAAATCTTGTATGCTTAAACTTTCTAAGAAATCTAAGAAGAAATTATAATTCTAAGATTTTAAAGTAAAAGAAATTCCTCAGAATATTTTATCCTCCATTTTCCTAAAATTGATCAATATTGTGTTTGACTTTATAGTATCGTAAATTAAAAGGCATTGTTTCTATTATACTTTCGTCAATCGAAATACTCTACCTTTTATTGTTTCGTCAATTATGAGACATTTCTTTCTTCACGTTTTCTCAATTGGCACTGCTTTCCTTACTACTTTTCCAATTAGAAGAACGTTGTTTCTTTTACTGTTTCATCAATTTGGTGACATTGTCTCCTTTGCTGTTTTTATTTAGAACTGTTCAAAGTACCAGAAATCATATTTTAAAAAAGTGGTATAGTTTCCACAATTTGTATTTTATCCAATAGTGTATCTTATATTGCATTCTTCTTGTGTTACTTTCAAATTTAAAAGATTTTCTTTTCGAGTTATGCATAAAAGATGAATTTTTCCCCCCTTGACTGTTCATCGAATTCAATTTATGTCAAAACAAATTAATTTTATACAAATTTAAATAGCAGTTTCTCGCAAAATGGAAGTCACTGATGGTTGTATAACTTATTTATTATAGTTATAGTAAAAGAAAAAAAATAGCATCTGACGTTAATAACGATAATTTAACCTAATAATAGGGTATCTAAATATTAAAATAGTCTACATATTTTATCAAAATTACAACTCATCAGTAACAATGAATTTTTGCTTATTACGTTTTGTGTATTGCTTCTACGATTTTTTTAGCAGCATAATTGCTCAATGAAAATTATATTTTCTTCGCTTCAAGCATGATATTATTTTTTTTTTAAATCAAAGAATCAAGTGTACATTTTTCAATTCATCATTTATTATTTTCAATTTATGGACATAAAAAGTAACGTAGTCAATCAGGTGAGCAAAATTTCTATGCTGTTCTTTTTTATTTCAAACAAGTTCGTTTCTAACTGCTCTATTTGCAAATATTCTAAGTTGAATTAGCGGCATCTTTTGCATACAGACAACGTTTACGTTTATCACAAATATTTCCGTAACGAAAACTAAACTGGTAAAGGAAAAAAACAGTTTTGCTTATAACAATAAAGAAGCTTATAAGTACGATAAAAGGTTTACGATAAGTGCGATTGAAGAAGTACGATACTATAGTTTAACTAAGTACTATACCAAATTGTAGCAAAGTCGGACAAATCTACTGCAACTTATTTATCGAGTAATTAAGTTTAAGAAGTACAATAATATGATGCAGCATAGTTCCATAATAAAGTTGTAATAAATTCAAACAATATTATGATTTGACAACCTTCAAACAAACCAAAAATATGGATAAAAAAAATATTATTCTTTAATAGCACTTCCAATATCTTCTTTGGCATCCAATATCTTTATATATGTATAAATTAGCTAGAAGTGGCGAAATCGACATTTAAAAGCTTGATTAACTCATTAATTAAATAGTAATCGACTTTTCAATAATATCTAACTAAACTTAAAACTCTTTTGATGATTATAATAATGAACGTTTGTCTCATTGGACAAAAAATCATTTAATATGATTTATAATCTACAGTAAACAAAATTAAAAAAAAGAACCACCCTGAATCACTTTTGTTCTAATGATTGAATCTTCACGACATAGGAATCAATTTTAATGGTTCATTGGGTAATTGAAAATGTTTATTAGTTAGAGCAGACGATGTCTTAAATTGCGAAATCAGATACAAAAACGTATTTTCCTTGGATAAAAGTATCCTTTTCCGGTGAATTCGGATTTATCACTTCCAAAATAGAGGGGCTAGCCGTAATCTGGGACATATGGTCCCAATAGTTTGGTCCGAAGACCGTTCCAAAGTTTGGAACCTTTTTGTATTTCACGCTATTTCAAAAACTTTTCAAGCGAATTTGAAAAATTTTACACGTAATTATAAAATTCCTTTATTCAAAGATAATCCCATGCTAAAAATAGTTTTTTTATAAACATTTATTATTTTTTATTATTTTGTTAAGTGGGTTTGAATTGAAATGTATTAGTTTTTACATTATTTTAAACAATATAGTTTTACATGATAGTATACAAATTCTAAGTAGAATCAGTCAAATGGTTAATGAGATAACAAATTTTAAAAATACAACTTTTTTAAAATTCAATTTCTCAAGGACCGATTTTGCTCAAATTTTGTATTTTACCATGCAAAATTGCGTTATTTAAAATCATGTAGGAAATTGTATACCTTAGAATTCCAATTTTTTTTCCCACTATTAATAAATAAAATAATAAAAAATAATAAATATTTACTAAGAGCTATTTTTTGCATGGGATTATTTTTGGATAAACGGAGTGTATAATTGTGTACAAATTTTTTTTTAATTCGTTTAAAAAGCTTTCAAGATATGGTGCAATACTCAAAAAGTAAAATTAACATTAAGGTGTCATAACTTTGAACCTGCCTCCTGACCAAACTATTGAGACCATATTTCCCAGATTGTGGCTACTATTTTGGAGGTGAAAAATCCGAAATCGTCGAATGAACTGTATGTTTATTCAGAGAAAGTACGTTTTTTTATCTGATTTCGTAACTTAAAATATTGTCTGCACAAATTAAATAGCATATTTCAAGTTACCCCACTGAAACATTAAGATGGAATATTAAAACGCGAAGAAGAGATCATTAGATCAAAAGTTATTCAGGGTACAAAGATCCAGACGTCTATGGCTGTCATTAGCATAAAAAATAGTAATAACGGCAACTAAATGTATATTATTTATCTCTCATTTAACGTCGTTGCACAGCCGATCCAATTTTATGAGTTTACGACTATGTTTTATGTTCAACTCCGCAGCTTTGTAATTTTGAACCCAATCCAGAAGACAAGGGAACTCCTGGATCGAGTATTGGGAGAGATTTGCCTTCGTGGAGGACTTTTGATGGAACTAACCCGCATTTGCATTGCATGGAGAGGAAGACCACGAGAACCTCCCACGGTTTGCCTGACGGCAAGGGAACTTTATCCCATGATCCGTCTACCACTGAGGATATTTCACGTCAGCACTGTAGTCGGGGCAAGCCGGATGCAGAATTCGTATCGACAGGGATTCGAACCCGGTTCGCCTCATTGGAAGGCGAACGCTCTATCCCCTGAGCCATCGCGGCTCAACGGTATTTGATAGTAATATTCGTTTATAATCTTTTCTTAATATTATTTTTTGATTTTATTCCATTTTTAATTTTTGTTATTAAAAGTTAAAGATTTAGCACAAAAAGTGTAATTCTTTTATAATAATTTGAAGTGATCGTAAAGTACTTCTTTTATTATGCTTAGATGATATTTAGCTATCATGAAGATATTAGGTACCATTTTACGATAAATAAGCGGAAAACAAGTTATATTTAGATTTAAAATTCATTTTATATCAACAACAAACGTAACCAAATTTAATACGAAATTATTATTTATAATTCTAAATTAGTATTAAAAATTAACTTTTTTCACGCCATTTCTAAATACTTTCTTAGTTTTCATAGTAAAAAAAAAAAATTTAAAAATTATAAAGATTAAGTTGCAATGGTAGTAGGAGAAAAATGACTAGATTAAAATTTTATCCAAATTGAATTGGGAACTAAATTTGTGAAATCATGTCTGTGTTAATGCAATAAAAAATTTCTGTATCTTTCCATTGAATAATTTTTAAATTTTGATGCAACAATCGGCAAAATTGCAAAATAGTCATTGGGATCATTAAGCGAAGCGAGAGGAGAACGCAGTCCACTAGATGTCATGATAGTTTGAAATACCCTAAAATCGACAGATGAGTAACTAATAGGTTCCTAAGAAAAAAATTACAAATTTTAAGATTTAAGATAGTTGAGTTCTATTACGATGTCCTATAATTCTTGCTTTGAAAAAAACTACTTTTGAGTAAAGCTTGGAAAAAATGGCTACTTAATCAACCAAGTGTTAGAGATATTTCATTAAAACTATTTAAAAAAAAAAAAAACATATAAACTTTTTACTTACGGCGCTTAACACGATGAAGCTATTCTGGTCCACTTACTGCACCAGCCATAAGCAAAGGATTACGTTGTGGCGTAACTACCACTACAAATATTAAATACCAAACCACTAGTATATAAGACTTATTAACTTGAATCCATTATGAGGAATCAAGTTAACATGTTATTATGCTAATTTTTGATAGACGAACGTTGACATGGTCAAAAATTAAATCCCCTCAAAGTTATTTAAAACCCTCTATCTCATGTTTAAGTACAAAAAATAATTTCGACGTGCTTGAAGAAGATCCATTTGGAGAATTATTCCTAGGGGAAAAAAATAATAAGCCTATTTGGACTTACATATATTTTTTGGATGCGGCTGTTAATATTTGCAATTCTTTCAATACGACAAGCAATGAAATGTTAAAAACTTTAGTAGAGGTGATTTCACTTCGTTTCAGGGGCACCAGTTGTTCCACCAAACAAACCTTGAAGAAGAAAAAAATTACCAATCGAAACTTTTTAAACAATATGAAAAACCTTTATACATTATCATGAAAAATTTAAATCATCTCACCCTCGAAAGAAACCTCATATAAAGTAACAATATCCCGGTTTTTAAAATACTAAATTAATATGAAAAGAAATCAACATTTAAACGTGGGATAAAAAAACAATTTCAATCCGATTAAATTGCAATTCGATTCAACTAAAATAACAGGAAAAGAGTAAATAGTTTTTTTTTTTCCTTATCAACTAATTAGCGCAACAATACTTTACATTTAAATCGCAATAGTATTTCAATAAGAATGCTCCCTTATGGAGTGAAGTGAAGGTAAAATAATCATCAGAGATATTTTATGAATATTTCTTAGAGAACTATAAGAATAAGTAGTACTTTAAAGACAGAAAGTAAGAGGTATAGCAATTTTTTTTTACTTATTCTTTCTACTTACATTAATTCAAAAAAAATCGTTTTAGAATCTTCTATGAGCATGAATAACAATTATTACTCTTTCAGCGAACACCTATTACATTAACAATGGGAGGTATATAAATTGCTACATAGGACAAAATAAAAATTGTTCTTTACAACTTTTTTTTATTTAGGTACATAATGAGTAAAAGTAGGGAACTTTCGTTTTTTACGCCAGGTGCTTTTCGATTCAGACCCCTGATTCCCCCTTATTGTAATTCTTGACGTCAACAACAGGTGCGTTAGAACTTTTCTATTGACCAGGTGCGTGCATGCGCACATCGTATTTGGCGATGAAATGAAAACCAGAATGACACAATGATTGCACATTAGCTCTTTTTTCTAGTGGTTTAACTTAGAATAATTTAATACTTTTTTTAATCCTTCTTTTTTTAAAGAAAATCAATTCGTGGTTACATTTCGTTCCTTAAAAAAAAATATGCAAATTTAATTTTTTTTTTATGGTTTGACTTTGATTCATTAATACTAAATCTAAATATTTTTTATTTATTTATTATTATTTTTATTCATTTGTTTGTTTACTTATTTATTTTTAAAAAATTCAGTTTTTGAGAAAAATGTCTTTTAAACGTCTGCACATTTGCTTTAATATTTGCTCTTTAAATCAGTTGCTAGTGGTTAAATTTTAAATAATTAACAGATTTTTATGTTTTATTACTTTTTTTCCATAGGAAAATTCCGTTTTTGAGTACCATGTTTTTCTTTTAAAAAATTTACTACGATGATTTCACTTTAAGGTTTTTTCTAGTGGTAAACTCATGTTTAATTACTATTTTTTCATCGCTTTTTTTCTAGGAAAATTCCATTTTCAAGTTAAAATGGTTTTTCATTAAAAATATTTGCTGTAGTTAAAAACACTTTAATTATTTTCCAAAGTGGGTAAAAATCTTCGCTTTTGGTTTTTTAATGATGATCCATAGTTTGCGTAAATTATTTGCGTGTTTGTTCATTAGTTATAGAGTATTATAAAATAATAAGTGCCTTAAAGACCTTATTAAAATAGTAGAAGACCAACACAATATTTGTTCACTTTTAGATACCTAGCTTTAAAGTCTAATGAATGTATTAGTATTTCTAGCTTGTCTGAATTCTAGTATCCTCTGTTTGGCAGCAAATTTAATCTACAAGAACTAGATTTATAATCAGTAAAAGTTCATTATATGAACAAGAAAGTGTAAGCAACGTAATTTTTTAAGTAGTGGAATTACAGCTCAATTCAAATCAGGTATTCATACTAGCGTCATGCATTACATTGCGTCCGATAAAATATCTGAAGTGATAAACAGCAAAAGCTCCAAAAATGTCCGATTTTCGTCATCATAAAATCCCTGCCTCGTATATATCCTAGTTTGTCGACAGGACTCTGTAGTGGTCAGGGAGCTGACCTCACATCAGAAAGGTCCAAGGTTGGAATCCCGGACAAGACATGGATGTTCTTTCATTCTCTGTACTACCTGTCCTTACTGTGTGAGCAACGTTGGCCAACGGGCAAATATGCTGCCCCTCTTTCTGGGGCACCATATGAGTATGGTGCCCCAGAAAGAGGGGCAGCATATTTGCCCTACTGATACCTGAATGACAAGTGTCAATCGGGTGGGCATTGGAAAAAAGAATATGTCTTAGTATATATATTGAAATACATTCTAATCTTTGTGTGGAAAAAAAGTAACGGAATTAATTACCAAACTAATTATTAAAATTATTTATAATTTAATTATATGTAATTTAATTATATGTAATTTAATTATATGTAATTTAATTATATGTAATTTAATTATATGTAATTTAATTATATGTAATTTAATTTTATGTAATTTAATAATATATAATTCAACTGCATATGATTTAGTTATATAAATTATTTTTATTACAATTTAGCATAATAATTTGTGCAATAGTTTTCAGAATAATGAAACAACATATTTAAATGTGCATTCTTAATTTCTTACAATAAAAAGTAAATTACTTTTCTGTTTTTTTTAAATGTATCTTGAAATTTAAGTTTTGGTTTTTAAATACTATAGTTCGAGATAAACGATTTTTGGCTTTATATTATTCCACCAGAATTAGTAAAGTTTATATTTGTGCCTTTTATCTACTCTCTTAAAAATGGCCTGGATATTTATTCGCAATCTATAAACAACCTTTGCTAATTATCCATTGTTCAAAAGTAGATGGAAAATGAGCCTGAATCTTTCAAACGTTTTCTACAATATGTGTTTTTTTTTCCAACTTAATAGTTTTAAACTTTTTGTTAACAAACTCTATTGTATTTGAAATGTTTATGCTCTCAAACAATATCGCATTCTACATTCTCATGTTTTAAGCGAACTATTCAGTTCTTTTAACTATCTTTTTTTTTTAACTTACTCTTTATCTTTTTTTATTGGCCATATATTTGTATACTATTGTATTGAGTCATTTTATTGTATGTTGCTTTATTGTGTATAAACAACTGCTAAAGACTGAAATTAAAACTATTATATAGAAATATACTACGTAAGTGTCAAGTAAATCTTGCTTAAAACATACAAAATTTTACGGGACGTTATTTAACCATTCCAAAGTCGATTTTTCCTAAGAATTGTTTTCGTTTTCTTTTAAGTTTCAGGTAAATTAGAACTTTTATAGAAAATTATTTTCCTGAAAATATATACTTAGCGATAAATTTTGCATGTTTTACTGTTACGAAAATATTTTAGATTAGATTCAGAAAGAAAAAATATTATTTACAAATTTCGAAGATCATGAAGTTTATAACTCATAATTGTCAAAGGTTATTATTAGAATTTATTTTTGTAAAATGCAAAATAAAATTATAAAACGCTTACATTTAATTTCAGTGTTTTTAGAGAAGCGAGCTATGATTATTTGTTTCCTCTTTAGTTGTTATATTTATGCTGAAAATATAGGTGATAATTGCGTAGGAGTTTGATGATACATTTAAATAGTTTAAGAAAATTATAATATATTTATAAGTAATATATTTTTTAAAAGGATTTTTTATTGATACCTTATATATTCAAACACTGGGTGTTCCAAAAATGACCGAAGATTTAAAAAATCAATTTTAAAAAAAACGTTAGGACATCAATATGTACAGTTTGCTGCTTTTTGCTCAGAATACAAAACATGTTTCAATGAATTAAGTTCAAAATAGGTTACAAAGTTCGCCAGAAGATGGTACTGTTCGTTAGAAGAAAAGAGCAACGTTTTCAAGGTAATCACCATTTACAGAAATATTCTTTGGGGACAACATTAACTGACATTCTTGCAAATGATTACATGGGAATGATCAAGTGTGCTGCAGAGAATATCGTTTTAATGTTTTTGCAATCTATTGGTGGTAGCAATGTAATCTATTGGTGAAGGTAATGCAATCTTTTGATAAATGCAATGCTATGGATTCTATTGGTGAGGGCAATGCAATCTATTGATGAAATCAATGCAATGTATTTGGGAAGGTAATGCCATCTATTGGTGAATGCAATGCAATCTATTGCTGAACTTCGTAATTAATTTTAGCAACATAATATTGATGTCCATATATTTCTGTTTCTTCTTTAATTTTTTCACATTTTTGGTCATTTTGAAGCTACCCAGAACACAAAATGTATTATAATTAATTATAAATAACCGAGTCTAAAAAGTCCTAGGTATATTTAACTAGTTATATTTTCGATATTTGTATAGTTTAACATGAAGTATATTTTCTCATAAAAATGAAACACTGTTTAATCAGAAATATTGCTTTTTATAATTTTGCGATAAACTTATACAATATAAATTATACAACATGAATGAAAATGTGTCAAAAATAATTATGATAAACAACTCATCGTCATTTACGATTGCATAACTTTGCAATATCTTTGCAGTTATCAACAAAGACGTAGCAATTCATTGTAATGTTTGAAGTTTGTAGTGTGTCGGATCATAACATCATTGAAATTTGCTAAAGCTTTTATATGGTCCAACTAGAATAAGAACATAGTTCAGTTTAACTCCTTAATGAAATTACAGCAAATTCACATGATATTTTTGTTCCCTGTACCAATATAATTTTTCGAAATTGCACCAATTTTGTAAGGAGTGTGTGTCTCTGTATTTCGTTTTATCGTCTCAATTGAATGTATTGTATTGTCTCTTAAGTTTTGGGGCAAATTGGTTTCCCCGAACCTGGGTCTATCGTACAAATTGCCAACACCATATAAACAAATGTTTTGGGTTTTTTTATCAATCAATGGCTGTATAACTTTTATTCCATTTTTTAGGTAGAGTGTATTAAACCAAGCGCATGCATACATTGAGCCGCAATGTTTCAGCGGTTAAAAGCACTGAGCCGCCATTGTGAAACTCTGAAATTTGATTCTGAGGGGCAGATTGAAGTTCAGCTACCCTCAAATCGTTGGATACCAGCTTTTTATTTTATGTAAAGACGTCTTGTGCGTTACCACTTTTATATCGTTGATTACAAAACTGTGTAGATTAAATCCCCATGGCTTATAACTAGCGGTAGCGGGAATACTTTAATTTTACCTATATATAAATGTGGAATTACTTCATATATACGGACAGGTGTTTGATGGAACATTTCAACGTTAGAATTATAACTGTGCACTAATCATAATTCGAAAATATTTAAATTTGAAGAGACACATGTAAAAAGAAATCAAATTAATATTGCTTGATTTGCATGGAAATGAACCTAAATTTATAGCGATTGAGAGTTCGTGGAATATTTTGAAGAGTCAATATTTAGTAAGAGAAACTGTATGATAATAACTCTGGTAAACTATGCTTTCAAAATCTTGATCCACGATGCTGAAACTAAGAATATGTGCACTTTTTTACACTTTTAAAAAATATGTTATACTTAAGAAGAAGAAAAATTACCAACTAGTATGCCAGCATAAAACCATTTATTTCAGAAAAAACAACTGTCCTTTAAAAACAGGCACCTGTTTCTTAAGTAGATAGGTACTATTATTTTAATTAACATCCTTATTTTAACAAACTCGGTTATTTCAACCAGGAACACTGTTATTTTAATACAAAACTAACTCTGTACGATAACTATAACAGTACAGTTGTGGTCTGCACAGAATTCGTATGACAGTTGATGATGGTATTTGAACCTGGATCGCTTCTATGGGATTATAGTGCTCTATCCCCTGGGCCACCGAAGCTGAATTTTTCATTATGAAGTAAAGTCTTAAACTTTTTTATCTTGAAAGTCTTAGTAAAATCATATTTATGTGGAAAAACACTGAAACCCATCCTTATAAAATTGTCAGGTAACTTATCTAAAAATTAGAAAAATATAATTAAAGAAACATAAACATTTTGACAATAAAGAAAATTACCAGTTTCGTTTAAACAATGTTCAAAAACATAAAATAATTGATCAAAAACAAAAATAATTGATCAAAAACATAAAATAATTTAATTGATTGAATAATTGATCGAACTGAAAACAGAGAAAAATCGTTTTGTCAACAAGCAGCTTTAAACACCGACAAATATAAAGAAAGTCTGTAAAAAAAAAGGAAGAATTTTTTACGTCTCTCAACAATATATAGCTAAAAATAGAAAAATTTGTATTTTTCTTCAAACAGTTTTTTTCTGTAGAATTTAAAGTTATTTTTACAGTGTATTTAATCGATCTCCAAATTTTTTAAAATAATTTTTTCTGCTAAATGCAAACATACTAAGTAAATCAATTTTTAAAAGAGTTTAGTTACATCCTAAATGAACGATTCATTTCATTTTGTCCAACTAATTTGCTCAGAATCGTAGAAATTGTTGCGGAAGAATTCCGCAAACTCAATTTGTTGCCAATTTGATGCATTTAATTGTTTTAAGAACATTGGAAGGTCAATGACTATTTAATAGTACTTAAAACAACATATTATTCTTAGGTTGTGAATTAACTCGAGCAATTAATTTGAATGATTATTGATCTCTTTAAAGAGGTGTCGTCACTGACCTCACTTCACATACCTGCCGATTAGCTATGCATCAATCAGCAATTAGTTATCAGTAGCCTAAAGATGCTATCATACGTCTTTTTTTCACGTTACTAGTAAGATTACAATACTTATTCTTTAGGTTGAAGTGCATGCTGATCTGAACTACCATGTTCTTTTTTCATGTTACTAGAGAAATTGCATTTAATCTTTAGGAACGAGTGCATGCTAATCTGAGCTATCGCGCGTGTTTTACACGCTACTAGGGAAATTGCACTAATTTTTCTTTAAGTATATGCTTATCTGTACTATCATGTTTCTTTCACACGTTACTAGAAAAGTTGCATTTATTCTTTAGGAAAGAGTGTATGCTGATCTGTGCTGTCATACGTCCTTTTTCACGTTACTAGTGGAACTAATATGTATAATCTTTAAAAACGAATGCAAGCTGATTTGTTTTAATTCAAATTAAAATTTCAATAAAAATCAAAATTACAAGTCAATTAAAATTTCGCTGTAACAGCTTTTTATGTGTAAATACCAGGGAATTGCCCTTGTTTCCATTAAAATCATAATATCACCAACAATTGATTAATTGATAAAATGCAAATGATTTAGCTTAGCACAGCTCGATCGTCCCTTGTTTGTCATAGAATAAGCTAAATTTAAATTTTTAATTATAACTTAAATTGCAGTCACGCCTTCATAATTGTAATAATATTAAATAAGTATTATTCTATATGGTGATCACAAAACTAATATGCTTCTAATAAATTCTAATTTACTTTCCTTTAAATCCTAAAATTTCTTCATCAAAACGTCTACCTTTTTAAAAATATTAATTTAATTGCATCAATTATTTAATAATTTTGTTTCGTGTGATCTCCTTTTTATATTTAAAGAAAATTGTAGGTAATTTTGAGAGCACTACAACAGAAATAGGACATATCTGAATTTAGACCAATTGGTACCTTTTGTACTTAGCTCCTAAACTGAGCAATATTATCTATGACAAACTTGAAAAATATATTTGACATTTAGAATTAAATTATTAAAATAATATTATCCAATCGCACCTAATTTCAACTATATTGATGAAATTGTTTTGTTTAACGAAGCAAACAATGAACGTTTTTCCAATATTTCAACCAAAATATAATATTATTATGCATTTTTATTGATTAATCTTTCTTAGTTTATCTGAAAATGTATGCACGAAAAACATTTAATCATTTTATAACGTATTTCAGGCGTACCTATTTTTTATTTTAAGTTTTGTTCTTAAGTCTTAAAAATTGATTAATATTTTTTCATTTTTTTTTCTCAATTATTACTGTTGTGAAAAAAACTTTGTTATGTGCATCATTTTTCTTTGCAACTGCACAAAAATATTCTTTTGGCCATGAGTGTATTTTTTTTATCTTTAAACTAATTTAAAATTATTTATTAAAATTTACTAATTGAATTAATTATTAATTAACATTATTAAAATTTATTAAGCTGCACAATTTTATTACGAAAGGGGAAAAATCACCCTCTTCAAAACGGCTATATTTTTATTCAAATTATGCTTTTAAATGCATTAATAAATGCAAAATAATATCTTCTAACAGCCACGAACCTATATAGACGTTTTGGCATAGACTGTATAGATTAGTATGTGGGCGAAACTCAGGAATCATTAACCTATATGTCTTCAAACTTTTCTTATAAATATATAACATAATAAGCGAAAATTAATTCTAATAAAATTACAGGAATAACTACGCATTACTAACTTTAAGATACGTACAGTTTTGATCGCGAGTAACTTGCTTTTGGCTTTCATTTCTTACTTCAATCCTACATTTGACAACTTTTCATGAGTGTCGCTTAGAGTGTTTAACATGTTTTTTATTTTTATTTTTTTTAATATGTATTCTGTTTAAAAAAAACTGAAAATCACTGAAAACATAATTTAGTAGCTCAGCTGTACTATCATATTTTCTTGAATGATATTTTACGTGAATATTGACGTTTGCAAATCACTTAAAGTTTGTCGCCAAATTTTGGCACGCCAAACCGTAACCAGCGAAAATTGAAAAAAAAAAAAAAAAGGTATACAATCCAATTCTGCGAGTTACAAGTTAAACTAATGATACAATTTTGTTCTACTTTAAATAAGCTTTTGGAAAATCACTAACATAAAACTCGCAGAATTGGACTGTATACCTTTTTTTTCAATTTTCGATGGTTACGGTTTGACATGCGGTTTGAAGTTTGAAGACATATAGGTTAATGATTCCTGAGATTCGCCATTCTTGATTCTATGGTCATAGAACCAAATTTTTATAGCATTTTTCTTTTTCTGTACCATCTTACCACAACAGATTTTAGTCTAAATACTAATTTCCATGCAAATCAAGCGAAATTGTATGGATTAAGAATGGATCTCTCGATTATATTTGATTTATGACAAGAGGCCAAGTCAAGTTGGAAGGTTTCGTCCTACGCCTGCATATTAAGAAGAAATATTACGTCGTAATATTTATATGCACTAGGCAGAATTTATTATTCCTTGCAACGAAGACTAAGCTTACAGTACTATTTCTTTAGAAAATCCAAAATCAATCAGTGTTTTATAGTTTGTTCGACTTGATCAGGTCTGAAAAGATCAAGGGGAAGAAATGCTCTCGGTGATTTTTCGTATTAAATTTTTTAACTGCACATTTATTAAATAAGCTTGTTGCAGTAAAAAAGTCTGTCTTAATAAAAAAGAAATGTCTTCATAAAAATATTTGAAGCATTGACAGTAAAGAAGAATTTTTTTTAACATTTAATACGTTAATGGCTTGAAATTTTTATTTCTGTGAACCCAAAGACAAAAGGAATTTGTGTAGTGTTTACTTCTCTTGGAAAATAAATGGATGAATTTGGATTTTCTCTGGCTGAGATTGATTTTAAACTTCCGAAGAAATGAAGAGTATTTTATTATAATTGAGCATTTATTATTCATTTTAAAAATTTTTAATTTAGTTTAATTAAAAATCACCCAAACCATAATTTATCTACTGCATTTGCTGTTATACGCAATTAAAAATAATATTTTCTCTCAGTTAATAGTATAAATTTTTCTCTTTTATAATTTTCTAAGCAATTCATTCATAAAAATCCAAAACAAAAACTGATTCGTGGAAATCAAGTTAAATAACTGTATTTTAAAAATATATTTATACCAAATTTCATACTTTTAATTCGGTAGTTGATGAGTTAGTTATATTACAAAAGCATCGTTTATACGTCATTCAGACCGATGTACATTGATGTATAAATGAAAAGGCGTGTGACTAAATAGTAAATAATTTAATATAAATTAATACTAAAAAAAATAATTTTAATAACATTTTAATATTGTAAATTTGTTCCTTAATATTACTGATATAGAAAAAAATAGAAAAATTAAATTGAATATTTATTACAATTGTGAAAAATATCATACCTTAATTCATATGTTCAACACATAATTTCTATACAAGCTGCTTGTATACAAATTCTTTCTATACAAGCAGATATTTCAGTAAAGAAGAACCTTCGAGGAAAAAATAATTTTTTAACTTTACTTAGAGTATCTGGAATCCAGGCTAAATAAGTATGCATTTAAAAAAAAAAAAAAAAAAAAAAAAAAAAAAAAACGACCTTTAACCGTCAATTTGTTTCCCCCGTGACATAAATGATCAAATTTAACATTGTCCCTATAAAGAATAAAAATAACTGCGCTGAGAAAAAAAAATATGGTCAAAACTACCAGAATCAACCAGTTTCTATCTCTATGGGACCACCAAAAAGCTATGATTTTGGTAAAATATGGTTTTATAATATGTGATGTAAGTTGGCAAATGTGGTAAAATTTAGTAATTTCATCATGATACATTAAAGCATGGCATAAAAACTATTTATTTGGTTAAATTTACTTTTCAGTTCTGTATTTTTTACTAAATATGTTAAAATAAGAACTGTAAGTTTAAAAACAAGAATTTCCGGTAAACCATTACCATTTGAAAGGAAAAATTACCAAATGAATGGTTAAAATACTGTACATTTTAATTTTATTAACCAGAATTATAATTTTTTTTTAGCAGAAATGTCATTACCATACTGCAGGGTAAAAAAAATTTTCTCCGTGTGCAATCAAACGGCATATAAATAAAAAGACTTGTAATTGAGAAATAAATAAACGGTACTTTACCATATTAAAATTAGAAAATAAAACATGAAAAACGAATGTTATAAAAAATACGTTAAAAATAATCACATTATTAAAAATAATCAAATTACTTTACAGGAGGGAATGTACTAAATAATAAACGGTTTGTAAATTGAGATTTAGATCGTCTCGATTTCTTGAAAGGTAATTATTTGCATATAACGAACGAAACATGAAAACAATTTTATGATGCTTAAAGTTAAAATTTCTTAAGTTTTATTAAATTTTTATATTATTATTTTAAATACTATGATCATTATCATACTATCGTCTTAAAAATTTCCGACATATTGCTATTAATAATAATTTATTAATTAGAAATTTAATTTATTAAAGTTTACTATTATTTATGTTTAATATTATTAATCATATATCATATTTAATCCTTAAAAGTCAAAAACTTTTCGAACTTATTGTGGAAGCTCTAATCATCGTCAGCCGTGTTCTAAAATGAAAACGAGAAGCTGTTCTCCCTGAAATACGAATGTGACAAATCAAAACTAAAAAAACTGTCCCCTGCTTTGGCGTTAAAATAGATATATCGACAGGAACTAAGGTTGTTTGGAAACCTGGCAACCCCTAACTGTCAGGTAGAAACGGTGGGGAAAATACATTCTTTTTTTTTTTTTACGTTTCTTTTTCGGCTTAACACACACGTTCTACCATATCATTGTGTATAATATGAGTGCAAATCTAAAGAGTTCAGGCGTCGGTGATGATGAAGAACTAGTTGCAACTAAGACACCATCCAGAGAAGAAGTTCTTCTTCCTAAGTAGCTTCTTTTCTTCAGTTTTGTGTTCAGCAAGTTGCCGATCAGAGGAGCATTGAACGGAACAAAAAGCCGTTTGGGATATACGGCAGTGGAAGACCAGCGCGTGCAATGACCAGGTAAGTGATCCTTCTCTGCGTGGAGTGTTTTTATTGCCATTCGTTTAAAATTAATTTGTAGGAAATATCGTTTGCTAAATTTATTGTTGGTTGGTTTTGTTTATGGAGATGTTCGATGGAAAAGTAACTATTGTTTTATGTGTCAGATTTATTATTTCTTTTAAAAAAGACCGGATATGATCTCGAAAATTAAACTTTCTAAGTAAATTAAGATTTTTACTTAAAAGTTCTCGCAATGTTTACATTTATGCATAAAGCATAATAAATTTAAAAGGAAAATTGCGAAAAATTAAACTTCTCATAAGCTCAACATTTTCAAATAAAATATATTTAAATACATTTTTATTTATAAATCGAGTATAATTATTTAGATGCAAAAAAAATTAGCATCGCATAAAATTAAAATATTTGATTAAAAATTTCTTAGTTATATTTATATTCTATTTATATAATCATTCAGATTGCTAAACGCTGAAAAATTTTGATCAACATGTTTTGATGAAAGAAAGGAAAGGAAATTATTAAGGAAAATTGGCATTTTAATAAAAGTAAGGTTTTTAATAAAAATCAATGATTATATTTTTATTCATAAAAAAACTTTATTATTTTATTTAAACAAAAGAATACTGGTCATAATTAAGCAAAAATAAACATCATATAAACGTAAGATTTTCAATTAAATATTCCTCAGATACGTTTATATTTATAAATAAAACATAACTATTTAATTTCAGGAAATAGAGTGCAGATATAATTAAAAAAAATTAAATTTTCTATGAAAATTAATGCTTTTATCTAACGATTTCTCAGTTTTATTTATATTTATAATGTAAAACATAATTATAAATTGTATTTAATAAAGCCTGAATTTCCTTAATGAAAAATTAAGTTTCTTATAAATTTTCATTAAAAAATAATCTATTGCATTTTCATTTAAAAGTAAAATCCAAATTATTCATTTTGATGAAATAAAGAGCAGGAAAAATCGAAATTTGTATTAACTAAAAATTTCTTTTTTAAATTCTTCAGATATACGCATATTTATAAATAAAAAATACTAGTATATTGAAATAAAACTAAACTTATATTGGGAACCAAGAGATTCAGTTAAAAAAAATTCGATGCATTTGCTTTTATTAAATATGATTTATTATGAAGAACTTAATAAGCGTAATATATATGCATAGTAATCAGCAATTAAATAACACTCATACAAAGAAAAGATCACTTTAGCTCAAAAAAAAAAGTATCTATATAAAGGAAATTATTTAAGAAAAACTTTAAAAAATTAGAGTTGTTAAAGATATCCAGTATATTTACTATGGTTTTTAAACTGCAAAGAATTTTTTAAATTGCCTGCAAAAATTTTTCAATATCAAACATTTATTTTAGGTAAATAAATTTGAAAAATTAGATTCTAATTTTCAAGCGGTTTGATTTTTTAAATATTTTAGAATAACTTCAAATTTAAACCACCATCTAAAGATTTATGCAATCAGAAATAAAAAATATGAATATTTTTATAGCAACCAATTAAGGAACTTATTTATAGTATCAGAGTGAGTTAGTTTTAATGGAAGAATATTTCAGGAATGATGATTGAGTTTTAGTATTGGCCGTCTATATAGTTTTGGAATTAAAGAAGTTAACCCAATTCATCTAAAATATTTTGCTTTATATTGATATTGAGTAGTGCCTAGTTTTTTTCCTTATATTTATTTTTATTTTAAAGACAGATAATTGTATACAGAAAGTTTAAGATTTTTAAATACATATAGCTATTTGAAATTCATTTGAACTAACTAGAATTACATTCTCTTCACTTACTATCAATAAATCATAAACTATATTTTCTTAAATGTAAATAAATATGTAAAAATATATGACGATTTCAAATGTGAAGTGTATTTTCAGAATTTTTATTTATGCGCTGTTTGCCTGTGATTTAAGTATTTGTGTGTACTATTATAGCATGTTTGTGTTAAACGAGGATTTTTTGTTTGTATTTATAGAAATAATGTCATTTTATTGACTGAAGATCACAGAGACATAATACATATTTATTTTCATTCCGAATTGGAGTATAGGGGTCCAATCATAACTTTCCATCTCACTCTATTTGTAGCCAGATATTCTGCCTCTCTCCATGTCTTTCCTATTGTTTACAATTCGTTTGCAATCTTCCAAGTATTTTTAGGTCTTCCTCTTTTTCTATTGCCCAGAGGGTTCCAATCAAAACTTGTTTTACTTTAAATTTTTCAAGTTAACGTAGAACATGACAAATACATGTTTTTTTAATTTCCAGATCAATCGGTTTCCGTTTTTCTTTTATAAGGAATTTTTTGTATTACAAATTTTGTGAAACCACTTGATACGCAAAAATCTTTTTAAACAGTTTTCACGCTATTTCCATTGCAGTGCAGTACTATGTCTGAGATCCATATAGTAGGACAGAGTTAACATTACTATTGAAAATTCTAATTTTATGAATATGAACCTTATAAATTTTCAAAATAATATTTAGTTTTTAACTTGTGCAAAATAATAGTTTTTTGTGGGAAATTTAAATGACGAATCATATGTCATTGAATCATATGATGCGTAAAAAAGGATAAAAACAACAAACAAATAAACACTGATGTATTTTCTTCCAATGATAAGTTTTAAAAAGTACAAATATATAATTGTACATATAATATTTTACAAGTCCTTAAACAATCGGTTAATGTTTAATAACAATAAATAAAACTTTAAAAAAAAAAAAAGAAACAAAAGCTTCCTCTGCGTTTTATCTTTAGTAATCCACTTTAATCTTCTGTATTTAATAATAGTTTTCTTCTTTCATAAAAAAATTTTATTAAAAAACTAATGTGTATTTTATGCTTAACAACATTTAATTAATTTAATATTTGTATAAAATTATACTCTGACCTAATTGCTTCAAATTTTATTCAAAATATTAGTTATATAGTGATTTTAAGGGCGTAAAAATGTTTATTATTTTCAAATTATATTATTACCCGAATATTGTATTTTTTACGAAGTTTCCAGTGGCAAATTAAGCATTCAATTTCTTTAGCAAATATCAAAACATAGTCGCTTTTATAGCTGTTAAAATTGGACAGAAAATAATAATTAAATTATAATTTTTTGATCTTATCTTGCTCTAATTTAATTCATATTGAAGCTTCTATTATTATAAAGAAATAACTAATTAGTTTTTATCTTAATTAGTTTTTATTTTCTGCCAATAATAGACGTCAATAAATTGTGTTTTCGAAGAAAATGAGCTTATTTGATCATTATTGTCATTAAATAATCGATAAAAATGCCATTAAAGCACCTATAATACTTTAAATATATTTATTCATTATTTAGTTCATTCATTTCAATAAATAAAGCATCACTTCTAAAATAAATTTTTTAGACTAACTGAAACACCAGGAAAACAAATAGCAAAAAAATTATTCGTTACCTATTTTTCTTGAGGTTTGAAGGTACCTATATTTAAAATCCCAAATTTTCTTGTTATACATTAAATATTGCAAAATAACTTTTTCGATGAGTGCTCTAAATTTAACTTATTAATACTTCTATCATAAAGAAAAATCTCTTTCTTACTAAAATCTGATTTGTTTCTGATAAATGAATTCGAAATAAATTTTAAAACTAGTTTATAATGAATAATTATGAGAAACCAGTTAAAATCAATTACATTTCTCTTTAAATAATGATAAAAATAATAATAATTTCCTATTTCTATTGTTAATGGACTAGATTTTGAGAGTAGATGACTTTTAACCCTAAAAGCTTCATTTAAATGAGCATTTCAAATTATTTTTCATTTGCAGTAGTTTTCACTCTGAATAGAAAGTAGGTTAATAGCTTCACTCGTCAGGAGAAACTGAGTGTTTTATATTCTTTATTTATTTGCTATCATTTTATGTTATCTTAAAATAACATGATAGAACGCTTTATTTACGACTAACATCATAACCTATAGATTATATAGATGAATTCAGTGCAGGGGTTGGGATTTCGATAGTTGGTCACCAAATCATTAAATTATTAAGAAACAGCAATTTCTGAGCAATTCTGTGAATGCAATTTTTAGATATAACAAAAAAGTGCGATAATTTAGATACATATTTTTTTTTTTAATATTTCATAACGTCGTTGAACAACCGACCCAACTTTGGGTTTACGACTACTGAAGTTCAACTCCGTAGTCTTGTAATTTTGAACCAATCCAGAAGACAAGGGAACTCCTGGATAGGTTTTGGAAGAAAATTGCCTTCGTGGAGGACTTTTTCATGGAACTAAACCACATTTGCGTTACATGGAGAGGAAAAATACGAAAATCTCCCACGGTTATCACGGCAAAAGGGACTCAAGTCCATGATCCGTCTGCCACTGAGGATATTTTTATCAGCACTGTGGTCGGTAAAAGCCGGATGCGGAATTCGTATCGACCAGTCATTGCTGGGATTCGAACCCGGGGCACCTCATAGGAAGGCGAACGCTCTACCCCTGAGCCCCATCACGGTTCAATTCAGATAGATAGAACCTATTCAAAGTTGTATGCTTTAAAATTATTTATTAGGGAAGCTACCTTAGAGGCGTACGTTAACAGTACCTATCACGTACTGTTGTACGATTTTTTATCTTATATAGTGCCCTACTACTTCTGTTCCAACTCTGTAACTGCTATATTAAATCATCCTGTATTTTAGCTTTTTTTTTTTTTCTTTTTTTTTTTTTTTTTTTTTTGTTTAAGAATATTTTTTTCCCGTTTAAATTTATATAATCTATGTTCAATCAACTAAATATAGGAAGCAATGGTTGATTAGCCTGCTATAAATGCGATTTTGAGTGAAAATGTAGTAAATATTAACAAAAATCGAAGAATAACTTAAAAGTGTTCACATTTTTCAGCAAGGAATCAATGTATATTTTATAATCAGGCCATACTAAAAAAAAAGAAAAAAATTATTTTAACTATAATGAAATAATGTATTTTTAATAATTTTTGCTGTTACGGAATGTTAAAAAATATTTTAACCGCTGATTAATATGCTCCATGTACCCTTTAGTTACTTTTTCCTAAAAGTTACAAACGAAAAGAAAATTTCTATGAAACTACTACTTCAGTAAAGCTGAATTATAGCATATCTTTTTCTCTTAGAATATAAATTAATTTAATGAATTCACAAAATATTTATGAAACAAAATAGTATCAGATGTATTTGTAATACTTTTTTTAAGGGTTTTTTTTTCGAAAATTCTCCGAAAAATAAATAATTTAAAAAAAATTATTATAATATTAATTATAATTAATTAAAATTTGGAAAAAATCTGTCAATATTTTAATTATTAAATTCAAGAAATATTTCAAATATTTATTAAAAAGAATTTTATCCCTATCATCTATATACCTTTTTTTAAAGTTTTTTTTTTTTCACAAATGCTACCGAAAAATAAATAATAATATTAGAATATAAAAAACGCTGCAATTAAAATTTTAAATATCTCTCATTAAATAAGTTGAAATTTATACTTATACTAAGGCTAGTAAAAAATATCAAACTTCCGTTCATATTCAGATGTATGGATGAAATGGCAACTTTACTTCACATAAAATAGAAATTTTTTTAAATTTAAAAAAGAATTACTTGTGTTTATACCAATAAAAGTTAATTTTTAAAAAATAAATATTTTTTAAATATATATAGAGAGAAATCTTTTTTATTTTTTTATTTTAAAAACAACATTTAATTACACAACATGTAATCCATTATCTATAGATCTGTTTTAATACCGGACGGTATGCAATTAAAATATTTTCTATAGTTTATTTTTATCCCGTAACACCACTTAAATTAGTCTTTTTTAAATTTTTATAACTAAAGTAATATTATGCTTAAAGTAATATTATGTATTATAAAAAAAATTATTGAAAACAAAATACAATGCTCTTTAGTACACTTTAATATTTAAAACTCCAATTACTCATTACTTGCATTTTACTATTTGAATCGTACTATTTGCAATAATTAAATTTTTATTCCATATTTTATTCTAATTTTTAAATTAGGAATTTGAAACTTTATTTCCAATCGAACACACTATTTGTATAAAGGTAAACAAATCATATACCTTTTAAAATTCTATTTATTTAAAAAAATTTAATAGAAAAGTGGTTTTCCTTTTTTTTACATAGGACAAAATCTATTATTAAATGCTTGAAAGTGACGAGTTTACAATCGCAGCTAGTCTATAAAAGGGTGTGACAAAAGTTAATTTCGTCCCACCCTTCCACGTTTATGTCAATCTTGTTACAAAGGTCCAATGATATAGAGCTTTTAATTATATAAGAGAACAATTCAAAACATTTGGACGAAATTTTAAACAAAAAGTATCTCTCATAAAAAACATGTTGCTTAAAACTCACAAATTAACAATAAACCTAACGTTTCAAAAAATATTGGCATCGAAAACATTAAAAAAAATCTAATTATAAAAATACAAAAATTAAAATATAAAATATAGAAATTAAAATATACCCGTCACTAAAAAAAATTAGAAGACAAAAAATAAAAAGGTATTTAAAATAATTCCTAAAATTGAAATAATAACAATGCATGAACGGCTTCTAACTTCATAGACAAAGACATCTTTATTACTGTTCCGAGAATGATTATCAAAACTGAGTCACAAAACTGCAAATCAGAATGAAATAGCTATAAGAACATTTGTTTAAAAAGGTTTCCACTTTGAGTAAATTATAAAAACATATTGGTCCATAAAAAAACATGTTTTAATGAGTTGAGTACAGTTTCACACAAGAATAAGAAACTTAAAATTGTTAATTTAAAAAAAAAAAAAAAAAAAAAAAGAAGTTTCAATTAATTTCCTGGAAATAGTTTACCTTATTTCTTTAATTATCCCTACTTATCAAATTTATTTTCTGGCTTGTTTGCTGTTAGATTGATTTTGTTGAATGTTATCACAGAAATTATATAACGCATCATTATTTTTATAAATAAAGAAAGAAAGTGATATAAAATCCCATAATTTTGAATTAAAAATCGTTTTTATTCATAATTTTACACATAATTCTTTTTAGATATAGACAGTTCTTTATGTAAGTTTTTCGACAAAGGAAGTTTCTCGTTTTAAATAATCTTAGATTTTATTGTTATTATAACTTACAGTTTATTTATTCAATTTTATTTTATAACCGTCATTAAACAGCTACCCTATTCTGGGTTTACAACTGCTGATGCTCAACTCCGTAAACTTGTTATTTTTCACCCAATCAAAATATACAGTATTTATACTATTCATTTGAAAAATTTTCCATTCTAATAATAACGGGTTACCCGAAATTCTGGTTTTCAAAATTATAGTTTGCCCAACATTTAGTAAAAAATACAAAACTGTAAAGTAAATTTAACCGAACAAATGGTTTTTATGCCTTTTTTTAAGTTATCATGAAAAAATTACCAAATTTTTCCGTTAATTATAAAAACATATTTTATTAGTAATTTTACGATAAAAATTACCAATCTTTTTGGTGTTCCCATAGATCCTGAAATAAGGTAAATTTCACCAGATTCTGGTAGTTTTGATCATACTTTATTTCTCCAGAGTGGTAATTATTAGCCATACTTTGCATTAATATCATAATTATTATATAAGTTATTTTTTGCTTTTAAATTTCATTGTAAAAGTTCTTAATGCCCTCTAGGTAACAAGTCAATAATTGCAAACCTAATAAAAATAAAGTATCCCTGTTACTGCTAAGGTAGTTTTAGAATAAATTGTCAAAATAAGTAATCAACTAAATGAAAGTTATTCTTTGTAAAAAGTATTTTTGTTTGTAGTAACTTCTTGATTACCAATAAAATTTGCCAAATTTATTTCATTAGCATTCAGTAAAACTACTAATTCGTAAATCCTACAACTATAACTTTTTACACTATCCCATGCAACACCTGTCCTTTATTGAAAATGTAAAAAAATAATAATAATAAAAAATCAGATATTAATGTCATTGACTTTTTGGAGCATCAGCATAGCGCGATTGTTCTTAGTTTGCACTTAAACGTTTAAGACTCTTATAAATAAGTATTATAATAAGCGATTTTTTTCACATTTTACGAACTTAAATGCTAATACGACTAAAGGTACTAAAACAAGTTTTTGTAGCAACTTATAAATATTTTATATCCATATACTTATAGCATTTAAGTTTTAAAAAAATTTATTTAGAAAAATATTAGCGATATATATATTTATTACAACTTAAAAAAAAAAATAAAGGGTTGCGATCATATTTCTTTATGTGTTATTATGAAACAAAGAGTCTATTCAGAATCCGCAATTATAGATGTAAATATTAATTGTGCAAGAATTTTAAAACACAAAAACAAATTTGTGGGAAGTCGAAAAAACAAATAAATTGTCTTATAATCCACAGAGTAATTAATAATTCCTGGAATAATTATTAGTAAAAATGATGTCCTAGGTAGGAGGCAATGCCTTTTTTAGAAGGCGTTGTCACGGTTTTATGGATCCGCGTGGCGTTTTGCGGATGCGGATATGGTGGATGGGAGGAGGTGGAAAAGCGGAAGGAATCTTTTGTCCCTGGCGTTTTTGGGTTTATGGATGGATGGAGATATGTAGGGTAAGCAGGGGTCACTTAACATTGAAAAAATGTCATTTCGCTTTCCTTGCATGTCTTCATCAACACTGATTAGCTCTCTATGATAGATCCACTTCAAAACTAATATTATCACATCAAACTGCGATGAAAAAATTTGAAATTCATTGGATTATTTGGCCTTTTTGTGGGATTAGCATTGAATTACAATGCAATGCCGATTCTTTAGTAAAGTACCTCGGTTTTTCCCGCCACTGAATTCTGCTTCAAAATTTATTCTGTTCTTATGGGTCTCCTTCAGCCACAACCATCCCCTTGGCTTCCGCTGTTTTTCTTCTTGGTTCTTCATAGCATTATAATGCCTTGCCGATTCTCTAGTAAAAAGCCTAGGTTTTTCCCGCTGACGAATTCCGATGAAAATTTCTTCTGCTCTGTTTTGTCCTTTTCGGTTTCCACATCCACGCAGTTTTTCTTCCCTCATTTATTTCCCTTTTTTTAGTCAACAACTACATGTTTTTTTTTTTTTTTTACTTATAACTTATTCAGTTTTCATCATTTTCGTTTTACCGTCTTGAGAAAAAGCATCCTGCTCGAGTGCTCGAAAGTTCCCAAATTTTCTTTTCCATTTTAGCGGTAAAACAAATAAGTTTTTAGTGTCAAGTAATGGTTGAGGTATTCCACATTACTCACCATGCTATGAGCTTTGTTTCTATTAACATTCTACGGCCATATATGAATCTGTTAAAGTATCTAAAAGTAAAAGTTAAATTAAAATTTAAAATTAAATTGGATGGTTGTAAATTTACAAGATAAACAGAGGCCACTTAACATAGAACAAATAACAATTAGCATTCCTTTCACATTTTCATGCATTCTTATCAACACTCGATAATAGTTCCAGTTTGCGAGACTCATATTTAATTTCTAATTGCTAATTATTTTTCGTCACTTATTATTGAGGAGCTTTCAGCTGTCACGTTAACTGTTCCATAACAAGAGCATTATATTTTCTACTTCATATCTATAGCCATGAATGCGTCAATAAAAGTATCGTAAAGCAAATTGGATGAAAAAATATATTTCGCTTAAATAGATTCATTTTACATTTTTTTTAAAAATATCATTAAATGTTGCATGCTTTCAATAATATTAATTAGCTGTTAATATTAGTTCCAATTCAAAACTGATAACATTTCAACTTGCAATGACTAAGTTGTTTCATATCATTCACGATCAAGCAATTTTTAGCTGACACATTTGCTATACTATGCAATACTTCCATAATACCATAAATACTTCCATAAAAGTATCAGAAAAGTATTAATTAAGTCAAATTGATTGCTGTCGTGTTTTAAATGTCGTGATAAACGAAAGTCTTCATTTTTGCAAAGAACCACAAAAAAGTAGTTATATAAGTTTATTGTTCTTTAGGCAACTTAAAGCAATCACTGCAGTTAAATTAACTTTAGCGCCAACAGCTTAAATCTGAATCCTATCGAATTAAATTTAACTGATAAGCCACAACGTCTATTAACTCATAAAATAATAATGTGAAGACCTTGAAAATCACAATATAAATATTATTGTTAAAGAAAGAATCACTTAGAATAATCCCAAGAATTACTAAGAAAGGAGTTATAATAGTGCTTTTCTTTTTCTTTTCTTTTTTTAACAACTAAAAACAATGACTGCAGTCAACTTGATGTGACACCAACAACTCAAATTTGAGATCCTGTAACATCCAAAAACAAATGAATCATAACGTGTAATTTTAAATCATAGAATAATAGTGTGAAGATTAACGCCTTGAATCGCGATATAAATATGATCGCTAAGGAAAGAATCACTAAATAAGAAAAATCACAAGAACCACTAAGAAAAGGAGTTAAAATAGTGCTTTTAAAATATTTTTAAGCAACTAAAACAATCACTGTATTAAACTTAATTTAACGCCAACATCACAAAATTTGAATCCTGTAGGAGCCAAAAACTAAGCAATAACGTGCAATTTTAACTCATAGAATAATAGAGAGAAGACTAACACCTTGAATCACAATATAAATATGATCGGTAACGAAAGAATCACTAAAGAATAAGAATCACTAAAAAAAGAGTTAAAATGGTGCTTTCAAATTTTTTTTAAGCAACTAAAAACAGTCTCTGGAGTCATCTTAATTGAAAGCAATCTCGGAACCAAAATGTAATGAGCCATAACGCGTATTTTTAACTCATAGAATAATAGTGCTAAGACTAACACCTTGAATCACAATATAAACAATATTCTCAACGGCCACGATTTTCGAGCAGCTGCTTGTCGCACGCTTTCTAATCCATTTTAATCGTCATGCTTGTTATATCTTTTCCCTATTAACAAGCGCATCTTCTTTTTAACTATAAAAGCGCATTCTCCTTTCGGTCCGGCCAGAGATACCATCGCAATCTACTCCAATCCGTCTAGATTCAAGTTTGGTTTATGCAGGAATTTTAATGCGTGTCCCTAAGGTTAAAAACTATAGTTCAAGATAGTCAATGTCAATGAATCGGAGTATACTGTAACAAAATACAGTATACTTTGAATGCATATCTTCTCCTTTAATTTCATATGAACCTGTCTTCAATCAACACTTATCAATCATACGTAATATCAGGGGCTCAATCTTGAAATGATTTGTGATGTTTATCGTATTTAAGGAAATTTTCTTAAAGAGGTTTAAATTATAGTGCGAAATTATGCTGGTGAAAAGGGATACAACTATCAACCTTTTTCTGAGAATCTACCTACATAGCTTATAAAATCATGCAGTAGAAGATTTCATTTATTTTATACATTCTTTTAAAACGATTTTTTATAATTTCGAATATATAATAACATAATTGTGCCTAAGTACTTTATAAGCTTCATCGCTATAATGTTTATAAATGATCTTCTGTACTTCACAAAAATAAGTTTCTAGCCTTTTAATTTTATATTAAAATAAGGAGACGTGGTGGCAAAGGAGATAGAACGTTCGCCTTCCAATGAGGTGAGCCGAGTTCAAATCACAGCGATGGCTGGTCGATACGAATTCCGTACCAGGCTTGCACCGACTACAGTGCTGGCGTAAAATATTCTCAGTGGTAGACGGATCATTAGGTCAGCTGCTCAAAGACGGTAATAATTATAATATAATATTCAAATACAGAATTTTTTTTCAGCGATGACAAACATTAATCAAAATTTTTGAACTTTAAGAATTCCTCAAAAATTTCTTAGAACAATTTCCTTGGATAATACTCCTTTGTTCCAACTTTCATGATTAAAAAAAAACACCTTAAAAACTTCTCAGTTACAATCCAGGGTACAAAATCATTTTTTTTTTTTTTTCAAAATAAAAATTATGCTTTTTCATACAAATTTAGATTTTTTACCCTAAAATGGCGGAAGATAGCCCTAGTCTAGCAAAATATATGACCCTAAGGAGAATTCTACAAATCCCGAGCGCCTGTTTGTCTTGGCACCTAAATCATAACAGGTTTCATTAAAATTTATCCAGCTTTTATTTTATTAAATCTGAAAATTTGTATATTTTCGAGAAAGTGTCTCCTTAAATTTAGTTCTGGCTGGTCGAAAATTTTTATACATCGGGTCCAGGCATTAAAACCAGTAAAGCATTATAATTCTAGATATTAATTCAGGAAACGACCAAAGAATATCTAATGATTCAAACTGCATCTTTTACTAGAAATTAAAAGAAAGACAAGCAGATAAAATATTTTTACACACTCAATAATAATTTATTTAACTTTAAAGAAGTTTTCACTGTAAAAACTTAGAATACCTTTTTCCTTTTATGGGCAATATATCTCTTTAAATCTTAAACAAATCGTTACTCACTACTTTATACACATAACCAACGAAGTATGAGGGTAATCATGTCTGGTGAATTAAAAAAAAAGAAAAGAAAATGACGTCAGCAGCTAAAAAAAAACTTTCATGACCAGAATAAATATTTGCCGTCAACCTTTTTTAATCACACCATAACCGCATCATTGCCATAAATGTATCAAACCGTATATAAATATTTTTGGTATGTTGTTTTAGGGAAGTTGTGAATAAATATTTATAAGTTCATCACCATCTGAACATAATAAATATTTAAAAAACTTTTCATGGGTCATTATTATTTTAAGTTTTATTATTAATTTAATAATTGAACTAGACTTATTTTAAAACATTGGATTAACTCGAAATATTATTCATTACTTCATCATGCATTTAACAGGAAAAAGAGATTTAATAGTTGAATAATAATGTGTTAAAATATTTAAATTATATTTGATAGTACAGAATTATTCAGTTTTTAAGATTTCACCAGGCAATTACACGTCATTTAATACAGCAATATTGCGTATAAATAAATATGGTGTAGTTTTGTAGAAACGTAGCTCCCTGAATAACTTTTAAATCAGATTTTCGCATTAAGGGATACAATGTTTGCTATAAGAAGTTTTCATATGCAAAGTAATTTATGTTATGTTAAAAAAAGAAGAATTATATAAATATTCAAAGTATTAAAAAAGAAAAAATATTTATAAATTAGAAAGAATAAGTATTTTTTTAAAAAATAACTTACAGTTATTAACAAAAACTTATAATAATTTTTAATAAATTGAGGTTAAGAATATTTGAAATATTGTTTAGCACTAAATTATGAAAGATTTTTTCATGGAAATTACCCACAGAGGAAAAAGTTTAATATCAATGCACAAAATCTTTCTTATTCAGAAATTAATTCATCAAAATTAAAGTATTTTTAAGGTTTTCGAATTTTGCCAACTTTTCCTGATCAAATTTTTAGAATTGGGGCCATACCTTTCAGAGTTTGCTGAAAAAATAGTAATGCTGAAATAAAATTTATCAAAAATGTGTATTTTGTCCCTAATAATGCACAGCGTACAAAATAAGAATGGACGACTCAGAATAATTTTTTATTTAATGAACTCAATTTTAAAGGTTCGAAAGTCGTATTTTTAATATTCGGTTTCTCTGGAACTTTTCGACCAATTTCACTTGACCTACTAAAAACCTACTAAAAGTAGGTTTTTTGAAAATTATTTTTTCCTTTGTAATTAGTTTATGTAATAGTTTGTATTTTGTTTCTGTATTTTGTATTCTCATTTTCTCTTTTCCTGTACTTCTTGCAAATCTTTTGGGGTACAGAGAGTGCAAAGTTTTAACTTTTGTCATGCTCTCTCGTTAGAAAAGGTTTTGTATTCTTATGAATTTCGGGGTTGGTACCCCTGATGACGTCAGTTTCGGTTGTCATTATTATATTTTTCATTTTTTTTTTTTTTTATAATTTTCATTGTTTTCGTCTTTGTTTACAATTTGCTATTGGTTATGTAAACAAAATGTTCGTTTTTTTTTTTTTAGAAAAATATTGATCATTAAGAAAAAAAGACAATGATAATCGAAATTAATTAGGGGGATCGGTGAGTGGAGCGAGCAAACAGGAACACCCCAATATTTTAAAAAAAATTCACAGGATGTAGCATTTAACCGATTCTTACAAAAACGCAAATGTACAACATTAAACGATAACTATAATATCGTTGTCCTTATTGACAAATAAATATCACATACGATGATGGCGCGAGCATTAGCGATAACTATCTAATGCGTAACTGTTGTATGCATTGATAAATTTTATGTGGGGAACGATTGACTGATGCAAAAATGATCTAATTAAATTGGAAAAACATCGCGATATATCGTAAAATATATATATATATATATATATAATATAATATAATATAATATAATATAATATAATATAATATAATATAATATAATATATAATATAATATAATATATAATATAATATAATATAATATAATATAATATAATATAATATAATATAATATAATATAATATAATATAATATAATATAATATAATATAATATAATATAATATAATATAATATAATATAATATAATATAATATAATATAATATAATATAATATAATATAATATAATATAATATAATATAATATAATATAATATAATATAATATAGTATAGTATAGTATAGTATAGTATAGTATAGTATAGTATAGTATAAAATTCTGGAGTAGGGCAGCACTAGTGGTAATGAGGATAACGCTAAGTACATAAAAATATAATAATTTATTTTAAAAGTTACTTTTTTATTGACTTCACTTCAAATAAAACTAAAAATAAGGTGTCAGTTTTAGAGATTTAGAGCTGCAGACAAATGTCATTTTGACATTTTTTATAAATGAAAAATTTCTTGATGATATACATCGATATTAAAATATGACTTTGCCTGGCACTAGTGGTAATGAATATAAATTCTAAACACATTTAAAGATGATTGTTAAGTCAAAGTTATTTTTTTACTGAATGAACTTTAAAAGAAATTGAAAGTAAGATATCAGTTTTAGAGATAAAAATAAATGACATTTTGAAATGTTAGTTACTATAGAAAATGGGCATTAAGATGCAGACACTTAATCATTAACCTCTTTAACGTCAAATATAATTGCAGAGCGAAACGTTTTTTCCAAAAATATCTGATAATATTATGTTTTGAAAGACAGGTTAATAATTTTGTAGACAAATACGCCCTACCCATCAAATGAGAAACCAAGGTTTGACGGTATTTTTATTTAAAATGCATATGCGATGTATCAGAATTAATACGTTATGAGCGTTTGAATAAAACGTACTTTTTTAAAAGCGAAATAAATACAAGAAAGTGATATAATAATTACTATAATCATTGAGTTCATACTGGTAAACATCATCCGAATCATAGTCGGAATTTGTTAGCTGTTGTAAGTTAAGCACCATTTTCTCACAATGATGAAGTATAATTAGACATTTAAACATTTTATAAAAAAACTATTCTATAATTAGTATTCCGTTCTTAAATATTTTCGAAGTTATGAGAAGTGCAAAAAAAAAATTGTTTAAGCAAACAATTTGATAATATAAAAAAATATACATTTTTGAAATAGTTCTCTTAATTGAAATATTTCTTTGGAAACGAAATATTAATTCAGAACTCATTTTAAATAAAACATTGTATCGTATTTAAAAACTGTTAAATCTGAAAAGCATTTAATTTAAACTTTTCAGGCTATAAAATACTATACATAAATAATTTTAAAAAAATTGTAATTACGATCATATATTTCTTAGCGTTAAGTTCGCAAGGCGAATTTTGATAAGCATAAAGGACAGCATATCATTATGATTCTAGTATTTTTAACTAACATTTCTCCCCCTAATATTAAATAAAACATTATACAACATGAAAATAAATATCATGTTACAATGTTTAGGGAAAACTCATCACGTATTTAACGAGCTTGTTTTGGGGTAGGAACAACTTAATTTATGTAATATAAAGCTCAAATATTCCTAAAACGATATTTTTAATTATAAATTTAATCAAGAGTTAAGGGCATAAGTGATTAGACGTGCTGCTCAGTTCATGTTGATCTATATGCAGCTCAAGGGGCTAGAGCAATATAATGATATCCCACATTTTAAATAGTTTCAGAGAGCGTTTTTAGTGAAAAATATCACTAGTCCCATGCATGCGAAATGATGTTTTCTGTGTATCGTGTTGTTCTTGAGAAGAAATTTCAGAAATTTGTGAAATCCCTTTTCAGAAAAAATACTAAATAACTGTTTAATGTAAAAATTTCACTTTTGGAATTGCATGGCTTATCACTATGAATATTCTTGAGTTTTTCCGAGCATAAAAAATTAGCGGTTTTTTTCAGTTGTAACACAAATTTGAGTAAATTTTTCTTAAGAAGAATTTTTTTGCGAAAAGTCAATTTTTGACTCTATAATGAGACAGGCTTAAAATTACAAAATTGCGAAAATAAAGCTTAAATACTCTTTTGTGGATTTACTGGCAATAATAAAAAAAATTTTAAGTTTCGCTAACTGATTTTTTGGAAAATTCGCAGAAAGCTAGAAGCTTGAGGATGATCAATGACGATTCAATAAAAAAGTAATAAAACAATTTTTATTCAAGGTCCACTTGCTCACATGATTTTCTTTTAAATCTTCTTAGAATTGCTAAATTAATGCTTTCAAATGTGTATTTTAAAACCAGAGCTACGATAAACATTTAAACTAAAAATTAAGATCAATATGTATTAGAAGACAATGATGATTATATGATAATCCGCGTATGGCTAGACATTACGAACAGCGCTCAGAATATTTTGTCCCCTTTTCATGAGATCATTTTTCTTTTATCAGGTGTATGTCCTGTCGCAAGAAAGAGGTAAGAAAAAGAACTAAAAGTCACAGCGATGTGAAGCGAAGTTTCTCACGTTATTTCCAGTGTCGTGCCTGTCTACTTTGGCAATCGCCAATGACGTCTAGCTAGACGTGATTGGGAACACTAATTACTCGCGATTTGATGTAGGCACAAGACTTTAAACCGACCTTGCTCATGAATATCTTTGAAGATTATCGTAAAATATGTCACTGTACTATTCTTGGAATTTATTCGGATTTCTCTATTTACCCATCAGCTTTTATTTATTTTAGAGAAGAGTTGATATAAACAGATAAATGTCTTTTGGAGGATTATGAAATCTTAAACATACGGAGTAAAAGTAGGTGGGGCAAAGAGAGGAAAAGCTCGAGTACACTGTTTCAAACCCCGCCCCCAAGAAATTGTTATTTTTTATTTAAATGTTCGGGATTCCAAAAAGTTTAAGTTCGCTTTCAATTTTATGAACTTTTCTTTGGATTAGAGACATTAATTACTTGTGATTTGATGTAAGCACAAGATTTTAAATTGATTTTGCTAATGAATATCTTCGAAGATTATCGTAAACTATATCCCAGGGCTATTCTTGGAATTTATACGGTTTTCTCTATTTATCTATTTGATTTTTTTTCTTTCGAAGAGTTGATGTAAACACAGATAAATGTCTTTCGGTGGATTATGAAATCTCTAATATACGAACAGTTATAAAAGTTAAAGTAAAATTGACGGAATAATAATATCGCTAAATAATAAATTTAATCTTAATTTTACAACATAGTTGAGTATATTGTTTGAAATCCAGCACTTTTTTTAAGTTTTGATTTGAAAACTCATATTTTCAAAAGCTTTTAACTTTAAAAGACATTTTCATCTGAGATGGATTTCCGACACGCGTTTAGTTATCTTAAGTATTTTCAGTATAACGATTCTTATTAAAGCTGTTTGTCGAAGACTAAACAGTTATGTGAAATGATGCTTTTTTACTAATAATATGCTATTTTCAGAACTGCTGTAATTTTGCTACAGTCACTCATGACTGTTAGATGAATTTTAGCCTATCTAAAGCCATCAGCGCTGCCTGTTCTTGTTTTCATAGTGGCTCAAAACGTCAATATGAAAAAAAAGTCACAGTTTTCTGAAAATGAAAAGCGTCTGTGGTCCAATTTTTTAATATTTAAATACTTACTCCAATGATGCTTTGTCTGGTTTCATAAAAATTTACAAAAACTGAGAATAAGGCATTGATTTTGACAATTTTCAATTAAGTGGAAAAATGTTGCCAAATTAGCGATTTTCAGAAAAGTTTAATAACTTTCAAAATATTTAAATTATTTGTCCATTCTAAGGCCTAGAAATTCTTCACTGCGAGATGATATATTTAATTTAAAATCATCGCTTTTCTTCAAGTTTAAGGCGCTTAAACTGTGATTTTATTTTTATTTTTCATAGGGACAGAATTTCGAAAAACCTTGTTAAAGTAGAAATCTCACAGCGACTGTATTTTTAGTAAGGATTTTTATTTTCAGTAAGAGCTTCGCTCTGTGTGTTCTTTCAATAAGGGTTCCTCTTTCACACTTAGATTTTCATAAAATTATACTTTTAGTAAAAGTTTCATTTTTCAGTCAGAGCTACTTCATAACTGTATTTTTAATAAGAGTTTTGTCTAGACTGTATTTTAAATTAGAACTTACTCCTCGGTAAAAATTTCTCAAAAGCTGTCTTCAAAAAGGGTTACCGGTTTCCCCTCCCCCCTTTTTTTAATAACTTTCGCAAGAATATCGTTTCATTATGGATTTCGTCATAACTATACTTTTAATAAGGATTCTGCTTTAAGAGCTTCACCATGAGGATAATTTTAATAAGGACTTTACTTTTCAATAAGTTTTAGCCTAGACTTTATCTTCAGTAAAAATTTTGCTTTTAAGTGTTTCTCCCAGAATGCATTTCCAATTAGGTGCTTTACGCTTCTGTTAAATTTTGGCAATGATTAATTAATTTTTTAATTAAATTTTTCAATAAAAAGTTCCGCTTTTTCACTTTTTATCAAAAAGTTCCCCATGACTATATTTTCCTTATGGATTTTACCATGACTATATTTTCAGTATTAATACTGCTTTTCAGCAAAATTTTTTCCACAACTGTGCTTTTAATAAGGTTTCACCTAAATCGGATACATCAAGAAAGAGAAGATCACATATACCCACACATGTGACTTATGATGTCAGCGGCAGCTGATTGTTTGTAAGCAAGATGGCGTGTTAAAGTTGAACTAAGTGTCCCCGCATTAGTTAAAATGTTAATTTAAGTAAAGTTAATTAAATACAGCTCCGCATCGCATATCGATATTGTTTAAATATGATTCTTTCTCGTCTACGTCTCATACTTAACTTGGAATTATTATTTGTTTATGTATTTCATTGTAATCATGATATACTGTTGTTTTGTGTACCTGGCAACTTCGATGTATAATTAGTTTGCTTATGTCCTACATGGCTCCGAGCCTGTCTTTACGTCAAGTTAGAAATATAAAGTGAAAGAATTGAAATCTTTGTGAAAGAATTGATACTTGACGGGCCTCTGCTTACTCGAAATAGAAGGGAAAGAACAGTTGCTGACGTAAACAAATGCCAAGTTTTGACAACCAATCGAGATACCCACACTACATCACTTGCAGGTATCCCTTTGGGAACTTGAAACTTGAGAAGAAGAGAAATGATTAGAAATAACCATGTGATTTAAATTAGATTTAATTGGACACCTGTAAGCGACGTCATGTGTTCATGTCGAACCTAATTGACTTCTGAATCACCAAATGACGTCACTTTCTGGTATCCATTTCTATTGCATTTAACTTTTCAGTTAAAGATTCGCCACGGCTGGCTGTATTTCACTAAAGGTTTTGCTTTTCAGTATAAAGCTCCGCTCAAAACTGTATTTTAAGTAAGTGAACTTTGAAAATCGGTGAAATAAATCAATGCCGAATCTAGATTTCTTTTTATATCAGTGATTCGTGGGTCAGCGATAATTTTTTTTAAATTTTAAAATTAAATTATTGGAAAAATTATATTGCAATAAATAATGTTAAAAGATTAGATTAATGTTAAAAGAGAGATTAAAAATAGTATTTGTTTAAGGAAAAGTATAAATTTATTTTTAATACAATAAAAAGTAAGTAAAAATATCACGTTTTAAATGAAGCTGTATTTAAATTGAATACATTGGAATATAGTTGATAAATTAAAAATATTGTTTTAAATAAAGTAAAATTAAATTAAATGGATACAATATATTATCACAGCATGACAATAATTATCAATTAAACTTAACTATTACAAGTGCTTTTATTTATATTTTTTTACAATGGATTTTTATTTAAAGAAGAAAGGATTATTTTTTAAATTTTCTAACTAAAACACATTTAAATATATGACACATTTATGTTACATAGTTTTTTGAAATTTTTTTCTTTTAAATAGTTTAAATTTTACTTTAGTTTAATTGATATAAAAATCTTGTCTTCTATACTAAGCTTGATACTTTTATGTGTTTTATTATATTATAAAGAACCATTTGAAATAACAGTTCGTCTAATTTCTTGAAAGATTTCAATTGCAAAGAATATTATGCAATATTTATAGCAGGAAAAATAAAACTAGACAGAATCAGACAACAGATTATGTGATTAAATCATTTGAGATCTTGTTTAGCTAATAAGACACTAACAGAGTAATATTGTTGGATGTAAGAGATGTCCTTGGCAGATGCAATTGATTAAAGGATTACGCCATTGTTCAGTCTTAAGTACTTAATTTAATCCTTTTATCAACTGAAGACTTTGCATACGTCTTATTCAAATTACTCTTTCTTTTGTGTCAGCTTGGAAATAATGACAAACTAAACCATCATTAACAATTTTCATAAACTTTATTGAAATAACTAGTTTTATTTACTGATCAAAATTGTATAATAGAAATAAATTTACAAATTTAAGTAAAAATTCTTATTCAAAAAGCAATTTATGTCTGTAAGAGTTAGATTGAAAAATATGTAAAGCAGTATTATTAAAAATAATTTTAATCTGGAGTTTTATGAGAAAAATAACTTTCTCTTTTTTATCTCGTTAAGAACCAGTCCCTAGAAGGAAAAAACAAAACGTTTCTCCATGCTTGCAAACTTACACGTATTCGAGTACGCATACATACACTTCGCATACATGCACACACTTCGAGTACCTCTTCATACTAATAGAGAGAACGGTATTTAGAGACGGTTTTGAGATCACATTCACGTGATGTTCTTGGGCAGCTAGAGTTAGAAAGGCCCGCTTCGAATATGATATAGTGGGTGTTTAAGGAAGAATCCCACAATAAAATATATGTGATCATGGTCTTGAAGGGGTTAATTGAAATAACAACTTAAAAAACTATTTCATTAATATTTAAAAATAAACTTTATACTTTCAAAATATGTCGTAGTTTTGTATACGACATATATGATATATATTAGATAAAAATAATATTAAATGATGGAAATGACAAAAAAAATTATATTAATATATAAAAGAATTAAATAGATTAAAATATCGTTTCTTAAATCGGCAGAAATGGTTGAAACTTGAAGAATTCTTTTAGATTATACCTCAAGGAATATTTTGCAGGATCTCCTTGATACAATGTACTCATATTATGTTAATTTCACCATTTGGTCATAAATAGACTTAAAGAAAAGAAAATATTCGTGATCGTTTTCATTTTTTTAAGACACTCAGTTTCTACAAACTACAATTAATGTATTCAAAATCGTTTTCATTTTTTAAGACAAGCAGTTTCTATTAGCAACTTCTAACATATTCAAAATCGTTTTCATTTTTTAAGGCAAGTAGTTTCTATAAACTACTTCTAACGTAGTCTAAATCTTTCGCATCTTTTAAAACATCAACATTTCAAAAATTCTGTTAGCTGCTTCAAACTGCAATATATCTTAAAATTAGTTTCTATAAAGCAAAACTTAATACAAAAATAACTTATGCCTGATCAAACAAAAGATGAAAGTAAGGAAGCTTGTAAAGCATGGCACAACCGTTAGTGAAAGCGCTTTAAAACTTTTCCTAAAAATACAACTTAAGCAGATAATCGTCTTTTCCGGTATCAAACTTATCAGATCTTCGCACATGAATCTTCTCCCATCCCATCTAAAACAAAACTCCCACCTGTCGAAGAAACAAGAAGAAGAAAAACAGAATAATAAGCAAACCGTAACACTGAGTTCAACGACTTCTAAAACAAAACACGTGAAGCCAAGATATACTCCGAAACGATATAAATTATCTATAATACTTCTTCAGAAACAATGCATTTTGTCACGCTGTGATGATAAAAATGGATTTTACTTCCATTTTTTTCGCCAATCGTTGGCTAAATTTAGAGAATGTACCGTAATAAACAATCGAGTCCGGAACCCATGTTGATGATATTTGCTTCGGATAACCCAACCTCTTCTGGTTAATTAGTTTCATTAGCTTTTGCATGAATGGCAACATCGTGTCGAATCAATCTTCATTAAGGTTTGTTTTGATATGTCTATTTGTTGTTATTTATCAAGGAATTGTAAAAGTCGGAAGAGAATGTCATTGCTACACTTCGTGTGGATTAGTAATACAGAAGCTTTTAGATAATACTACTTCAGGCAGAGACAATTGGAACAAGAAAAAAAGCCGCCAATTGTTTGTTAAGCTATGATGACGATTAGTATTCAAAAATTTTCCAATTATATTAATTTGTTTTATTTCATATATTTGGCTGCTACATCCGAGATAACTCGAGATTCATATTTTCTGTAGGATATAAAATATAAATTTATACGATTAATACAATTAGCTTTTAGATTTTGCACAACTTACGAAGTATTATAGCAATACTATTATAATTCACAGGTAATTTAATGTCCTTGTCTTTATTCTAAAACAAAATTTAAGAATTCTAGACTTAAGAACAATTCTGTTTACCGAATCGTTTTAGTAATAAAAATAAATTTTTTTCACTCTCTGAAAAAATCAGTACTTTTTTTTTATCAAAACAAGCGAATTTCATTCACAAAAATTTATAAGGTACACGGAATTAGAAATGTGTTCGGTAAATTTTTTTCCAGACAACACCCTTAAATACTAATATAAATCGCATTAAAACGAGACATTTCTTTTTGCATTAAAACATTAAATTCTTAATTTTTATAGATTAATTTATATAAAATCAGATATTTTTATGCGAGCTGAATTTCTATGCCTCCTTTTTTTTGTTCAAAAGCTCAATTTCAATGAATTTAGAAACGAAGAATTAGAATTAGATTTATTTATATTTTATTCTTTTTTAAATGTACATCTACTATGTAATCAATTTTCAATAAAAAAGGGGGTTTAAAATTTTTAATATTGCATCGTTTAATTATGAATCTTATAATTGTTTTAAGAAATTGAATAATTTTTCAAATTATAACTGTCTTATGATTTTTGAAGTACTACATTATTGTAATTACCAAGCATCAGAATATTCTCTTGAAATAAAATTCAAAACTACAGTCATTTGTCCAATAAATCGAGTCAAAGAGATTACATACATACACATATTCCTCTTCACTCCGAATTGAAGCATGAGGCTTCTAGCTTTCCATCTAACTCTATTAGTGGCCAGATACTTTGCCTCTTTCCGTGTTTTTCCTATATTTTTCAATTCGTTTGCAATCCTTCTATGCCAAGTATTTTTAGTTCTAACTTTTTTTACATTGCCCAGAGGGTCCCAATCAAAAATTTGTTTTTAGAACCAGGATTCATACTAACTGGAGGAGACATGTTTGGTATAGGGCTTTCGAATAGAGATTAAGATTCTTTAATTTAGAGACTAACAGCTAGAATCTGAAAATGTTTTCAGCATTTCGCATCTGCCACCTTTACTTCTCAGCAAACTGGTACCAATCTCAATTATTGCATTTATATTTCTATCGCAATTATAAGATTCTGATATGCGAAATAGTATAAAATTTACCGTCCGTATTTTTCTCTTCAGTAAAAATATAAAATTACACATCTGAAGAACAAATATTAAAAAAATAATTTCCCTTCAAAGTAAAAAATGATGAATAACAGTAATTATATTTTCTTCAAGTTTTTCATAACCTACTTCTGTCTAAATAAACTTTTTTTACTGAATAGGTGAGAAGAGAAATTAAATCTCTACCACTTTAATGAAAGAAATCCATTTACAGAAAGGCTCAAAAACGTTTTTCTCACATCAACAAACTGAGTAAAACAATTAAACTCCAAGGACTGCCATAATTTATGTTCCGGCATCTTAACAAACCCGAACTGTGCAATTTATCATGAAAAAACCCCATACCAGACAACGTAATTTATCCCTGAACAAAATATAGAACGGCTAAATTGTAATGTTTGCATGATTTTCAAACTATTAAGGGCACAAACAAGTCCTTCAAAATTTAGAAAACTTTGTTCTTTTACTTGACCGGTTAATCTTTAAATCCTTGGTTTTTGAAACTAGTCTACAAAATTCAACATTTCAGAAGAAATGTTGCCATTACTCCTACGCTAATTCATTATCTTCGATATTTTCATCTTCAATTCTAGGTCAGAATCATGCTGCTGCGGCACGACTTCAGGTTTTGAAGAAGAGTTAGATTATATTATTCGATTACGTTTTGAACTCGTGTTTTTCTGGTGCAGGAAGAATAAAACTTAGGGTGAAAGGTTATATTGAAATTTAGGACAAGGAATAATACTTATTTTGTGTGTATGCTTATTATGAGAATTTAGATTGCTTGAAATAAGAAATAACAGATGGTAATAATGAAAATAACAGCAGGGTTTCTTTTAAAATAAATTAATTTTTGGAAAAATAAATCAAAGAAACCATACGCAAAAGATGAATACATTTCAAAAAACCTTACTAGAATAAAAGCAATTATTGGCTATTTTGATATAAATCCATCTTTTGCATATGGTTTCTTTGATATATTCTTCCAAAAAGTAGGTCTTATGATTAGTTCTATGGACATTATAGTAGTCATAAAACCACAAACATTATACTAATAAATGTTGAAGTTGTCATAACTATTATAATAAATTATATTATTTTAAAATTATTATTTATTTTTTGGAAGTACATTTATATTTGGCATATGGATTTTTTAATATATTATAAGAAATACACTTATTATAATATTTAAAAAATAATAATTTTCCATAAATATTGTAGTTTTCATAAAACCATAAATTTTATACTATGAACCATAAACATTAGAACATTTATTAGTATTGTAGTAAAATGGTATTATTCGATTCCGTTTGGAGATATGTTTTTCTAATCTACATTGTTTGTCATAAAACCATAAGTATTATAGCAGTCATAAATATTATAGTAGTCATGAAGATTACTCATAGCAGATTACTCATTCGGTCACTCATGATTTTCTGGTTTTCCTAAGAGCAGGAAATTATTTAGGATGAAAGGAAATATTGAAATTTAAGACCCAAAACAAATATGCGTTTGTTTTTGCATGGTTATTGCTTAGTAGACATGAATTTTGAAACAGATTGTAAACATTATATCTTTGTACTAGGGGGCTTTGCCCCCTGTTCGCTGCCGCTCACCAACCCCGATGATTGCTTCGCAATAATTGTCTTTTCTTGGCAGAAAACAATTTTTCTGCATAAGGTAAAATTATTTACTTAACATATATGTATTTAAAGGAATTCTGTTTGCTTACTCTTGTGCCTCTACTTCCCACGTCCAAATATTACTATTTATTAGTATTATAAACATTTGGATCTCTTGGTGAACGGAAGTGATTTTTCGAAGTAATCATTTTTTGTAAAATGACCTTTATATTCTTATAACATTATATTGTTCAAACAAATTTGATGAGTTCACAACCATAATTTAATATTCTCGCTAATAATAGCAGTACCGGAAAATAAGTTTAAATTAGGGATACAAAAATATTTAAAGAAAAACAATTTTATGCTGATGACAACCAAAACAATATTGAAATGAATGAGGGAAAACTGGATCCTACCACGTGATTTTCCGGCCAATAAAAATGCGCCGACAATAATGGAAAACGGTATTAGGCCATTATGATTTTATATTATATAGAGAAATACAAAGTATGTAATATAATACATACTCTATAGACGTCCATGAATATTACAGTTGATATAAATATTAATGTTGACAAGAAATAACACACATTTTTCTGCATATACTGTTTATAAGAATATAGAGTATATGAAATAAGAAATATCTAATAATGAAAAGAACAACAGGGTTATTTTGAAATGAATTCCCTTTTCACATATGGTTCCTTTAATATGTCTGTAAACTATATGTTCTATGAACATTATAATATTCTTAAAAACCTTAAGATGTGCATGAAGTAAGAAGTTTAATGAATTACAATTTAAGTTTAGCCGTGTGGGACGCTAAACTAATTAAAATAATAACCTGATATTATTTGCATTGGATTTAAAAGGGAAAAAAAATTATTCTTTTTATATACGCACGAGGTTGAACACTTTTTTGAATGAATCTGAAAGGGCTTAACAATTAGTATGTATCTCTTAAACTTAAAAATAATTTCAGAATTTTTTTATATTGTTTCAAATCGTCTGAAATTAAACGAAGTCGGACAAGTTTCAAAAAGCCCGCTAAATCGAAGAAAGTAAATGTCAAGGGCACAAAATATTTTTTATGAAATTGCTAACTCAGAATTAATGTTTTGATATATAAGGATATTCTTATTATATTTATATTGGTGAATAATTTTATATCATTGTTTTAATGTTTCAAGAAAAATTTATTCTTCTGTAAAATATTACCTATCATTATATAATATTTATTCATATATTGTGATTTTGTAAATCGTGACAGTTCACAAAGGTTAATTCAAACTTTTCTTTGCAGGTATGAAAATTTCTTTTGATGTTTTCTATTACTTCATTAGCAAAAAGGTATTTGTTTTAATTTTCATTTAGGATAAAGTCATTTAATTTTGTTTATTATATTTTATAAAAAGCAATTTGCAAAAAAATGTATAGCATTTTAATGCCTCATTTACTATTTTATGTTTTTTTTTTTAAAAAAACACATTTACTTAATTTCTCATTTAAGATTAACTTATTAAATTCTGCTATTTCCAAGACTTAAAAACGGGTTGTAAGAAGATCATAAAATATTATTTAAAATTTCCTTTATGATGAAGCCCTTAATTTTTCTTCAAATTCATAAATAAAGCTTGTAACTATATCTTACTTTCTAAAAATTCTTTTTGTATTTATTTTTACTGAATTCACTACAAATTATTTATTATAATTCTCTAAATCATTTAAATTTTTTACTTTTGAATTTATCAACAAGTTCTATAACGTTCTAAAAAAAATTTTTCGATTCATAATAATAAACTTGGTTAAAGAATTTCAAGTTAAATAAACTAGAATTCTTACTTTCATAGCTTATTAAGATATATCTTTAGGCTTGAAACAGACATTCTTTCAGACCTCTTGATATATAATTTATCCAACCCCTAAACATTGTAGTGACGCATCCAAAGCGACATTAAGCATATATTACTTTAAAAATTAAGGCGGTCCCAACCGGCATGAAATTATTATTAGCAACGCACTTCAGCGGTATGATATAATTATTCATTACTAAGGAATGGCAACATTATCAGCCTAGCATTTATCGTCCACAATCATACGCAGATTATCGTCTGTTTTAAGGTACGTTTCGTAAAATATCGCCTGCTTTTTCTCAAGCATGGTGTTCTGAACCATTCGAAGAAAAGAAAAAGTAAATGTGGTATTGATTTGACAAGATAAGTTCTCCTAATTACAGATAGGATAATGTTTTTTTTTCTTTCTCCTTGCCTCTTCACGACCTAGGCGTTAAAACCAGTTCTCATAAATATTTATCCTCAATTGAAGGGTCGCATCCACTTTTGATAAACTGTTAGGTTCAAATTACTAATTTCTTCAGACATACATAATTATACCAATATTTTTGATATCCTTTAATTTAGGAAAAATAAATGCTTATTAAAATAAATCTTTAATTCAGAAATCAGAGAAAAATTTACAATTAATATCGATTGAATTTTACAAATATTTAACGTTGTATAGTTAATAAGCAATCATTCCAATAATTAATAAATAATTATAAGTAATAATTCTTAACTAAAGGGTACATCCAAATTTGATAAAATGTTAGGTTTTTAAGTAATTTATAATTAACCATAATGATTAATATGGTAATTAATAAGATAATGAGATATATATATGGAAAGTTTATTTAAAATAATAAGTTAAATTTACTATTTATATCGATTGAATTTTAATATTTTTAACGTTGTGTAATTAATAAGTAATCATACCAATAATTAATCAGTAATCAAAAATATTTATTTACAATTGCACACAAATTGAAATATTTCAAAATTGAAATATTTCAATGATATTTATAGGTAGTAACTAGTATAAACAATTTAGGTAATTTAAAGTAATAGGAAATAATAATTAAGTAATGTAAGGTAAAAGGTAATAATAATTATGTAATATTCTTAATGTTGTATAATTAATAAGTAATTATACCAATAATTATAAGTAATTACTAATTTTTATTCCCATGTGTACAGACTCTAAAATATTCAAATAATATTGAAATTATGGTTATTAAGTAATTTTAATAATTTAGGTAACTAATTAATAATCCTAAATATTTTTTGAATCGTCGCATTTACTTTTAGATACACTGCTAGATTTAAAAATAAGTAATAAATTATCCTATTGATTAATCAGATAATTAAAAAAATCTCATAAATATTTATTCCCAACTTTATAAATATTTTTAATTTGAGTGGATTTAAGGAAATAATGCCCCATCATTGAAAATAATGAACAGTAATCTGAATAACATTTATTGTAACTAATTTCACTAAGTTAATGTCATAATTGCAAATAAAGTGAAATGATCTGCAGTAAACACCAAATGTCATATCGTTTCCCATTGATATCAAAAGCAAACTTTAGAAACCTAAACGAAAAAAATAATTTTAATCATTCAATTGAAAAGAAAACAAATTAGTTTAATTTGAAGTAGCTAATCCTTTTTTCTGTTAAAGAAGCATGTTCTTAATATTTATCTCAAATAATTTTGCTTAGTCAAGTAATGTCAATAGTAAAAATATAGCGTCAAATGTCAATTCTTTTCTATTTATATCAAATGCAAACTTTAAAAACCTAAACGAAAAAAATAATTTCAACCATTCAAATGAAAGGAACGAATCAGTCATTTTAGATGTAACTAATCCTTTTCGCGGTCAGAGAAGCATGTTCTTACGGTAATTATGAAGAATGTTAAAGAATGAAAACAGATCCATCTTTTCAAAACGGGAAACATGTAAATCCAGTTCCACGTAGGATAATTCAATCTTTACTTGTTATCAGTAAGATCTCTACAACTTCAATACTTCAAGGTCTCTTTGAGAAACAATACATTTTAGACAAATAATCACCAATCTTAGGTTAGGTGGGGTTCATGGCAAATTCTGACATGTAGCGGAGCTAATTTCTTTTGGAATAAAAAATTTCGCCGATTTCAACCATTTCCCGTTGAATAGATAAGAAGAGTTATATGAGAACAGTATGAAAAGGTTCAGTTAATCTTATACTCCAATCCTTTATGTGGTTTTAAAATAGTCGATGCAACTTTTTTGTTAAAACTTTTTCAAGCGTATCGTGATTCGGGTAATTTAAATAAATAATTATAATTGTATTTCCCCTCAAAGTTTAAATGCACTTAGAATCTTGTTTCACAAATATTACGTAAATCGTTTGCTTTAAAAAGGTAATAAATCGTTTGCTTTAAAACTTAAAATTGTTTCTTAAATATTTAGAAAAAATGTTTAGTCTTTTAATTTATCAAGCATTGATATGCATTGAACAAAGTTTTAGTATAAACAATTAAAAAAAATCTAATATATATAATTCTCTTACGTGGCTCCCAAATTTTGGCTGTATTTCTTTTCCGCCGGTGGCAACGTTTGCTTTGTTTACGTTTTGAAAACACCAAAACATTCTGCCTTTTAATGATGTGTTTCTGATCTAATATATATAATTCTCTTACGTGGCTCCTAAATTTTGGCTGAAGTACTTTGTACAACTAAATAAGATTGTTTTCACAACACTTAAATATTTACTTTATTTTTTTCATTTATAGAGAAAACAGTCGGCAAAGAATTCTGTTAGGTAAAAAAACATTTCGCTAAAAAAAAAACGAATTCTAAAAGAAATAAAAATAAACAACTTAAAAAATTAAAATGCTGTTTGCCAGCCATAGAATTTTTTGAAAGTTAACTTAGCAACATAAATTAAAATGACATAGAAGCGCAACTAGATCAAAATTATGATACCTGAGCGCTTGACGTAACAAATCCTTCAATTCTATAAATGTTGTATCGCCAAACGCCCAAATTAGCAATTGCAATTTCAAATTAATATTGAAATGTACAGGTTTAGAATTTTCTGCAGTGAAAAGTTTTCGGAACTTCAGCATTCAAAAAAGTATACAAAAGCTAGACGTTAAGAACGTATCCAATGAGCGAGCAAAGCGAGCATTGAATTGCGAAGCAATCCGAAATGAACTGCGAAAGCAGTTCCGGGGGTTAGCGAGCAACAGCGAGCAGGGGGCGAAGCCTCCTAGTTTTTAGAATATTTACCTACTTTTAAGTCATTGAGAAGTAAAAAATTTTCAAGTTGAGCTCAATCATAACGGTCACTAGCAGCAGCAAGAAAATATTTATTATTTTGATAAACTTTCAATAATTAAAATTAATTTGTCTTAAAAAAGGAAGATAAATAAGAATTTTTTTTTCTGCAAAATTTAAAACTCGTACCTATATAAATTCTGAAGCGTATCTTAGTTGAAAACAAGTCAAACAATAAATTAATTAAATAAACATGGTTAATAAAGATTTAAGAAACCTTCATTTAAAGATTTCTTTCAAGCATAGGAATATTTTTTATGCATGTCACGAAAATGTTTTGTTTTATACTTAGATATTAATACAATAGCTGACATAAAATATATTATGAATCACCCACATACTAGAATATAAAAATTAATTCCAATTCTCTATCTATTTTTTTTTTTTTTTTTTTTAATGTTCACCATCCAAAATAGATTTTAAACTTTATGATTGTTCATAATAATTTGATAGTGAAATATCTGTGATTTTTCGTGCTGTATAAGACAAATATATATCTAGATACATCAAGATTATTCAAATATTTTAGTACCATTCATCGGGTTAAAATCGTACTTTTTTTCTTGACTATTTTACCGAAAAAGACAGTTTTTAATTTAAAATATGAAATAGGAAATTGTAAATAAAATTAAATTGAAAAACAAAAATTTTTGGAGATTCTAATAAAAAAAATTTTTTAATATAATTTCATGAATTTTATAAAAGTAATGTTTCAACATAAAATCAAAATTGTAATAAATGATTTATATCTACTTATCTATAATTACATGGACTGAGAAACAAAGTATGGTCAAAACTACTTAAATATGGTAAAATTTACCTTGTTTCTGGATCTATGGGAACACCAATAAGCTATGTAATTTGCACTAAAGCCTTTTAGTAGTGATTTTTGTAAAATTACAAATAAATTTTGGTTTTAAAATACACGACAAAATTTGGTAAATGTGGTAAAAATTTGGCAGTTTTTCCATGGTACCTTAGAGTACGGCATAAAAACCATTTTTTCGGTTAAACTTACTTTAAAAGTTTTGTGTTTTTTGTTAAATGTGTGGTAATACAAACTATAATTTTTAAAATTAGAAATTCAGTTTAACCATTACCATATGAACGGTATAATAAAGAAATGAATAGTTTTAAATGCCATAAGTTTTAGTTCTTATCACCAGAATTACAAAAAATGCCATTAGCATACTGTGTGATAATTTCACCAGAATTATTTTCTTCGTGTAGATCATTATGTGATTTAATCAGTAAAAAATAAAACTCGAGGCCGTCGATATGAATAATAACAAATTAGATAAGAATATTTTCTCTTCGTTGAATCCCACATCTTCCCAAAAAGAATTTAAAAAAAAAAAAAAAAAAAAAAAAAAAAAACATCGATAAAAGGGTAAGTTCCATTATCCAGCATCCGTGGACAAGTAAGCTTTTGAATATTTACATCGAAAAGATTCAATGGCCTATAAAACAAACGACCATCACTTCTTGAGGTTTATCAATGAAATGTAAAGATAATACATTTAGAGATCAAGGTTAGAGTTGTATCAACATGAATTTTCGCTTCTCTGGTCTACATTCTATAACAATGGAACTTAAGAAAAAAAAGTCTGAATTTATATTTATAGCTATGTTTTTAGTAAGAAGTTGTATAAGTTATGATAGCTTTTTGTTAGATTGATGTGCGTTTTAGTTCCGTGATTAAGACAGCTTTATCTGAAATAATGGCAAATAAATATAGAAAACAATACCTCAGATTATGAACATAAAACTGAAAGATCGAAGTGTAATTCAGGGCAATTTCGACATTGAGTCTAAATCGATTTCTGTCAAAATGGATTTAAAAGGGTAAATGGTGTAAGCAACCTTTGTAATACTTCGAGGTGTTTTGGATTCTATGACAGCAACAACACAGTAAAAGAATAAGAAAATTGCACAAAATAGATTAAAAATTATTTTTCAATTGCTTGCACAAGATATTGTCATTATACACTTTAGAGTGCAAAAGCTTCTACATACAAAGATTCTTGGTTGTCTTAATTTTTAACAAAAATTACTTTTCAAAGTAAAGGAGCAAAACTTTTTTTGAAAAAAAAAATCTCAAAAATAGCTTCCTTTCAAAAATTGTTTAATAACTTTAAGCTTTAATCGCTTGCTTTTAAATAAGACTTATTAATAATTTAGGATATTCCATACACCTCGTTTAAATAAGAAGGCGTTAATAGACACAATAACTTAAATATGTCTCTTAATTTTATTTGATCAAAATGCTTCGCACGCTTTTGATACTGAGTTAATGCCAATTTCTATGCCACTTCAAACAATAATGTGTGTGTTTTAAAAAAAATTAAAAAATTTATGGAGATTTCTCGTAAAAAAATTAGAGAAACATAGAGTTTTTAAAAACAAAGTTCTTAAAAAGTTGCAAATGCCTTGCATTTTTTTACAATGTTTGCGACATTGCTGTCCTCAATGCTTGAATTGTTATAAATGAATCCTTTGCCACCCCAATTACTTATTGCGAATTTTAGTGTTGGGCTCAGGGGGTAAAACGTTCGCCTTCCAATGAGATGAACCGGGTTCGAATCCCAGTCGATACGAATTCCGCATCCGGCTTGCACCGACCGCAGTGCTGACGTGAAATATCTTCAGTGGTAAACGGATCATGGGTTAGAGTCCCCTTGCAGTCAGGCTAACCATGGGAGGTTCTCGTGGTCTTCCTCTCCATGTAACGCAAATGCGGGTTAGCTCCACCAAAAAGTCCTCCACAAAGGCAAATTTCTCCCAATTCTCGATCCAGGAGTTCCCTTGTCATCTGTATAAGGTTCAAAATTACAAGGCTACAGAGTTGAACATTAGTAGTCGTAAACCTATAAAATTGGGTCGGCTGTTCAACGTCAGTTATAAAATAAAATAAAATTAGTACTTTACGCTTCAAATCACTCGTCATGTAAAAAAAATTCAGTGTATAAAATATAAGAAACAAGCCTTTTAATACAGCAAAGCACAGAAAAAAAATACTTACTAACTAAGAGAAGTGCTAGAAAGCAATTTTTCGATGTTTTACTGCAATCTTCACGTCACGCGAATATACTGAACGCGTGAATATACACATATGCCTAATTAACGATGGAACTTACCATTTTAAAACATGTGTGCTATTTATTTATATTCATATCAATAGTTTCTCTCTACTTGCGCTCTCGTGAGAGAATTATCTGTAGCACGATATTACATAATATTGTAATACTAGGGGGCTAAGCCCCCTGTTCGCTGCCGCTCACCAACCCCGATGATTGCTTCGCAATAATTGTCTTTTCTTGGCAGAAAACAGTTTTTTTACATAAGTTAAAATAATTCACTTAACATATATGTACTAAAAGGAATTCTGTTTGCTTACTTTTATGCCTCTACTTCCCACGTCCAAATATTACTATTTATTAGTATTATAAACATTTGGATCTCTAGGTGAACGGAAGTGATTTTTCGAAGTAATCATTTTTTAAAATAACATTTATATTATAACATTATATTGTTCAAACAAATTTGATGAGTTCACAACCATAATTTAATATTCTTGCTAATAATAGCAGTACTGGAAAATAAGTTTAAATTAGGGATACAAAAATTTCTAAAGAAAAACAATATCTTTAAGACTATTTTTAATTTTATGCTGATGACAACCAAAGCAATATGGAAATGAATGAGGGTAAACTGGATCCTACCACGTGATTTTCCGGCCAATAAAAATGCGCTACAACAATGGAAAACTGCGACACCATCAATTGATTTTTATATATAGTAAGATTTACATTGCTTTAATAAAAAGGATACGAAAAATTTGTTTTATCTCTAAAAACTCTTACATATTGTATTTTAAACAATATCAATCATTTACTTTGGAGAAAGAAAAAAAAACATAAATTTTTTATGTTGGTCAATTTGACGCCAAATGGCAGTTTTAGGTAAGTCCAAAATCCGATTTTTCTAATATTCATACGATATTGTAGCTTAATATATCAATAATCTGATAAAAAGTAAAACAGATTTTTTTTTTCTATGAACTGTTCAGGAGTGAAAGCTAATTGAAAAAATACGACTTTTCGTAAATTTCTCCGACATTTTAGAAGGCACCGGGCTAATTGGAAAAATGCTTCAGTATTTTCTAATCTACCTGATATTTTTAAGCTTATTACAATCAGCCCATATGCTCTTTGGCTAATTAGAAAATGACTGACAAGTGAAATTAGAAAATGACTTCAGAATGACTGACTTAGCTTAGGCTTATTGCAATAAATCTTTACTATAAAGTTATTTATAACTAGCTTGCATGAGTTTGGGAACTACTATTTCAAAATTTCGGAAAGAAATCAAGTTAAGGGAGTGAAAAATCAGATATTTCCTAATTTGCCTAAAGATATGTGGGCTACTGCAATAATTAGTCACCGCAATAATCCTATATAGTTTCAGGTAGATTCTGGAGATTAAATTGCAAAATGACGGTAAGGGTTTGCAAATGGCCGGATATTCTAATTACCCTACAATGACGAATTAAACACAAAATTTCGTCTTCCCAGGGCGCAATTAACGATCAATTCTATAAAGATGGTGAATAAATTCCAAGATTTCAAATGTTAAGTTTTAAATTTGATATGACCTTAGACTATCGCATGAATTGGCACGTGAATATGTTTTGAAATCGATTTTCTTCCATTTAGAACAGAAAATGCTAAATCACCTATAAAACCATTGCGTCTGGAAACTTATGTCAACCCTGTTTTGACTTAATATTATTAATATTTCAATAATTATGTTTTGAATTTTAAATTTTTACACTAGTCTAATGTTTTTAGTCTTTAAAAATTTTTTACACAACTTCTGTTAACAATTTAGAATATTTTGTTAGCATATATTTGTCATGAATGTAAAATAGTAGAAAGCAAACATTTTAGTCCAGCTTGCATGTTTAGAACTGAAATTTTATACCCTGGCCTTCAAAATACATTCTTAAAGTTTATTTAAAAATTAAAAATAAATATTTCCATTTAAGTTTCACATCAGCATTCCCATTAATTACTGCTATTAACAATGCGCTACTAAAAATTCGTGTATTGTTTAAGGTTTGCGATCTATTCAAGAAAAGCATTCCTTTTGACCGATTGGAACCATCTTAGTTCTAAACAACCGAAAGTCTCATTTGCATATTGGGGGTGTGAGAGGTATAATAATTACTCAGATAAGAAGCGGGTCATTTTCAAGGTGTAGCATCAAATTCGCCTTCGCACCCATTGATTTAATTCTCGCTACGCTACGACACCCTATTCAAAATACATTTCATCCCCATACAATGGGAAACCCAAAAATGTAGGTCGCAGGGCTTAAAGGTCAGCCAGCCAATCCTTTGAAGGTACTCTCTGGACAGGTTTCACGCGTGATAAATGGCCCAATGGATCTATTTTTACAGAATATGTATTATTCATTGCATAATTTTACTGCCACTTTGACCAAACCACTGATAAATCTGGCTTGATTAGTGTGGTATTCGAAATTCATGACTTGAGACTTTAAAAATTTTGAATCGGTTAAATTTCAATTAATCATTTTATATTTTAGGAACGTATTGTTTATTCAGGTTCGAACTATTTAGTTTAAAACAACATTAATTAATCATTAGCGTGTTTTTTCTAGCATTTTGACCGGATTACTGATAAGTTCAGCCAGATTAGAATAGTATTTGAAATTTATGACTTGGCACTTTGAAAATTTTGAATCGTTTAAATTTAAAAAAATTATTTCTATTTTGAGAACGTATTATTTATTGAGGTTCGAATTATTTAGTTTAAAATAACATTAATTAATTATTAGAGTAATTTTGCTAGCACTTGACTACTGATAAGTTTAGCCAGATTAGAGTAGTATTTGAAATTACCGACTTGAGACTCTGAAAGTTTTGAATCGTTTAAATTTCAGATGATCATTAATATTTTAGGAACGTGCTAATTATTCAAATTCAAATTATTTAGCTTTAAATTACTTAAAATTTTTAAAAGTCTAAATTTAAAATTTATTTAATATCTAGAAGTTATTAATTCTAATTTATTAATTTAAAATCTAAGAGTCTTGTAAACATGAGCATAATTTTGTTAGCATTTTGACCAGAGAACTAATAAATTTGGTTTGATTAAAGTTGTATTTGAAATTCATGACTTGGAACTTAAAAATATTGTAATGAATCGTTTGAACTCGTTTTACTTAAATCGTTTTTACTTTAATAATTATCGTTGAATCGTTTTTACTTAAATAATCAGTTATATTTATTTAATTATTTGTGTAACTCTTCTGTTACTTTGTCTAGACTATTTATAAACTTAGTCAGGTTAATAAAATATCTTTTGTTATGCATTTTAAATTCTAGGCTTAAAATATTTCGAATTAGTTAAAGTAAAGCCAATTATTTAATTAGGAAATAATTATTTATTTTGTTTTACGAAATCTGTTTCGTTTGTTTTAAAATAACGAACATTGTTACAATTAACTATATTTTTAGTCATTAATATCCATTTTCAGTCGCCTATGTACTCATATGTTATTTAGTAAAATTTATAATTATAATTAATAGCATTGCATTAATTAACTCTGACATTTGATAAATGAGATAAATTTTATTAGCTTTAGATGAACTAATTGTAAACAATGAAATGTCTTTGAAAACTAAGCGGAGAAAAAATTCTGGTGAAAATGGGGTACTATATAATAAAAAAATTCGGGTAAAATTGCCATATTTTATGATAAAAAAAATCTGGTAAAACTGTCGTACTCTATGATAAAAAAAAATTCTGAAAAAATTGCCGAACTTTATGATAAAAAAATCGGTAAAAAAAAAACACTGCTGATTAAGAAAACCAGAATAAGGCAGTATTTAAATCATTCATTTGGTTATTTTTCCTTTCAGATGGTAATGGCTGACGGAAATTCTGGTTTTGAAAGTAATAATTCTTATTACCACACATTTAGTTAAAAATACAAAACTTTAAAGTGAATGTAACTGAATGTGTGGTTTTTAAGCTATGATCTTAGGTATCATGAAAAAGTTACCAAATTTTATCTCATATGACAGGAAACGGTTTCGTCAAAAACGAAGAAAGTTTCGCGAAATTTAAGCATGCATTTTTTACAGCACACTCTCTTTATATGATTTAAATTAATTTAACTGATTTTAAATTAATTTAACTGAATTTCACATAAAATATATAAGGAAATATTTATTATATTTAAAATTAGAAAAATATTTTGCCTTTAAGAAACAATTTCTAATAAATCCGTCAATTTAGAACACATTATTAACGTTTCATTTATACGAGGAAACTACCTGCTCTGGTAAGCAAAAAATGAAATTTAAATCTAATTTTTCGAGCCAACTTTAATGGTTGTGACATAGTTTTCACGAGAGTTTTAATAAGAATAAAATAGTTACACAATTCATCTCGAATCTTCATAGATTTATCTTTTCGCATGTCAGGGTGTTTTCTGTTTTACACATCATTCTTTTGATTGTTCGGAAACAAGATTTCCCGGTTTACTATTAGCGTTATTAAACTATTTCGATTTTGTTTATTGCGACATGAATAAGTTTTAGTAATCTGCCCTTGATTGTTTTTATATAGTTATAAATTGATAGATACCATACCCTTAATATTATGAGTAGCAGAAATAACTCTTTTTTCACCAATTATATGTTTTAAGCTAATATATATATATATTTAATTTTTTGATCGATAGATTTTAACTAGAATTATGTCATTCTTTTTTTGTTGTCTTGTTGATTAATAGTGAATAATTCATATTAAATATTTGCGTTTTTACATTATTTGGATTTTATTGTGTTTTTAAATATGGAGAAAAAAAATTTGGTAGTAAAATTTTGGTTAATACTCGTTGGATACTAAAACTAATTACGTTGGGCATCATAATCAATTCTTAAACAATCGAAAAGACTATCTAAAATGTTCCTTTTTCTTATTTTTTGTGAACCAAAATAATTGTGACAGCTATTACGAAAAAAATAATGTTTATACGAGAAAAAAAAATTAGGTAAAGTTACTATTGGGGAATAACATTTCTGGCAAAAATAACCCCGTCATTTTGGTTAATAAAACTACTATATAAGGTATTTAAAAGAATCAGTTGGTAATTTTTCGATTCAAATGGGTACGGTTACCGGAACGGTTCCTATTACCACAAATTTACTAAAAAATACAAAACTGAAAAGTAAACTAAACCGAATAAATGGTTCTTATGCCATACTCTAAGGTATCATGATAAAATTACCACATTTGAACACATTTTATCTTATATAATAAAACCATATTTTATTTTTTATTGCACCAAAGCGCTTCGGTCAAAATTGCCTAGCTTTTCGGTGTTCCGCTAGAGCCAGAAAACCAGTAAATTTGACCATATTCAGATAGTTTTGACCATTCATTTTTTTCCAATACACCAATTGGGACGTTCATACCAAAGTTTTCCCTTAATCTGAAATATATACTAATTCATTTTTTAGTTATGAAATGTTAACTACAACTATAGAACTTTTATTTATTTTCTTATTAATCAATAATGCGTAATTCTAATTTCATTGTCTGCGTTGCTTAAAGGAATTTGGCTTTATTGATTTTTATATAAATAGGTTTTATTTATACTGTCTCGATTATTATCTACTGTCGAATTTTTGATGCTTACCATATTTTATGAGCATGAAGAGAAATTTTCACACCAACGAAAATTGCATCTCTTTCAATCACTTGTCTTGCATCAAAATCTTTAGGTTATTGATTAAGTCACTGAATTAGGTCATTGAATTTGCGTCTCTTTCACTCACCTGTTTTGCATCAAAATCTTTAGGTTATTGATTAAGTCACTGAATTAGGTCATTGATTTTGCGTCTCTTTCAATCACCTGTTTTGCATCAAAATCTTTAGGTTATTGATTAAGTCACTGAATTAAGTCATTCATTTGCGTCTCATTCAATCACCTGTTTTGCATCAAAATCTTTAGGTTCTAGATTAAGTCCCTTTTTGATGTTGGTACAAGTGCTTTTAAATTAGTTGGTATTCATTTGACTGTGATATAAATGGTTTCTAGTACGCTGGACTTAATTTTTTTTTCTTATCTTGAAAGAAACTAGTATATAAAATTGTTTTTTTCTCAGATATCTAGTATTCTATATCTGATTTTATGAGTAGATGGTTATTGAAATTCTTAATAATGGTTTTAAAAAATATTGACTTATTTGCTTAAATTTTTTAATAATTCTGTATTAACTTATATATCTTTTACTAATTTTAATCTTCTTAACATTTAAAAATTTTAACAGTGTATAAGAAAAACCCAAATAATCCAATCAGATTCAAAAAGAAAACAAAATAAATTTCAAATTATTCCCATAAAAAAAAAAATTGGGAGAATTAGTTCATAATTCATTACACAGTGTGCTATTTAAAACAATTTGTTAATATGGCCCATTTTTGTAGGATCAGTTAAATATAACATTTTAAAACTTTTTATTAAAACATTTTTTTAAAACTAAAACGTCCTATCCTTTTATTTCAGTTTCAGTTTAAACAATCTCTGTATGTTTTATGAAAAAAAAAGAAATTCTAATGCATTATACAATACACTGCCCTTTGAAAAATAGAAACATTTCTTCAAAGTGTTATTTAATTACTCCCTTAATATATATATTTTAAATTCTTGTCAAATATGAAATCAAAAAATTTTACATGTTAAAAGTTTAAAATTAATATTAAGCTGGATAAAAAAAATGCTTTAAACTAATGAATCAATCGTTAAGTTTAATAGTTTGCCTAATTAAACTTGGTGGTGTTTTTAATTTTCACCTTTCAGCTCTTCTCTATTTTCTCTGAAAATCAAACAAATTTTGATATTTCCTTTAACGCCCTTATTAGTTAGGATGTGTTATGTTATTTTGTTTGTTTTATTTTTTCCTCACTTTAATATTAATATGCAACCTCCATTGTACACACATTTATTTACTTTATTTTTGGCAGAATTTTTTAAATATAGAGTAAAGACAATGATTGCGGAATACTCTTTATATATGAAAAGTAAAATTTATTTACCATTTCACAGTCACAATTATTTTCCCATTTGAAACAACTTTACCCTTTTGTTATCGCACTAAACTATTTATATTGAAAAATGCAAAATTCTCATTACTTTATTGTTTGGCTTAAATTAAATATCGCTTAAAGAAAAACGTAATTTTTTTGGGCCATATAACAATCATTCGCAAGTTATTATTTCTCTCCAAATATGGCCTTGTAATCGTAAAACATAATAACAAAAATCAGTTTTTCTCCAAATCAGTAAACCTTCAAAGATTTTAATTTTATAAAAAATAAAAAATTTAAACATTTAAATGGGCAAAAAATGTCATTTTACTTGACAACTAATCTCAGTAAGATTACAGTGATTGTTCACCTTTTGATGAACATCCAAAATTAGCAAAAACTCACAAACTTAAAATTATAATTCATTCTTTCGTTTTTAAAGACCTTAAAAATGTAACTTAGAACATAATAAGTAATAAATATGTGAGTTATAAATCCTTTAAGAATATTTTTTCGTAACATGAAATACAACCTCAGAATTTTTTTTTATTGTGGAACCGAAGAATTGTTTATTTGCTGCAACCTTAAAAAGATACTAAAGTTTACTACGTTCAAAGTTAGTTGTATTATCTTGCAATTAGACTCAAAAAATATTAACTAGCACGATAATGTGGTTTAACTTATCCCCGTATAAAGGTTGCAGCTAACAGGTATGATATTACGATTCGTATGTTTTAAAGCGTCTCAAACTGGTTTCTCTCTATAAATGGTTTCAACATCAATACCTTAACGTTTTCAGTTTTCGAAGATTTGTACAGACATTTCTCGGAAAAACAGATTCAAGTGTACACCACAAAAAATCATAATATTTACCAAAAAAGAAGAAAAAAGAAAAAACATGATTTTAAACATGACATTTTACAAATTGGATGCGGCGTTATATTAAGATAAACCATGTTTTCTTTTCAAGTTGAACTATCGAATCAGGGGCTCGAGTATAAAAATGATTTGCTTATCCAATAATGCTATTCAACTTGGCATCTTATATACCCTAAGAAAATAATATATTTAAAGCTACAAGAACAAAGTAAAATTTACCGTATTTCTGCCTCGATATGAACGTCAAAAATCTAAATGATTTTTTTCGAAGTATTTTTCTAAGGATTTTGGTAAAATAAACAATAAAATATGGTTTTATAGTTCGTGTTAAAACTTGTTAAATATGGTATAATTTGTAAATTTTATCATGATACCTTAAAGAATACGAACTATACTTTTGTAAAACAGAATTTCTGGTGATCCATTACCATATGAATCGAAAAATTAGCGACTGAATACTATAAATGGTTTAAATACCGTATATTTTGATTTTTTTTAAACCGGAATCATGTTTTTTTTTTGTTTTTTGTTTTTTTATTTTTTTTTTTTTATTTTACCATGAATGTCATTACTATACAGTACCATACATTCACCAGATTTTTTCTTCCCTCTTGCAGAATGAAGATAATAAACTCGATTTTAAGGTTCAACATATTCAAATATTTTTTAACTGCGGGATTTTGTTTGAAGTTTTGTTTTTTGAAACAATTTTCGTAAATATTGTAAGAAGTTTTATTTTATGCAATAATATTAAATTTTAATACAATAATTATGCAATAATGCATCATTTCTGTAATATAGTTTTAAATTCTAAAGTTACTATATTACAGAAATGATGCCTTTTTTCTCATATTAGCCCACACTATTTAAACCCTGATTACGTAGCGGTGCTTTCAAAGATACTCACATATATTGTTTTTGAGAAATATGATCACTTAATAAATTTTAAAGTTACAGATACGAGAACGGTAGCATACTATTTAAAGTTTCATTACATAGCAGTAGTTTCAAATTTATTATTAAGAAATGTTCATGGATCACAGAATTTAGAAGTTACTGTTACAAAATCGGGGGCATCTTTTCTATGCTATTTAAATCACCCTGATTGTGATTAGGTAACAGTACATTCAAAGATATTCACATAAATTTTTGCGCTTGAGAACTGTGTTTCAAAAACTTTTTTTTAAAGAATGGATAATCATAAAAAGGCAGAAAATGAATTAGCCGGTTATGAGGTAACACTATATTTTTCCCACTTAAATGTAATTTAACTCTTCCCCGAACGCCAACGCAAAATAATTATGCACGATCATTCTTTGTTCGATTGCAATAGTAGTCCTTATCTTCTTTTCAACTTTTCTTCAAATTGAGGGTTGCCACGGACATAAAAGAACAGTGATTTTTCAGTGAGGTAATTTCTTTCGTGTTACCCACCATCAAATGAGCTATAATTCCACGCTTGTCAGGGAAGATGACGAGGAAATAAAGAATTTCAATTAAGTCTGACTTTAAATTCAATCTCATTCTATATTACTTTGTAATTTTTACTTCATCCTTTATTATAGATCAGGTTTGAAGATCAATAATCCGACAATTTTAATGCAAAGACAAATTAGGAGAAAAGACGGATATTGCTAACAAAGTATTCGAACCGTTCTTTTATTGACAGCCATGAAATTCTAAAATTTATTTATCTACTAGATTGTCTATTTAAAAAAATAGCACTTGCTTGAATTAAATATAATTTAGTAGCTTTGGGCCACTGCTTTTAATTTCGTATACCCGTTTCTCTTTAGATATATGCCATTATTATGCCATTTTTAGATAAAGTAATAAGTGCTTTTGCTTAATAATTATGCATTAAAATGCAGTAGTGTGCGGAAAGACCCGAAAATCCATCGAAAATTGGGCATCTTATAGACTACTAAGTGCATTGAAACCCGAAATCTACGCAGAAAAGAAAAAATTCTGGTAAAATTATTACTTTATTGCATTGTAATGACGTTTCTGATTTAAAAAAATATATCTAATTCTGATTAATAAAACCAAAATATACTTACTCTGTTTAAACCCTTCAATTTTTCCCGTATACAAAATGTTAATCTGAATTCTTTAGGCTATTCTTCGAAGACTCTTTCGCAAAAAAAAAAAAAAAATTTTTATTCGTGAATATTAAGCTATTTTTAAAACTGTTGTTTTTATTACTGTTATATTCGTAATTGTTATACATAAACGTTTCGTCCATCCCTTGTCACCATCTATTATACTGATTACGGAAATGGTGCAAAATTTTATAAATAAAAGTCTCCTTTTTTGAAAAAGAAAAGCGTTCTGATATAACATTTTTTAACACAGATCCATTCTCCATTGTTAACAAAAATATATAATAATTGAGAATCATTCATTCATATTAATGATTTATGGTTTTGAAAATATCCCCAAACAAGCAATTTTCTAAAAATCAGTTTAGTAATTCTTATAAATGTTTAAAATATTTGCGGTTTTGAAAGTTCAATAAATTATTTTCAACAAAATATTATTTAGGTTAAAACTCAATCTTTCCTTCATTTTTATATTATGACTTTTTTTTTATTTTCCTTTTTTTAAAGTGCTTAAGTAGCATACCTTACAAGGTGAGTAAATCTTTTTTGATAAAAAAAAAAAGATTTAATCACCTTGTTGTTAACAATCACCTTAACATTGTTTAACATTTTCTCGAATTTAACAATTCTGGGAAATGTTGAATAACTTACCAGTTAAGTGTTTTTTTTTTTTTTTTTTTTTTATCTTTTTTTATAGTTTATAAAAAAACTGCAATAAAACACAAAAATTTGCTAATGTAAATACTAATCAAGAAATAAATAGCTTTTTCCAATAATTGTTATGAGAACTAATACATTTATAAAAGTAGTGTCTATTAATATGCGTCACTTTTCACTGAATTCGTGCATCCCAATCTTCAAAAAATGGAGAAGAAAAAATTTGAAATCAAAATCCCTATCATTTATTGTCAAAATTCAATTTTAAAAAAACTGAACTAAACAATAAAATAAAAGTAAAGCAATCGAGCCACTTTCAAATTACTGTGTCTCTATCTTAGTCTTTTATTTGAGCAACATCATATTACAATCTCGCAACACAAGTGAGAGATAAGATTAAAAGATTTATGACTTTTTTGTTGAAAAAGAGCTAATAACATACCCAAATTCAAAAAACTTAAAACAATTCATAATGTCCCTCGGGATATTGTGATCCAATGGTTACTTTTATAAATATTTTTTTCATACTTCAAAAGCAACCGAACAACAACGTCCTTGGACGAAACTCAACAATGCGGGCACGTTCGTTGTTTTTTATCATGGAGGTTTTTATAGTCCCTAAAGTTCGTTGTTCACGGTCAGAGTTGATAATATTCGATAGCCTAGCTGTCAGATCTATCAACATAATCAGTGATAAACATATGTGACATCTCAATAAATAATCCAGAATTGAGACGAAATATAAATCCGAAAGAAAAATAAAACTTTAAAATGACTGTTATAAAACATATAGAAACAAAACTGCTGTCAAGCATTGCGCTTTTTCAATCTTTACCTTCGTACTATGAAATCCGGTTTAAAATAAATATATGGCTTATTCTGTCAACAATATCATGTTTTGTCAGTCAACAAAATTTAGGCGCCTATATCACAGTTTAAATTACTGTATATTGAAAACGAAATGTTGAATATATATTCTAACACGACACGCACAATTCGCACTGATTGTTAGATTGAACAGAATATTTGTTGCTAAGTACATTATTATTAATTCCTTTTGCATATCAATAATGCAAAAGAACATTATTTTTAGGTTTACTGCGAAGGATTATTATGTTTAGGCCTAGTCAGCAAATTAGACGTTTATATCACAATTGAATGGCTGCATATTGAAAATAAACAAAGAAGTACATTTCACTATTTGCATAGATAATTAGCACATACGAAATATTTCTCTTTAACCTCATCATTATTATGTTATTCAACACATATGTAAATAATTTAAAAGAATAATATTAGGCCCAATGCAATATTACTTTTTGGCAATAATATTTGTTGACTAGGCTTAAGAATATTGTTTTTAGGCGTAATGAATAACAAACAGACGCCGGTATTACAATTTTAATTACTGGGAACAGCTGCGTTGATATAACGTCTACAATGTGTACTGATTGCTAGAATAAACTAAATAATTCACGCTAATCACGTCACTTTTATATTATTTTATACACAAATAATGCGAAACAAATATTAGTTTTAGGATTAATGAGGGCTTTAAATGCAGTCTCAAATAGTATATAGTATTTTTTAAAGTAAAAATGTCAATCTATATTGCTAACGTTAGAAAACGCAAAACTGGTTTAAAATTTAGTCGATAATCCCTTTTTTTCTTATGACGTCATCTTTTATACGTATTTGCTTATGCGTGATTTTTTTTTTTTTTTTTTTTTTTTACAGGTGATTCATTAAATACTAAAAATTTCTTAAGGTCACATTTAACAATAACTTTATGGGGAAAAAATTATATCAACTATTCTGAGAACTTGAAAATATCCACTAAATATTACTTTCAAAAAATTTTTTAGGGCTTGTTGACATGGTATATGATGACACAATTTTTAAAAAGAAATCTTTCAAAACCTTCTTAATTTCTGCACATTGCTAAACTCAATAATAACTGATAATGGAATATATATTGCATAAACAAAACAAAAAACATTCTTTCGTCGGAATAAATATAAAAAAAATGGCGCACTTTTTCAATAATAATTACGACGACATCAATTGTCTTCTAGAACTTTCATTACCTTGAGAAGCGTTGCTAGAAATTACAATTGTTCGAATGAACTCATCTGGCGGAAAGTTCATGCACCCGACATCTTGGAGGGCGCCTAGCGTGACAAAGATTTCTCAGTGTCACCATCTATGGTGAATTATCCAAATTATAATTCTCATTCTGCTAGGTTTCAATTCATTTCATTACCCTTAAAAACAATTCTAATTAAACAGGAAACAACGAAATTGTATCATCACGATAAGTAAACAATGTATAGTATCAATTTCCTCTAAATTCAGTATCAGTCGGCTTTACAATAGGGTTGAAGTTGCACAGCTGTCCGGATCTGTAATCTGCTGTATAAGCAAATTGAAGTTTACCAGGAAAACTAGTATCTTCCATTCTGTGTAAGAGCAACTGTTTATTTTTTATCTGTAAGTAAATTATTCGAAACGGTGACACGTGTCCCAGTTGGACATTTTAGACAAACATATTTCCTGAAGCAGATGTTCTTGCGCAATTGCTTACCTTTTTTTCCAGCTTGTTGCCCCCGATATCCCGTGTTTCATTTTTATGATATCAATTACACGGTAAAAGGCTGCCTGCATGAAATTCTCTCGCCACGTTCTTTCATCCGTGTATTTTTACTCTGCGGTACTTTTGTCTAGACCCTCTCGGAATAAAAACCAGTTCGAATTTGAACCATAATATCGGTTCCTTAAATCCTAATACCGTCCAAATTCCCTGAAACTTAATAAAATTTTAAAATGAACCTTGCTTCTGTTTCCTTAATTGATTAATGCCTCGTGAACTTGATTTCACGATATTTTGTTTAACCATAGTACCGTGTAATCAAGTTAAAAAGTTTTAAAATTGTCGGATAATAAAGATATTTTTTGACATATTTACTTCATTTTTAGGTTAAAGCAAATTTTAATCATATTATCAGTTAGCACACTCCAAAATTTTTAACAGTGAATACTTACATGGGTGAAAATGAAAATTGACACACTTCTAAATTATTAATAACTAATTTCCATAATCGTTAGTTCCTAAGAAAATTTCCTACTCGTCTCAAATAACTCACATTCATGTTTTCTAATCATAAATTCATGTTTTCCAGTTAAGACTCATAATTCATAGCATAATTATTTTACAATGGAAATATTTATTATAATTTGAAAAAAAAAAGTAAAAAATCATTCTATTTTAACTTTAAAAGTAATGCCGATTTTGTGACAAAATTTGACTTTGAAAATTTTGCCATTACATTCCAACGAAATATATTCCCTAAAATTTGAGTAAAAGAATTGCAAGCCTTAACACGTACTCACTGATTAAAAAACTGATTAAAAAACCACGTGTATTTAATTTAAGAAACGTGTTTCCTAATTACGACTTGCGCTTCATACCAAAACTTTCAAAATTAATTATGTTTCAATTATGATTAATTAATTAATTATGATAAACTTTACCGTGTTTTCAACTCTATGGGAACATCAAGAAGCTCGATAATTTTAATTGAAACGCTTTGGTAATGATTTTGGTAAAATTAACAATAAAATATGGTTCTATAATATGTGATAAAATTCGTAAATGTAGTAAAATTTAGTAATTACATCACGATACCTTAGAGTATGGGATAAAAACCATTTTTTCGGTAAAATTAGCATTTCAGTTTTGTATTTTTACTAAATGTGTAGTAACAGGATCTCTAATTTCGAAAACCAGAATTTTCGGTAAACCATTGCTACATTAACACTCAAATTACCGAATGAATAGTTTAAATGCCGCATACTTTGGTTCATATTTACCAAAATTATGGGGTTTTTTTTTTTTACCCGAAATGTCAAGACCATAAACTATATTTATTTTACCGGAATTTTTTTCTCTGTATAGCAAAACATTGAAATTCGTAATAAAAACATTTATAATGATTTTTCAAAAAATAAATAAATAATAAATATATCTCGTCTTTTTTTATGCAAATATTGACAAAATTTTCAGGATTTGACATAGTATTCCAATATACATAGTATTCCAATCCCTCAAATCTAAAACGGTTACACTTGATCGTACCTAATAAAACTTTCCTAAAATGTCTCATGAAACGAAGTTACGTGTTTTAAAATGCAAAACTCATTATATTTTTACAAAAAAAATGCTCTTTTCAATTTGCAGATGCTTTATAAAAAAAATTAACTTTGATATGATAATCTTCAAAACCAATTACAAGAATTTAAACGACCACTTTAGTGCAAAAAAAAATCTATTTAACTGAAAAAAGAACTTTATATTTCTGTTTTTTTTTTTCCCATATTTAAAAAAATGTAACCGAAAACAATTTGCATTTGGCACACTTTCATATAATACGATAAAAGGGAAAGTATCCCCATATCAAACAGTCAGAAAAAAAAAAAAAAGAAAAAAAAAACTAGTCATGTACAGCTTTTCGATCTTTTGTTTCGATTTCGCCAAATTTAGATCTCTTTTGTTCCTGGAAACAACAAAATCGAGTAATTCTCGTTTAGATTCAGATTTCTCGTGTATATAGCTGGGCGGAGGGAGTAGGGGAAATAACAGCAAACATAACAAAAAAGAAAACGTGTGAAAACGAAGCTACGGAAGCCATCTAGTTTCATGTCATTTTGGCAACTACAAATTCAAGCTACTACATGCAAATGAGGCGGATATATGATGACGTCACGGAATGTTAAACATAGTTTGGAATCCATTTAGGTGAAGCGTAGCTCCGGTCAAATGAATTTAGGAGAGAATTTTTAACAAATAATTTAAGGTAGTAGTAAGCAGATTCGGAAACAGCTTAGGTGACTGTGGAGAAATAATCAGAAAAAAGATTATTTTAATCTTTTTAAGTTCAAAAAATGTAACATTTCAAACTTAATAAATTTTTTTCTTCTCAGCTTAGAAAAAAAAATTATAACTTTTTCAGAAAATGTAAGTTTGAAGAAATTAATTTAAATGTGAAAATGAGTCTGAAATCTATTATTTAATTTCTATCGTTCTCAACATTTAAACAACCTCATAGTATATGTTTTTTTTTTTTTTTTTTTTTTTGCAAAAAGCATTTCAAACTTCATGTTGTATAATATATTATGTTTATTTATGAACATTAATTTATTTTTCTGATAACAAGAAAGACACAAATCGGTACAAGCTTTTTCAGAAGTTTAAACTTTAGAACAGATGCTAAGACTTTTTAGAATTTTTTTTTATTTTTAAAAAGACTATACATTACTTATTATCAAAATAGAAATATATCAGTAGTTATTTAAATATAAAATAGATAGTAAATAGTAAAAAAAAGAAGCAAAAAATGAAAAATAATTTCGAAAATGTGATTCTAAAAAGTAATTTTATACGAAGTAGCCAAATAAAAAGTAGACAAAAATAAGTAAAAAAAAAAAAAACAGAAATAAGGGTAACTCAACAAAAAAGAGCAGAGAAATAGAACAACATTTAAGAGTAAAATAAACAATAAAAAAGAAATTAAATAATGTAATTCTAAAAACAAATTTTATCCGTAATTGCCTAATGAAAAGTAAATAAAAATAAGTGTAAAGAAACAACAGAAATAAGAGTTTTTTTAAAAAAAACACTTAAAAATAAAAACAAAAAATAAGAAAAAATGTAAAGAAAATAATGCTAAGAACAAATTTTATCCGAAATAGACAAATAAAAAATTTATAAAAATATATTGGACAAATTTTAAAAACTGGACATGTTTAAGTTCAAAATAATGATTTTTAATTACTCAACATAAGTTTCTATTTAACTTGATATTACCCTAACCAAAACGAAAATTCTAAAGTGAGTTAAATGCGGGTCAGAAAATATGGTTGACGCCTCATCACCTTTCCAGGCATTTACACCACACTAACATGAAAGACTGTAACAGATTTAACAAACACTTTTACAGGCATAAATCCTGTCTTAAACTCAAAATCTTATGAAGAAACATGAACCCAGCAATTTCCAAATATTTTCGGATATGGAGCCCTAAAAAAATTTCTTCGGTGTCTAAACATCAAATGAGAGTTGAAAAATCAATTGTCATTTGGTGTTTAGACACCAAACACCAAATGACAGTTGAGAAATTAACTGTCATTTGGTTAGACACTTCAGAAAGCTCTTGTTTTGAGAACTGAAACTATAGTATGTCCATTTTTGTGCTTTATTTGCGCTTTTATATTATTCAGTTATCTAATTTTATTCACATTAACTTTTTACTCTTAATTGGAAAATAAAGTTCATGAACAACTGTTAGTATATTAACCAAAGAAGGACTATTTAAAATATTAGATGTATTTTCAAAATATTTAATATTACGAATTAAAGGTTTTCATAATTTAATAATAATACTATTAAAATTAGGTTTTATGTCAGACAATTATGTTCAAGGGTGGGAAGCGTCATCTGAATTTATTCTTGGAGCATGCATAATCTAAAAAGAAATAAAATAAATTGAATAGTGGTTTACGAAAGAGAACTGTCATAAACGTGGAAAATAGACATCAAAGAAATATAATTCTTTATTTTGAAATTCAGTTATTATATTTTGAATTTAAAATTTCGAGTAGAAATACTGAAGGAATTTTTTTACATGCATATCCTTTTCATTATTTATTCTATATATTGTTTCTGAAAAAAGGTCTTTTTTAATTAATGTTTTTTTTTTTAATTTTGTTTAAATAATTTAATGTAAATAACCGAAATAGTAAATAAATAATAAGTTAGTGATAGTATATTAAAAAAAAAATTTCTTAAAACGACATTCAACATTTCTTATTTACATCTGCAAATGTCGGCATTCAGCTTGCATTGTTGATGCAACTTGAATAAAAAAATTTGATTGATTATCAATATTTCTCATTTACATTTATTAATATTTCTCATTTTTGTAAATACCGACATTCAGCAATTTCTAATGATGCAAATTGAATAAAAGTTTTTTTTAAATATCAACATTTCTAATTTACATCTGTAAATGCATGCGCTGATGGCAGGGTTATAAGTAATAAAAAGTTATTATAAATTGTTTTCATAACATTCATTATCAATACATGCTTAAAGTCGATATTTGCTTGAGTAGAAATATTAAATACTAATGTCTAAAAAAAATATTTTTAACAGGCACGAAAATGACCATATAATTGTCAACATTAACCGAATTTTGGATTTTCACTAGAACGTGTAAACATATTAAGATTTACTATTAATATTTGCCAATAAAGTTGTTCTTTATGAAGGTCGTTCGTATTTAGCATTGGATTTGGGAGTGACCTTTACAGGAGAAAGGCGGAGGGCATTGTGTTAAAGAGAATTTAGGTCTCTGTGTGAATTCTATTGTCCTGAACTAATGTCTGGGTCACGTGGACTATCAACAGCAGCAAAGGTCAGCTCCCGACACTAAAGCTTCCTGCTCTTTCACACAGGCAAACGATTTTTCGAAGATAATTTTTTTTCAAAATTTTCCTACATAACATGCAAATCAGAAGTAAAAACTTTCAGTTAGGTATCTTTGTTTCTGCATTTTAAGAGGAAGAATGGGTTGCAAAAACTTATTAATATACTACCCTTATTTTTACAACTGGTTCATACAATTTTTTTCAACATTACCAAAATTGGTTTCATATATACAAAAAAAAATCTTCACTTTAATTGCTTATTATTCATAAAACGCTAATAGCATAAAAAAATGACTGAAGAAATGATTTTTTTGTGAGTTTCAACGTCTTTATCTCTAAGGCTATTTGATTTACTTTTTCAGACAAGAATTTTTAAGAAAAGCAATTCAAAGTGCCATGCCTTAATTAATTTTGTTCTGAAAAAAACATTTAATGTACAGTTGTCATTAAACAAAAATTAGCAGCTCATTCATTTCGAATAAATGTTTAATTTCAGTTGCTTAAAGAAATTAAAAATATAATGATAATCAATAAAATTATGTACATTAATAATAAAAAAATTGAAAATCAAAAATATAAAGAAATTACATTGAAATATATTTACGTACAATCTACTATTTTTATCCTTAGCTTGGGGCATTTTTTTACATCTTGTTTAATGATATTTCTACTTTTTTCTTCGAAATATGAGTTTTAAATTTGAGTCAGCTGCCATTCAATGTATTCAAAATTCTAAAAATCTTTAGGAAACCTCATTATGCTAATCTTAAATATCCATCTGACTAAAACTAAGTTTGACTATGTTTAAAAAGTTAAAGAAATAATATTAATGTTTATTAATATCCTTGAGCCAGTTTAAAAAAGGACAACAATAAGAACATATATATATATATATATATATATAGGATATGCCTTCATTCTTTTTCAAGTGTCTGATGCAAGCATATTAAAATTATGGCCTATCTAGAGCTCACTACGATTTGTTAAATTATTATTTTATTTGAGCAGTAGTATTCGATATTTGAAATTTTATTTAACTAAAGAAAGTATTCCATCTCAGTTTTCTTGTTCTTCTGTTGGATTACATTATTTTTAATCATATTGTATAATTAAAATCATAGTGATGTTTACAAAGCTTAAAATTGAACAAAAATATTCTTAAACATACTTTCTCAAATTTAAACTGTAGTATTCATATAATTGCTAAAATATTTCTACTTTATGAATTATTTAAATAAATTGACATATTTTTACAATTCATATTCAATACTTGTTTTTCACTTTTTCTAATTGCTATTTCTATTGATTATAATTATTTTTATTGAATTTAAGGTGATAATATTTTCGTAAACTTTAAATTTTGAAATCGACCCGACACAGAAGATTATATATCAAGTATCATGAATAACCAAAATCCATGAAGGAGTTTTCGTAAAACGTTTTAAGATTTGAGGCAATAAAATGGTGAGCACATAATAAAATATCAATGTTTAGTGACGCCAACGGCAATCATGAGAAATATTTGAGAATTATTTTGCAAGACATTCCTCATTTTTTAGAGGCAATACTGTTCAAGGGGTTGGTAACCATGGAAGCAAAAAATATTACCGATGAACCATCTCGGCTCATGGTGTACTTGAAAATAATAAAAAAGAAAAATCTTGTCATATTTTTTTTTTTTTTAATTTTTCTTAAATTAAAAAAAAAACCCTCCTTGAACTTATCGGAATTTTTCTCGCCAAACGAAACAAAATGGTTTTCTAAAGGTCAGTTTAGTATGGAAAAAAGGTCTCCAGATGTTGGCAAGTCATGCGAATCCCAACCACCCACGAAATCAACCCTAAAACTTTGCAGCATAACTGAAAAATAGTGCTTCCTTCCGACTGCTGTCAACTTCTTTTCGTGACAAGTTTCGGTTCACTTGTTTTGGGTTCTTAAAAAAAAACCTCCTCACGATTTGATGCCTTTTTGGTAATGAACTCGGATTGATCTTTTGGTTCGTCTTCTTAACTTTGCCAAAGTAGGATTTCTTTCCTGGTCGAAACATCATGTGCGTGATTCGGAGCAAGATGTGTCGCTGTGTTCGTCAAGAACATATTCAGTTTTTGTGATGGAGTACGTACATTGCTCCCTTTATACGAATAATTGCCCTCGTTTTAGCTTGTAAAATATCTCTAAATTATTTTGGATTCTACTGTTTTATTTTGGACTTTCTCATAAAAAGGTAAGTAGTTGAATTATATTTTTTTCATCACATAAAATCACATAATAATAATATTATTCAAGTCATTTCTAAATTAATTATTTTAAGACTATTATTTGAATCCTTTAATCCTCGGACGATTTTCCCAAATTTGAACAAACCTCACCCTATTGAGCAAATAGAAAAAAACTGATTCACTTTGTAGAAAAACAAGCATATTTTACTTAAAATTCAGGAAGCCTGCAATAACAAACGAAACCCGCACTACAATTAAAAAAAAAAAAAAAAAAGCATAAAACCACAACGAGATTTTTATTCTGGTAATTATATTCTATACCTAGTGTCTTTTGTAACTAGATTAAAATAAAGTGCTTTGTAGCAAATGAAGCATATTCAGTTACATATTTTGTATATTTTTCCTGTTCAGTTTATTTATATGAATTTGCTTTTTAACACAAAAGCAGAATATTTAAACAAAATAAATTAGAAAACTTAGTAGAATTGTGGTAAGGTGTAAGTTTTCCAAATTACTTCCATTGATTTGTGTAAATGTTTGAAGATATGAACAAACATTCTCAGATGATTTTTACGAAAATAATGAGTCTTATAGACAAATGTTTCGAACGCAATTTATAAGAAGCATAAATCAAAATATTCTAACATATTAAAGCTTATAAAACGCAAAACTAGATAATGTATCTAAAATCTCTTTTAGATAGCAATGTTCATTTGTATTTTTTAAAACCTTTCTTAGAACTTTTAATGTTAACATTTATTAAATATTTCAATTTTTACTAAGGAAATTTTTGATATTTTTGTTTTTGCTTTATTTTTTAATTTAATTTTCTTTTTAACGTTTGCGTTTTTGAAATTTATTAATATAGTCTGCATGTTATAAAAATAGTCCATTTAGGCTAAATGTCCTTTCGATGTTTTTTTATACTTCGAGTTACTGAAAAGTTATAAATTACTGCGAAGTACTTATGAGAGTGTTATCTTATAAATAAATGTTTATCAACTCCACACTTTTTTTCAAATTAATCAAATTATGTTCTAAAAGACAATTATTTCTAAATTATTAATGTATGAAATTTTAAAACCAAAGCATTTGAGTTGTTTACACATAGTTTTAATTAGCTTTTCTCATTTCATAATCATGATTAAAGTAATCTATTGGTGTTTCATTAATCAATAAACTGTTGTTTGCTTGATAAATTGATTTTTAGATGCAGTTAATCAGGCTATTATTAATATAGCTTGTCTGTACTTTTGACAAATAATGAGCTGTTGTTTAATATTTTTCTTCATTAAAATTGTTTATTTATTTATTTATTTATTTTGCAATTTCAGTAATTACTTGTAAAAAATTCTATTATTGAGTAATATATTTTAAACTTATTAATCATATGAATGATTGGAGGTTTTAAGAACAAAATGTGAAGATTATGATTTGAAAATTAAAAACAAGACTATGTATAAATTCTCGCTTTCATTATATCATAATTACAAATTAATATCTAAATATTAAAATTTATTCGTAGTATACACGTTTTATTCTTTATTATTCAGCAATAGAACAGACTAATTATCGATCTCAGAATGTAGACGCTTAAAGAATTGCTTCTGTATAAACTTTTAAAAAATATATCAATTCTGAAAAATCCACATTTTGCCAATGGAATGATAGTTCGAAGACTTCATGACTAACAGGGAAGTTTAAATGTCTAATAGGTATTATATGACCAAAATATATTATTCAACTCCTGTTAAAATAACACAAGTTTACATAAGTCTACATAATTAAGTTCATTAAAATGACATTTTAATTTCACATTATTTCACATAATAAAGTCCTTTCAAATACTATTTTAAGTTTACATAAGTCCACATAATTAAATCCCCTTAAATTCAAAGTATTGTCCTTTTTTTATTTCTTAATAATTTCATTAGGCTGAAATTATTTATGTTTTTTTTCCTTCAAAACAATGTTTTTTCAATATAAACATTTTGAAGCATTGTTGTTTTTTTAAGTAACTTATGAATGATAAATTAAGAAAATCGATTAATTTAAATGAATAATGGTTAAATGAACTGAATTTCACTCTCTAATAATATCTCGACGAAATAATAAAGACTTAATAATAAGTATTTTATTCAAAATTAGTAATATTTGAGGTATAATAGTTAATTAAAAATATTTTTTAACTAATAAATTATACGAGTAGTTAAGCGCCATTAAATACTGCTTGTAACTCTTGTAACTCTGCAAACGTATTATGCCTGCAGATGTGTCGTTTTAGTTTTGAAGCAGCGATATAATTGTTCAAGTTTTGTTCATAAGCATGGTCATTAATGTCCAGACTGAGATTTGATATTTTTTATTAATATAATCAACTTCTTTTAACTACCTCTACGATATTTTACGCAATGTTCTTGGAGTATCTGAAATGCATTTCATAATGCATTATCGAAAAAATAAATATAATTGTTAGAATAATCAAAAAACTGAATAGGGTACTTGAGAGAAAATCAGAAGAATCAAATCAAAAGTCGTAGAAGCAATTAAAAAACCGAAAATTAAAAAAGAAAACAAAAAAATCAAAAAAACTGAAAGAATTTTAAAAAATTAAAATAATCGAAAAGAAAACAGCAGAATCAAAGAGAAAATAGAAAAATCGATAAGAAAAAAAAGTTACAGCAAATATCTTAGTTAATTTTTTTATTATTTTTTTTATGCTTATCTAATAATATATCGTGTAAAAATTTGGTATTTTTGAAACTTGTATTCAAATTACATTTTTAAGAAATACGAAGTTCTCTCCTATTCCATTTGCATGTTTAAAAGAGTTTCAAATTTTAAATTAAAGCTATTTTCAGATTTATTCAAGTTGTAATTCAAGCAATTTTCATTTAATATTGCATACAAATGCAAAACAGTTTCAAAGAAAATATATTTCATTTCTGTAAAACACAAAACCACAATTGTGTTCTAATATCTACCAAACTTTAAAAATTTTATGAATGTTACGTTTGAAGAAATATCAAATTTAATGTTGTAGCTTTAAATGATACGACTCTAAACACCTCCTGGAAGACACAAGAAAACAATGCTAGCGCAGTCCTTGCAAGGTGTCCATTATTTCGACATTTTCTATTTTTATATTGGAGAATATTGTCTTTAAAAGAAAAACACAAGAATAGAAAGTAAACATAAAAATAAATAAGGAAATGTGAGATCTTATAAAAAAAATAGACGAATCAATGAAAAATTAAGAAAATCAACAGAAATATAAGAATGAAAAAAAAAAAAAAATTGAAAAATGAAAAAAGGAATGAAAGTAAAAATTTACATCGGGCATCTTTTCAGATTTTGAATTCGAGTTCTCTCTTAGTTTATCATTACAAATTCAATTGCCCAAGCTGTAACTCAAACATCTTACGTTAAAAATTCCATGATGGCGTAAAATCACTTTTTCACAAAAATATATTTCTTCAAACATAACGTCACAATGGTGTTCTAATTCTAATTTTGAAACTACGCGTATATTACATTTCAAGATCATGATATCAAATACTTGAAAAGACATCGAAGTTAATGCTTAAACATTAAATACCACCTTAAGCATAAAATACCACGCCTTAAAGCTCTTTCTGAAGACATCGAAAAAAGAAACAATGCTAACCATGTCCTTGCAAGGTTATTAGATATAATGACCATACGATGTGGGCAGTTTCCATACTTTTTATCAAGAAAGATTGCTTCTTAGAAGAATAAAAAAGAAAAAGCAAAGAATCGAAAATAAAGTAGGGAAAAAATTTAAGAAAATAGACGAACGAATAAGAAAATAGAAGAATCAATAAGAAAGTAAGCGAATGAATAAAAAAATAAAAGAATCAATAAAAAAAAAAAATAAGGGAATAAAGAAGCAAACTGAAAAGTGAAAAAACAAATTGAAGAAAAATAAATAGAAGGATCGAAAAGTAAAAGATTACATCGAGCATCTTTTCAAAATATAAAATCCAGTCCTTTCTCGGCGCATCATTTACAGAATTAATTGAAGCTGTAGCTCATGTATCTTACTCATAGTGACATTCGAGCATCAAACATATTGACGTTAAGTCATTTTTACGAAAATATTAAATTCCTTCAAACATAAAACCACAATTGTGAACAACGAACCACGCACACTATCAGTCAATTCTGAAAATATATGCATGTTACATTTCAAGATTGTGAAATTAAAATACTTGAAGAGGTATCGAATTCAATGCCTAAGCATTAAATGACATGCATTTAAGTACCACCATATCATTCAATACCTAAATACCCCGCCAATAAGCTTTTTCTGAAAACATCAAAAAAGAAAACATTTCTAAACTTGTCCTTGCAAATTTATTATATGTCATGAACCTACGATGTGGATAGTTTCTATTCTTTATTGGGAAAGCTTTTAAGAAAAATCAAAAAAGAAAAACCGAAGAATTGAAAATAAAAAAGCAAAATAATCTAAAAAAAATAGAAGAATCAATCAGAAAATAAACAAATGAATGAGAAAATAGAAGAAACAATAAAAAATATGAGCATATAAAAGCAAATTGAAAAGTGAAAAAAATAAATTAAAGAATAAAAATCTATTGCCAAAACTGTAACTCAAGCATCGCATTCATATTGACATAAAATCATTTTTTGACGTTTTGACGTTTTGACGATATAGTATTTCTTCAAATTGTGCTCCAGTTTCAATCAATTTTAAAATACACGCATATTACATTTCAAGATCATGAAATTAAAAGACTTGAAGACATATAGAATTTAATGCTTAAGCATTAAATACCACGCCTGTAAGCTCTTCCTGAAGACATCGAAGAAGGAAACAATGCTAACCCTGTCCTTGCAAGGTGATTAGGTATCATGACCCTATGATGTGGGCAGTTTCTATTCTTTATTGGGGAAGATTGCTCGTTGTCAAGGTAGAGTGAGTTTGTGAGGATTCTCTTCCGGCATGAGAGCCAACGATTGTGTACAGAATAATTTTTTTTTTATTCTAAAAAATATATAAAAAAATGAATAAGGGGGTGGCTGCCTAACATTTCCTGTCTGAGGAAATTTTTCTATACCGCATATAACTTCCAGATATCTATCTTCAGATTATGGTAAAAGATTAGACTGGTAGGTTTTTTTTTTTTTTTTTTTTTTTTTTTTTAGTAGTAAAGTCGTGAATTACAATATCTGATTTCGTGCCCCAACAGAGGCTACTTTTAAGAAGCGTTTACTTGTAAACTTATCTACATAATATAAGCGTTTTTAATTGTTGCTTAGCAGTTTTCGATGTTGAAATTTGCAATAATTAGAAATTCAATATTTAATTATAAAAACAAACACGTTTGTTAAAATTCATCAGCATCGCATTTTAATTTGTTTTCTTAAAAAATTTAAAACTTAAAAATATTTTAAAACTAAGACATTATTTCCTTTACAAAATTTATCATGTAACTATGAGAAATTAAAAATTATGGAATAAAATTTAATTACATAGACTAGTAAATTGAATTCCCAATAAATGAGTCTATGCCGGGCAATCCTTCTTAATTAAACACCTTTTTACTCTTCGTCCATCTATAGCTGACTTACCATATGACGGCGAGTCAGCTATGGATGGATGCCATATGAGGACATTATGTCATCAGATACAAACTTTTGAAAAGAATAGTGAAACATGGGGCAAATGAAAAAATAGCCAAAAAATGGGGGGAAATAACATGGGACTATGAAAAATTAAAAACACGTTTGATTATTACAAAAATGTGCATTTTTACTTCTTAATAAGGTGCTAGTCGTTTTTTCTTCATTTTACTAATACTAACGAATCAAATTTTATTTGTATCAAAAATAGTTCCATTCAAATTTTAACGTATAGTAAATATTATACTCGTCGGGTACTAAAAGAGCTTACGTTTGACATCCTAATTAGTTCTTGAACAATGAATGAAACAATCAAAAATATTCCTTTTTTAAAAACTTTTCTGTATACCGAAATAACAGTACCTGATGTTATGAAAATGTAATGCTTATCTTCATATTAAAATATTAAGCTATATAAAGTAAAACATAATCTAAAATGTGCATTTAATTTTTGCTAATCAAAATAAGTGTACTGCGTATTGTGCAGAAATGATATGTTCTTTAGAAGGCCCAGTGATACTTCTTTATTTATTTATTTTTAAATTGGAATAAGTGTTTCGAGCAGTGGAATAAAAAAAATTTGGTGCCATGTTTATACTAAACACTAGATGAGATAATATAAAATGCCCATTTTTATATTTCGAAAGTCAAAATTAGTGTACATGGTATTTGTAAAAGTAATGCTTAGCACCTCAATAAGTTTTTGATCAAGACAAGACTAGACAGGCTATATTAGACAATAGAAAAAAAAAATCAATCCAAAAACAACTTTTAAGCTTACCAAGAATTAAAATAAGTACACCGGGACGGGAAAAATATTCTATTTGGGACCATGATAAGTTCTTAAACTAAATAATTGAGAAAATAAAATACCAATTTAATTTTATTTAACACTGGAATAATGGTCCAGGAAACTTAAAAGATTATATTTAGATGTCTGAAAAGTTTTCTATCACTTGTAAAATCAAATCAAGCTATGTTAGAATCCAGACATCTAATTTTCTATTCACAATACACTAATAATTTATATTGCATATATAAATAACAAAAGCCATTCATAATTGAATACTCCCAACCATTTCTCGAATTTAAAAAAAAAAAATCGTGGTCATCATAAATTATACCGATTTTCTCTGAATACATTGCATGATTGAAAACGTGAAAATTAGTCTAGAATCGTGCGATGGAGTGAAAGTTAGTTTATTAGACAAATCGCTGGCTGATCATTAACCAAACATTAACCCTAACTAAAGAAATCGCGCATGCAAAATAACGTGCAATGTTTCTATTGTTTAATTCACGCATTGAGTTTACACGCAAATTCTGTAAATAAAAGGTGTTAGTTATGATACAGGTTTGAGAAATGTATTAATAAAGTTGGTTTTTATAATCATGGACAATAAAGCTTTGAGAAATAACATGGAGAAAAGATTTCTGGTAAAGTTACCGTACTGTGTAATAATGACATTTCTGGTTTTTAAATAAAAAAATAACATAACGCTGATAATAAAAATCAAAATATGCGGTTTTTAAACCATTCATTTGGTGATTTTTTCATTCATATCGCAACAGTTTTCCAAAAATTTCTGGTTTTCAGAATTATATTTCTAACCACCACACATTTAGTAAAAAATACAAAATTGAAAAATGAATTTAACCGGCGAAGTGAGAAACTTTTTATTAGGATAAGAATTTCATCAAAAGCCTTTGGCTTAATGTAAGATATTAATTAGTACAAGTCATTAAGGGATGAAACAAAAATTAAAAACAGCTTGCTAGAACGAATTCTCAGTCATTGCCAAGATTCGAATCCAGTGAAACCTACTCATTAAGTTAACACACTAACCATTGTACCCTCCCATCAGACAATGTAAACGTTTTAAAATCAGATAAAAAAAATTTAGAGAACTCTCAGAATATACTAAGATGACACAATTGAGGATGGATTACATGAGGGTTGACGTGCCTTGAAATCGTTGCTTTTCATGTACTTGTACGCCTAGAGTCAAACCTAGAGTCAATTTGAAAGTTTACTTTTCAGGAAAATTCGAGTATTTTTGACTGACTTTTAATGGCTCTTTCTCATGTTGACTTTCAACTACCTTAGTGAATCAGACACTTACACAGGAGGCTAACCCCTTACCAATTGTAAATGCAGTTATATTTTTAAGTAAACTTTTCTAAATTATTCATTGTCTACATTGCTGGAAAATGTAGTTTTTATTTTGTTTTATTTCGCCATTTCTTTTTATTTAGAAGTTTCATAAATTTTTTGTTCTTTTTTCTTATGATGGTCTCAACTGCCTCAGAGCAGATTCCCAGTTTGCACAGTCCATACAATAGGCTAAAAGTCGCAGAACCATGGCTAAAAACAAAATCCTTCACCAATCACAAAAGGATCGTCAACAGATATCTCTGTTTTACAATAAATTTGTGAATGGACTATTAAGACAATTTAAGTCAGTTCACAATACTGAAGCTACTCACTGATCAGCTACTGACTTTGCAAACGCCACGCAAAGTCGCGAGAACATGGCTAGAAACAAAATCATTTTCCAATCTCAAAGAGATAGTCAACGAATATCTTTATTTTAAATTTAACTTGCGACTTTTAAGGAATTTCTCTTGCCAAATGAGCTTAAAACTGGTTTTAACCAGCCTAGTAGCAAATCAGACACTCACTTTGCACGCGCCACACAAGAGGCTAATAGTCGCGAGACCATGGCTAAAAACAAAACCCTTTACCTATCGACATTCTGGAGAAAACGACTCGTGCCCCCGTAATAACCACGCGTGCCGAAAAGAAAGTATAATTAGCGTTCGACGCACCTGCTATTTTCAACTTGGCATAGCTTGCGGGCCGATGATTTTAATAATGATTACAGCAACGCTCCAGAGATGGCGACCACATTTCTTGCAGATCTTCGCCTTTGGGACTGGTCTGAGAAAAACGGGAATGTGTGTAATTAGTACATCCGTTGTAAGACAAGCAATCAACGAATCGGTTTTTATTGCCCCTTCGAATCATCATTTTTCTTCTGATGTACCTTTTCGAATTTTGTTTTAATTGCCATTTTGACGACAGCATCGAACTGTTGGTACGTAGCTGCGAGGCTGTTACTTCACCATTAGGAACAAGTGTAGATTATATTATGGTCAAATATAACAGCCTTGCGGTTTGTGGGCTGGAATAATATTATACTTGAAGAAATAAATCACAGAAACACATTTCTTACTGTAGTTGGTTAACTTGAAGATAACGTTAAGCGTTGGAACACCTTTTAAAGATGTATTTTTATGATTTATGTGTGTAATGACCTTCGAGTACGAAGACGTTAAAAATACGCCTGTGTTTTATTAATTTAATTCTTATAATTATATCAACTATTTTTGATATTACTTTTAAAATTCTTCTTTTGCCTATAGAGTTAAATTTGACTTTATACAGTTTCGGCTGTCAAGTCGAATGTGACTTAAGTACTACAGAATATTATTTAATTCAATGAATTCAATCTTACATATATTAGAGAATTATGTTTTCAAAAATTGAAATTAGTAAACCTTTCTAAAGTAAAATAACGCACAACCGCGACAGCCCTCTGCGAGCCAGGGGATTTATAATGGTTAAGGCTCCACAATTATGTGACTAACAGCATCACTTTAGCAATGAGTTCGGCACTGCAGCAAATGCCACTTTTTCTTTCCAGGCTAGCTGGTACCTATGTATCTAAAGCTGAGTAGGCTTCAAGCCGCCCACCTCAGAGACTTGAACCTCTGTCTTTCACAATGATCACTTAGCGCCTTAAATCACTGGTCCATTGCAGCTCAATAAACTTTTTTAAGGTCATCCAAATAATATAATATTGCTGGCAAATTACACTCTTATATACCTCTTACCTGAAATTTTACCTCTTTTCAACTCAGGATATTCCAGAAAAAAATTTTAGTTCGACAGACCATTAATAACTTTACCCGTAAACGGTGCATTCAAAGTGTTGAGATATCTGAGTTTTGTGTTATCTAAAGAACAGTAGTTGCTAAGAAACCATGGGCGTGTAGAAGCAAATATTTCATCTTTCTAGTGGCTTTTGGTATTTTTGGAATAAGTCCCAAATTAGGCACATTGCGTCGAACAAAGTGATATTTAACTATAATGCCGCTTTTTTAGAGTGAATTGGTTATTATCGTAAAAAAGTAACTTGTCATACAAATATCGGAAATTATTATCATTTTATCGTTTAACGATAATATCAGCTATGTTCGTACAAATTGGCGAACTTGCCTTCTTGGTCTCTATAACCGATAAGTATCTGATTTTTTAGAGAGAAACATTTGAGTACGTTTTTTGCATATTGTAAACTTTATTCCAAAAAAAGAATTTGACAATTTTGTACGCTTGAACAAAATACTTATAATTATTAGGTTCTACTTTGCTTTGTGAAAAATTATTTGGCTCAGAGATGTGTTTCATAGGGGAAAAAAACGACATCATAATCAAAATATGTCATTATCTCACTTTTAGAAATCATTCAAAGATACTTATCTTTTAAAATGTTATCTAAAGTCTTAAGCTAATGATTGCACTGAACTTTGCAGTGACTGTATGACCAGAAGAGATGGACAATTTTGCTCAAATTTACCGCATCGCTAAGCATGAGATACTTACAAAATAGGTGACATAAGATTTCCTAAATATCAAAAAAAAAAAAAAAAACATTGTTCCAATGCCATTAGTATTTTTTTAGTGTCGTTTATTTTTATTTCGCAAAAATAAGGAAATCCGTTTTTCTAATTAAGTCCAGTTGATATCATTAAAGCAAAATCGCGATATCTTTTTTTTTTCATATCGGAAGTGAAGATGCGCAAAACTGAAAATTTTTTATACATTGTAACTTTGAATCACTGTTGAACATACATTTGGAAATCCTATTAGCCTTCAAGAAAAACTGCCTAAGTAATTTTGCGGAATTTATATTAAATAAAAATACCTAACTGATTTTAAGTACCAATTTTCTCCTTCATACAGGATAGAGAAATTTTACTACTATTGCGTCAAAAATATCTTACTTATTTCTGATCCAAATAACTTGTTTGTTTTGGGTTATAATAGACTAATTTATTTTTGGTAAAAACACTTATTTCACTTTTATAAAAAATACTTTACTAATTTCAATTATAAACATCTTACTATTTCCTTTAAAAAAATATAATTAATGATATATCTACCTGATTAATTTCGTAAAAAATATTCTCCAGTTTTTATTTAAAACAATTTACTATTTTTCAGTAAAAGCATTAGTAAAAACACAGAATTAATGTGCATTTCTAATTTTGGTTTGGTCTAATTACTAACATTCAATACGTAAACCTCTTTATTAACATCGTTGACAGCTCTTGAAAATATTTAAAATTAAAATGATAGTACTTTTAAGATTGGAGGTAGTGTTGAAGGATTATAATGTTTAAATACAGTTGTGCTATGCATTCGACTTGATTGATATTAAAGCTTATATGTTGAACAAGATAATTTTGATAGGTAACCAAGTTGGTCGCCAAGCTAGTCTTTACAAATTATAGAGAGGTCTGTAGATTTATCATCATGTTTTTATTATTTCATATCTTGAATGCAAAGTTTGAAGCTAAGAATAAAAATAAATGTATTTGTAGAATTCCCCTTTTCACCATTCAGTTTTACTCCTCGAATCTCCATTAATCGATTCAAATGTCCCAGTTTTTCAATCGTAACTAATCAATCAAATTTCGTTTTAAAAAAAACACTCAATAAAACGACAATTCTTTTATTTGACTACATCCTGGATACTGAACTTAAGGCAGCATTCCAAGCAAACAAAACACTAACCATTGAACAGCAACGTTGTAAAACATCGACCCGTCTTGACAGATTCCGTAAACACTTCAATAAATCAAAATGCCACAGAAATCGTGAAACTTGAAACCCTTGAGAAAAATCCTTCTCTGCACAGGTTATATAAATAAAAATCTGCATCTTTAACATCAGAGGCGAAAAAAAAAAAGCAGGAAAAGCCATCATAAAACAATGATATGATCTTTGAAGACCAAAGCACGTTCTCGGCTACCAGTTAAATGGTTGGTATCTTTTTTTCTTTGTAGGACGTCATTTTACTTCTTATCTTGATTAATTGCTTTTAGCCACCCAACTCCGAGCCTTCCCCCAACATTTTAAACAATGAAATACAGCCATCCTACGCCATATTAACCGGAAAAAGTCTTTTGTCTTATTCTGATAAAGTACCCACCTTGGCGATGTTGAGATACTTCCAATAATGAATGGTTGGAGAAAGTATAAGCCTACGGAAAGTGACCACCCGGCACATTACCGATATAATGTGCTGATTTTTAACTCCTTAGAGAGTAATGACTGTTAATAATGAGCCTTTCTGCACATTCAAACGTGCCTAGACTGATACTTAATATTTTGAATTCATTTGTTAAGAAACAAATTAATCTTGAGTTTATCCATGCTCTGTGTGTAAATTTTAAGAGTTATGGCTTTTGAGGAAACTGCACTTCAGTATAATACTCTCTGAAGAAATTATTTCAAGAAGTTGAAGAAATTTTCTCAAAACGCAATTAAAATGTTTTAAATTTTTCATACATTGGTCCATAATGACTTACAGGTACACTTATTTAGTGGCATAATCTTCATCCCTAAACCATAGTTTACCACAAAATGACATAATTTTACCATGGAAAGTATGAATTAATGGAGTACTTTTGGCCATCGAACTACAATTTAAACAATGTATACTACTATCCTGCGCTATATTAACCGGAAGGATCCCTCTTGGCTATGTTGAGATACTTCCTATAATGAATGGTTAGAGAAAGTGGAAGTGAGCACCCGGCACGTTACCGATATAATAATTAATGACTGTTAATAATGAGCCTTTCTTTAAATTTCAATACTTCAATATTCATCTTTAATCTTTCGCCTTAATTTGCTGATGAAGAAATTAATCTTCAATTTTTTCATGTTCTATGAGTAATTTTCAAGAGTTAAAACATTTGTCAAAGAACCCTACATTTTCTGAGTAAATCATTTCAAATGGGACAAAATTAAATGCTTTTCCCTTATTTATATAATGGCTTAAAATATACATTCTCTCCATCCAGGCTTAATATAAAACTTTATATCTTTAGATTACAATTCTCTTATAAACTAATTTAGTTAATAACCTTAAACGACATAATCCGCAGGAAATTATTTATGCTTTGCCATTATCATAATAAAATTACGAAGTTTTACCACATTTACCAAATTTTATCACATTATGAAACAATATTTTATTGTTAATTTTACCAAAGTCATTACCAAAGCACTTCGGTAAAAAATACTAAAATTTCCCGTAGAGCCAGAAACATGGTAAATTTTACTATATTTGGATAGTTCTGCACATATTTTTTTTCTCAGTGAAAAAATACAATCTATCTAATCTATCTAAAACATGGTCTGGGAAGGAAAAAAATGCATAATTAAACTCGCATTAAATTAGTTCCATATTAAGATGTAATGTTAAATAGTGCCAAATAACAGTTAAAAGACAAAAATAAACTTATTGTGCATTTATCTTCGAACAAATGATTCCGGCAATGGCTGATTATGAAATATTAACAAGCCTTCAATCAATAAGGCTTTTTTTATTAAATGCTAGAGGCCTAACTTTTAAAAAAGTAGTGAAAATATTTAAACGTGATATGAAATCTTTTTACCTCTGCGCACGGTTTAGATAAACATAAGGTTAATGCCATCAAACCGTAAAATACATTTCTAGAATAAGTACATCAGCACGATTAGAGAAAATATTTTAGATTCGCCAAGCCTTACATTTAAAAATAGTAATTTTTGTTATCAAAGCGTGAGCTGAATTTCAAATTTTTCGACCCACGCGTATCATGCTTGTGGTTGAAGATATTTGTGACACATTGTGATGAACATGATAAGGAATTTGAAAAACACTTGTAAAATGTTGAAAAAAAGAAAATAAATTCAGTTTCTTCTCAAATCCACGTTTAAGAATTTCTTTTTCAAAAATTTATTACTGAAAATTATCTACAGAAGTATGTCTACACTGTCAAGAAATCCGATTCAAATTACGGTTAAAATATACCGGCACTCAAGGTACAGTACTTTCTGCCGAAAAATTAATTTTTGCCAGAACATCTTACGGAACAAAAAATAAGATATACCGTCATTTTTACAGAGATAATTACTGTAAAATTACTGATTAATATTACTGTCAAAATTACGGTATAGTATTTTACGGTAAAATTACTTTTACGGATGATGCACCCAAAGTGTCAGTACTTTATACTGTAATTTGATTTTGATAAATTCCACATTTAGAGATAAAATTCTATTTATCTTTATAATTGTCTCACGCTCTCATATCATTTAATCAGAAAATAATGTTGCGTTATTAAAATTTATGAATGAATTTCCATTTATAGACACATACTATCTCCATTCTTGTTCACCTGTCATCCCCAACAAATATTTCATAAAAATAAACTTTCTGAGACTGATAAAAATCAGTTATGACAATTTGACAAGTATGGCTGAAAACTAAAGCGGACAAATTTGATAACATCGAAAGAGACGTCAAATTATTACAGCATTTGATAATTAATATACTTAATTTGTCTGTTTTGATAAGATACTTAACTGTTTTGATAAGAATAAAAAAATGTATTTAAGTATGATGATAATTTTAAAAAAAAAAGAATTAATAAAAAAATAAAATAAATATTATACTTTCTACGAATGTTTTGGTAGTTAAATGCTATTAGTGTTCTTTCTCTTTATTTCAAAAAGCGATTTTGAATTTCTAATAAAACTAATTAAGGCAATAAGAATCTAAGGTAGTAAAAATATTCAAGACGACTAATTAAAAATGCGTTTTCTTTTATAAGAATTTAAATAGTACATATTACAAACAAAAAGTAGATAATAGAAAGAAAAAAGTACTTTGGTGTCATAGTTTTATTTGAACAAGTCTTCCTGGTACAATTTTTTAAAAAGTAATTTAATCAATAAAGTTTTTTTTTCAAGATCCTTCTACTAATAAATAATATAAAAATAATTAATTGCAATTATTAGGAAAACTTGTTTATAAAATTATTTAGCAAATGGTATTCAAAATTAATAGGCTTATTCTATCAAAGTTACATGAAAATTGGCCTTTCGTTAATCAATAAGATTCAAAAATAAAAAGCTTATTCAATTGCTATTGCCCAAAAATGATAAGCTTACCTTCAGGAATGATGAAAATATCCATATTATTGAAAACTAGCTATCTTTCAAAATTAACTTGTACAACATATAATATTTAAAAGTGACCAAGCCAAATGCACAGCACAACTGTATTTAAATACTCTAATTCTTCAACCCTTATTTTAATCTTAACATTTTAATAAGTTAAATCTTATTTCAAATTATCGATAAATCTTAAAATATTGATTAAGCTTCTTATAGGAATATTTATAATATCAAAATGTAGCATAGTATTCCTATAATATCTAGTTGTCGTCCAGGGGTGTCATAAAAATTAAGACTCTTTGATTTTGAGATCAATCATCAAGGTGGTAATATGGGAAATATTGTGCACCAGCTACTATTACTTCTCGGACTAGTTGATGCATACTATTGTATGATAATGCCATTTTTGGTAAGAAAAAAACTGTACTTCTAGTTAATAAAACCAAAATATACGGTATATAAAATTGGTAGTTTTTCCTAGGTTCACCTGAAATTCAGGTTTTCAAAATTATAGTTCTTATTATTAAACATTTATAGTAAAAATACAAAACTGAAAAATTAATTCATTTTATAAAAGATTGAATGGTTTTTATGTCATACTCAAGTTATCACGATGAAATTACCATATTTTATCACATATCACATAAACCAATTTTGTTGTTAATCGTACCAAAATCATTGCCAAGATGCTACGGAGCATTTTGGTACAGCCTACAGAACAGTTTCAAACCAACAAACAATCTTAACCACCAACTACCGCTTTTTATGTAAAATTGTGCTTAACAAATAATTGTTTTGCCTGTAATTGTTTTTGTTACAAAACTTCATTGACTAAGAGAATAAGATTTTGTGATTTTATTTTTAGTTTTTTTCTTTTTTTTTTCTTAAAAAAAGCAAATAATTGCAACCTATTATTTCTTATAATTTGTGTACTAAAGTGCAGGCGAAAATAAAACTCACTGATATTTTATTTGATGTTGAAACACAAAAAAAAGAGCAGTAAGCATTAAATTAATAATGTCACGGATATTGCGAATTAGGGTTTTTTCATTTTCAGTTTTTTTTTTCTTTGAAACCTAGCGATTATTTCAATTACATTTTTATGAGTTGTACTTAAATGCATTAAAAAAATATAAATACATAATAATATGCGTGTTTCAAAAGATACCCTCCTCATTATTCAAGTTTAAACCAAACATAAGATCAGCAATAATGATAATTACTTAATATTAGATGTTTTCGCTGATGATAAGCAAACATTCCAGTTAAGTTTCTAATTACCTGAAAATGTAATCTTTATCGTAAATATAGAAGCGGAATCAGTTTAATGATTATTTCCGCCGAGGAATTAGATTTCAAGAGAAGAGATTTGGCTATTATTTTAGACAATTTTTGCATGCTCTAATATAATCCTTGCTTTACAATTCAATTTTTATGAGTGCTACTAATATATTTGATTATAACTCTGGCTTGAAAATGATAATAATTATGATATAAAAGTTAGTAAAACTAACAATCAAAACTAAAGTAAAATTTTTTTACCTTTGAGTTTTATTACTTTTTTGTATATCAACTTAATATTCTAAAAATATTTTTGATGGCTGGGAATTTAATGCAGTGTTGATTATATTAAATAATAGAGAAATATTCAATAGTTTGAATTTATTACAAGTTTAAAATATAATTACTCATCGCATTATTCCTATAAACAATACTTATATTGAGCCATTAAACCGTAAAAAATGGATGCTCAAATTTCATGAAACTTTCGAATTTTCGATGAAACCCTTTTCTGATATACCGTGATTCCCGGTACGAGGCCAGCTCGTATAAAGTAATACAACAAATAAAGTAATACTACAAATAGAGTAATACTACAGATAAACTAATACTTTTCTGTCAATATGTTCTGCTTTCTGTTCAAATAAAGTAATACTATTTTAAAGAATTCTTTGAAGTTGATTATGGGGGGGAAAACAGTAAACTTAGTTCTACTAAATATCCTACTCATAAACCCAATTAAAATTATTTTAACCAATTTAGTTAAAAGAGAGATTATATTTATGAATGATTTTATTATGTTTCTTATTTGAACTTTTTTTTGCCTTGATTTTTAAATACATGTTTAAAATATTTCTTTCTTTTTCAGGTAAGATTCTTGGTTCCATTTAACGTTTTCAAGATTCGAAACATTTCAAAGAAAGTAACTTATTGTTCAACTCGAATTTAAACAGCAAATATCAAGGTATTTTTATAGAACATTTTACTTGTGTTTATGAATTTATGTTTTATTTCCAAATAAGTTTTCAAAAAAGGATATATTTTTCATGATTTTATAAAATTACATTCTGGAATAAAAATTATAAAGCAAAAGCAAGTATCCCGTTAGATTGTTAAACTATCCCTGCTGATAATCACTTTCTTAAGCATCTTTATAAAAAACATAATATTACAACTAATGAAAAGGAAATCTCTATTTATTATTTTCTCTATTATAAATAATTAGTATTAATCGAATTAATAAAGTGATAAATCATTTATCTTTTTAACAAAAAGCCAAAAAAGTAATAATAAGGCAAAATTATTATTTAACAAGTCTTCAAACTTTTAAAATAATGTCACAATATCTGAAGTTTAAAGAAAAAATTTTATATTATTTACAAAGAAATTAATTTATAAAAAATTTATTATTACTTGATATGTAATTATTAATTAGTTTGTTTATTTTCTAATCGCTAAGACCATTCAAATTAATCCATAAGTCATTGAAATTTTGCGAAAAAAGTAATAAAGACGCAAAAAAAAAATTTACTTTTTTTATACAATTATTGAAGCTCTTAAAATGTTGTCATAAAAACTGTAGTTTAAAGTTAATAGATTATATTAATTGACCAATAAATTTAATATTCTTTCTGCTCATAATTAATCTTCAAAGTCAATTTAGTTATAATTAAGGAAATTATCATTATTTATTATTAATTATAAATTAAATTTTTTTTTAGGAATAAATCATTGAAATTAATTCATAAACCATAAGTTAGTTTACAAGTCATTGATTTTTAACAAAAAGATAACAAAAAAACCAATTGAATTCTTTAATTATTGAAGTAATGAAATTATTCGAAATCTGTTAAAAAATAATAATTTCAATATTGTTCATTAATTGGTTATTGATATATTTAGTTAATTCATCATTCACTAAAACCATTCAAATTAATTTGTAAATGATTTAATTTCAAAGAATAAAATAATAGATAAGCAAAAATAATAATTTTATTCGTCGAGTTTTCGAAGTTTTTTAAATAACATCATAAGAGCTATAGTTCAAAGTTAATGGATTACATCAATTAATAAATAATTTATTCAAACTGTTCATAATTAATCTTCAAAGTTAATCTATTTATAATCAATAAATTCAGTATTATTAATTGTTAGACATTTTTTTAAATAATACATCGTTTAAATTAATTCATAAACTATTAGTTAGTTCATAAATTTTGGATTTATATTGAAAAACATAAGTTAAAAATCAATTAATTTTATATTAGATTAATTAAAAATCGATAATTAACAATTAATTATATATTATATTAATTAACACTCTAATTATTAAAGTAATTAATTAATTTGAAATAAATGCAGAATTAATTAATTTACCTATCGTTTATTAATTAGTTAATAATTTATTTATTTAATCCATCATTCATTTAAATCATTCCAAATTATTCATTTGTTACAAATTAGTTTATAAGCCATTTGATTTGAGAAATATAACTAATAGATTAAAAACACAAAAAATATTTTGCTAATCAACTTTTCTTCTTAAAATGAAGTTATCGAATCTCTAGTTTAAAGTCAATTTATAAAAAATTAAAAAAAAAGTTAGTACGACTATTTGACAATTCATTCAAGAGCCGCTTCTAGCTCCTGGAGTTGTTCATTACATTTCTCTCGGATACAAAATTACAAAGAGAAAAATCGTGCAACAATTTCAGTTCGGTGGCTGGGCACGTTTAAAATTACAGTATAAGGATACACTATGACATGTTAATCTAAGCGAACAAAAGATAAATGGTGTTCGAAACATCAAAAAACCCTTTGAAACAATTTTTTTCTTCATCTTCATTATTTTGATGAGCAGATCTCAAAGCTATTAATTTAACGAGAATCTTTGATCTCATATATGCCATCTTGCTTTTTTCGTAACATAAGCTTTAGCAATTTTCTGAAGAATTATAATTTTCTTCATACTTAATGTAATATAATTCTGGAATTCAATCACATTTTAATCGAATATTAATATATAATACTTAACTCTAACTCAATTTAGAGTATATAATGTCAACAATATATACTCTAAAAACGATATTGTTTAAAAACCATTATCTAAAGAATTTTTATTTTGCTACTTAATGTAATTTGGGGAATCAATCACATTTTTTCTGAATATCTATGTATATATTTCTCTTACACGGCACCAAAGAAAAGCCTCATTACAACTTCCCGAATGGCAACGTTAGAAAATCGACCAATGATTGCATCTAAAAATGTCACATGCCAAATCTTGCTGAGGTGCAACATATAGCGCTTTTAAAAACGGAAACAATAACCAGAGTGAGCATTATCAGGTTGTTCAATTCAACTGCGGCAAAAATAAAAATAAAGCCAGCCATAGAATTTTTGTTGCCAGCCATAGAATTTTTTGAAAGTTAACTTAGCAACATAAATCAATACCTGAGCGCTTGACGTAACAAATCCTTCAATTCTATAAGTGTTGCCCAAATTAACAATTGCAATTTCAAATTAATATTGAAATGTACAGGTTTAGAATTGTCTACAGTGAAAAGTTTTCGGAACTTCAGTATTCAAAAAAGTATACAAAAGCTAGACGTTAAGAACGTATCCAATGAGCGAGCAAAGAGCATTGGATTGCGAAGCAATCCGAAATGAACTACGAAAGCACTTCCGGAGGTTGGTGAGCGCCAGCGAGCGGGGGGCGAAGCCTCCTAGTTAATTTAGTCCTAGTTAATTCCTTATATTCAATATCGAATATATAAAGTCAACAGTATATACTCAATAAATGGTGTTGTTTTAAACAATTCTAAAGAATTACGATTTTTCTGCTGTTAATAATGCAAAAGAATTTCAGATTTCACTCAAATTTTTAAAGAAGATTAAGATATAATAGCCTATATTAAATACAGAGTACGCAATGTCAACAATGTTTACACTAAAAACATTATTATATTATAAAACTTCAAAAATAACGAATTGGTATAATTTTAAGTATGGAATATAAAACTTTTTTTAAAACCGACATCCATCGATGTTTATCTTTATTTAATAACGTCATTTTATTACTTTTTTAATTTTCGTTATTAGTTTAAAAACTTATTATTAAATTTAATTTGAAGGCTTTATTGTACAGTTATGTCCTTTCTCTTTCTAAAAGCTCTATCATGAATTGAATTGAACTAAAAACTCAAGAAACTATTATAAACAAGATAAATATTACTGTAAAATGTAGTCTCTTCAATGCTACACTATAAAAAATTCAGGATCAAATAATGGTGTAAAGTACCGGCACTTTCTCATCCAGTGTGATCCACTTTACCTTAAAATCCATTTTTATTGTAAAATAAATATTATTGTAAAAATTACGGTATGTCAGATTTTTTTGTTCCATAACATGTTCTGGAAAAAATAGATTTTATATTAAAAATTACCTGCATTCTGCGTGTCTATACTATTTACAATAATTTGATCCGGAATTTTTTTGCACTGTACTTATTTCTGTCGGAAAGTTATGATCTAAAAATAATCTAGATTAATTTATTTTAATGAGTGGCCATAAGTATCGATAAGTTTTCCAACATATATTATCTTTTAAATGGAATGAAAGGGTAGTACAAAAATTCTCGTAGTTGTATGGCAAATAGATTTTTCGGATTAAATCCCTGGTGTCAAAGATATAAACATTAACTCATGCTTTTTCTGTTCTATTTTGCAACGTTTTCTCCAATGGTAAATACTGAATGCACAGTAAAGAATACAGGCAACCTGATTGCCGTACTTTGCACTATAAATTTCTAGGTTTTTTTTTTTTTTTTTCTTTTTAAATTTTCCGCGTTTTAATTATTACTATAAAAATTACTGTATGTCAGATTTTTTTTGTTCTATAACATGATCTAGTAAAAATTGATTAATATTGTCAAAATTGATTAATGTAGTAAATATTTACGGTAAATGGTACCGGCACCCTGAGTTCCGCATTTTTATCGTAATTTGATCCAGAATTTTTAATAGTGGCGTTTATGAAGTCTACTATAAACAACTAAAAAGAAACAGTTTGGTTTCAATACTTAACAGTAGTACCTCCCACAATGTCCTTGATATTTTAAAAATGCGATGCAACTTAGATAATAGCTATGCTTTGTCATTTAGAATGCAAAAAAAACCTAGTCTATACATTAAAGAAGCGTTTCTTTCCCATTAAAATAAAACAGTTGACTGTTTCACAAAATTAAATACAAAATTTAAAAAAATATATACATAACAAGATTTTAAGAGGTTCACAACCCCGACAGTGATGAAAATGTTATTTGTCATTGTACACAAGAGCAAGAAATATCAATTTTAATAAGATAACATCATGTTCCGTTCATAGACCATTAAATACAGTTATTAAAATTTAACAAAAAAATTAATTACCTGCAGCTTAGCCCTTATCTAATTTGTGATCTATCCTTTAACACTAGGACATTATTATTATTTTGAACTGGCCTTGAACTTCTCAAGACAAAGGTAGGCTTGATGGGCTTAGCTTGTTTAATCTATACAATCCAACGTTGATTGAATTTTTGAAAAGATTGACTAGAGACCACCGCCGGTAATTCACTCTACAGTTAAAATAAAAGACAGCTAGAAGTCTGAAAGGGATGTAAAATCTAAATAAAAGAAAAAGTGATCAAATTATTGAAGAGATAGTGAAGAGGCTCTTGATGAGATAGTAGTTTTTTGAAATCAAGGCCGCCTATCCAGATGTCGATGGCTTCTTTGTATAGCTGACAGTTGACTTTAGTTGTGTGCTTTCTTAAATATGCTATCAATTAAAATCCCCTTGTCAAATTAGATTTATTATGCAGGTATTGGAAAAGCTAATCAAAATGCTGCTATAGAAATAAAAGTTTTTTTTTTTTTTTTTTTTAATATCAATTGAGGGCGATGAATCATTTTTTATTTTTCGGCCTATTTTCTACTGGTACAAAACACTTCCAGAAATTATTCGGAAAAAAATGGTTAAATAAAAATTTATTTAATTGTTATTTTACCATGTTCAAGCAAGATAGTCAAATAACCATAAACAAGAACGCATTCAAAGAGTTAACGGTAAGAACAAGTGTATAATAACTGATTTCTCCTAATACTGTTAAACAACCAGAATTGTATCGCACCAACTATGCCCACTTAATGAAGCTATATAGTTCCTTGAAGCTGAATACATATTATAGCCGAGAAGGCTTATCTGTCCATCTCAAGATCTTGGGTTCGAGTCCCAGCGTTGACCCTACGCTATTGCCTCCATTCCCTTTAGCATATGAAAAGTTTTCACATCGCCTTAATGAAATAAAATTGCTGTATTTACCTAATATAAAACAAAATTACAAATCGATTTATACAAAATATACAACTGCTTTTGTAGCGTCTACCATAATTTTAAAATATATATATCACATTTAATGGACTCGCATTTTTTGCTAGCATCCTTTAATATTTTAGATCTCAATTGAATTGGAAAAAAAAAACTGTTGCCAAACATTTAGAGGTTAGTGAAACTTAAATTATCCTCTCGTTTGGGTGGGTAAGTTGCAATATTTTGCTAAAAAAAAACATAAACAGAAAGGTAGAAACCACTATTTTATGATCTTTTTATTACCTCACACCCTCCATTAACACCTGGAAGAGTCAATTGAAAAAAAAAAGGAAATTGAAACTGTCGGGAAAAAAAAGGAAAACCTCAAAATGTAGTCAATCGTTCGTCGACTTTGTCAGCATGACTATCATAGGCGCTGACCGATTTTTATCCATTTCCGACAGCTTAACGTCATCATTAGATGATATCTTTATTACCGAAACGATAGCTTTTTCAGCAATTCCAAAGACAAAATTCAGATTTTTTTTTTTAAGGTCTTTGATGTATGATTCAATGATTGGAATGTTGGCGGGAAAACTATTGGTTTTCTCGCGGAAATGGTGTGAAAGGCCATCGACTTGGCCATAAATTGCTGTTTTAACAAAGAAAATTCCCGAAACTTATGCATTACTTTCGTTTTCGAAAGCGTTGGTTAGAATTTAAAAACGATTTCGATTTTTCACACGAAAGTTTGCTTCAGTCGATTAGTATGTTAGTATGAAATTATGTTATTATCAATGAATTTTTTTCTGGTCAAATTTTCAATAATCTTTTTTCCTAAATTACAATTTTATGATGTTCTTAGACATGCCAATTTTTAAAAAAAAAATGCAATTCGAATTGTAGGTAGAACCATATTAAAATTATGATAATTCAACATAAAACCCTTTAATCACTTATCTGATGCAGTATTTTGTATCAGATAATTGTCGCGCAACATATTACCCAACTTTGCAAAATACATACAACTCAAGTTCAGTACAAATACAATACTCAAAATACATACAACTTAAATACGGAATCAATACGCATTTTGATGATTTGTTAGCTCGTAATAACACTAAAATGTGTGACACTATTACGCCATTTTTTAAAAACTATTTTAACCGTGAAAAGTTAAAACTGTTTAAAAACTATTTTAACTATAAAACTATTTTAACATTTCAAATTGTTAAAATAAAAAGCAAAAATACTATTTTTCAAGTCAAATATATGATTTCATTATCAGCCAAACGCCTGATAAATTTGTGAATATTCAGCAGTTTACTCTATTTAAAAATTATCACATTTCAAAAGATGTATTTTCAAACGATGCATGAAACTTTTCAGAATTCGTTGAAAGTGTACGGCGTTAGAAAAAGTGGATACCGCTTGAAAAACCCATTCAATAGCCACTGCACTAAAAACAGTTAATCTCTATTCTTAAACACTTAAAGTTTCATAACGTAATTCTTTAGTTGCTAGCGATCAATCGCAATATTTTTTTGAAAAAATTAATACGATTAAAATTAATTATTGCTCAGGTGATATGCAAAATCTTACAATTTTGTTAAATGTACCAGGCTTGAGCCGCGATGGCTTAGGGGATAGAGCGGTCGCCTTCCAATAAGGTGAACCGAATTCGAATCCCAGAGGTGGTTCGTTGGTTCTAAATCTGCATCCGGCTAGCACCGACCACAATGAGGACGTGAAATATCCTCAGTGGTAGACGGATTAGAGTCCCCTTGCCGTCAGGCTAACCGTGGGAAGTTCTCGTGGTCTTCCTCTCCATGTCTCCTCCAAATGCGGGTTAGTTCCATCAAAAAAGTCCTCCACGAAGGCAAAATTTCTCCAAATACTTCATCCAGAAGTTAACTTGTCTTCTGGATGGGGTTCAAAATTACAAGGCTACATAGTTGATCATTAGTAGTCGCAAATCCCAAAAAAATTAGGTCTGCTTTTCAACGACGATTATAAAATATAAAATAAAAATGTACCAGACGTAAAAAAAGTTAACCATCGTAGTAAACCGGAGGTAGCCATTACACAATTCACTGTTAATTTCATTACTTGAATGCTTGAAATGACATAATGTGATTGGTCAGAATTCTAGACTTAGCTTGTTGATTACAAACTACCACGAGCAGTCACGACTAAAAGTATGTCTGACATAAAATTGATTCAGTAGCAATTAAAAAATATTTACAAACACTACTATACAATCAGATTACCGGTAGAAGCCAGTTTTTTCAACGATTCGTGATGAGAGTTCCAACGTGAGGGATTTTAAACATGAAAATACTCGGGTTTCTTTTAGTTGTCAGCTATCAATTACAATATGTTGGCAACCCAAATTTCGTTTTTAAGCTAATAAAAAAGCAAGCTGTAAATTATATACATGTGACTGATAGTTGTCAAAATTCGTAGAATTAGATTTTGGAAAAGACTGCCCTAATTTTGGCTGACAAAATTTTCTTTATTAGCTACGTTTTTGAAAATGCTACGTTTAGTAAGTTACGAAAACAAAACTGAATATGGCACTCGATTTCTATTTCTCTGTTTCTTATTTTATAATAAGTAACTCAACTTTAACAACTTATATCATTACAATACTATGTAATTTTCTGAAATGTTTAGTTTAAATTAACAAACAGATTTAAAATACTAGATCAATGAGAAAATAAAAACGCTCTTAGTTATATTGGTTTTAGTTTTCTACCTATTTTAACTAATAATTTCAATACCCCCTATAATTATAATATATCAATTCAATATCTTTGTTGTTCCATAATTGCACTCTAATTTGTTTTAACAAAGTTATATGTCTGTTTCACATTTTGCTAAAAGACGCACATGAATTATTTATTTAGCTTATTTCTATATTCTAAGTTCATCTTCGATAATTTTTTTTAAAATAAATATTCTATAACTAATAATCATTAATTCTTTTCGAATAAATGAAACTGTATTTCAATGTTACCATTAAATTTAAGGTATACGCAATTTATATATCTTATTCATCTAAAAGCATAATTTGAGTAATATTATTCTTACTCCAAAGCACATATTACTCGTTTTCAATAAATCACAAACAAGACAAAAAAAAACTTATCCAAGTACTCATTACCAAAGGGTAAGATGTTCGTGAATAACCCAGTAGGTGGTCTGATCATTTATTATTGACCGATATCCAAATTTAAGACCCCCCCAAAAAAAACAAGGATTCGTGTTTGAACATGCAGTTGCTCGACCCGAAAAGTTATGGATGCCTTGGAACGAATTCAATAGTGCGTGCGCTAAATAATCGATTTTACGCGCCATTTAATTCGTGTATTCTGGTCGGAGTTTATTTCTCGGTAATCTGGAAGCCTATTTCTCACCTTTTGTTTGTTCAGATATCTGTCCAATGACCTAAAATTAAGCAGCTAAAAACGACAACTTTAGATTACACTTGCTTCTGCAAATTAAAAAAGAATGTATATTTAATCGTATTTAACGACTGGTTTTTGGAACATTGTAATACAATTATAATAGAATACATAAATTTAGCCTTACTTCAATGACGACTTAAGAACAGAATATTACATTTGCTTCTTTAATCTAAAAATCTATTTTAATTGTAAATAATAGCTCGCTTAAACTATGAACATTTGTATTAATCTGCAAGTTTTCTTCTTCTTTTTTATTTTTTTGTTTTAACTATATGATTAATGATTCGAAAATTAAATTCTTAAACACGGCAACTTCCAAGTTTCTCTTACTTCTGGAATTATAATGCGGGTGTTTTTATTGTCTTTAATGACTGGTTTTTGAAACTTTGTAATACAGTTACAATAGAGTATGTAAATTTAGTCTTAATTTAATGACGACATAAAAATAATGTATTACATCAGCTTCTTTAATGTAAAAAATACGTATAGTTTAAATTTTAATTAATAGCTCGCTTAATTTATGAAAATTCTTGGTAATAGGGAAACTTATTTCTTACCTTTTGTTTGTTTGTTTTAACCATATGTTTAATGACCTAAAATTTGATATTCTAAAACGACAATTTTGTATTTCTCTTACTTTTGAAGTTAAAAAAATTTATTTTTAATTGCATTTTTACGTCTGGTTTTTGGATCTTTATGATTCAAGAAAGAGAAAGAATATAAATTTAGTCTTAATTTAATGACGTCTTTAGGAAAATTTTTTTGGTTCTTTTGGTTCTTTAATTAAAATTACATTTGGTTCTTTAATCTAAAGCAGATATCTGTTTAAATTATTAACAATACTTCATTTAATTGTAAATAATACTTTACTTAAACTGCAATAATTCTTAATAATTTAGGAGATTATTTTTCACTTTTTGTTAGTTCAGCAACTATCTAATGACCTAAACTTAAAATGTTCAAAGCGGCAATTTAAAATTAAGATAATTTGTTGTATTATCAATTAATCTAAGATATTAACTTAAATTATAGTGTATTTTAATTGTGTTTCATGATTTTTTAGAACTTTTTGAAGCTATTGTGATAGAGTGTATAGATTTGACTTTGATTTAATGACAATTTCAGGCTAAAATAATGGTTCATTTCCTTCTGCAAGAGCTGAAAAATTTTATGTTCTTATAATAAGCCGCATATATTTAGCTTCATTTTAATAACAGCTTTGGATTGGAATAGTTAACTGCTTATTTCATTCTTTATAATATTACGCATCATTGATACATGGGGAACAATTATGTACAATAAAATGCTTGTGCAATAAAAAAAAAGGTTTGCTGACACTTACTTTCGAAATTTATTATTGTATTTCTTGATAGTAATTGTGTTAATTAACTACTGGATTTTAGATACTTTATGATACTCTTGTATTAGGTTTCATGTATCTAACTCTGATCACTTTAGATTAAGATAGTGTGTTACATTTACTTTTGAAATTAAAAAAAAGTATCTTTTAAATTGTATTTATGACCCTTTTTCGCAAAATTATGATATTATTATGATAGTGTATAAATATAGCCATAATTAAATTTACTTTATTTTACTTTATGATAATGTATTCGCTATTTTAATGTAAAAATATCTTCTTTTTTTTATAAATAATAACTGCTTTGAAGCACTTTATGAGGCTCTTGAAATATATTATTTATTTAGTTTTATATCAGCTGCATTACTGAGATCGGAATAGCTCACTAACTTTGACACCTGAAACTTATAATTATTTTGGATTTGGACTTTCTACTATTGGAATTTCGTTATTGTTTATACTCTTATTTTGGGTCACATTTAAATTGTTCAAACCAATAACTTTAGATTAAGATTCTCTACATTATTTTTTTTTCAGTTAAATATAATAGAAAATAACCCTTTTTTGGTTTAATGCCACAATTTATTATTTGTGTAAAATTCGAATTAAATATTGATTTTAATGTATTCACAATGAAAATATCTGAATTATCCATAGTTTGATCTTAAAAATATTTCTATATTAGAACACTTTATTTTATTTTAAAGATATTAATTTTTATTAAATTATTATTAAATTTATTAAATTTTGCGTCTGCTGCCGTGAGCAGCAAACTAAATTTTTTTGAGTTGATGACTACAACTTCATAGCCTCTAATTTTGAACCCAATCCAGAAGACAAGGAAACTCCTGGATCAAGTATTGGGAGGAATTTGCCTTCATAGAGGACTTTGTGATAAACCAAAAAAGTCCTCCACATTTGCGTCACACAAATAGGAAAATCACGGCAACCTCCCATGGTTAGCTTGACGGTAAGGAGAATCTAGCTCATGATCCGTCTACTACTAAGAATATTTTAACGTGAACACAGTGGTCTGTGCAAACCGGATGCGAAATTCGTATCGACCAGCCATTGTTGGGATTCAAACCCTGTTCACCTTATTTTAAGGCGAACGCTCTATCCCCTGAGCAAATATTACATTCAAGCATAAAGACTTTAATTTTAATTTTAGAATGGAGATTCGGAATTTTAGTAAATACTCCCCATCAAGGACAAAATTGGACGTGAAAATAGCATAATTTCATAATTTATTAGTTGATGGCATGTCGGCAAAAAAAAAATCACATAATCACGCATCATCTGTTGTCACCTGTATTCTTGACATTTGTTTGACGGAATTCGTTCAAGGTTGAGGTCAACTTTTTTTCTTTTTGACATAACGTGAGATGCAAAAGGTCCTAACTATTTGAAGACCTTGTAATTCAAATAAAATTGTCATATTTAATGAGAATAAAATAAGACGAAATTGTTGTTTATTGAAGGCCATCATGGCTCTACGTTCTATTAAAACACTATTAATTTTAAAAGTTAATATTAGTTATACTTTTACCAAACGAAGTTTCGGTCCCACCATTTTGGTACCACAAAAGGTCCTATCCTTGTCATTTCTGTTTTTCTTTTTATATAGTGAAATATAAAACATTTTACCAAATATCTATTTTATTAGTCAAATAACCTACTTATTTGGCTAAATTTATATTTTTAAGTTTTGTATTTTTTACAAAATGTGGGGTAATAATAACTATATTTTTGAAAACCAGAATTTCCAGTATCATAATGAGCAGAAAAATTACCATGATTAACATGACTTAACATAACATATGGAATTTAAACCAGAAATGTCATTAACTTATTGTACGGTAATTTTAACAGAATTTTTTGTCCTTGCGCAATTAATGTTTAATTATAACAGTTACTATTTATTACACTATAATAATAGTTAGCAGCACCTGCTAGCTGTTTGAGTCGTACTTACTAATGTAAATGTAAATAATTTCAAAGTGATATTAAAGAAATTTTATGATAAATGAAAATAAAAAAAATACGTCATTGCTTTGCTAATTGAAGGCCATTATGGGAATCTGTGTTTCTTTTGTTTTTTGTTGAATATTTAATTATAATTGTTTTGAAGTTCCACCTAAGTTTGTTGTTTGTTTTATTTTGAAAACTCAACAAAGTGTGTTTATCTTTGTTATTATTTCTTTTTTAAGAAAGAGCTATTGTTTATAAACAAATTGATGTTTTAAAATTTAATTATAATTTGGCATTAAAATAATATTTATCTACACCGTCATTTCACGACGCATCACTTGATTCAAGAAAACTAATTCAGTTTTTAATTATTTCGTTTTTATATTCATAATAAAAGCAACTTTTTTTAATTTAAATTTCTCATTTTTTTAATTGTTTACCATATTTTTTGAAGATATATCAAACTAAACTATTATATATCGTTTAGATTCTCAATTTTAGTTTATATACAACTCAAGTTTTAGGCAAAAAGGTTAAATTTTACATAACATCTAAAGCATATTTTGTTTACATAATTTAGGTGGATAAATATCAGAAATTAAAATAAAAATCAATATTGTGACTTCCACTATCTATTAATCGTTTTAAAACTGTCTAATTGGAAATGGAAGCCATATCTTTTTGATATTTCATGAGAAGGATTTGAAAATGTAATTTTAAAAAAACGTACAAATTTTTAGGGAATTAATTTTGAGCAAAATCCAAACCCTTTAATGAAAAAAGTAAAAATAATTATGAAAAGTTTATATATACGAGATTTAAAAGACAATATTTTTACACTATTCATTATTTTCTCGAGATAAAAGATGCTAAAAAATTGTTTTGAGAAATAATTAAGGTTTTATTTGAAATACAAAGTGAATTTTAGTTTATTTATGATCATAATAAAAGAAAGAGGAAAAATATTGTAATAAAGAAAGCAAATTTCAAACTTTTTCAAAATCCGTCAAAATCTTAATAGATTATGTAGTTTTATTTTCTCTTTTTTTTTTTTTTTTTAGATCTATTAACAAACAGCTTATAGAATCCAATAAAATTTTTGTATTTTGCAAAAGTTTAAAAACAACAATTTTTCATTTTTCGTCTTGTACATTTTTTCTTCTTGCTCTCTGATACTTAGCCTCATCTTCTAATGTGTGCTAATTGTTCGACTTTTCTTACTTGAGTATAACTACGTGTTCCAATAACCATTGCAACTTAATTTCCTTAAAATGAGCTATCGATTCTGCAGAACTCGAAACACAAGGACTGAGACAATTTTATATATTAATAACCATTCCAATACAACTTCACCTCAAATGATCCATTGATTCTACAGAATCGCAAACGTAAGAAGTGATACAACTCTATATACTAACGATTCCAACTTAATTTCTTTTAAAATGAGCCATCGATTCTGAAGAATAACATACGTAAAGACTAGTACAACTCTATATACTAATAACCATTTACTTAATTTCATTTAAAATAAGCTATCAATTCTGAAGAGTGCCATACGTAAGAACTAGTATCAATTTACATACTGACAACCATTCTAACTTAGTTTCTCCTAAAATCAGCCATTGATTCTGAAGAATGCCAAATATAAGGACTAGTTCAATACTAATATCCATTCCAACTTAATTTCTCTTAAAATGAGCTATCGATTCTGAAGAATTCCAAACGTAAGGACAGGTTCAGCTCTGTATACTAATAACCATTCCAACTTGATTTGTCTTAAAATGAGCCATCGATTATGAAGAATGCCAAATATAAGGACTAGTTCAATACTAATAACCATTCCAACTTAATTTCTCTTAAAATGAGCTATCGATTCTGAAGAATTCCAAACGTAAGGACAGGTTCAGCTCTGTATACTAATAACCATTCCAACTTAATTTGTCTTAAAATGAGCCATCGATTATGAAGAATGCCAAATATAAGGACTAGTTCAATACTAATATCCATTCCAACTTAATTTCTCTTAAAATGAGCTATCGATTCTGAAGAATTCCAAACGTAAGGACAGGTTCAGCTCTGTATACTAATAACCATTCCAACTTAATTTGTCTTAAAATGAGCCATCGATTCTGAAGAATGCCAAATATAAGGACTAGTTCAATACTAATATCCATTTCAACTTAATTTCTCTTAAAATGAGCTATCGATTCTGAAGAATTCCAAACGTAAGGACTGGTTCAGCTCCGTATACTAGCAGCCATTCCAACTTAAATTCTCTTAAAATACGCCATCGATTCTGAAGAATTCCAAACGTAAGGACAGGTTCAGCTCTGTATACTAATAACCATTCCAACTTAATTTCTCTTAAAATGAGCCATCGATTCTGAAGAATGCCAAACGTAAGGATTGGTATCTCACGATTTATCCTCTTAATGATCTGAAACTCACTTTCTACTTCTGCTTTAAAGAACGTAGTGGCTATCCACAGTTTAAAACTGAAAAGTAATGACTTTCTGCCTACAGGTGAAATTGTTTTTTACTATGGCACAAGGCGTTGAATATCCTGGAAAATCCTCACCCACAAAAGACATCCCTTTGCAATAAGAAAAAAACGTTCCACAACAATGGTGCTTCCATAGTCCAATGCCCGTAAAAGCAATTTTGTAACTCTTCAATTATACTTTCTTTCTACGTATTTGGGGATAGTGCGTCGCTAAAAATTATTTTTCTCGGGGCTTAAAGATGGGTCACTAACTCTTTGATTATCGCCAAAAAAGAAAGTTTTTCGTTGGGGAATTTTTCTTTGACTGCCCCTAATTTTAAAAACCTTTTTGTTGAAATTCTGAGGTGTCAATTAGAAGAACTGTCATTCTTTCTGATATCTTTCTCCGCGTGCACAAAGGATGAATTGTTATTTTGAATGGAAATGAAGAAAAAACCGGGGAATATTTTGTTGAAGAGCTAAATTAGATGTCACGAAAAGGCTCGGATTTGAAAGTGAATTGGGGGCTAGGCAAAAGACGTGTTTTCCAAATAATAAGTATCCATCTACAAAAAAAAAACGCCATTCAATTGCCTTTAGATATTGATTTATCATTTTCTTATTCCAGATGTTAGTTTAAGTTGATTATAGTTTTAATTTAAATGCCAAATTACTTAATGATATTTCATTTTAAAATAATCGTAATAATCAAAATCTTTATTAATTTTTAAAAACTATTGTTATGCAATCAATCATGTGTAAAGATTTTGAAAAAAAGATGATAAATTTATTTTCAAAAAAAAAATTTCTTCATCTTTTGTTCTTAACGCAAGTATTTCTCTTTTAAAAAGTTTAAAAATAAAATACGATGTTTAATTTAATATATATATATATATATATATATATATATATATATATATATATATATATATATATATATATATATATATATATATATATATATATATATATATATGATGATTAAAAGCTTTTTGATTTTTCTCAGAATTATTATTATATCATATTGATAAAACTTGTTGAAATAGAAACTCATATCAGATTCAAGTCACTTTTTCTTTAATTTTTTTAGCAGTAAAACATTCGATCATTTTCAAAACTCTGTTTTTATGTACTTTTATTTGTATTTTCTTTATTTATGCATTCTATTATATTCTGTATTCAAAATGCAATGTTTCAAAGAAAATTTTTAACTTTTTAATCTAAACAAAAATTATTCTTTTCAAATGCAATGTAAAGGTTATCTTCATGTGAGATTGCGTGCAGTTTCAAAAAGCGCATCACGAAATAAAAGAAACTATGTGGCTATCATCGTTACCATAGCAACTCCAATAATGATAATCGATGTTGTGTTCTTTACATTCATAAAATTTCTCTTATAATATCTAGTTTATTTCCATAAACTTTATTTAGATATTTATTATATTTATTTATGCAGTTGATTTTCAAGTAAATTTTAAACGTATTTAATTTTATAAATATATTAAATTAGAAAAAATGTCTAATATATTACTGGCTGAACTTTTTATTCATTAAATTACTATGACTTTAAAGATTGATAATGATAATAGTAACTTGTTCACTCTTAAGATTTGTCTCTGATTTTTGTTTGATAATTTATATTTTTTATTAGTTCAAAACAACGCCCAAACGCTTTGAATTCGTTATTAATATTGATGACACTTTTTTTTCTTTGTATTTTTAAGCATTATTATTAATTAGATATATAGAGTATTTGTTTGAATTTTAGGAAATTGTTGACCATTTATTTCAAACTTTAATGAAAGTAAGAACTTTATCGCACTACCTTATATAATTCGAAATGAATGAAAGCAATTTCAAGAAGGAAAACATTATTTAACTTAATAATAGCACATATTTTTTTTATAACTTAATAATAGATCTTATTGATATTTTTTTTTCTTTTTGAAAACTTTTTTTTTGTTGTATTTTTAATATTATTTATATGGATTTTTTAAGTCACATCAAAATCCTAATGGAGATAACTGATTAAATATTATTTATAATTTTTTGTACAAATCCAATAGCTGATCAATCTCCATCTGCTTAACCACTTTCTTTGTTTTTATTTATTTATTTATTTATTCGTAATCATAAAACTGTCGATGTATTTGTTGTAAATTTAGTACGTTTCTAATTTAGTAGTTTAAAAACATTATTTGTAACAGTAAAAAGTGTCTTGGCTAGTTTTGTCAAGAAAAATAAAAATATATTTAAAAAAAAAAAACATTCTGAAGTAGAATCAAAGATTTAATTCCATGCTATGCGTAATAACTTTCTGAAAAGAATTTACTGAATAAGAATAAAAATAAATATCTTATATGTTTAAAAACTTATTAAACCTTTTTTAAATGCCACCAATTTGGAGGGATGTGGCGTTCAAAATAATGAATATTCGTCAGTTTTTGCACACTTTGATGAAACCCTAAATATTTATTTAATGGAGTCATCTTTGAAATATTGGGAAAAAAAATACTAAACAAATTTCTGTATATGTTTTTTTCAGTATTTTCTTTATTCTAAAATTTTCCACTTCTTTCTGTAGGAGTATAGAGGGTACTGGAATAGCAATAATATGATCGAATTCAATATCGACACAACTTTTTTTTAGTTATGAATAACTATTACAAATTCTCAGCAATTATTAAAATAGCATATTATTTATTAACAACATTATTTCATGAGAAGAAATAACCTTTATAGAGCGGCATTAAAAATTTTACAAACTTAATATAGTTTGTAGAAGTTTCCCTGTTTACTAACAAAGCTCGCCATTTTGAAATACTTTTACGGATAAACACGGAAAAAAGAGTATAACTTTAAAAAGAAATTAATTTATCATACAACTTCTTAGTTTTCATACTCTTGATGTTATTAAAATTAATTAAACATATTTTAATTTATTTATATTACCCTAAACAAATGAATATTGTTTCGTACAAAAGCAACTGTCACAATTAAAAAATTCATTTGTAGCAACGTAAAAAAACTGGTATGTATATTTGTATTTTTATTCGATAAACATATCAACGTCAATAAAGTACCACATTGATTCATTTACAAGATAATTGCGAAATTACTATTGTAAGGTGTAAGGATTGTCAAATTATATTTAATATTTGCATTATATATTAATATTTGCTTATCGAAAAAATTTTGTAATATTAAATTAAAAATTATTAACATCTTGTTTCTTACAGCTCAAAGTTTTTAGTATGTTCTTACGCTTAAATTGAATGCCAATTATTATCCTTTTTAAATAAAACTAAACTTTTCAAACCTGGTAACAAATTTCTTTTAATTCTAACAAAATGCACAATTATGAAATCTGTTGATTACTAAGCACGCAGAAGCTTCAGAAAAAAGCAATGTGGACAAACTGTAAATATTGTATTGTCCTTGTCTATTCGGCAAAAAATATACTTATACCGGCATTAAAATGAAAGTTAAATTTATTTTGAAGTTCGAAAAATTAAAATTAAAATGTGTAGTTCAAGCTCTTTAACAAATTGGTAATATTTAAAATGAAATGCCTATTTCATTTATTTAAATTAATATCAAAATTTATAAACAATTTTCTTTTATTCCAATAAAGTTCAAAATTATGAAATTCATTGATTCATAAGCACACGGAAGTTCCATAAAAAGCATTGTGGGCAAAATGAAAATACTGAATTTTTCTTGCACTAAGACAAAAATAAATATACTAATACCGAAATTAAAATAAAAGTTAAATTTGTTTTAAACTTAGAAACATTAAAATAAAATTTATTAGCTTAGAGTTCAAGTTCCTTAATAAGTTGTTAATACTTAAATTGAAAATTTTATTCATTTTAAACTGAAATCAAACTTTATATATAATTTTCTTTTATTCCACTAAAGTTCAAAATTATGAAATCCGTTGATTCATAAGCACGCGGAAGCTCCAGAAAAAGCATTGTGGGCAAAAGTGTAAATACTGTCACGTTCTTGTCCTATGACAGAAAAGTATGCTAATACCGGAAATGAGAATAAAAATGCACCTATCCCCAATTCGATTCCATTTCCAAAAAAGAAAAGGATTCCGACATTAAATCCACATTTAAACCTTTTTCCTTGTTTTTGAGAAAGAGGCCACACGAGCTGCATCAGTTGATCTTATAACATTAGCATTCGAGGCAAAAACAGTTCATTTATTATTATTCACGAATTCAGAATTCAATCGGAACCGTACTCGTTTCTATTATAGAAGAGACATCTGACTAATTTTTGGAAAATAAATTGTTAACTCTTTATTTATTTATTTTTTTTTTTTGTATTTATTCAATTAATTGACTGTGTTCAAAGCTATTTTGCTTTTCGAGACTTTATTTAACAGTTAATTAATTTCCGCGGCATAAACTGTTAACTATATTTTTGTCTTTATTTAGTAATTTATTAAATTGAAAATATTTTTTTTTTAAATGAAGCTATTTTGGCTCTCATTTTTTCTTATAAAATGGATTTGATTAAACATCTGAATAATTTTGGGAAGTGAACTACGTTAAATAAAAATATATTAACACCACGTTAAATAAATATAAAAATCTTTTAAAAATCAAATTTTAGTTGTCTTAAATTTAAAAATAAAAAGTAAATGTTTTATTAATGAATTTTTTTTTAAATAAAGCTATTTTGGCTCTCATTTTTTCTTATAAAATGGATTTGATTAAACATCTGGATAATTTTGGGAAGTGAACTACGTTAAATAAAAATATATTAACACCACGTTAAATAAATAAAAAAATCTTTTAAAAATCAAATTTTAGTTGTCTTAAATTTAAAAATAAAAACTAATTGTTTTATTAATGAAATTAGTTTTCTGTTTTTCGAAGAATAGGAACTAAAATATTATATTATAAATTTATTATAATAAAATATCATGTCATAAATTTATTACATATGATATATTACGAATATAGTGTTGTTTTTATAAATTTATAATAATTCCAAAATGTCTAAGTATATTCAAAAAAATATATTGTAATATATTTTTTCAAATATTTTCTATCCTTGATGAAATAAACTGCAAATCTAATAACATCTTTACTTAGAAAATAGAAAGGTCAATATCCTGAATTAATTAACAAACTAAATTTCTTTATCGTTTATAGACTTATGAAAAACTTTATGAAATAATAAAGAAGCCTCAAATTTCAATTAAAATGGTTTTTTAGTGTTAATTACTTATGTTTTTTATCACAAATAAATTACATTACGTTTAGTTTGAATTCAGATATTAAACAATAATATAAGTTTTTAAATCGTCTTTTTCCCATGAGAATTCTTTTCCAAATCGTCGAACATATTAACACTAAGTTAAATAAAGCATACTAAAGACAATATCTTTTGTTTACTCCAACTCCTATTATCTTAAATCCAAAAATAAAAAATTATTGTTTATAGATGAAACTAGTTTCCTGTATTTTGATGAATATGAACTTTCTATTAAGGTTCCATAATCAAAATATTTACAGTAAACAATTATCCGATTAACAAAGTTATTGCTTCTTCCTATTCTTTCGTAATAAGACAATAACATTATTAGAATAATATTTAATAACTTTTTCTTATGTTTTGTTTTAACAAAACGTCTTCGAAATAGGGCACAGAAGCAATTGAAGAGCTAATTTTTCTTTAAGCAGAGATAAAGAAAAAGTAAAAGAGCAATAAAATAGATTCCTTATTGGTTTAATAAACAGTACGCTATTGTTTGTTAGATTTTTGTGTGGAACATTTGCATGAAAAGACTGTTTATAAATGTTGGTAAATGAGTTTTTTGGACTCATTCTAAAAATAAGTATTCGAAGTTCTGGAATTAGATTGGATTTGTTTGATTTCTGATCGATTTCTGTGCTAAATTTCTGTTATGGTTTATTATGCATCGAATCTTTTAATCCAATAATAGTGTTCGGGATAAATAAGCTTTCGGACACCTTTTTTTTTTTATTTCGGATGGATTAACTTTTAAGACGCCTCTTCAAAAAGACTTCCACGTCATTTATTTAAAGTTATAAAAGATGGAGAAGGCTAAAAAAACATGATAAAAATGCAAATAATGCCACTTAAACATTCCTACTTTAAGTTCCATTTTAAAAAACATTCAATCTCCAAATATAGAATAAAAGAAGGAAACACTGAGATGCAGAAGTACGTTACAAACAAGTTGCAACAAGAAATGAAATTGTTTGACTAATACGACATACGAAACAAGCCTGAACAAGGCAATCAAACAAAATAAGGGTATATAAAAGAAAGGTGTAGTAATAAGATGAATCCAGGCGTTGCAGAATGTAAAATTTAAAAAAATATAGAGAGATTTTCCAACATTTTAAGTATTTTTTCCAATTTAAGAATTGAAAGAAATTAGTTAATTGATTTTATATTTCATTATTTTCCTTTAATTATATGTTACATAAAGTAATCCTTTCTTCATTTCGAGTTCTAAAATGAGGAAATAAGTTTCGCGAAATTATTTTATAAGAAAAAGAAGTATTAATAACAATTTAAGCTTTAAAAACAGGCGTTTTACTGCTTTTATCTAATATTTTTATTTAATAATAATAACTGAAATAAATATTGCAGGTGTTTTTTTGGCGTAACATTTTTTCTATGTGTTCTGAATAATAAAAACAATATTTTGTGTCTCCAACTTTTCTTTCTTGTCAGTCACAATAATATAGTCATCAATGAAGAGAGCCTTTAATTTAGATCTGCAATATTATCTTTCTTGTTTGTTATACTTCTTTTCATATTTTCATCTTGTATGACACAGACTTTCAGAAATTACATAATTATATTGAGCAAACGCGATACTTACTTATTTTTAGTGATAATATCCATAATCTAGTAAAAAAAATTTCATTTAACCAAAAATAAAACAAATATGCTGAAATAAAGCTGCATCGATGTAGACAGTCATATTTGCAAAAATCCCAATTATCATGCTCATGTATGCATAATCATCCATGCAAATGATATATGTAACAACTTCATTTGAGCTTTTTTGGTATTGATGCGAAGATTATGTAAATAATATGTTTAAGAGGTCATTAAGCTATCTCATAAACCACTACCAAAAAACCACCTGCTTAGGCAGTAAAAGTTGTAGTTAGTGGATTTAAGAAAAGAATAAATTAATTTTACTGCTTATTGCTATTTTATACTTTAGTGCTGTTTAAATCAGGTAAGTTAAATAAGCTCCATGAAAACTAATTTTTTCCAACCGCTTAGTTACCTTTGTTTTGCGAATAATATTCAAAATATTAATTTTAAAAAAACTCAGTGCTCATTTCAAATTTACGTATTTTATGTTCAGAAAAAATAATTTTATGTAAATATAAACTTTCGCAAATTGAAATAAATTATGATTATCAGAAATCGCATTCGATCAGTCTTAATATGCTATTAAATACTGAGAAAAAAAAAAGGAAGGCCCAATAGTTTGGTCAGGAGAGCGCTCCAAACTTTGGCCCCATTAATGTTAATATTACTTTTGGCGTATTTCGCTATATCTTGAAAGCTTTCTAGGCGAATAGAAAAACATTTTCTCACAAGTATAAAATTCGTTTTTACAATTTAAAATATTTTCGATCATTATTAAATAAAATAATAAAAAATATTTACTAATAGCTAATTTTAGCATGGAAATATCTTTTGATAAACGAATGTTATAATTGTGTACAAAAATACTTCAATTCCTCTGAAAAGTTTTTGAGATATAGCGAAATACGCAAAAAGTAACATTATCATTAAGGGGTCCATTGGGACCCTATTTCCCAGATTCCCGAATCCGTCAAAAAAGAGGAATGTTTATACAAAGAAAGTACGTTTTTGTACCTGATTTCGCAACTTCAAATATCGTCTACACTTATTAACTAGCATTTTGGAGTTCACCCCTCGAACCATTAAGATTTGGTCCTAGAACGTTAAGATCCGATCATCAGATCAAAAGTTATTGAGGATGGTTTTTTTTCTTTTAGCGCACTGTACAATGTGGATCTAATTGATTACATACACAGTATGGGACCAAGTTTGAATTATTATAGTACAAATTAATCCTCATTAAACATACTAAACCCTAACATTTAATTTGAACGGGAATAATAGTTATGTTTAACGCAATGGTAAGGTTGCTACAGATTTGCAAGGTATTATGGTCATAAGTTCTCATATTATTGTACACCACAAAACCGATTTTTCTTTTACTGTTCTAATTTTTATGTACAACCCAGAAGAAGTATGTAAGAAATGTCTCTATTTTTTAAATTTTTATGTAAAATGATAAAACTTTTCAAAAAATATTCATAAAATTCCTTTTTTGTGAATAGCAATGAACTAATTCCCAATAACCTATAAGAAATTCCATTGCGATTTTCCATTCTCTTTTCTCTCAAACCTACATAATTATTTCATTATCAAGTCTAAAACTATTTGATAAATCATTTAAATGCCTTTTGGGCATGCATGTAAATATTCGTGTGGTAACAAGAAAAAGTTATTAGCCTGGAAGAATGCCTCGCGTTGCCGGAAAGTCTCGTGACTCGGTGCCTCAGTTGTTTTCAAAAAACAAGACATCGTACAAGGATTAAGGATGAAATAAAGTGCCTCAAGACAGAGCGCATTTAGTGACAGGTCAAACTAGCTAAGTTTTTTCAGTTGCTTTTTTCAGTTCAGTTTTTTCAGTTTGTTTACTCATATAGTGAAATGTTTACAGTTGTTTTTCTTTATCTCGTGTATTAAACTGTCTGATCTAATTAAATTCGATAACTGAAGGTTATTGAGAGCGATGTAAAAAACCACTCCTTTTTATAGAACTTGTGTAATATGACGATCAATCATTTTGTTAAGAGTTAGTTCTAGCGGTAAACAAAAACGTACTATGTAAAGAAGAATTAAAAATTATTTTAACATTACAGTTAATTTTTAATTTTGTTTGTAAGATTTAATTGTTAAAGAATTTTTTGCCAATTCAATTTATTTTACTCTAAACAAACAAATGTGTCATAAATTTAACAAATGCGTAATAATAAATATGGATCTTAATAATAATTATATTTTGCCGTAATTCTTTTTGTATATTAGTTCATTTTTCATTGTTAACTAACTAGTAATGAACATTTTTAAATCCTCATGTGTATAATTCTAGAAATGTATCTGTAATATTTGTGCATACACAAAAATATGATTCATAATAATTTGGGGGAGGGGGAATAAATTCTCGTTTCAAAAAACAAAAACAAAAAATTGACGAAAAACAAATTTTACTAAAAATTATTTTAAAATACTTTTTGCAATAATTCATTCATAAACATAACTTATAGTAGAAAGTATTTTTTTTCAAAAGGATATCCTTATTTTTTGCATAAAATTCCAATCTTTTTTCACTGTGTTCATTAAGATATGTATCTAAAAAGAAAACAATGCAAAATAAGTTAAAACTTTTTCATATAAAATTTTGATACTGTAATTTAACTCTTTCAAGAGAAGTGGTTTTCAACACAAACCACATATTTTGTGGTAATGTAAAAATTAATTTAAATAAATTGTTCTACTGGAGCCAAACTAAAATAGGTTTGACAATTCTGGTGTTATATTTTACTTGCTCCTCAAAAGTTAAATGAATAAATTAAGTTGTAAAAATAAAAATAATTAATCGAAAATGAAATAAAAAATTATTTTCAGTTTATTCGCCAATTAGTTTTAGGTAAATAATATTAAGCATAATTCACTTTGTTCTGATTTCTTTTAGTTTTAACTCGTTAGGAGCGTTTCCGTTAGTTTATAGAACTTCTATAATGAATTTGTACATCTCTTTTATTATTAGAATTGTAGACTGGGACTGAAATAAAAACAAATGATACACTTATTTTGTGGTAATAATGTAAAAATTCATTTCATATCGTTGTTCTGAGCGAAACTAAAGTAATTATGACAATTCTGGTGTTTTATTCACTACCCTTCAAAGAGTTTAATGAATTATTTTAGTTGGAAAATTTTTTAAAAAAACTGTGTATTCGCTATATAATTTTAGTCAAAATGTTACACACTATGTTCTAAACTCTTATTTTTAATTCACTCTATTTTTCGGTTAGTTTATAGAACTGCTATACTAAATTTGCACATCTGTTATATTATTAGAATTGTATACATGAAAACAAATGTATACATTCATAATTATTTTACAAACGAAACAATGCTTACAATTTGTCTTCTTAGAAATTATCAAGATACACTCTTACTCATAATACTGTTGAATAAGATGAAGTATGATGAATGGCAGTTAGACTAAAATGGTAGTAAGTTATTTCGTCTAACATAGTAGTAAGCTATTTATCATCATGAAAAAAAATGGCGCGTGAGTTTACGGTAACACCATTTCTGTTCTTTAATTGTTGAAACATGCGCTTGCCACACGATCTACTTTTTTAATTATCCGCTTTCGAAGAATTCTTCGTACACTTCTCAGAATTTGTCACGCTGTACCATTAAATAGTTCTATGATACCACTGTCTGACAACTTCAAAAATATACATTCTAATAACTAACAATTTTATCACTCTCAAACGTGCTAATCAAGAATAAATTTCAATGTGGTTGCATATTCCTAAATAATTTCTTCTCTTTAAAGTCATTAGCCATACCATAACATAGCATCTAAGCAAAACAAGAAAGTGAAGCCAAGCACGTTTTGGCGCTTATAATTATTCGCCATTACGCCATCTAACCCACTAACATTCAGGAATTCTCTCCAATTTTTTTCTAATCCATGGCGTACCATCACGCCATAGTCTTTTACTATTGTTAGAATGGCTAAGGGGCCTGTGAAAGGTCATCGGTCCATAAGGTCAGTGGTAGTAAATCATATCGGGGTTTCTTCAACCCTTTGCCAACCTCAAAGTGGTTAAAATCAACAAAAAGGTAATTTTTTACTCAATACGATAAGTATACGATGATTTAGGTAATTGTTTTCTCTTTCTTTCCTACTGTGCAGTAGGAATTTTTTCGGGGAAACTCTTTATCATGCCTAAACGTTTCAGGTAACATATAATTAAATTTTTTCGTCACTAAATGGCGATGAATTAAGATTGTTATCATGAACGATCTGTAATCGATTGTTATATGACGATTATGATCATACAAATAGCTTTTATTTTTTCATTGGATTCATTTTTTCGTCATACATAATTTTTTGAATGAGGGATAAGCATTGTAAATGTAAGCAGCTGCTACGTTCTTCTTTTTTTTTTTTTTTTTCTTTAATAAAAGGTATTATATCGATTTTTTTAATTCTTTATTTTCAACCCCCAAGCGATTTTGACAACAAAGGCAACATAATCGAAATTACCTATAATGTATTCAAGCAATTCAGTGGCAAAAGAATTTGTGTATGAAACCTTTTTTTTCATCTCCTCTTTTATATATATATATATATTTTTTTATTTAATGCACAGAATTTGAGTACCAATTTTTGTGCTCTGAAATCAACCAGCTCTTTTCTTTTTTATTAGTCTTATTTTTTTATAATTTTTAGTTCTTTGAATCATTTTTCATCAATCAGCATTTATATCTTCAGTAAAAATTAGTTTAAATAAGTATTCACACTTGAGCCAGCCTATAAACAATTGAATTAGAATAATTTTTAAGCAAAAATGTGTCTTGATATCACTTTTTCGTTAAAAAATAATACTTTAAATTTTTAAAACAATTCGAGTGATTAAGCAAGCAATCTTTTAATTGTTTAAGCAAACGATTATTTAATTCTTTAAGTAATTGATTATTTAATTGTTAAAGCAGAACATTATTTAATTATTTAACTTCAATCTGTTTTACTTTTTGATCACCAAAGTAATTTTTTTTTATATTTTCTATGAAAAAAGAATTTTTGAATTAGATTTTAAATTTAAAACATATTACAAACTATTATGATATAATAAAGAGTGTATCGAAAATTTCTTGGCGTTGCTAGATTTATAGTATAATATTCTAAAACTATAAATTATTTCAGTTGTTAAAGATGCAGAATTTTTCACCACAGCTGTTTAATTTTCAATTTTTTAAAATTTTGTTAATGCAGTATATACATTTTGATAGCATATTATTCTTCAACGATATTTAGTAAACAGTGCGTATGTTAAAACAATGTCAAAATTCAAATACTTATATATTTCATGATAAACATACTAGATTAAGACATTTTCTAAGATACTTATGTTGCCTAAAACTTGATGCGAAATTTTTTATTTTCTTTCGGTGATATATTTTTTGAGATTATAAGACTAATTCTTTGATTTTCATTATAAGATTAATTCATTTCAACTTAAATATTATAAATTATTTTGAAATATATTATCGAGAAATAAATAATTCAACAAAAGTTCAGTATGTGTTTAAAAGAATTTAATCTAAATATTTAATGTAATTTTTTAAAAAACATCACACACCTTAATATCACAAAACATCACATAATTATTTGAAAACAAAAAGTTTTAATATTCTTCTAGCTTTTTAATACACAATGGAAAAACGTTCTTAAATGTAGTTTTTTCATAAACTCTGCATAATGCAATACCAACAACTAAAAACAATAAAAAATTGATAAATAAATAAAAAAAACAGTACTTTTCAGTTAATTTTACTTTTTGTAGTCTTCGTGAGTTTTAAACTATTAATTTGATAAATTAGAAATATCTTAAGATTATAAAACAAACAATTATTCTAAAAATTATTCTTTTTTGTTTTATAACACATTACATTAAATCCCTTTTATATTTCAAATCAAGTGACAAAATGAAGAAAAATCCTCGTCTATCTTCTGCATCAAAGTATATCACCCAAAATTTCTTATTACCATCACGTTTAAGATTTAAACGATATTTATCACTGTGGTCAAGAATATATTACAAGTTCCTACACCTTTCAATATTACATAAACTCTGTTATTATTCCTCTTCCCTAATCACAGGCTGCACGCAACATACAAGACAAAAAAAAATATACGTGATACAATTCTTACAATTTTATTAATATGCATAACAAATGTAAGAAGAAAGGAACAAGTTATTGAACTGCAATTGACAATTGAAGATAGTTTTTACGGCATCGAACCAATCGAAATTAGCTATCACATTGCGAATCGGAAAACGCATTATAGAAGAACAATTTGAAAACGGAAATGTGTTGAGAAGAATTAATCATAGCTATGTATTGAAATACTTAAAAGAAGAACATGTTAAATAACTTTTATAAAGGGGACAAATTTCTAAATTGAAAAATGAAAATAAAAATAAAAAATCTTTAGTTTTTTTTTTTTTTTTTTTTTTTTAGAAAAAAAAAAAAAAAGTTTTTTGTTTATAATTTTATATTTTTGTGTATTATGTAGCTGAAATATATTCTATATCCACAATGGCTCAGAAGATAGAGTGTTCGCCTCCTAATGAGGTTCGAATTCCAACAATGGCTGACTGATATGAATTCTGCTCCCGGCTGTGATTTTCCGATCCAGAGGTCTTTAACGACTATCTCCTTTGTTTGGCTTCTTTTTTTTTTTTTTTAAATTAAAAACCTTGATTCTTAAAATTTTTTTAGTTCAGGTAACAAATTTAAAAAAAATAAAAGGTTGTATTATTATTGGGACCAACTACTGATCGAAAAAAACCTCCGAAAAATAAAGCGAGTCGTTAAAAACTATTGGATTGTAAATTTTCCGCCCGGCTCGCACTGACCACAGAGATAACATAAAACATCCTCAGTGGTAGAGGGATCATGGATTAGAATCCCCTTGCCATCAGGCTAACCGTGAGATACAGGTAATTTTCCTCTTCATGTAACACAAATGGTCAATTCTCTTAAAAAGTCCTCCATGAAGGCTAGCTTGTCCCAATGCTTGGTTTTTGGAGTTCCCTTGCCTTCTGGGTTGGGCTCGAAAGTACAAAGCTACGGAGTTGAACATTGATAATCGTAAACTCAGAATCGGGTCGGCTCTTCAATGTCGGCTGTGAAATAAAATAAAAATATTTCTAATCGCTGATTTTAAAAATCTACCTCGATCACTCATAGGCGTCGTTGGGGGGGGGGGATAAATGCCCCTCAATAATTAAAAATTTGCAAAAAAACTTAAAAGTCCCCATCAGCATTTCAGACAAATTAAGAAAATTTTTATGAATCCTCATCGATTTAATTGATCGAAGTTAAAATTCAGAAAGAGATAAAAAATAATCAATCTTTCTGCAAATATTTAAAAGTTATATGTTTTAGTCTTTGTGTAAAAAATTTAAAGAACTATTGTGACCATGCATTTTAATTTCGTCCCTCTCAAAAAACTGGAACCTTAAAAACTGGAAAAACTGCTTTCCTTATAAATTATTTTTTCTAGAAATAAAGCAGTAAGTACAAATGAAACAACTTTCCCAGCTTAATTCTAAATATTTTATTCAACTTATCTGTAATTATTATATGGTCAAAAAGAGAATACCTGTTAAATATATCGTAAAATTTATTATCGATTCCTTAAGAATTTTTCATTGTAATTGCGATTTCAGTTTTATAAAAATAATTTTTTAATACGTAAATCAAAACACATATCTGCTTTAATTCTATCAAAGCAATTTAACAACATTATGAGATTTAATAAAACACTTAATTAAATAGGGAAAAAATCCAATTCGATTCACAATTTTCCTTTGAAATTTGTATAAAAGAAATTTTCCTTCATTTCACATAAAGTATGAAGTAAGCATTAACTAAGACAGTGTTTCCCAAAGTGTGGTACGCGTACCCCCAGGGGTACGGGAACAGTTTAGCAGGGGTACGCGTTCTTATGCGAAATATTCCGCAACAAGCGAAAATTTCAAAAAATTTTATTTAAAAACAAAGAGACCATGAAAGTTTACGATTACGTATTTATTGGCTGTGTTTTGCAGAGCTAACAGTTAATAATTAGTGGTGTCAACAGCGAAACTTTTGTGCAATTTTTTTATAGTAAAGGTTTGTAATAAATTCTACTTATTTTGGTTATTTTTATAAAATATAATTTTTATCCCTAACATAGAATATGGATCGCTGGTTAGTACTTATTAACAAAACTTTGTGCCAAAAAAGAAAAATAAAGATATTTTTAAAAAAAATACATTCATTTTTTTATTAGTGGTACACAGCGTTACGAAAAATTTAGAAAGGGTACACATAAGTCATAAGTTTGGGAAACAATGAACTAAGGGAAGTGTGATAAACTGTATGAAGTCTTTATTGTAGAGGAAATCGAAATTATGAATAAATGATTTGTAAATAAAATCAAAAAAATTTTACCATATTAATGTTTTACTCGTTAAAAAAATAAATTTATGAATATATTTTGAACTAGTTATAATTATAATTACAAATCAATACAAATAAAGTTATCTGAAATACGGAAATAATTTCACGTCTCTTCCACGTCATTTTTTTTTTTTAAATAATATTCACAATTTTTTTCATTTTGAGTTATTGAGACTAAAATAACATGCAAATAACATACACAATAACACACATTTATGTTATATTTTTTAAAAAGAAAAATGTTTTAAATTAAAAATCAAATCACAATATTTGACAAAAAAAGATGCATAAAACTGAGTTCACTTAATAGTATATCCATCAAAATCATTCTCATTTATTATATAATTATAATAACAATGTTATGCATGTGATAAGATTAAAAACAAATAAACCTTTGATTAATTGGTATTTTGTTAGTTAAAATAAAATACTTTTGGAATTTAAATCAGTTAGTCTCACTGATACGGAACATTCTAATTTCATTAATAATTTTGAAGTTTTATTGTTTCAAAAATAAGATTTAACTAATTATAATATTATTTCAGCATTTTTATTACATTAGCAGTAAAGCTGAAGCAATTGTTATATTATCTTATATCCTTAATTACAGACATAATTAAAAATTGAATAAAATATTTTCCATCCAATGACCGTAATAAAAAATAAATATGGTTTTTTTTTTAATCATTATAACTGGTTGATCTCTCAACCATAACTTATTCTGAATAGATTAATAATAAGAAAAAAACCTTAAAAAGTTATTTTCTGCTTGAATTTCCGTAATATTTTTATTAATTTTATTTATTTTCCACCTTTTTTTTTTTTTTTTTTGAACTCAAAATGTACGTTTTAGTTAATTTTTGGCATAAAAATAAATAATATTTATTACCTTCCCTTCAACAGCTCCACACATAATAGCGAATAAATTCAAAGATTAGGGATTATTGACGCTAATCCTTTAATTGATACGCCATTCATCTTAAACTAATTATTAGTGTAATTAAAGAACCATTACAATCAATCAACAGAGTTCAGAATTTTTCCCAGCCTTTGAAAATAATTATTTATTGCTTTTATTAACCAATTATCTATGTAGTAGGAGTGTAATAAAAATTATGCAACGACAATAATTACACTCTAATTTTTAGAAGCAAAAAAAAAAAGTTAGAAAGGCTTAATTTTTCACTTAAGATAAATATTGAAACGATTTGTACACAGTTTTACAAATGTAAATTAAATTTTTTTATTTCGTAGCTTCGGATGAAAAATGTCCTTATTAATGATGGATACTCTAGATTTTAGGGGAATTACAACCACAACCAATTAATTAGTCAGACATGGGACTAACTGTCCCATTGTAACCATTAACTGTCTAACTGTAACCATTTAGAAACAAATCATTTTAAACTTCAATCTTGTTTATTATTTCATTTAATAATCTATGTGCATAAACATATTTTATGATTTTAAAGATTTCTTTTTATGAAACTTCAAGAATAAAACTTAATTTAAAATATCAAAAAATAAAAAATGCCACGGTCAAATTAACTATAAAAGAGGAAACGCTGTTTTGTTTGTAAATTAGAAAAAAATAAAAGTGCCTGAAGCAGCCGATATGACAAACACCTTAGTGATGTTTAAAATAAAATTCCAGAAATTCAAATTTCTTATTTAAAGACTTTTATAGAAGAGATTTTTATTCATTTAATACTACGTAACTTAAAATCGTGGCAGAATAAACTAATGATTTTATGCCTGCAGTTGATTAAAGTGTTTTTAAAATATCACTGTGCTTTTTTTCACTAAGACCTACAAATTTACAATAATTAAAATTGAGTAGAAAATAATGAAAAAAAATACATTTTAAAAATTGTGTACAGTACACATTTGTAACGTAAAATTGTAGGGAATCAATTTTTTCGAGGATCAATGCTGTTACTCATAACCGTTATAAGGGAGTAAACAAAAACCCTATAAATTCACCGTTAAGACAAAATGACACTGCACTACTTTTATTAGACTCTTTTAACTTCGTGCGTATCGAATGAATGCCTAATGCGCTAAGTGACACATCTAGGGTGTTATTCAAAATAATCGGGTACTTTCGTGCGCTTGAAATTTGCACTCACGTGAACATCTATCTCTATATTGTGGGATCCGGTAGCGTGATGTAAATCACACCTTTTTACAAGACGATCGTGATGAAACTTGACCATCACACACATACCAATTGATACAAAACTTCACGAAAGAATGACATTCAAATATTAATTCCAACCTCTCTCCTGAATCTAGAAATTATCAGAGAGGGAAAACTACATTTACCCTTTCCTACCACTAGAGAAGCCTGCACCATGTCACGAGCAAAATATCATGACCAAGCAATAAGACAATAGTCACAATTACAGTTATCACGTTGCAAATGTTATTTTCTTCATCCGTTAGAGGAGGGGCCATCATTATTCTTGGTGGAACTCTACTTCCATCAGTTTTGGGGGTGCATGTCGATTGACCAAACCTTCAGAAAACGCCAACGTACACGGGAACAATGATATTGTTCGATGATTACCAATCGTAAAGGCTCAGAAGTTCTTTGCAATGCATTCTGGGAGGTAATTTCGATCTGATAAGTGTAATCGTATAAGAATTTATGCAGCAAGGCAGGTTGCCGGATTTTTTTTTGGGGTGGTAAAGTCATTTATTACAGGCATAAACTATAATTCAAACCAGTAGTCAGGAATAATCACGATCAGAGAAAAAGTTTTAAGATTGTATCGCTGAAGGAAGGTTTGTTTTGTAAATTATACTTCTGAAATCATCTCTGCTGTGTAAATATACTTTTTCACTAAAAAAATAAACATTCAAACTGATAACCGTTAATTTTAAAGGTCATAGCTCTTAGATTTATCGAAGATCTAAATAAAATTGTTTGATATATTGCTTGTGAGCTCTCTTATATTATTATTAATTTAACTAAAACTCTGATTATCCGTACGATAGGGGATTCAAATCTAGCATAAGATTAAAGTCTTGCTAGTTAAAGCTTACTTTTTGTAAGGTCTTATAATGCTACATAACTACAAGATAATTTGAAGTTGATATTTTGATCTTGTTTCTTATCTATTTATGTTTATATAATATCAATTAATTTTGTTACTGAACAAAAATTTAGCTAGATAATTTTAACTCAATATTCAGTTTTATATATTTATGCGTTAATGTTCGTGAAAGTATTATTTAATACACAATCTAAAGAATCGGTCTTACCACTTTTTTTTTTCTTTCCTTTTTTTAAAAAAAAAGTATTTTAAAAACTGTCTTATGAATTTATAACTCAATGTTCGTATGCTTGGCCTTATCGGTCTTAACTATTTATGATTCTACGTTCGAAGCAACTTTATTTAACAAGGGTTTCTTTAAAGAACCTCACTCAAAGTTCGGCCTCACCTATTTAAAATTTTATGTTCGTAATTTTCTTTTAAACAAAGATTTATCTAAGAAATTTAATTCAATATTGGGTCTTACCTGTTTAATGATTTCATGTTTGTAACAGTTCTTATTTAACAAAGATTTACCTGAAGAATTTAAAGCATTATCGACTCTTATCAAACTATGATTATATTTTCGTAATTTTTTTGATTAAACTAATATTTATTTTCTGAACCTAAGTCATTATTCAGTTTTATCTATTAATGATTTTATATTCGTTAAAATTTTTACTAAACGAAGGTTTAAAAATTTAAACTAAAATACTAAACTCAATGCTCCTGGTATTCTTTTTATCTAGCATAGAACTATTTAAATAATCATTAATCTATCTTGTCTGTTTATATTTTTATATTATCTAATATTTTTATTGGACAAAAATTCAGCTGAAGAATTGAACTTATCACAGCCAAAAACCTCATTACGTGACCAATGACATCCAACAACTTGAACAACAAAAGATCAAATAGGAAATCATGCTTCTTAGTTGTTCCTATTGATACATTGAACTCATTCACAAATTCAACCAATAATAATAATACCTTCAAAACATTCTGAATCAGTCGGCATTTCTGTGTTAAGAAGGCATTATCTCAAAATATCGCGTGCATCTTTCTTTCTATTCTAACATTTCTACAGCGTTATTTCCTCTACTGAAGCACAAGTTCTTAATGAAGGTGTCATCAAATCACATTCCTCTTCTGCGAGATTCTCTCTAATTATAAAGTATTTGACGCCTGCTGGTACTTATCATCATTAGTTAGATAGAAACTCAGTTGATAGAGATGGCTAGCTGTAGAAGAAAATGGCCGCACAGTTTATTGATGATGATAAGCACAGCAATCGCGAGGAATGTTGATTTTGGTGATAACAGTATCTATGCCATAGTTCATTTTTAAAAAAAAATATTGACATGAGGATTAATTTTTACAAATGTTTTCTTAAGAGTTTAAGTTCTTTGCAGAAGCAGAAAGATGAATGAATGAAATTAATGTGGCTGCTACTAGAAATACTATAATTAAATGATGTTAATTATTCCTTTTTATAAGTCCGATCTGTTACTCATACTTTTCAAATTGGAATCTGCTTCGTGATACTTTGTCATCTGATTATTAAGGGAAACCAAAGCGAATAGTTTATGATACACATTGTCACATTTGTGCAGATTAGTTATCATTAGGATACTATGAATGATATTTATGCTTGGTTTTTCTGCATAAAAGAACATGATTAGAAAATAGTTAAAAAATAATTTGTTCTGCATCTTATTACGATAAATGTCTTTATAGATTGTCATCAAGAACTTAGTTCAAGTTTCTTGTTTACAACTTATTAAATCAGCTTAAGTCTTATGGAATAATCACGCTTTGTTTAAAAAAATAAACTATAAAACGTTTTTCTTCTCAAATCATATGATGAGATATACTATAGTAGAATTTTATTTAGAATCTTATAAGTCTTTTTCCCCTAATGATAAACATCCTAAATACGGTGTTATTTAGAAAAATAATATAATGACTTTTATTGATATTAGGATTAATTTTCACAAAAATTTTCTAAAAGCGTTTTAAGTTTTTTGTAGAAGAAGAACGATGAATCAATAAAAATAATGTGACTGGTGCGTGAAATATTATAATTAATGATGTTAATTATTATTATTTATTTATTTAATTTAATTATTTTTAATTTCTATACCTTGTTGATATTTTTCAAACTGAAAGCTGATTAGTGATACCTGATCATTTGATTATCAAGAGAGAAATTGATAATAGACTTGGTCACTTTTGCACACATTAGTTATCATTAAGATACTGTATATTGGATTTGTATGACATATTTTTTCGTCAAAAAACACGTTTGAAAATAGTTAAAATCAAAAAAAAGAAAAAATCTGAACCTCATTATGAATTAACTTAATATAAAGATTTGGAAGGAGTTATAATTAGTTTAAGGCGGAGAAAATTATCCATACTGTATGGTAATGACATTTCCGGCAAAAAAAAGGTAATTTTGGTTAATAAAACCAAAATAAGCGGTAAAACCATTCATATTGTAATTTTTCTGTTTACATAGCAACTGTTCACCGGAAATTATGGTTTTCAAAATTATAATTCTTATTACCACACATTTAGTAAAAAATACAAAACTGAAAAGTAAATATAATTGAATAATTGATTTTCATGCCATATTGTAAGGTATCATGATAAAATTAGCACATTTTACCACATTTACCAAATTTGGTCACACATTAAAAAACCGTATTTTATTGTTAATTTTACTAAAATCATAACCAAAGCTCTTCGTTAAAAAATACAGAGCCTTTTGGTGTTCCCATAGACAAAAACACGATAAATTTCACCATATTCTGTTAGTTTTGACCATACAATTTTTTATTGGTAAAGGTTTTCATCGGGTTTTTTTTTTTTAAATGATTTGAAATAATGCTTTTTGCGAATAATATGCTTTTTTGATAACTGTTACAAGCTAGTAACATTTATTTATGACTTTCTTGATAAGCTTTGATCATTTTCAGTCAGCTCCCTCTATGCTATTAAGAAAATGGCGCAAAAAAGAATCAGAGTCTTGTAAAAAGTAAAAGCCTTTGTGATAGGCAATTTTCCCGTTTTGCAGTCCAAATCTAACACTCTGCGTTCCTATTATTGGTTAGAAATATACTAAAAATTCTAAATTAATTTCATAATTAAATGTATACAAACCATACAATAAATATTGAAGTATGCATGCATCAGATTCTAACTTTTCTTGAGTTTATCTTCGTAATTTTTTCATTAAAACGTAAGTTTAATTTTAATTTTGTTATTTTTCATTTATAAAAAATGTTTCCTTTATAATTTTATTTCCAAAAACATAAATATCTGTAATAATCTTAGAGCTAACATAAAATCATTGAGAAAAAAATTTAACGATTTATATATATATATATATATATATATATATATAGATTAGGAAGGAACTATTCTTAATTCATGCATTGTAGCAACCCTATTATGCGAAAATAATACTAAAGTAATATAAACTTCATTTTACAGTATCTCATTTATCAATTTCAACTTTTAGTTTTTACCAAAAGCTTTAACAAACTAGTGCGTTATATAAATCCACATTTTCGCTTTGTAATTCTTGACCAAAGAGCAATAATGATTGATCCTTAAAGAAGTGTCTTTAATTAAAGCCAGGCTTCCTTATAAAACATTTTTTTATTATTTTGTTGGGGGAAAAATCTATAAATTAAGCTTTAGTAATATGTGTTTTAAATACTTATTGTGATAAATATTAAACTTTCAACATTGGAGCTAAGTAAATATATTTATCAACATGCTATTAAAAAAAAATTTACCTTCAAACTAATTTCTTTCTTTTTTCATTAACTTATTGTTTCATATCATAAACCTGGTTAAAAGTTTAAAAATTTATGCAAAAATAAAATTGCATTAAAAAAATATAGCCAAAAACAATATCAGAGATCTGGTGAAACGTGAAATATTTAGGACAAAAATAAAATTACATTTTTGTTCCAGTGATAGTGTAATTTATGCTAGAAAATCTGCATCTGTTTCAAAGAAAGTGATGAAAAAGTTGTTGAACTTTAAAAAACATTAATATTTATCAGCATGGATTGAACATTACGAGTATATCTATTATACGCTTGAAAAAGACATTTATATCGATATGAAAGAAAATAATTCGCAATCAGCAAACTATGTTAGTTTACAAATTCTGATGACGATTAAGATTTCGACCGTAATAACTCTAAATCGATATAGCGAATAGATGAAAGTAATCCTCTTGGTGGCCCAACAGCATAATTTTTGACACGTCTTCTGAATATTGATACTATGATGTGTTGATGACTTGGAATTCGATCCCATTTGTTTTAAACCGTTTAGCATTGCCGACCTGTCATAATTGTCTGGGTTGTGATACATTAACTTTTTTTGAATACTGCATTAGGTGGTTCGCGTGCGAAAAAGGATGATTCATTTTAACCTAGAATCCCTTTCAAAATATTAAAAACCAAGTATCTAATGGCATTTTTGTGTTATTCAATGGCATTCTTTGAAGTAGAATAATGCACTCGATAATGAACTAATTAATATTAATAACTTTTACAATTATAAAAGTTATTAATACGTTGATAAACAGGTAATTATTAGTATACTGCTTCTAGATTATTTTTAATTAGTCTAATTATTTAAAGCTATTAATTTGATAGCAATTTCAATAGTATAAATCAGTTTTTCCTAAACTTATGACTTTTGTGTACCCTTTCTAAATTTTTCGTAACGCTGTGTACCACTTATAAAAAAAATGAATGCATTTTTTACTAAAAAAAATTGCACAAAAGTTAAAAGTCACAACTGGCTGTTTACACCATTAATTATTAACTGTTAACTCTGCAAGAAATAGCCAATAGAAAAATACATATTGGTAAATTTTCATGGATAGCCTTGTTTTTAAATAAAATATTTTGAAGTTTTCGTTTGTTGCAAGCTATTTAGCTTAAGAACGCGTACCCCCACTAAACTGTTCCCGTACCCCTGGGGGTATGCGTACCACACTTTGGGAAACACTGGATAAATAATTAAAATATTGTTATCGTTGTTCAAAACTGAAAAAAACTGAATAATGTCAAAAAAGCAGAAATAATGCAACATTAACAAATATACTTCAGGTTTTGGTTCTTTAATGAAGAATTAATTACGGTGATGTTCCATAACTCCTTTCATTTGTCGCAACATTCACATAATCCCCTGTTATATATAACGTTTTTAAACTTGTATATTTCGACAAAAAAATAAACTAAAAATTTCATTTTAAAAAACATCTGTAGCTTTAGAAGCATAACTAATTTCAGATTCGAAACTCTCACATACGAATTAGACAAGATCAAGTATTTGTATAAATGCAACAAAAAATTTGTTTCCCAGTATTATCTATGCACAACTACAAACTTAGTTTAACTATGGCTATATCTCACAAATAATTGAATGCATAATGCTATTAACTGTAAATGAGTATTTAGTTTACAATGTTCATAGTAAATGTTTCATATGTATTTGATTTGCTTACATCTGTGTATTATATGAACTATCAAATTGTATAATGGTTGTAATAGCACATACTAGCTCGATAGATAATGTATTTAGTGTTTTAGAAGGAGGTCTTTCCGTACTTAATTCCGAAATTAAAACGTGGGATCCAATTATAATATTAGCATAACAAAACGAGCGCATGTAAGATCTAATTAACTTTATCGAAATCATCGACCGCGTCCTGTAATCCCAATAGAAGCTACAGCCACTGTAATTTACGGCTCTGCCCAAAGGGGTCGCCCAGATAATATTATTAATTACTGTAATCATTGATAACGAAAGATGATCGTGCGTTAACCTTGACCTTCTATTCTACTAATTATTCTACATCTATTGTAGGATCAAAACTATTAAGATCCGTTTTTAATTGTCTTGAATTTAGCACACAATTATGTTCTTGTTAAGCTGTTGGCGTGAAAAATGACTTTTTGACGCCATGGTGACTTCTGAATAAACTTTGATAGAAAAATGTACATTAAGTTAAGCCATCAAAGTATTTTTGAATAAGTCCAAATATAAAGAAATATTTATCATCAAATCATTCTATATTATCAGTTTTATATTTGTGTGCAATCCAACGTATATTTTGCGGAAAATTTTAAATAATTGTTCTAGAACAGAATTTCTAAGTTATGGATTAAGATCCTAATCTTTGAAGTGTTAAATTTTAAGGTCTTTAAAAACACGTAATTGAAAGGAATAAAACACTATAATGATAAGCAGAATTTTAAAAAAATTCCAAGAGAAAGTTAATAACGAAAAACTCTAATATTTTCATGCAAACAATTCAATGTTTCTGTTTATTTTGTTGTTATCTGATAGAGTTTCAAGAAGCTTGTAAAGTACCTGCCTAATTCCAAAGAGCCGTTCAATATAAAAATATCATCTGTGGAAAAAATTTGATTTATCACTATTATAATTTCACCAGTCGTTCAATTTCACAGAATGCGAGAACTTTGCAATTCACGTATTGGTAATGCTATGCACTAGGACAGAGCATTTTAAATTGACCTGAACTCATATATAATCGAAAAATGAAACAGAAAAAGTTTAAGAAGACGTATTCTAGTTCATTCGTGCAAAAGAAGAAACGTGTGTATCTAAGTGTATCAGTAAAAGAATCAATTAGTACTATTGTTTAAATTACAATTACATTGTTTAAATTACAATCAGTTAGTACCAAAAATTTGATTCATGTTTTAGGCTAACGAGTCTACTGATGCTAGAGTGTTAATTTTTGTACAGGATGTTACATTTTTTTATAACTCACAGTTTACATTCGTTATTTATTTTTCGACCCTGCATGATAATCTAAATACTTAACTATTGTGTTCGTGGAATTTTCGATTATAATGACAGGAGTAGTTTTCGTCGGAAATGAGATACTGCCGCCAGCATACACTGTATTTCCTTATGCATAATATATGTCATCAAGTTCCCAAATATACACTTGTTTTAAGTCACGTTTTCATTTTTCAATTAGTGGGCGATCTCCGGCATGGTTGACTGATAGAAAGAGATGAGTAGGTTGCCATTGTTTTTTATCTATATATAAATTACAGAAGTAAAGAGACTGTGCTATCTGCTTTCTTTAAAATATCATTATAAAAAAAAAATTAGCTTGAATCGTTGTTTTATTGAAGGACTGGAGGTATCCATTATTTCTTGAGAAGGTCGGAATAAAGTACTGAGTTGGCAAGAAATAAGTTCCTCACTTCTGAGAGATCGAGAATACGTTCTATAGAACCAAATCAGAAAAAGATTTAAACAACAGGCAATTCAAATGATGCGCATATTTTATTCATGCATTTATTAAATAGAAAATTGGTACGGAAATCTGCCAATAGATGACGCCAAACACATACACATTTAAAATGCTTTATAAATGTTAAATAATAGGCCCAGCTGCACCCAAATTCCTGCATCGACTTGTGTAATGCACGTGCAACTAGAGACATTGGACCTCATTGTATCCCCTAATGCAACGATTTTTTTTATTTTTTGCAACTGCAATAAGTTCTGCTGTTTCTAGCAGATCAGTTTTAAAAACAACATAGGATGGCAACATATGATGTGCAGAGCATCTAATACCAGTGCAGAATCTGCCTTTTTTTTAACCGATAGCCTATTGCGAATGCGAATAAACTTGCTGCTACAAATGATGATCCGCATTTTTAATGTATGTAAATAAATAACATTTATACCGCAACAATATCAATAATAATCTCTAATTTTATCATTTAATCTCAATCAAAATTTTCAATTCACACAGAATTGTATACCTATTATACAATTCTGCATATCAACGTATCTAGATAATTCCCATTTAGGCATAATTGTATAATCAACAACACATGAACATATAATAATGAAATTTGTAAAGCAATAAAGAAAACAATACATAACTTTTTGTGCGTTATTTCTTTCTCTAAATCTCCGTATTTTGTGGAACTTGCACTTAAAAAACGATTTACTTCAGGAATAGAGAAAAGAAGCACCTGATGAATTGATCTGTCAACTGAAGAAATTTTCTTCAGTTTTATCTGAAAGCTATCTTCACTTATAACAAATATCTGCGTCAGACTTAAACAGTCCAATTACAATTATTTCATTTTAACTGGCACAATCTCGCCATCATCGTGACAGCTTGGACATGGGCTTGTCATAGAGGCGTTCGATGCATGTTTTCTATTCCTAACTATCATCTGCACGTTTTCTGATTAATAAGACGAAAATTATAGTTTACTTCTCTGGCAACAGCAAAGAACAAGAATTCCTGGCACGTGTCATCTGCAAAAGAAACAAAAATACTAATTGATCTTGGTCTAGAACAGGATCGAATTTTCTGCTATCGACATTTATCCAAAAGAAAGCGAAGTATGCTATTATATACTAAAGGAGAAATACTATCGCAACCTGTTATTAAAGAGTCATTGCCAATTTCATTCGGTAATCATCGAAGTTCAAACTATTCTTTCGTTTGAAAAGAACTCAACGCATCGTTCTTATTTTTCAATGGGAATTTAAATTTAGAAGAATTAAAATACGATATGACTTCGCTAAGAAATATTTTTTCTACCCTGTAATCTTTTTTTTTTCTAAATATTTCCTTAGTTTAATATTTAAGGGGCTGTTGTCCAAATGGCGATTCGTTGAGAACATGCCTTTATGGTAAGACTTATTTATATTTGCGTTATTTCTCAAGGAGCTCAAAACACAAAAAAAATCTCAAAAATGTTTTAAAAACTCCTACTTAAATATCGAAGAATCATTAATTACGTATTAGTTTATTTCATGTCTTGAAATTAACAATCAAAAGGTATTGAATGTCTCAATCAATATTGAACTAAATACATTTAATCTTTTTCAGTTGTTAGAATTTTTTCCGAACTCTAGAGTTTAAATAGTTGAAGAACATCTCGTACTTATTTTATGAAGAAAAAAAAACGAATTAAAATTAAGTTACTTCGCTCGCATGTACACAAATGTTATTTAATTTGAGTTTATATGAAACCCGACAACGTTGCGTTACCTTTAAATCACTTCGTACATATACACGTATGGAATATATGATGTGTGTTAAACTGTTTAAATACTGATATAAGTTTGATTTTGTGATATTTTTCCCCTAACTCTCTATGTTAGATATTTTAAATTTTTTTTTTTTTTATTATTATTAACATGCGCTTTTATTTACGTATTATTTCTGCTATTCAAGTTCCAAAAAAAAAAAAAAAAATTAAATCATACTATTTATGATATAAAAATGTAATATTTAAAGTATTTTGTATATAAAATCTAAAATTAAGTACACAAGTAATATTCGGGTGCGTATTTTAATCAAAAGGTAATTAGCAATTTGACGACGAAATTTGATTGCTTTCTCGACAAAATTTGGAACTACCTAAAAATTTTAATAAAATTTAAAATATTATATTATTTGAGAAAATATTCGAATAAATTTCCAAATTTCATCGTAAACGTTTAAGGAATTAATCATCTACAAAATTTATCTAATCTTCTACAAAAATTTTACTACAATATATGATTAATATAGTATAAATAATTTAGCGTCGTGTTCTATTTTTACGTATCTTCTCTCCCCTGAAAGTCATGCGCAATTTTAAAAAATATATTGCTACCATTAGCAAAATTAATAATTTTATTCTAAGTTTTAAATTATATCATAATAAGACAAATAAATTTCACAGAAAATTAAAAAATACTTCGAAATTGTTGTATCTCTAAATGTGACTTCTTAAAAAATTATTCATCAATGAAGTGGAATTTTCAAGCAAAACTTATTGATACCACATCGGATAATGAATGTCAAAGATCATATATTTATTTCTAACTTATTACTATTCTTTTAAGTCTAGTCATTGCTATTTATTAAGTATTTAATAAATGTGATGCATGATGTCAGAAAGCATGATGTCAAAGTTGTTGCCAACAAAAAATAAGTAATTTCAATTAAAATGTTCCAAATGCAAAAACTAACCGATGGAGAAATATTTTGTTTATATAATAAAAATACTACGCAAATATAATTACATTTTTAATAATAATAAAAAAAAATCACGTGTCAATAGCATTTTTAACTAATGAGGTTCTTCAAAATTCTTCACGTTTCCTTATTACCTTCCAAATATTTTTTTCTGAAAACGATATCATTTACATGAGTTGAAAATTATTTAATTGCTTAATCAACCAATTACCAAACATAAAACATGACAATTTGCTTAATTAATGTTTAGATCATTTATTTTTATAACATGCAGCTGGGTCTCAAATTTCTTCTCAATTAATTATTCAACGTCTGTTTATCTTTCTTCGTTTAATTTTTTAAGGAAATAACTTTTGCTGGCAATAGCTAAGATGACAACTTTCTTGTTTTTCGTGCCAGGGATTTTCTAGATACTTTCTCTTTTCCTTTTTTATCTGAAGTAATAGTAATCTGATGATGACCCTGCCCTTTTTCATCGTACTTTTCTTAAACTGATATAGCAGCCGGTCGTGTGGCTTGGATATTGACCTGGCGACCTTCAAACGAACTAAAAGAACTTGACCTCAAATTCTTTTTCCCGCTTTTTTTTCTTCTTTTACTTTTCTTAGCCATCCCCTTTGATCCTTTTTTTTTTCCCCCTTTCGATTGATGTTTACATTTCCTTGGACTTTCTAAGCCAATAATTTTCTCCAAAATTGATCAATCAGTTTATTACCCTATTCTTCACAAAGTATCGTCATACGATCGCGTTGAATGTTTTTTAAAAGAAAAACGATTCGATATCGTTTGAAGAAAAAAAAGGACCGCGGAAAAGAATTTTTTTTTTTTTTTAGCCTCCTGATACTTAAATAAGTTACTTTCATGAGTAATATGTGCCTCAATATTTTTTAGAGAAAATTATTATTGCTTTTTGCGGTTATCGATCTTTTCGAATAATACTGTATTTTCAGTTCCCGGTAGAAGATAATATGATGCTAAAAACGATTTAAGCCAGTCATTTCAGTTACACGAGTGTAAGGTTGTTTCTAGATTGACTTTAATGATTTTATGACAAAATTTTTCGCAAAAAATTATAACGTTTATAATTATATGAATTCCTTAAAACTTAATAATTAAGTGCATTAAAATTTGAACAGACAATTAAGTGCAGTAAAATTTGAACAAACAATTAATTATATTAAAATTTAAACAATTATGAAATTTTTAAAAATAATTTGATTTCATTTGGAAGTTAGGTGGACAGCGTTTTAGATGAAAAAAAGATTTTGCTTAACCTCTCAATACTTAAATACGTTATATTCATCACATTCAGTAATATTGTTCGAAAAACAGGACAAGATATTTCGTGGTAAAATTGTTCCCGACAGGGAAAAAAAAGAAAATGCTTAGAACCATTTGAGTTCATTAAAACTTATTAATTAAATGCACTAAATTTAAAACAAATCATTAATTACATTAAATTATAAACAATTAGGAAATTTTTTAAAATTTCCACATGATTTGATATCGTTTGGAAATTAGATGCACAGCGTTTTAAATGGAAAAAGGTTAAAGATTGTTTAAACTTCTGAATGCTTAAATACGTTACTTTCGCGAGTAATATATGCCTCCATATTTTTATAGTCAAAATTAACATTACTTAAAAAAATAATTAGGTACATTAAAATTTAAACAAATAATTTATCACGTTATATAATTATATAATATAACGCGCGTAATATAATCTCCTTCATATGTAAACAATTATGAAATTTAAAAAAAATAATTTGATATCGTTTGAAAATTAGATGGACCACAGATAAAAATTTAACCTCTTTATACTAAAATAATTTTTATCGATTCATATCGATTTTTTTTTTTTAAATTTTACTTTAAAATTATTAGCTCCTTATAGAATGTAAAATAATGCTAAAAACGATTTAAAAAACAAGAATACTAACAAAAATCTAAGATTGTTAGCTGATTAGGTTTGATGTTTTCTAGACAAAATCTTTCCTTAACAATAAAATTACAGTGTCAAAAACAATTTAAGTATATTAAAACTTAAACAAGTAAATGCAGCAAATAAATTTATTTTGTATCTCGCTATTTGTTACAGTTGATATTTTTTTTAAAAAATATCTTTTAACAGTTAGTTCATTTAGTTCATAATAAGATTACATTGATTTTAATTTTAATATATAATATTTTAAAAATAGAATATAAAATTTAGCATAGAACTTATCAATCAATGTATGAAATTAATTTCCGACATTTTTTTTAAAAAAATCTATTAATAAAACTTAATTTAATTTAGAAAAATAGTCTTCTTAATTTGAAAATTTATAAAGCTAATTTAAAATTTTATTTAATTACAATACACAATTGTTACAATGATTTATTAAATAAATATATTTAATATTTATAATGTAATCAAGTAAATCACAAATATTTTCTTTCTATAATTAAAAAATAGTTTATTACAATGCAAAAATTTATATCTTATAAAATTTATATTTAATTTATATTTATATCTTTTTAATACATAAAACTACTACTTTTATACATAAATACTACTTTTATACATAAATACTATGCTACTTTTTAATACATAAATGATATACCTTAAGAAATTCTTATGTTTTGCTTATAACGTATAAGACTTTTTCTTTTTAAAAAAAATGAACAGCTTTTTTCTTTAAGCTTTTGTTTCCGAAATTCCCTAAGTGATTGTCTGGGATAACTTTTGAAACTATCTGTGTGCTATAAAAACGAGTATCCCTGCGTTTTAAATAACACAAAATAAATAAAATGTTAAAACACTCTTGAATATATCCTAAAAATAAGTTTAATAGATTAACATAATAAAAGAACTAAAACTATAACATATTAAATCATAACATGAGTTTAATATGAATGCAATGAATCTCTCTCTCTCTCTCTCTCTCTCTCTCTCTCTCTCTCTCTCTCTCTCTCTCTCTTCTCTCTCTCTCTC